>CM077306.1:39425000-40050000 GCA_039655065.1 Glossophaga mutica | reverse complement strand
CCTCACGAATCTTTCTATTTTGTAGATATTTAATTTTGTGGTTAAAAATGTACTAAGGTTATTTATTACTGGATACTAATTTTAAAAAATCTTTTACTTATTATCTTTTGAAATAAAACTCAAATCTTTCTGACCTATTTATCCCCTTTCTCCTGCAATTTCCAATATTGGTCTTAGAAATGAGTAATTAAAAAAGAAATGGAGTGCCCTGGCTGGTGTGGCTCGGTTGGTTGGAGCGTTGTCTGCAACTGAAAGCTTGCAGGTTCGGTTCCTGGTCAGGGCGCATGCCTAGGTTGCAGTCTCATCCGCTGTCCGGTCTTGTACGGAGGGCAACCAGTTGGTGTTTTTCTGTCCCATTGATGTTTCTCTCCCCCTTCCTCTCTCTATAAAGCTATGGAAAAATGTCCTTGGGTAGGGATTAAACTTTTTTTTTTTCAAAAGAGTAATTACATTGTTTTCTTTTCAGACTTTGTTTCAGGAGTTCCAAGAGCAGCAAGGACTTTAGGAATGGTAGGAAAGTTAAAAAGTATTTTTAAAAAAAAATCTCTGGGTTATCTTGTATTTGCCTGTGTTTCATGTACTTTTTTTTCCTGCACAGGTTTATATTTATGATGGGAAAAACATGTCATCCTTACACAATTTTACTGGTGAGCAGGTATGCTTTAAAATGATTTTTTCATTTAACATCTTAATAGCAGCATTTCGTAATGTCTTACAGTTTTTCTTGGCAATATCCTAATGGTTTAATACTCAATGTATAATAAATATTGGTTCAATATTCAATATTATGGATCTAAAATAGGCCTGAAATATCTCATATTTGTTTTAACCAAAGTAATTTAAGCAAATACTTTTTAAATTGCGTATTATGGTTTTTTTAAAAAAAGGAAATACAAAATCAAATCGCTTACACACAAAGCCAAAAACTTCCTTTCTCTTTGCTGATGACATTCACTTCTCCTTTAAGGAATGATCTAAGACTTGTCATTGTATAAGATGCAATTTTATTAAATAAGTTAATAATGATGAAAGAAAAGTTAATTAGTACCAGAGGAAAAACACTTCTAGTTTCCAGATTGGGGTTCAGGCCCACTTCTTGTTCGGTTGAGATGGTGGGGCTTTGCAAGAGTATTGACAGGATGAGGAACTAGACCCAACGTCTCCAGCAACCTCTTCCCGTTTGTGGGATAGTCAGGGGGGGATGCACAGGGTTGTGTTACGACAGGCAGTTGTGGGTATCTCTTTGTGCTGTTGTGACTTCCTTAGCTTAAGGAGCGTCACCTGCAGGCAGTCCCTGATCCTCCTCAGCTGTTTGTGGGGGGAAGCTTGGGCTTTGCTTTAGGACCATTAGGACAGACCTGGACTCTCCATACTCAGTATTACTGCCCTGGGCAAGGGGTTTACCACTGTAAATCCCATGTCTCATGTGTAAAACAAGGATACTGGCAACTTCCTCATGAGGCTATGGGGAGAACCAAATGAAAGTGTGTCAGTCATAGCGCCTAGAACAAAACTTGTCTCGGTAAATGGCATCCTTTCTTTATACTTTGAAGCCACACACCCTGAGAGAATAAGGCTCAAGTATAGTATTCTGTTAAATTTCAGTCATCACATCAACATGGTACCCCAAATACAATGCACTTTATTATTCATTCTCTCGTATTGGAATACAGAATGTGTCTTTCATTTTCTCAATTACACTGTATCAACCCAAAATAGATAATGTAGAAATCCCCCTAATCATTCCTTCCTGGTCTCTCTGCTAATCAAGTTTTGGAAGTTTTGCTAACTTTACTGTTTTGGATTAGTTCATCTTTAATTTGTCATCTCTCCTAGTTTTGCTTTGCGTGGTGGGTTCTCTTTAGAACTTTCCTTTTTCCCATGTATTTCCAGCCAGGCTGCTCTGTCTGATGACCAGCGGTCTGCTGTGGTGGGGAGAGGAGATTCCTTCTCCCTCTGCATAATAAGCCTGTGATAAACCCAAGTGCATTTGTACTGTGTGTAATTCAAAAGCAAAACCACTGGCATGTAATCAATTCAAATGTGAGACAAAGATGAGTTCTATTCCCTGTCTTTCTAAACAGTAATTTCTTTAAAGTTGAAATGGTTTCATATAGGGAGAGCTGATTGTGACCTATGGGTCATTATTATCTATTACCTCTACTGCATAGACATCCTTTTATAGCCTCTCAGATTCAGGTAAAACATTTGTCTGTGACTGTGTGTCTTTCTGATAGTATGTCTGTGTCTGGTGTTTTCTGGATAGTGGAGAAGAAGGGACATAATAGATTAGGCTTGGAAAGGAGCATTGACATACTTGGACTTAAATGGTATGTGTTTAGGTCACTGAAATGACATGCATGGGATATGTTTTGCTCATAAATCTAGGAAAATAAGCCTTATTACCTGATTGTCATTGCGTTGGTAGGATGAACAAAAGAGAAGAAATTTAGACTAAAGTACTATATGCAGAGAAAAAAAAAACCCTTTTTACTTGATGAATGAAGTACAAATATCAGTTGTTAAACTAGTTGGAAGAAACATAGACATTTCTTTTTCTTCTTATCCAGATGGCTGCATATTTTGGATTTTCTGTCGCTGCCACTGACATTAATGGGGATGAGTAAGTTTTAAAAAATGTTTCCAGAAAGTTTTCCTCTCGTGTTTATGAACACTTTGCTAAAACTAAACATTTCTTCTTCTGTTTCTCTGTCCCTTTCCTGCTAATTTTTCAATTCAAGGAACCAATTTGAAGCAACCTTACCATGACATCTAGAAAACCTCTATATTTTCCATAATTTCTTTCAATAGCTTTGATAATAATGAAGGAATGAAGTACTTTTATGAATTATGCATAGTTTTGAAAGAGTTGAAGGAATGTTCAAATTTGAAATGATCATTTTATGCTTTCAGTGTGGCTATGGGAGGTGTGGAAAGAAGGAGTGGAATTTTAATAAGGAAGTGATTATTAACAGTCAGATGGAATTTGGTCTTGCTTTCACGAAAACAATTCTGTTCTGTTAGTTATGCAGATGTGTTTATTGGCGCACCTCTATTCATGGATCGTGGTTCAGACGGCAAACTCCAAGAGGTGGGGCAGGTCTCAGTGTCTCTGCAAAGAGCTTCGGGAGACTTCCAGACGACCAAACTGAATGGGTTTGAAGTATTTGCAAGGTTTGGCAGTGCCATAGCACCTTTGGGAGACCTGGACCAGGACGGCTTTAATGGTGAGATCAAAGTCCAGCAGCTGCGCATCCCCGATTTTCTGTGTCCACTTGGAAAAGCCCTGTACTCCCATGTACAGCCCTCCTTCTTGGAGAATTTGAGTGACAGTTAGTGACGCACTAGGTTAAATGTCAAGTTGCTCTTCTTTATTAAGAATAAGAGCAGAAATTTAAAAAGTTGATTCTCATGAGTTATATTCAAGCAGCCTCACAGTCGAGTGTTGGAATAGTTGATCTCAAAGAAACTTGCATTGGCTTGGAGCCCTGTCGAGCTGGTGATTATGTCTCCTGCTTGGTGACAGTGCCCTCTGCTGTCCATTTGGGTACAAGTGTAAAGTAAGCTCCCAGGCATGTTGTTCTGTCCAGCCAGTGCTACCTGTAATGTGTACTTCAAGCTATAACTTTGTTGTGACTGTCCATAATATTTTGAGGGAAGTTATGTCTGCCTTCATGAGGGCAAGTAAAATAAATAAGCTCATGGTTTTATAATAGTGCCATTTAATAATTTAATTAGTAGCTGTAGATATTTTAAAAAACCTAAGTTGGCTTTGTTATAGAATTAAATACAGATTACACATTACCAAGATTTTTTTAAAATAATACCATTAAAAACATTTCTAAAACTCACAGAATAGAGAGTTGAATTGTTAGTTTGCATCATCAGCAATATAGAGGGGTATGCCCATTAAATTTAAAGAAAGTTATAAACTAAGAAGAAAACTTCAAAAAATACAGAGGACTTATCTCCCAAGAAGTAGTGGAAAAGGAAAACATTGGTTTGGCCTCAAGACTCCACCACTGCTTCTGGGTTGTTTATGTCATGCCCTGGAAGTATAACCTGTAAGGTTAACCCTAGAAGTTTTCAATGTTAGGGAAAAACTACTCTAAGGGACATTTTGCTTCCTAAAATAGAGTCTTAAATTTTTACTATCATGAGAACATAACATAAATCAAATGGAACTCTGGTATATAAAGTTCAAAGTAGAACTTGAAAAGAATACTATAGAACACACCAAATCTTTACTTTTTGATAACAAAAACTACCTAGAAAACATAGCACTGGCTGTGAGGTTGTGTCTCGAATAAACTGGGTTCTTTGCTATCGCTGGGCCTCTGTCTCCAGGTGTTCTGGGGGAGCCTGGACACGTTTGCCATCACTTTGTCTTGAGGATACATCCCAGCTACTTTAAAGAGACTTTCCTTAATGTAACAATCTGGCCAAAACCTCATCCTGCTTTCTATATTTTTATTAAAATGTATCATCTGTGAGCACAACAGTTAAAAATAGCAAAAAAAATATAGAAGTTTAACATCTATTTTACAGAGAGGTTTTACTTCTAGAGGTAGATATCATAGAACATCAATTTTCAACTCTTGTCATCTCATGGCACATATAAACTAATAAAATTCTGCAACACACCAAAAATATATATTTTGTGCTGACCTGACCAAAATATGGGTATAATTTTTATTCATTCACACAGGATGGGTATTGTTGTGTTGGCTGTTGTCCCTTTTTTTTTTTTTTCATTTGACAAAGGAAAAGAGGTCTATACCCTGACTCAGTAGTCAGGTAGTTCATGTTTGAAAGATTCATGTGGCATACCAGTTGAAAATCGCTGCCCTAGAGGATGATTTTGTTCTTCCAGGGTTTCTTCTGGGGTCTTATTGTCCCAAATAGGAGATTGTGAATGATAATGTCTTTAGTGGAAAATTATCTGAGCTGTGTTTATGTCAATACATATATTTTGTATTGGTTTATACATATAAAATGAACTATAACTTGAATTATAAAATGAATTATAACCTGAATCTTTTCTTTGTCCCAACCTGATGACATTAACCTTTTGTATTCCTGTATTCCTCCCTTTCCACCTGCACCCACCAGGTATCATCACGAGGGATACTAAAAACAAATAAGAGAGTCAGGTTCTACAATGATGAGCAGTTTCTCTCAATACCCCTCCAGAAAGGCAGAATGAAAGAAGAAGAAGAAAAAAAAAAAAAAAAAACAGAAAAGAGCAGCTTAAATGATCAAAGAGAGAAACTGGCTGCATGAAAAAACAGGACTCTCCCATGTAGACAGATGCCAGCCAGGAGAGAAGATGATTAGAATGTATACAATAGTGAGAGTCTTAGAAAAATCAAAGATCATTTTTATTGTAACAATAATGCTAGAGCCATCTTCTGTTGGAAAATTGTATTTTAATAACTACTTTCTTAAGGCTATGTCAATTTCAGAGTTATGCTCGTCTTTTGAAACTTGAACAAGGATAATGTAAATATTACTTACATAATTTAATACAACTTTTTTAAGGATGAAAAATTCTTAGTTGGTGCTAACTGCAGGCTAACAACTGTTCTAGGTGCCAAAAATGAGAGGATAAAGTAGAGCCCATCCATATCCTTAGGGAATGTAGCATCAATCTGGGAAACTTTTATGTAAACAAGTAAATAATAGAATCTAATCACCACTGTGTTGGGGATATTCCTGGGCATAATGATCTTATACAAAAGATGAATGATCAGGTCATCTTTGTTGTCTCAGGATGCTGCATTGAGGAGGCCAAAAACATTTGGGGGTATTAAGTAAGCTGAGGCAGTTTGGAAGGGCCGCTGCATTATAGACTGTCACAGGCAAGATGGACATGTCTTACTCTCAGGAAACTTTTTTGGGGAAGAGCCATCGAGTAAACACACAGTGGAGAAATTCAGGTAGTAAAAAGGCTGAGGGTTTAAAACAACAAAAGGGCAAGGTAATATGATAGAGTGGTTGAGAGGCGAGAATGCAGTGCTTCTTAGTGTGGCCAGGAAGGACCTGCCTGGCAAGATGGCATTTGGTATATGATTTGGGCAAATAGAAGGAGCAAAGCTTGGAAGGCTCTGGAGAAGAGCTGTTACGGCAGAAGTGAACTGCAGGTATAAACCCAGAGATGGGAACCAGGTTGGTGTGTTTAACAGAAAGGCTAGGATTGGTAGGAAGAGTGAGGGTTAGAATTGGGTGGGAGTTGGGGGGAGACAGGTTTGAATTGAAAAACCAGGCAGCATTTAAAGCTTTGGGAAATAATTGAAGGACTTTAAGAAGGAAGGTTACATAATATTGATGTTTGGCAGCTTGAGGAGAATGGATTATAGGAGCAAGAGTAGAAGTGGGAAGCCACTTGGTCTGCTTTCTGGATCCAGACCAAGGATGGTCTAGAGTGGTACCAGTAGGGGCAGAGGGAAGTGGATATATTGGTAAAATATTTTAGAGTTAGGAAAGGTCATAGTGACTATTTGTTTTGTTTTGTTTTGTTTCTTTTTAAAAGGATTTCAAACTTTTTATTTGTTTATTTCAATGTAAGTTGAGCAAGATTGTGAATTCCTAACTTTCAGGTTTCTGAGTCAGATTGACTTCTCTTTCAAAAAAAACAACCCCACACCATGCCCAACTAAATTAACTAGAATGTTGAAAGCTAGAATGAACTTTAGAGGAATGTTTTGACATATCACCCTCCCCTCATTTAAGGATGAGGTATTTGAGGTCCAGAAAGGTTAATTGATTTGTCTAAAGTCAAGCTCAGAATATCTGGCTCAAATTAATGAAATTTCCGTACAGTTCTACTTGAATTTCCTTGAATTAGATTGTTGCTTTTGTATAAAGAATACATTACTGAACTTTGAATCAATATTTATCTTGATAAATGGGTCCTATAAATATTAAGATCTTCACATAAATAATGATAAGTACTAAGACTTCCTTCTTTCTATCCTTCTTGTCTCTTTCCTTTTTCCTTTCCTCTTCTTCTCTTTCTTTCTTCTTACCATCTCTTTCCCCATCCCTTTTTCCTTTTTTTCTGCAGATATTGCGATTGCTGCTCCCTATGGGGGTGAAGATAAAAAAGGAATTGTTTATATTTTCAATGGGAGGCCAATGGGCTTGAATGCAGTGCCATCTCAAATCCTCGAAGGGAAGTGGGCTGCCCAGAGCATGCCACCAAGCTTTGGCTATTCAATGAAAGGAGCCACAGACATAGACAAAAATGGATATCCAGGTACTTTCCTAGAAATACATAGAGCTTCATAGAATTTTTGGTCCTAATAGCAAATAGTTACTGTGTTCTTGATTTATGTTATAAATTATTTCAATTCAATATTTCAATTACAGTTTAAGCCCCTACTGTTGTTTAAGGTGCTGTTCTTATTACTAAAAGGGATAAAACCTTATTACTAAAAGGGAACTAAACCCAACTGTATTTCCTGGGAGTTTCCAATAAAAACACATTCTCTGAGTTTCTTTTATTGTTTTGAGGACTGTGATGGAATGTCAGAGAAAAATATTGTAGAAGTTATAAACAAAAGCTAAATGCTCATTCTATGGCCCTCATAAACAAAACAACAAACAACAAGTGTTGGAGAGGTTGTGGAGAAAAGGGGACACTAGTGCACTGCTGGTGGGAGTGCAGGCTGGTACAACCACTATGGAAAACAGTATGGAATTTTCTAAAAAAACTAAAAATGGATATACCTTTTGACCCAGCAATTCCACTGCTAGGACTATATCCTAAGAACCCTGAAACACCAATCCAAAAGAACCTATGTACCCCTATGTTTATAGCAGCACAATTTACAATAGCCAAGTGTCGGAAGCAACCTAGATGCCCATCAGTAAATGAATGGATCAAAAAACTGTGGTACATTTACACAATGGAATTCTATGCAGCAGAAAGAAAGAAGGAGCTCCTACCCTTTGCAACTGCATGGATGGAACTTGAGAGCATCATGTTAAGCGAAGTAAGCCAGGCAGTGAAAGACAAATACCATATGATCTCACCTTTAACAGGAAGCTAATCAACAAAACAGACAAACAAGCATAATATAACCAAAGACACAGAAATTGAGAACAGGCTGAAAGTCACCAGAGGGGAGAGGGGAGGGAATTTCAAGGGAAAAGGGGAAGGAACAAGTATAAAGGACACATGGACAAAAACTATGGGGGTGTGGAAATGGGAGGGAGGAGGGGAGGGCTAGGGTGGTGGGTTCGGGTGAGAATAAAAGACAGAAAACTGTACAAGATCAACAATTAAAATAAAAATAAATGCTCATTCTAAGTTTTTGAATGTTATCCTTTTTTTTTTAATTTTCAGTAATCTAACATTTTTGTGGACTTAACTAATCATTGTGATTTAAAAATATATTATTTAATTGTTTCAATAAGGCTTGTGAAGAATATAAGCTATCTCAGCTCATTATTAAACCATTTTCTGGATGAGAAAAGAGACAGAAAGGTCTCACCTTCCCCACTGGTTTGAGCCAGTACAGAAAGTGAGATTTTTTTTTCCTAGCTCATATATACTTTGGAATATTATAATGGACCTATAATGGGTCTGTTCTTTAAATTAAATGTAATGCAGAAAATTTAGACAACTGTCGTTGTCGAAGCAGTTAATATGAGCTCAATATGCAAGTATGTAGAAGTGCTCTTAGAAATAAGCCAGGAAGTTGATTCTTACCTATGTCAGTGTTAATTCAAGAATTTTTTTGAGTAAGTGCAATATAATTATAGAACTTTTAGAAAATACTGCAAAACATATTTTACAATCTCTTTTCAGTGCATTCATACACATTTTTAACAAAACAATTATGCTTCATGTACTATTAGCATATTTAATTCACTTAACCTATCAGAAACGTTTCCTCAAGTTATTTTTCTTCAAAGACTTGAACTTTATATTTTCCATTTTCTCACATGGCTGTATCATGTATTATTTAACCTTACTGTGGGACATTTATATTCTTGTATATAAGTCTGCTGCATGTATCTGATTATTTCTTTAGAACAAAGCTTTAGAATTGCTATATCAAAGCTAAACACTGTTTTTTTTTTTAAGTTTGTTGATACATATTGTCACACCACATTCCCACTCACTCCAAAGGTTTTTACAACTTTTTAAAACACCATCAGCAAATGAGTGGTCATTTTTGCACATTTGTGCCCATATTAGGTGTCATCTTTTGTTTCTTTGATTTTTGTTTTATTATTTTTTAAGATTTTATTTATTTACTTTTAGGCGGGGGTGGGGAGAAAGGAAGGAAAGAAACATCTGTGTGAGAGATACAGTGATTGGTTGCTTCTCCTTTGCCTCCAACTGGGGGCCTCACCGTCTACCCAGGCACATGTCCTGACTGGGAATCGAACTGGGCAGCTTTTCAGTTCACAGCCTGGTGCTCAATCCACTGAGCCACACCAGCCAGGGCTTTTGTTCCTTTTAAAGTAACTTTATATGATACGTGGAAAACATTATCTCATTTTATAGTTTTTGATTATTAGTGAGGGTAAGCATTTTGGTTTATTTGCATATATTTACCTCTGTGAATTTCTTTTTTACATCTTTTTTTCCTCTGTTTCTATTGGGATATTTTACTTTCATTAGTTCATTTTTTAAAACTTGTGGCAGTGCCTTAAATATTGAGGGTATTAACTCCTTAACTCATATACATGGGTGGGCAAAAGCAGGTTTACAGTTTTGTGGAAAATAATACAATAATTAATAAAAAATAATACAAGAATAAACTGTGTTTTGTGTGCTCACAACTGTAAACCTACTTTTGCGCACCCCCGTGTATTTCTTAGGTTGTCACATTTACTTTTGGGACACCCCAAAAGTGAGTTCTTAATTTTGATATAATACAATCTGCCTGTCTTTATGGTCTTTAATGTACTTTTAGATAGGGTTCATCAAATTATCAAATTGAGCATGGTTATACTGCAAGATGGAGCTCTGATTCCTTTATTTCTAATTGTGGATCATTTTTACCTCTTCCATATAAAAACTAATGCATCCTGTTTTTATTAATTTGAGTGCTATCTCCTATCATTCCAAATATATGTAATGTGCTTTTTGGTTTTATTTGGTTTTTAAATAAAGAAACATTTTTTAAAAGAAGTTTTACAATGAAATTGTAAAATCCACAAGTATTTATCTATACAGACTTTTCCTTTGGTGTACATGTGTTTGTGGGTTATACTTCCCACTGTTGCAGATTTTTACTTAGTATCCATGAAAAAGATTTTTGTCTACCTAAATGAAATACTAGTTTTATGTAGTTTTATGTGATTGTTTGCCATTGATGATAGCTTATTTTGAGTTTCCGTATTTTAGCCTTTTAGAGGTTATCTTAAACAACCTAATGAAGATAGTTTTGAGACTATGTCTAAATATTATAGTTATTGAAAGCTTTATAGAATGGTATGTGAATTAAAATAAATCATCATTAACATTTTTTTCTACTCTCTTTTAAGACTTAATTGTAGGAGCTTTTGGTGTGGATAGAGCTGTGTTATACAGGTGAGTATGTTTCCATGTCCTATATTACTGTGAACTATTTGAAAATTTTATAGTGAAGTCCCAGTATTTGAATTTTAGTTTAATTTTCTAGAAGTAATGGTAAAATTTGTTTGTTCTTTCAATTTAAGATTTATTGAAGGCAAATAGTATTTGTACAAGGAGACCCCAAAGTAGAGAAAGTTGTAATTTTTTATTTCAAAGGCATTTAGAATTCCCCTCTTTGTTTTTGAAATTGTGTCTAGAGATATTCTCTTATATTTTAAATTTCTCTTAAAAAGTTATAGGAGTTCACATTTTCCTCTGAGAGATAAGAAATTAACTTGGTGTTTGTACCACTGAGTTCTGTGATTGCAAAGGCAGTATGTAATGACTTCCAAAATAAATATTTTTTAAAGCAGTGTGTAAATCCACATGACCATATTTCCCAGCTTTGTACAGACACCCAATTATTGTTTTCAGTTTATCAATTACTCACACTTAAGAATATCATCTGTCATCCCAAGTAGATTCAATGTTGACTCTGCTATGGGCCATGTTCACACCTGGGAGGAAGACCGACGTTGAAACTGTGTAACGGAGTTGGTGATGGGTCAGCTAGATTGTGGCTCTCAGGATGGTGTGTTTTAGATTCCAGGGTTTACTGTGATTGGACAGGCATACTCTCCTGAGCTTAGTGTGTATTTTTAAACTTGTACAACGTAACTTTGGAAAACTATTTTAATTTATTGTTTCAGTTTTTAAATGGGCATTAATAAAGTAATACATGCACATAGTAAAAAATAATGTAAAAAGGGCACACAATAAAAATCCCTTCTCACACCAGTTACTAGTTTATTAGTATATCCTAGTAGAAATGTTTTATGCATTAAAAAATTGAGTGTGCGTACATCCTTTGTACATCATGGGTTTTTTCCCTGTCGTACCACGATTATATCTTGGGTCTGTCCTAGAGATCGTCCATAACAACACAGGTGATTGGTGGATTTACGGCACTCACTTTCCCCACTGTATTGCATTGTGTTGGATGCATATCCCATGATGCATTTAACTATTCTGCTTTGATGGACAGAGTTCAGATATTTGACTAATTGTCCCAATTTTCTTGGAACTGCGGAATTTAACAGGTCATGGGACTTTCAGTGCTAAAAT
The DNA here is from genome assembly GCA_039655065.1 of Glossophaga mutica. NCBI lineage: Eukaryota > Metazoa > Chordata > Mammalia > Chiroptera > Phyllostomidae > Glossophaga > Glossophaga mutica. The sequence goes on along the minus strand of CM077306.1, from coordinate 40,038,299 downwards.
CAGGGCAGTCCTGGGCAAACTGGGACAGTTGGTCATTCTAAGTTGTTTCTTTTTCTTTTTGCTTTTGTGAACAGTGCTTTAGTAAACATTGCACTGTGTGCAGTGAATGTGAACCTAAAATGCCTAGATCAATGTGACTTTTTTAAAGTAACTTTTTAATTTTCTTTTTCTTATTTCCTCTCTTTTTCTTCCTTTCTTCCTCCACCCTCCCCCTTCCCTCTTCTTCCCTTCCCCTTCCTTCTCCTTTTCTCCCCCTCTCTCTTTTCCTCCCTCTCTCTCTGTCATGCACGCACTCTCTCTCTTTCGGTCTAACAGAGCCAGACCAGTTATTACTGTAAATGCCGGCCTTGAAGTGTACCCTAGCATTTTAAATCAAGACAACAAAACCTGCCCACTGCCTGGGACAGATCTGAAAGTTTCCTGGTAAGAGTATCAGTTTAGTGATAGTTATTATTTTGATTATTGGTTCAGTTATTACAAAAACAGTTAAAATTGAAGTATGGGTGTACTATGTTTTTATGTCATAGATTAAATTACAGAAATATCATTCCAAAGAAGATATGAAGAAAGCTTTAGAAATATGCTAAAAACTAGTGTAAAGTTTTTAAATATGGTACATACTCATTGTATATGTTCAGAAAGAAGGAAAAGCTAATAAGATCTCAGAACTTATTTATATTTAATTCTTAAAAGCCCATGAATATTTTAAGATTTAAAAGATATGATCTTTTTCACATTTAATATCTGTGAGTAGCTATATGAAAAATACTATTTTGCTCTAATATACCCGTCTTCTACTTTTTCCTTTACTAGTTTCTAAAGAAAAAGTATTTTTTTTTTTGTAAATTTAATGTGTGAATTCTTCTATAGTCCAGTGGTTTTCAGGTCTCCATTATTTTTATGCTACTCTTGCTGTATGGTATGATTTTGCTATATTTTCATTCTACCTGTATTTATAATTTTCTCAAGATGTTTTTCTTTAAATTGACCTATGTTTTGCTTTAAAAGATTTTAAAATAAGATGGAGAAACAAGTATCTTTCTCATACATGTTAAAATAAATATAACCTTAGTAATGAAAAATCTTAACCCATATACTATTAATCACCACGAGTAACCCACTTTGGGAAACAGTATTCGAGTTCCTGGCACACAGAAAAATAGAGAACTTACAGATAAAAATATAGAATGATTGGAGGCTGGGAAAATTTTGTTTCAAAGGACTAATAAAAAATATTTTTCCTGATTTTGGTTTTGAATTAGTATAGTTATTAAAATCATTTTTCAAAATTTTATTTCATTTGATTGCATTAAAAATTCTGTAATACTACTTTTCATTTCTACTCATTGGTAGTAAAGTTGCTTTCAAGATATTTGACTTTTAAGATTTTCTGCCTTTCTTACCTTCACTCACCCAAGCAAGTCCCTGTGAAGGTGCTAATAATATGCTTATAATTATGCTTATTATACATTTCAGTACACTAAAGCAGTAGCTTTTGTATGTTTTTGATTATGACACCTAGTACAAAATACATTTTGCATTATAACCCAGTGTATGCATGTATATAATTGAAAGAAAAGTTTCATGAAATCTTAGCCTTGATACCTGAGTCAGTTTTATTTATGTAATTAGTTATTTTTATTATGCTGGACAAAACCCATTAAACTGATTCCAGGACTTGTTAGTAAATTGTGAAAAACGCCGCCCTACAGGAGTTTGCTGGTTAAAGGAAGCTCTGGTGGGGCTTTTTATTAAATGGGACATTATTTTAAATCTGGACTGTCATTTCCCTCATTGAGATTAACAGCTCCTATAAACTCGAGAGGAAGTTCAGAAATTCTTTTGTTTTTCCCCTCATTGAGGTCCTATGAAAGGAAGTGTGCTTAAGTTACTGAAAGATGAACTAGATTATTCTGTATAGTTTCATGTTATAAATATGGTATTAAGACATGGAGAAAGACACAAAGTTTCACAGTATAAACTGTATGAGAAATGTGAGATTTTTGTGATATTTAAAATGTCTAACCTGAATTACAGGATTTGTATATATATATTTTTATTTTCTACAGTTTTAACGTCAGGTTCTGCTTAAAGGCAGATGGCAAAGGAGCACTTCCCACAAAACTTAGTAAGTATTCTGTGGAAAATTGTGTTATTTTGGTGATGCTGCATACACAGCACTTAAAAATGTTTTAGGATATTTGAGTAGTTACTCAAATAGTTATTAATACTGTTTCTTATTTGAATGTTTAAATTTAAAGCCATTTAATATTGTAACATAATTATTTTCTTGGAAACCTTTAACACAATTCAGAAATAATACATTTATTTATTGGCATTGGAAACAAAACAGCCCACTGAATTGTAAATATGTTTACAAAGTTGTGAGAAAAATGAGCTTGAGGGGAATGAGTATCATTGTTTATAAGTAGATGATCTACTGAGAACTTTATATTTTATGTCTTGGAGAAGTCCCCAGCAATCTCTGGAAGAGAAATGGTTTAGAAATAGTGAGAAGAAGGAGACACAGTTTTGGCACTAAGTTTAATCCAGATAGCAAGCTCAGACTCTTCATTTCCCAAATATGGTTTATGTGGTCCTGAGAGCAAGGTGGAGTTAAGTGATTGCTGCCAAGACTGTCAGTATGTTAGTGCCAAGTGCCAAGGTGTAATAATATAGCAGGGGAAGAGGACTGAATCTTTTGTGTGTTGCTGCATGAAAGTTAACGTAGTGTGGCGAGAAAAGGAAGGAACTAGAGGATGTCTAGAGGAGTATTTTACATAGAGGAAATGGCAATTTTAAGAGGCCAGAGGTGAGAGCATGCTTTCTGTAAGGAAGGCAGTGTGGGTGGGTGGAACAGAACTGGAAGAAAAATAATCCTGGGTTTTCACTCAAATTTGACATGAAGTTCAACAGTTAGAGAAACTTGAAAGATTTGTGAATTTAAAGATCTGTACTCTTACCTCTTTGGAAGAAAGTACTTAAAGACTTGGATCTTAGAAGCAGTAAGCCTAGCAACTGTGCTTCAGGCTATTGGCAGCACATTCACTTTAAGGTGATTCTGGACCCAAACAACTATATTTGGTCACTTGCTTCATCAGAGACATATTATGTCACACTTTGATATGGTAGCTGTTCATTTATTGTGTTTAATATAGTGGTATGCATGCATGTTGGTAGGTATTTTTTAGTCACAAACATCAAGAGTTCTGCTACTTACATTAATGACTAAAGTCTCAATTTACATATATTTCATGCTCTGAGCTTCCTTCTCTCGCTTAATAATTTAATACAGAAGAGAAATTTCTGCTCTATCTGGTAGTTGTTTTACTACCATCATTATTTGTTGTCTGAATTAATATGATGTTACTTTGGAGACAGTTGGATTAATTAATCATTAAACATTTATTTAGAATTAATATGTTTTCACTACAATGTATTGATATGCTTAATGAATTAAGAGCCAATTACATACAGGAATAAAAGCCTCTGTTTATCTGAAAACTCATAATATCTAGGACAGATAGGTGTCCATAAAGATTATGTTGGTTATAAGTCCTTTGGTTTGTATAGATTTCCAGGTGGAACTTCTTTTGGATAAACTCAAGCAAAAAGGAGCAATTCGACGAGCCCTGTTTCTCCATAACAGGTCCCCGGGTCACTCCAAGAACATGACCATTTCCCGGGGTGGCCAGATGCAGTGTGAGGAACTGATAGCGTACCTTCGGGTAAGAGCTATTTCTCCGCTCTATTGTATTGGCTTTTTACTGTTTTTTCTTTGTATCTAAATGATTTTCACATTCTATACATTTTTGGGTATTAAGTCAATAAGAAAGCACATAAAAATAGTCTTGAGGAAATGTGGCTTTTTAAAATGTCAAACCTGAGTAATGGACTTCTATTCTTGGTAGACTAGATAGTTCAAATAGTCGTCCCACAATAATGCTACTGAATAAATTATGACAGATGTATTTCTTGAAAACTACTGGGCTCTCAAGACAGTACAAGAAATTTCTAGGGTCCCCAGAATGAGCAACCAATTAAAAAACTTCATTGGCTAACCCTTAACTTGTGAGTTGTAAGCAGATGTGTCACCCAGGGTTACTGGTGTGGGGTGGAGCTCAGGCAGAGGGTGAGCGGTAATTGCAGACACCAGCACAAGGATTCAGACTTGCCTGGGGCTTTCTGCCGGCCAGGGATCCGGGCCTCCTGCTTTAGGTCTGCACACTTGCACGAGGCTAAAGTGTTTCAAGAATGAAGGTGCAACTTGACTTCAGAAAAATTAAATGCAGAGCCTCTCTGTAACACTCTAGTATGGCACCAATGATTTCTGCAGGTTAAGTTAAATTTATTTTTAAAAAATGCTAAGCACAAGCTATTAGAAAAACCAACAAACAGATATTAGACTTCAGAGGCTTGAGATGTTGGAATTAACAGTTACAGAATATAAATTTGTGTAAAATATTTAAAGCAATAAATGATGAAAGTTCTTTAAAAAAAAAAAGACCAAAATATTAGGAAAGATTTAGAAGATGCATCATTAACAGGCTTGATTTAACAGACCTACATGGAACTTGGCATCTAGCAATTAGAGACTATAAAAATTGATCATTTATAGCTCATAAAGAGGTTTAAACAAATTTTAAAAATCAGCATCATAGAAAATATGCTATTTGATCACAGTGCAATTTTTAGAAATCAATAACAGAAAGATAAATTGGGAAGTAGGAACTGTGATTTTAAATAACATGGATCAAAGAAGAGATCATAATGGAAGTTTACTTAGAAGTGAACCATAATGAAAATATTGTATATCAAAATGTGTGGGGATCCAAGATGGTCACAGAGCAGGCTGATGTTACACTCACGTCTTCCCAGGAATAAACTGGGATTACAACTAAAGTATAGAGCAAGCAACCTGAATAAGCAACTGAAGATTAGCTAAAGAGAGTCTCTTTTTCTTTTTTATTGAGTTTATTGGAGGTGACATTGGTTAATAAAATTATATATAAGGATGTACAGTTCTGTAATACATCACTTGTATATTGTGTTGTGTTTGTTCACCACCCCAAGTAGAGAAATCTTAAAACCAAGGATTTACAGAAGAAGCCACATCAACACTCGTAGGAAAGTTGGAGGTATGAAAAGAGTTGTCCTGTTTTCACAGGCAGCTGAGATTCTAGAGGGATATCTCAGCTTAGGGGTTCCCCCTGAGAAGTGTGGAGTCTCATCCCCAAGCCTGACTTCCCAGCCCACAGCACCAGAGCTGGGAAAGGAGCCCACATTACATCTGGCTGTGAAAATCCTCAGGCACCCTCTGAAAGAACAAACACACAAAAACTGGTTCCAGCCACTCACCCTGGGCTCTGGCAGAGGGAGGGTGGGATGGAATAGAGTTGTGTGAGGAGAGACTGGGGTTTATGGTTCTGTAGAGAGAGGTGAAGGGACAGCAGTCAAGATCCCTGAGCTGAGTCACTCTCCCACTCAACAGATGTCATCTGTCTTCATGGAGCAATCCCTTTTTTAGGGTATCAGCCTGGGGGAATACAATAGCCCCATGCTCTGGGCAGACTCCAGGGGGTTTCAATGACTGAGATGAGGCTTTGGGGCAGGGGCCATTTCCCCCGCCTTTCCCATGAAACAGACTGCTGCCCTCCCCTCATAGGAAATCTGCCAGCCCCACTCTCTTGACTTCCCAGTGGCCCCACCCTTCCAACTCCTGGTGACTCCAGCCTATTGAATTCTAGGCAGAAGCGGGTACAAACTGAGTTGTGTGGCTCTGGGGCAGGGGCCACTCCCCGACCTTCTCCTAAGCCTGATCGGCACCTCCCCCAGTGGGAGACCGACTAGTCCCATCCTTTCAACTCCCAGTGGCCCTGCTCTGCTGAGATGGTCTCCTAGAAGAATCTGGGACAGACTGAGTTGTGTGACTAGGGCAGGGGGCATTTTACCCTCACATGCCCAACTAGTGCAGAGCCATGCCTCCATACAGGCAAATCTTGGTGTGTATGGGCCTGGAAAACTGCTGAACTCACCCTGAGGACTTTCTGGGGCACCACCTCACAACAAAGGTGTGCAATCACCAAGCAGGTGGCAGCTAGACTTGGTTCATCCTAGGGCATTTGCTGAGTGGTGTCAGACTCAACAATGTCACCAACTTTGAGCCTGTATCAGGTTGGTGAACACCACTTGCCCCTACCTAGTGACTCACTGAGAACGTACCTCATGCAAATTGAGTACTGCCAGAGGCTCTTTCAGTAACTGAGTCTAATAGGCAGCCAGCAGATGCAGGCAGGCAGAAGTGGATCTCAGGATGCCTTGGGACATTTGATGACCTGCTCCTGGGCCCAGTGCTCTTAAACCTAGCCTTGATAAGCAGCTTGGTCCTTGGTGCACACACCCAGGTGCAGCAGAGGCAACCACAAACTGGATTGATAAGTAGCTTCCAACAAGTTTCCCAGGGCCAGTCACAGGCAGTGTTTGACATTGGGCAGCACCAGAGTCCATCCCAAAAGGCCCCAGAACCAACACACCAACTGTGGCTACACAACATCAAAGCAGGATCCAATTAGCTTCACAAGCAGCATATCCAAAGGCAGGCACCAGAACCTGCTGAGGCAAATTCTGCTTCGTGTGGTCAGCACCCGCACAGCAGTTTGTACATGTGCTCAGGGTTGATCCTCAAAGCTAGTTTGAGGGTTGTTCCCAGGCACGAATGAGGTGCAGGTAGTAATCAAGTCTCAGTTACAACAGGAAGGCCTACATAACCCCCACAAGGGACATCCCTGAAGCACCCAGCACAGGTGATTGAGGACACTCTGCCACAGGATCCCACAGGACACCTACTACGTGAAGTGATCTTACTGGGATGGGAAGTCATAGCAGATTTACCTGTTAAATAGAAACAAACAGAAAGAGGCAGCCAAAGTGGGGAGACAAAGAAACATTCCCCAAATGAAAGAACAGGAGAAATCTCCAGAAAAAAGAGCTAAATAAAATGGAAGCAAGCAGTTTATCAGATACAGAGTTCAAGGAATTCAGTGAGAACTATGACAGCCTGGAAAAGGACATAAAAACCATAAAACTATCTAGTGTTTTCCCTAAGATCAAGGACAAGACTGGGATATCTGCTTTTACCACTTTTATTCAGCATAATACTGGGATTTGTAGCCATAGTGATCAGACAAGAAGAAGAGGCTAAAAGCATCTGAATTGGAAAGGAAGAAAGATAACTCTCATTATTTGTCGGAGGCATGGTACTGTATTTAGAGAACCCTAAATATTCCATCAAAAACTTCTAAAGCTGATAAATGAATTTATAGCAGGAGGATACATATCCAGACATTAGTTGCATTTTTATATAGCAATAATAAACTATCAGAAAGGAAAACTAAGAAAACAATCTCATTTACGATTGCACCAAAAAAAAAAAAATACCTAGGAATAAATTCAGTTGAGGATGTAAAAGATCTGTACTCAGAAAACTATAAGATACTGAAGAAAGTAATTAAAGCAGGTACAAATAAGCGAAAGCATGTATCATGTTCATGGATAGGATGAATTAACATCATTAAAATGTTAATCCATACAACCAAAAGTAATCTATAGATTCAGTGCAATTTCTATCAAAATAGAAATGGACTATTTCACAGAACTAGAACAAATCATCCAAAAGTTTACATGGAATGGCAAAAGACCCTGGAGAGCAACAGCAATGATAAGAGAGAACAACAAAGTTGGAGGAATCACACTACCTAATATAAAACTAAGCCATAGGAATCAAAACAGCATGGTACTGTCATAAAAACATAGATCAATGGACAGAATCGAGAGCCCAGAAATGAACTTAACCCTTTATAGTGTATTAATATTTGATAAAAGAGCTAAAAACATGTAATGGAATAAAGATAGTCTATTCAGTAATTGGTGTTGGGGAAATTGGACATCTACATACAGAAAAATGAAACTAGATCACCTTACACTATACACAAGAATAAACTCAAAATGGATTAAAGGCTTAAATGTTAGACTTGAAACCATAAAAATCTTAGAAGAAAAACATAGGCAGTACAATTTAGGACGTGATATGCGTGTGTGTGTATTTGACATATCTTCTTACACAAGGGGAAAAAGAAAAAATAAACAAATAGCACTACATCAAACTAAGAAGTTTTTTGCACAGCAAAGGAAACCAACAAAATGAAAAGACAACCACTGAATAGGAGAACATATTCGCCAATGATACATTTGGTAAGGGGTTAATATACAAAATTTATAAAGAGTATACACAACTCAGCACCAGAAAAACAAACAATCCAATTAAAAAATGAGCAAAGGGCATGAATAGACACTTCTTCAAATAGGACATACAGATGGCCAATAGACATATGAAAAGATGCTTAACATCACTAATCAGAGAAATGCAAATTGAAACCACAATGAGGTATCACCTCACAACTGTTGGAATGGCTATCATCAGTAAATCAACAAACAGCAAGTGCTGGTGAGGATGTGGAAAAAGGGGAACCCTCATGCACTGTTGGTGGGAGTGTAGATTGGTGTAACCACTGTGGAAAGCAGTATGGAGATACCTCAAAAAAAATGGAATTGCCTTATATGACCCAGTGATTCTACTTCTGGGAACATATCCGAGGAACCTGAAACACTAATTCAAAAGAGTATATTATGTTTATTACAGCGCTATTTACAATTGCTAAGATTTATAATAGCCCAACTACCCATCCATAGATGGGTGGATGAAAGAGGTGTGGTAAATTTACAGCTCAGAATGCCAGGTGACCATAAAAAAGAAAGAAATCTTACCTTTTGGAACAGTGTGGATGCACCTGGAGAGTGTTATGCTAAGTGAAATAAGCCAGTCAAACAAAGACAAGTACCATATGATGTCACTCATAATTTGGAATCTAATGAACAAAATAACAAACTATTGAAACAGATTCATAGATACAGAGAAAAGACTGACAGCTGTCAGAGAGGAGGGAGTGAGGTGCTTATTAAGAAAAATGAAGAGATTAAGAAAAAACCTGATAGACACAACAGTATGGTGATTACCAGAGGGAAAGGGGTCGGGCAGAGATAGAAGAGGATAAAGGGGGGATAAATGGTGATAGAAGGAGGTTTGACTTGGGGTGGTCAATTCAGATATTTATTGAATTATACACCTGAAAGCTATGTAAATTCATTAACCAACGTCACCCCAATAAACTCAATACATAGTTAAAAAAAGAAAAGGAAAAAATTGTGTGGGATGTCAGTTTACCAGAATGTAAAGGTAAATACATAGACTTAAATGCTATTTAACTGAATTGAAAGATTAAGAAAAAAATTAAAGGAAAAACTCTACAAAATTAGCCATTGAAAACTGCAGATGAAAGAGGGAACAAAATTTCATGCCAGTCTTACACAGACATAGATGCAGAATTACTAAGCTGATTAAATTCTAACAGTTTATTAAAAAGACAAGTATACTAACTTTGATTTATCCTAGAGAGAGTTAACATTAAAAACACAGAAGTGTAATTATAAGAAAAACCTTTCTTAAGGTAGAAAAAGGTTTTGATTAAATAACTCTCCATCTTTCTTAAGTGTAGAAAAAGCTTTTGATTAAATAACTCTCCATGATGATTTAAGCAGGACAAGTACCTCAAGTTATAGTTATGAAGAAATACCATCTTATATTCACACCAAATTTGCCAATGCCTGTCAGTTGGTGAGGATGTGAATTAATGAGAATTCTTAACACATTGTTGATGGCAGTGTACATTGTTTTGAAGACTTTGGAAAAGAATATGGTGTAGACTGACAAACTACTTGTTGCTATGTAGGAAAAAAACCCATCACAACATTTATTTATTTATTTTTTGTAATAGCAAAAACAAAGAGCACCAAACCATCCAAATCACCTTTGAAGGAGAATGGACAAATAAATTTTGGGTTTATTTTGTGATGAAATATTACTCAATAGTAAATCTTAACCTTAGCTACATGCAACAGCATGGATGAATCTTGAGTATTGAACAGAAGGAAGCAAAATCACAAAAGAATATATACGACCTCATTTAAAAATAAACAGGAAAAGCAAACTAACGAAAACATTGTTGAGAGACATACACATTGTAATAAAACTGCTGAAAGCACGCAAGGGAATGGCAAACCTAAAATTCAGGTTAGTGGTTACGTCAGAGAAAGAAGGCAGGTGGTGAAAACAGAAAGGAGCACACAAACAATATGAGGAATGTTCCAGTTACAATACGGAGCGTGCATTTGAGTGCTCATTTTATTTATGTGACCCCTATATTTTTGTGTGAATCAAATATTACACTGTAAAACAGTAACTGATTAAATGTTCTCAATGAATAATGATAATCTTTCTGGACACTGTATTCTTATGTATGGAGTTTTACAAAGAGTTTTGGTAGTATTGGATCAAGATGAATAATAACAGCTGTTTCTCCAGAGAGTTTGATATTATAGGTTGATGTCATCATTAATTTGAAGCTTTTTCATTTCTAGGATGAGTCTGAATTTAGAGACAAACTCACTCCAATCACTGTTTTTATGGAGTATCGGTTGGATTACAGAACAGCTGCTGATGCAACAGGCTTGCAGCCCGTCCTTAACCAGTTCACTCCCGCCAACGTCAGCCGACAGGTACAATTTATCACTACTTTCATACTTTAATTTTTGTTGTGCTGTCGCAATTCATGTTTTAAAATATCATAAGGGATTGCTTTTATAGTGTTGGGATTTCAGTCAAAGAAGTCGGTGGGGAAGGAATCTGGACTTTTAGGTTGAGATACTCAAAAGTGACTTAGACGCCACTTAGACGTCAGTGATGTGGAACGATGGGGTCACATAAAACAGATAATTCAAGGAAAACAACAAAATGCCAGTTTATTTATATTGTATTTTAGTATTTTGTTATTGTGCTAAACAAGTTTTATATGTCTTATCTTTGATTTACATTCTAGTCATAAAAATACATATATATGTATAGTATATAAATTATTTTAATAAAACCAAATATATAAAATTTCATAAAAATTGTATTATAATATTTTTTGAAAATTTTATGCAAAATACATGTATTCAAATATTGTGATTGTATTTTCTATTTCTTCCTCTTATTACACATCAGCATTTTTAGATTAACATTTTTTTCTCTTTTAGAATGTTTTACACTAAATTTTGGTTGTTATTTCTTTGTCTAACACTCTGTGTGTGTAATTTGAGAAAACTATATTTGGTAGAAATATAAGGCAAATTAAAATACATTTTAAAGTCTTGTGATTTATATATTTTAACAATGCATTTTATATTTTATTTTGCAAATAATCAGAATATATGTGCTGCTTTCTATTACCCATTTATATAAAACTTTTGAACAGTCATGTGTGAGATTATATTCTTTATTTTTAATGGGTCAACAATATTATCTTAATAATTTAATAATGAATATCTGAGCCTTTTAGAGCCTGGCATTCAGTTTTATACATTTTTAAAAGTTAATGTCTCTTATACTTTTACTTTATGTGTTTTGATGTGGGATCAAATTATTTTCTATTTAGAGTTTTAGAACTTTTAAAAATCATTTATCAGTGTTAACATTGCATTTGATTAACCTACTGAGATAGCAATCTCTTTAATATCAGTATAGTTTTGAAGCCAGGTAATCGAGTAAATAAGCTAACTTTTGAAATCCTCTGAGAGAAATACTAACTTTAATAAAATTTGGCTTCCTTTTTCCTCCTCTTGCTCTTGTTCTTCATTACTTGAATTTTTTTCTTTGTGTCCTTCATTTATTTTAACAATACCATTATTCATCTTTAAATATTTTTCCTTCTGCATTTGGACCTTTATTATTTACTCTCATTTCTATGTTAATTACCCACCCACCATTCTTAATATTTACTCCTTTTTAAAATAGGCCCTTTATTTCACTGGTCACATTACAGACTTGTTTACTTGTGCTCTTTATAGAGTCCTGCCGTCCGATAGAAGGGTGACGTGAGCCACATTTGTAGTTTTAAATTGACTGGCAGCAACATTTTTTTAAAAGGTAGAAAACTGGCAAAATTATTGTTAATGATGTATCTGTATTAGTTTTCTAGGAGTAGCCTAAAAAATGACTACAGAATAGGTGGGTTAAATAAGAGAAATTAATTTTCTTACAGTTCTGGAGGCGTGAAGTCCAAGATGAAGGTGTTGGCAGGGTTGGTTCCTTCCAAGCCTCTCTCCATGGCTTGCAGATGGCCACCTTGTCCCTGTGTCTTCACACGGTTGTTCCCCTGTGTGTTGTCTGTGTTCCAATCCCCTTATAAAGCTCCAGTCATATTAGGTCCCACCCCAGTGATGTGATTTAACTTAATTACCTTGTTAAAGGACCGTATCTCCAAATTTAAGTCACATTCTGGACTTTAGCGTATGAATTTTGAGGGAACATAAAACACTCCGTCACAATATCCAAAATATTATCGTTTGAATGTGTAATCAATTTAACAATTATCAGTGAAATATTTAACATTCTTTACACAGTTTTTTTACTATAGTCAAAGTCCAGAGTGTATTACACACTTACGGCACACCTAAATTCAAATGCTAAATCTTTACCACAAACATTTTTTCTGTATTTTGGATTCATATAATTTGCAGTTGAAAAAGTAGGTTCACATACCCAAGTTGTTCTAAACATAGTAAAAGATTTTTAGTAACACAATCAAGTGTCAGTTTTTAATTTAAATTTAAATCAGTTCAAATTAAATAAAGTTTAACAATTAATTTTTTAGTCACAATAGGCACATTTTGAGTGCTCAAAAGCCACATGTGACTCACTAGTGGCTATTGTACTGGACAGGGTAGCTCTGGAGTTTTGCTTCTGCATCCTAATATTTTATAGTTAGAGGTTTAGTGCTTTTTGCAGAGATTAGCTTTTTCTCTCACCCTTCATGTATTTATTCAAATATGTATTAAGTTCTTACTCTCTGCAAGATGTTAAGTATATGACTGTAGAGATTTAATTCTCTATAAATGGAAGACATTGCCTTATGCTTTTCCATTTTAGAAACTATCTTTCTTAACAGCATATTTTAATACCTTAGCTGCACCAATGTCAGCCAAGTCCTTTTTCTTCAGTGTGGAGTGATTGTTAGCCAAATTTCCTTGTACCAGTTTATTAATATTTTATACATATTTCTTATTCCAAACTTCAGATGCACATAATTCTGAGGTTCTTAGTAGTTACTTTATTATCTGCAAAACCCACACTTTATTTTTGAACTACATTTAGCAGTAATTGTATTTGGTATGACTTATGGAATCACCACAACGTTTTCTAATGGTTCTGCCCCTTATCCCTCTTCTTGAGGTGCACAGAAACTGCTTACATTGAGTTTATTGAATTAACTTACATATATGAGGTCTGTATGGAAAAAGTCCAGCCATTGTAGTGAAATGGTTTGCCCTACATGGATGTAACCTGGCAGCCAAGGAGAGTGGACTGGAGTGTGCATGAGTGAACAATAACAACTTCACTGTACCAGTCAGTGGGGTGGTAGATACTATTGAGTGAGCATGTGTACTGGGTGGCCATCACATTCAAAATGACTGAGACAGTAGAGCAGTGAATCTGCATCAGATTTTGTGTTAAGCTTGAACATTCCTATGTGGAAACGATTCAGATGATTCAGAAGGCCACAGCTGTGGGCCTCTGGTGATTGGCAGCTTCATCACATCTATGTGCGTGCTTATGCATCACATCTTGTACAGAGTGTTTTGGTGAAACATCAAATCACCCAGATGACTCAGCCCCCCTACAGCCCAGATTTGGTGCCCTGTGACTTCAGGCTTTTCCCAAAACTAAAATCACTTTTGAGAGGGAAGAGTTTTTAGACCATTGATGAAATTATGGAAAATACGACAGGCAGCTGACTGTGATTGGGAGAACTGCGTGAGGTCCCAAGGTGCCTACTTTGAAGGGGGCTGAGGCATCATTGTCCTGTGTACAGTGTTTCTTGTATCTTGTATCGTCTTCAATAAATGTCTCTATTTTGCATGTTACATGGCTGGATACCTTCTGGACAGACCTTGTATTACTGGGTTACATCCCCAATTAAATTTACATTTACCATCTATCATATAATTTTACTCTGGGTAGCTGCATATTCTTTGTAGTAACTTGGAAGCATATAGTCATCTTCCCCTCCCCCCCCAAGAAAGGCTTTCATATTTTTCCTCTTTAAATCTTTTTCTCTCTTTCTTTCTGCCTGTGGACCTAAAGCCCTGTGGATGTTAACAATAGACAAACCAAAAATGACTTTATTTTTTTCTCTTTTCTTAATTTTTATATTCTTTCAAATCCTCCTTAACCTCTTCTGCTTTCTCCCACTATTCCTCTCTTTTGGGTGTCCCACACTGCTCAGCTGGCACATGCTCATGACCAGATTGAGAGGAGAAATTCAGGGTTTTGCTTACTATACCTCTTCTGGATAGGCTAACTTGAATGAGTCTAGATCTTTTCCCTTCATCTCTTTTCATGTGGCCATGCATATGCTGAATTCATTTTGCCCGGTTTCTGTTCCCTTTCGTTTGCATGTCTAAATTGCTATAATATTCACAACTCCTTTTTCTGTTAAACTCTGTAGCTACATTTTTCACAACATTGGCAGAGGCATAGTCTGTTATGAGAAGCTCTTAAGGGAGTTTGTGTTGCCCGGGATCACACAACTTAGCTAACAGCATCCGAACCCGCATTTCTTGACTGTTGCTTTCTCTTCTACATGGCACTTCATTCCAAAGTCATAACAGCTTTGAGATAGAACTGAAAGGTTCCAGCTAATTCTGTTCTGTCCTAGGAATTGTTTTCTTACTTTTCATTCATGACTATTTACTGACCTGTTTAAGTAGGCAGGATTCCTTTTCCCCTTAGGTATGCAAATAAATTGATTGATTTATATAAATACATGCTTGTGTGCGTGTATATATTCACATGTTTCACATCTATTTTGATATATGCTGCATGTGTGACATTATTGGTGTTTTTTTATGTAGGAAAAATAAATTGCTTTTCTTTCCTAGGCTCATATTCTCCTTGATTGTGGTGATGACAATGTCTGTAAACCCAAACTGGAAGTTTCTGTAGACAGGTAAGGTTTGCTCCAAATAATAAGCAGTATAATAAGAAATTTAAATGGAAGAGCTTGTTTTGTATTAAAAGTGATAGTATATCTTAAGGAGAATTAGTTATGTTAGAGTATAATACATGATTTTTTATAATAGTAAAACTATCAATATTGGAGCTTAAAAATATATATATACTGTATTTTCATTAATTGCATAGGTTGACAGACCTATTCCTATTCTTTACTGAGTAGCGTTAACAAAGTAACATTATATTCTCTTAAAGGTACATTTCATTATTGATATACTCCTAACTAAAGGAATTTGATTACCATTTATATAGTGCATAAATAATAAAGAATTTTGTGGGAATCATGACAAATGATAAATTCAATTTTTTGGAAGAAGTCAAAAAATAATTATATACCAAGAAATATAAAATTGCTTTAGTAATAGATACGAATGACAGTGAGGTACTAGTGGCATCCACATTTCTGTCACTTAGAGAAGCATTGCATTTGCACCCAGTGTGCTATTCCCAGTTTTCTGTTGAGCTGTGAAGTAGTCTTAAAATATCTGGAGTTGCTGTTGAACACGTCAGCGATATCTGTGTATTTATCTTGTTTCTTTGAACAGTCATGCTATCCCCATGCAGTCCTTTTTTCATTGACTAAATTTGCATTCACTTGCAGAGATCAAAAGAAGATCTTTGTAGGGGACGACAACCCTCTGACACTGATTGTTAAGGCTCAGAACCAAGGAGAAGGTGCCTATGAAGCTGAGCTCATTGTCTCTATCCCACCTCAGGCTGATTTCATTGGGGTTGTCCGCAATAGTGAAGTAAGCAAGCTGCCTCTTTAAAAATCGAAACACACTCATAGGTCTCATTAATATTAATAAACCCCTCCCCTGTTTAGAGCAAGCTTAGCCATTCTACCTAAGGCTGAATTGCTAGACAGTAGAGTGCCTATCTTACGTAAGTCCTTTCAAGCCTAATACTTTGGATAATGCATTGATAATGACATTTTTAAAATTGCTAGCTAAGTGCCTGAAACAAGGTCAGATAGATAAAGTGTCTAAGCCTGTCCATCAAATTATTTGTCAGAGGTAATATGGTTATGTATCTAAATCCTCAAGGGATCTTTCAGAAATACTTTTGCATTTATATGTGGCAATTGCACACGATTCTGGCTTCCACCTTACCTCACCCTGCCATTTACTCAAATAGATGTATTTGCTTGGTAAATCAAGAAACTTAAATACTGCATGACATTGTCTAGGAACTTTTCAGTCTTATGACTTCTGCTTTTTTAAAATTTTTTTGTAATTAATTAATTTTCCTTTTAATCTTTCTTTGTCTGTCAAAGGCCTTAGCAAGACTTTCCTGTGCATTTAAGACAGAAAACCACACCCGCCAGGTGGTGTGTGACCTTGGAAACCCAATGAAGGCTGGAACTCAAGTAAGACATTTTATTTTATTTTTTTTCATTTTCTATTAAGATTTTATTTATTTATTTTTAGAGAGGGGGAAGGGAGGGAGAAAGAAAAGGAGAGACACAGTGATGTGTGAGAGAAACATTGACCGGTTGCCTCTTGCACACCCCCCTTGGGGACTGGCCGGCAACCCAGGCATGTGCCCTGACTGGGAATCAAACCAGCACCCTTTTGATTTGCAAGCTGATACTCAGTTCACTAAGCCACACCAGCCAGAACGAAGTAAGACGTTTTAATTAAATGGATTTTTTTTATCCTCTCAAGAAAGCAGCACATTTTTCTGTGGGTTTGTCCATCTAATTTTTTTAGGAAACACTTTAAAATAGTAACTTTAAATTGGTTTTAATTTAGAGTGCAGTGATTAGCAGTGTATTGTTTAGTTTTAACTAAAATGCTAAAATAATGGGTTGTGCTATTACACTGTATTCAATAAACTGGTCTGTACACTCCCTTCATTTTGGTAAATGGATGAAAATGTGGTTTAATGACTGAAGTAGTAACTTTGCTATTTTAAGCGAATGCTTTAATGAATATTTGAAGCTACTTGGACAAATGCCAAGACTGTCATTCTTGAGAAAGAATTTCTCTTTAAATTGAAACCTTCCTGGTTGTGGACAGGATCAAAGAGCAGCATGTGGTTGAATCAGACTTCCCTTCAGGTCCGGGAGAAGTTAGCACAGGGGCTTGAGAGAAGCACTCCATGGGTCACTTCTCCAATCCTCCAAAAAGAAAACAAAATGCAGGGTGTGGCAAAAGTAGGTTTACACTTATTTGTATGGAAAATACAATAAATAATAATACTAGGATAAACTCAGTGTTTTGCATACTCACAACTGTAAACCTACTTTTGCCCTACTCTGTATTCTTCATAGAATTCTTAGTGTCAAGGAAAAATGGCAGTATATTTTGTTACTTTTTTCAGTTGACCCAGATATTGGTAATCTTTAAATTATACCAATACCTAGATATTGGTAATTTGAAGAACTGTGATAATATGGGGCTAAGTATTCCATATTTACTCTTAAACACCATCCCTCCTAGTAAATGTGGTGGAAGGATACAAACTTGCATGTAGTAGTAAGTCCTAGAGATCTAATGTGTGGTACTGTGAATATGGGTAATAATACTGTATCACCGTCATCAAACTTGCAGAGAGACTAGATCTTAATTGTTCCAACATAAAAAAGAAGTGATAATTGTGTGCCATGATAGAGGTGCTATCACTACAACAGCCATCATATTACAGTTTATAAATATCAAATCATGCTCTACACCTTACACTTACACAGTGTTACATATCGAATGCATTTCAAATCAAAATGAAATATTCCATACTTCTGTAAGTATATTTTCCAGTAAAAGTCATTACTTCTAGATGTATGAGCTTTTAGGTAATGGGACTTGAACAGAGGACCTAGAATTGCAATTTTCCACATATATTTAACACAGTGTTGCATTAACGAGTTGCACATATTTTTTATTTTTTCATATTCTCATTCTCTCCAGCTTCTTCACTCATAGCTCATTCATTATGGATGATTCCAGGTTATTTCAAGCAGCCAGCTCCAGGCTCTGTAAAGTGGGAGGCAGTTTGAAGTTCCCAGAAATGCCTTTTCATGTGTTGTTTATATGATTGATCCCCAAAGCCTGCTTTCCCTTGTCTTGTAACTCAGTTGTTCTCTTTAAAGTAACAGTTTTCCACCTGCAGTAGTTAGGATGCTTGGTGTTGATGGAGTTGTGGGCGGTAGGGGGAAATCCTGGTTCTGGTCCTACTTATGTTTTCTTCAGTCGTGTTCTCTCACTCTTGCATACCGCCTGTTTCTTCCTTCCTGCTCCAAGTTCAGTTGTTGGCTTCCTGTAACCAAGTCATTGTGTGCAGTTGTTTACTGACATTGAATCAATAAACACTTACTTTTGCATTTTTTGAAAGATAATGAATATTATAAGGAGATATAATTAATAACTGCTGTTAAATAGGCTCCATTATAGAATGGCCCAGGTATCTTAAAAGGGATGTGATAGAAAGATCTGATTTAATTATCTTTGTTAGAATATTTTACGTTTATTGTAAGCTCAGAAGAACCCTGTTTTAGGACGTTCCTTTTTATTTGGACGTTGGATTTGAAGTGTCACTGATTAGACACTGTTTTAAGTGACACAACCGCCTTTCCCCTTCCTTCAGCTCTCAGCAGGCCTCCGCTTCAGTGTGCACCAGCAGTCGGAGATGGACACTTCCGTGAAGTTTGATTTACAAATCCAAAGGTACAAACCCAGCCTTCTTCATTTATAGTAACTACTGAAATTTTGTCATAAGTAGGTTATACAATATATTTTAAGATGGAATAGAATTGACTAAGATTTCAGTACTGGATATACCATTTTTAAATCATTGTTTATGTCATAAGAATAATTTTTGAGTTTATGAAACAAAATTTACAGTTGAATAAAACTTGACCATCTTCTTGGAATTAAATGCTAATGGAAATAATTATTTAATTTATTTTTTTATTTCTTTGTTGCTTTTAATTTGTTTTTGTTTTTTTTTTTTAGTGTCACTACATTTGCCTCTGTATAAATTTGATTATTATGTTCAATTCATTCCTAAATATATATTTTTTTCTTTTTCAGCTCCAATCTTTTTGACAAAGTAAGCCCAGTTGTATCTTATAGAGTTGACCTTGCTGTTTTAGCTGCTGTTGAGATAAGAGGGTCAGTATGATTACCCAGGGGAGTATCTCTTTCTCATGATTTAAACTACTTTAAAAAGTAGTTTTACTTTTACAAAGTAACTACTAGGTCCCCTAGCTACTTGGGGGATAGTGGGCACTCCTTGTTTAATGCGATGATTTTAGCAGAGCAGTAGATTCTGTAGAAAGAATGCTCTAGGGGTATGTCCCAAAGCCCCAAGCATTTATTTGGTTATCCTCTGGAAATAAACCATACATGGCAACAGTGGGCATGAAAGAAGTGTATTGAACTTTTATGCAAATAGACATCGATTCACCTATTACAGTAGGTTATCAATAAATAGTTGTGTGTGTGTACACATGTGTAGGTTTTTTCTTTTAACTGTGTAGTGCTTTTTTTTATTATTCAGCTTTTATTCATTTGGATATAGGGTAGTCTAGGAAATGAACTTACTGTACCACTTTGATATTCATGGTAGGTTTTCTTTGGTCATTGTTTAGAGTCTCAAGTCCTGATCACATCTTTCTTCCGATTCCAAATTGGGAGCACAAGGAGAATCCCGAGACTGAAGAAGACGTTGGACCAGTTATTCAGCACATCTATGAGGTTTGCAGTTTTGGGGTTTAACTGCTATCTGGTGGAAAGCCAACAAAGAGGAGCAGATAGGCTGCTTTTAAAAGACAAGTCTATTTAATTTTTACATAAACTATGCATAGTTTATGTACTAGAGAGGTCTTTGCATTTTTCCCCTATTATATACAAGTTCATTTTTATTAGACAAGCAACTTCAAGAGGTTAAAGAAAGTAGTTCTTACAAATTGTTGTTTAAAATCAACCAGTTCTACTTGAATGAAAGCAATAGGTCATTGCGTATCTTCACATGGACATTTAGCAGTTCTGACTAAAAACTGAAAACACCTATAGCAGATCCTCAAAGTTTTGTTTCCGTGGGAAGAAAATTTTCTATGCCATCTTTCACCCAATAACTTTTCATATTTTCTTCTTTTGTTTATACTTTCACCCTAACACAGACTGCCCTGTGCTTGAGGCACGTACTGAGTTAGATGTCTTTTTTTTTTGCTTGGTAACAGTCATGCTGTCATGTTAGAGCGACTGTGGAAACTCTGCTGTTCTAAATACTGTTGCTAATGATCCCTGAGGTTGATCTAGGGGAAGGATTATAACATCGATTTTTGCCCAAAGGATTCACATTTGCTTTTTCTCATTAGCTGAGAAACAACGGTCCGAGTTCATTCAGCAAGGCAATGCTAAATCTTCAGTGGCCTTACAAATACAACAATAGCACCTTGCTGTACGTCCTCCAGTACGATATTGATGGGCCGATGAACTGCACTTCAGATGTGGAGATCAACCCTTTGAGAATTAAGGTAATGGCTTAATGGCAGCTCTTCATTATGATATTTTTCCCCCTAAATTGACAAAAGAAATGCATGAAACAAAACAACTATTTTAATCCATAAACCCATTCTGCAAAAACATTTTAGTTTGTAACCAGTACACTAAGGATTAAATGGTTTGTTTCTGTAACAAGTAAGGATTGATTCTATGGAGTCCTGGTGAACCATATATTTCTGTGGTTTTCAGTGGAATTCTATGTACTGGAGGATATAGTCATCTCCATCCTAGCACATACCTTACATAGATTGGACTACAGAAAGTTAAGTGAACAGAACAAAAAATACATACTCATGATTGACATTTCTCACAGATGTATCCCGTGAAATTTCGGGCTTTTTCAGTATGTTTTATCAGTGTCTCCTCTAGACTGTGCAAGGGGAGGAAAATCATGGGTAGGCATAGGTAACTTTTTTGTTTTTACATACTCAGGGCTCATATTTCTTTTCTCTGCTTTTTGCCCCATGTATTAAGTAGTAGATTTTCTGTCATATCAAATTTTCAGTCACTGTGTTTTAATTACTTTAACAGTTTATGAGAAAATGTCAATTTAAAATGTTTGCTATTATTATTTACCACCAGTTTATTAATGTAATCCTAGGTTTCAAATTCACAAACAACGGAGAAGAATGACACCCTTGCTGGGCAAGGTGGCCGGAACCATGTCGTCACTAAGCGGGATCTCACCCAGAGTGAAGGAGGTGTTCACACTTTGGTAAGTGTCATTTCGACAACAAGCTCTTTAAACATTTAAAAATATGTGATTATAGAACTGATGCCAAAGTACATTTCGAAAATAACAACAGCTGTGCTTGAAAGAACTACATATATTTTTATACCATTCCGTTCTCTTAACTTTTCTTGTTCCTTAGTCAAATTAATGCCAAATTTTCTTCAAATGATCTATCTTTGTAGATCAGTAACAAACATATTTTATGGTCCAACTTTTTGTTCTGACTGCAGTCCTTTTAACTGGCCTCTTTTGGGGTCTCACCTTAATCTTTGAGGCTTCAGTGCAATACTGCAGGAAAATCCCAGAGACCTCAACAAAAATACATTGTAAGAAGAATTAGCATTATGATTAACTTTTTTCATTTTATTATTATTATTTTTGTTGTTGACACTGTTACAGATGTCCCCCAACTCCTCCCCCTCCTTTGCTCACCTGCACCAGGCCCTGCCTCCCCGTCCCTCTGGCTACCATCACACTGTTGTCTCTGTGTGTGTCATGCATCTCTGTTCTCTGGCTGATCTCCCAACCTCTTTCATCCGGTCCTTTCCACCGCACTCCCCTCTGAGGTCTGTCATCTGTTCCATGTGTCCATGCCTCTGGTTCCATTTTGTTCATCACTTTATTTTGTTCATAGTTTCCACATTAAATGAGATCATATGGTATTTGTCTTTCTCTGACTGGCTTCTTTCACTTAGCATAATATTCTCCAGGTTCATCCATGCTGTTGCAAAGGGTAAGAGTTCCTTCTTTTTTATAGCCACATACTATTCCATTGTGTAAATGTACCACAGCTTTTTTATCCACTCATCTACTCATGGACACTTGGGCTATTTCCACATCTTGGCTATTGTAAATAATGCTGCAATGAACATAGAGGTGCATATATTCTTTCTGATTAGTGTTTTGGGATTCTTAGGATTTTGTCTGCTTCAGTCATTTGTTGCTGGCATATATGTGCACATATGTATATGATTAACTTTTGTTGAGTCAGCCTATATAATGATAATAGTGTTATAAAGTAGCTTATCAGTTAAGTTTTTGAAACTTAACAGTTCTGCAAACCATCTGCTAGCAGAGAATCTGGTACAGTGTTTATCTTCATTAGCAGTCACCACTTACTTTCATATTAGCAAATTCCGTGGTCCTTCTTAGTTCTTTGCTGATCAGTTGCTTGGTGATTTTGCACAGTAAATCACCTCTTCCTTTGGGAAGCACTCCTCGTTCACTTTTAGAACACTACTCTCCTGGTTCTCTGCCTACCACAACTGGTTACTTCTTAATCTCCATTTCCAGGCCTTTAGAGTATTTCAGGGGTTACATTTCTTATCTGCACTACCTAACATTTATTCATTAGATCTGTGCCGTCCAGGGTTATAGATTCCAGCCATATTTCAGGGGTTTAGTATCCACATGTGGCAGTGGCCACTACTTTGAAAATGCAGGTATCTCTGTACTGATGATCTCGTCATTGTCAAAGGTTCTGTCACACAGTGCTGCACTCGGTGATCTCATGCCCTCTTGCTGTAAATACCGCCTCTGCGTGCATGACTTCAATTTACATTTCCAGCCCGATCCTCTGTATTGAATGCTGGACTCCATTTTTCAACCTTCTACTGGAATTCCTCTTAACAGTTAATAGGAATCTTAAGCTTAATTCTAAGAACATAACCTTGATTTTGCCCACCTCTGCTCTTTCTGTAGTGTTCCACATTTTAGTAATATTAAGTTCATTCTCTGTCTAAAACCTGGACATCATGAATGACTCTTGTCTTTCTCTTAAACTTCACATCCTGTATATCAGCAAATTCTGTCAATATCTACTTTAAAAATATCCAGAAACTGGCCCCTTTTACCAGTTCTGCCACTGCCACAACCTAACAGGTCACCATCCTCTCTCACTCGGACTATTGCCCAACCTCTAGTTGGAGTCCATATTTTGCCCTCTTCCCCACTGCAGTTTATTTGCCACACAGAAGCCACAGCGATCCACAGAAGCCATAGGTCACATCAGGGCCTTCCCACCTATCTCAGAACACCAGAACCTGCAAAGCCTATAAGCCCAAGGCGATAGAGGCTCTTGTGCCCTAGGCCTGTCTTTCCTCTTCTTACTCTGCTCCTCCCATTTTATCTTGTCTTTCCTTGGACAGACAGCCCCAAGCATGTTTCTACTGCCAGGATTCAAAAATTTTTCTCCCATCTGCCAGGACTGCTCTTCACCTAGATACCCCTGCGGCTGACTTGTCGGTCTCCTTCTGCTGTCCGTAACTGACAGAGTACAACAGTCCATTCCTGATCAACCCATGTGAGATAGAAATTACTTTCTACCCCCACCTCCCTTTGGACCCTGTACTCTTTATCCTCCTACAGAATTACACCTTTGAAAAAATTGAGTGTATCAGGTTTCTTCAGGTACATTCCCAGAAGTGGAATCTCTGGGTCATAAGGCATTTCATTCCCAACTGGCGGTGTATAACGGTTCCAGTATCTCCCCATCCTTGCTATCAGTTGCTGTTGACTTTTAAAAATACATTATTTTACAGTCATCCTCATCAGTGTGAACTGGTATCTCTTTGTTTTATTTGTATTCCCTAATGACTAATGATATTGAGCATCTTTCCATTTGTATATCTTCTTTTGAGAGATGTCTATTTAAATCTTTGGTTCATTTTAAAATTGACTTGTTTGCCTTTTACTGTTGAGTTGTAATACTTTATAGAGTCTGGGTACTCTTCTCCTCAGAGCTATGATTGCCCATATTTTCTCTCATTCTGTAAGTTGTCTTCTCACTTTCTGGATGCAAATTTTTTGTATCCTCTGATACAATTTTTTTTAATTTGAAGAAGTCCGCATTTCTTTTCTTGAGTCTATTTCTTCCTTTGTTGTTGGTACATTTGCTGTCATATTTAAGAAGCCATTGCTGAACCCAAGGTCCTGAAGATTTACACCTCCGTTTTCTAAGTCTTCTGTTTTTAGCTCTTATGTTGACATCTCTCTCTCCTTTAAATGGTCTTGGCAGCCTGTTGAAAATGAATTGGCCATAAACGTATGGATTTATTTCTGGGGTCTCAGTTCTGTTTTATCGATCTACACATGTATCCTTATGCCAGGGCCAAAGCGTTTGAATATTGTAGCTCTTCAGTAAGTTTTGAAATTGCAGAATGTGTGTCCTCCACATTTTCTTCTTTGTCAAGGTTGCTTTGGTTATTTGGAGTCCCTTATAAATTTATATTCATATAAATATTCATTTAAATTTTTGGATCAGCTTGTCCATTTCTACAAAAAAGGTGGTTGGATTTTTGACAAAGATTTTATTAGATCTGCCAATTTAGGAATATTGTCATCTTAGCTCTTTCAGATCTTGAACATGAGCTATCTTTGTGTTAATTTATGTCTCCTTTAATGTCTTTCAAAAATATTTTGTGATGTTCAGTGTATGAGTCTTGGCTTCCTTGGTTAAATTACATTACATATTTTATTACTTTTGATGCTATCTTAAATAAATTTCTTAATTGCGGTTAATTTAAATTGTTTAATTTCATTTTCAGATTTTTTAGTGCTATAGAAATTCATATGTATATTAATCTTATATTCTGTATATCTTCTGTACTTGTTTATTAGCTCTAATAATTTTATTGTGGACTCTGTAATTTTTTTTATATAAGATCCTGCCACCTATTAATAGAGACAGCTTCACTTTTTCCTTTCCAATCTGGATGCCTTTTATTTAATTTTTTCTTGCCTCATGGCACTGGTAGAGCCTTTAGAACAATGTTGTATAAAAGTGTCAGTGGGCGTCTTTGTCTTGTTCCTCATCTTAGGGGGAAGTATCCATTCTTTCACCATTAAGTATAATGTTAGCCGTAGACTTTTCACAGATTCCCTTTATGTCTTGTTCCTCATCTTAGGGGGAAGTATCCATTCTTTCACCATTAAGTATAATGTTAGCCGTAGACTTTTCACAGATTCCCTTTATGTCTTGTTCCTCATCTTAGGGGGAAGTATCCATTCTTTCACCATTAAGTATAATGTTAGCCGTAGACTTTTCACAGATTCCCTTTATCAG
The DNA here is from genome assembly GCA_039655065.1 of Glossophaga mutica. Classification (NCBI taxonomy): domain Eukaryota; kingdom Metazoa; phylum Chordata; class Mammalia; order Chiroptera; family Phyllostomidae; genus Glossophaga; species Glossophaga mutica. The sequence goes on along the minus strand of CM077306.1, from coordinate 40,012,770 downwards.
GTCAAGAAAGCTTGCTTCCATTCCTGGTCACCAACTGGAAGTGCCACTTACTAGATGCCGCTGTTGGGAGCTATATGCACGTGACACATCTAATGCAGTTTAGCCAGCACATAGATACGAATATTTGTTAACTTTGGCTGCCTGCCTTCAAGTTAGTGATAAAAAGACTGAGTGGACCACAGACCCATCAGCATGCCACTTCATTTTTACATGAAATAACTGTTGAAGATTCACTGTTTTTCTTTTTAACAGGGTTATTATGGTCTAATTTTTATGTCTTACTAAAGCCATCATGTTCTGGGTTTGCCCAGAATGTTGAGAATCTAACCATAGATTCTCAGAAGAATGAGTTCTAGCCATAAAAATAAATCTTTTAATATTAAAGATCTTATTCTTCTATAACAAATTACATTAAAACCAACTCATTTTTAACAAAAATCATTCACTGACTTTAATATAAGCCTGTTCATTTTAAACGTTATTCCTACAAGGCAAAAGAATCTGGGTCATCGCTTTGGCCTTCACATGAATGAGTAAAATGTCTGGTTTTCAAATGTTGAAGAGATGACAGAATGACCTTTTCTTGTCAGTAAATATCATGTTTGGGCAGGGGTGTGGAATTGCCGAATGCTTGAAGATCGTCTGCCAGGTTGGGCGGCTGGACAGAGGGAAGAGCGCAATTCTTTATGTGAAGTCTCTGCTGTGGACCGAGACCTTTATGAATGTAAGTGGTCAGATGCAGCACTTAGCGAACTTATCCTTTTTTTCAAAGAAACAAAGTCTTACATTTAGGAAATCATTTCACCGTTACTTCCATACAGAAGGAAAACCAGAATCATTCATACTCTCTGAAGTCGTCTGCTTCATTTAATGTCATTGAGTTTCCTTATAAGAACCTTCCCATTGAGGATATCTTCAACTCCACATTAGTAAGTCATTGATTTGGCGAAATGGAATAAATGCACTCAGTTTAATGTCATAGATACTTTTAATTTATTTTAAATAATGGCAATTTAACTTTTTTTTTTTAAGATTTTTTTTAAGTACTTTTTTTTTTCTTTTAGATTTTATTTATTTATCTTTAGAGGGGAAGGGAAGGAGAGAGGGAGAGAAACATCAATGTGTGGTTGCCTCTTGTATGTCCCCTGCCGGGAACTGGCCTGGCAACCCAGGCATGTGCCCTGACTGGGAACCGAACCGCGATCCTTCGGTTCGCAGGCCCGCGCTCAATCCACTGAGCTACACCAGCCAGGGCGCAATTTAACTAATTTGATAATTTAAAGTAATTAAGAGTTATTTGACAGTATTATAATGTAATTTAATATTATTTTACTCCCTCATCCCAGAATTATTAAAGGTAGAGCTTTTATTTTACAGTCTTGTCCTCTGTAAGAGATTCTTTGTATTTACTGAATTTTATGGAGGGAAATTTTTGGAAACTTCTTCTCAGTAAGTTAGTAAGTTGGAAATCAACTGCAAGAAGCGAAGGCATTTTAAAGATCTTTAACTTGAGGATTAAAAATTGGATGAACATGTCTTGGTCCAATTATATGAAAATAATTTCATAGGTGATCAGAAGTTCACCTGTTGTTGGGAATTTTATGTGTGTATACATCTGCTATCAATGCCAGATATGTAATAATAAATGCAACAAAAGGAAATAATGTAAATGTCACTAAAATAAAAAGTAGTAGGCATTCAGATAGTTGTTGAAGAAGTCAGTGAACTATTTTTAAAATGCGAAACCTTCTTTTCCCCCGATAGGTTACCACTAATGTCACCTGGGGTATTCAACCAGCACCCATGCCCGTGCCGGTGTGGGTAATAATTTTAGCAGTTCTAGCAGGATTGTTGTTGCTGGCTGTTTTGGTGTTCGTTATGCACAGGGTAAGTAATGGACTTGGGAAGAGAGGGAGGGAGGAGGAAGCAGGAAAAAAGGGGGAAGGGAGGGCAAGAAAGAAGGAAGAATTGAAAAGAAGGAAGGGAAGGAGGAAAGGGATCTTTGATGATGATGATGATGATGATGATGAGCATTACGTATTATTTGAAGGAAGACATTTTCTTGGTGATAATATAGTCACTTAGAGTATCTTTAATATTCTTCGCTGATAAGGCAATAATGTTAGTTTTTCTTTAACTGACAGATGGGCTTTTTTAAACGTGTTCGACCACCTCAAGAAGAACAAGAAAGGGAACAGCTTCAACCTCATGAAAATGGTGAAGGAAACTCAGAAACTTAACTGTGATTTTTTTACGTTATGTTACATCCTGGCCCATTAGAATTACCAACGTCATAGAAATCATTTTCCTTCGTGAGGACTGAAATTACAAGACTTTACTGCTGACGGTACCCATTGGTATTAACCACAAAAGGAGAGCAATATCTGTCAACTTCTTTATAAATTAGTTCAGACTTACATTTAATACACATCCACTGACTTGTGTTTTTAGGTATTTACATAATAAAATTTGAAGTGATAGTTCTTTAATGTATATAAGACAGGTAGTGCCTGAATTACCACTTTGTGTAAAATAGTACCTCCTATAATTCCTGTTTCTGGTTTGTATGTTGGATTTTGTTTGTTGTTGTTTTTATTGTTATTGTTCTAAAGCAATTCATGCTTGGATCTTAGCACCCATATCTTTTGTACAGGTACTTAATGTTACTACACATCACACTACAGTTGAGTTTTCAAGTTACTAAAGACTTTATAGCTCCATGAACTTGCATTTTAATATTACCTACATGGCAAACTTAAAAAAAACCTGACTCCACCAAAATTCTTTCCTGTAATAGATAGGTATAGTTATTTTGTTTTAATATGATGTTCGGGTACATGCTTTTAAATTTTTATTTATTATAATCCGTAACCCATTAATTACATTTTAATTATTTAAGTTTAAGCTGTATTCCAAATCCTTTAAGTGAACCTATACTAAAAATTAGTTTTTAAATCAGAAATGCCTCTTTTGTGTAATAGCTTAATTCCAGCTAAACATCATGATGCTTAAAGCCATATGGAGTTGAAAATCCATTTCCAAAGTACGTTTGTTCCATTGTATTAGTCCGGACATTTACAATACAAAAACATAAGCATTTGAATTTTAAAAAACTACGTGTCGTTCTTTGGTAGAGTTGCTTATTAATAGTATGTTTTTAGATTAGAGCAAAAGTTTCTAGTTGAGGTTAATTTATTTTCTTTCTATATATGTTTTTTTTAAAAATACATAGTTCCAAAACTGTTACTGAGAACAGGTCAAGATCAATGAGGGATCCTTATAACTTCAGGAATCTGCGTCCAACCCCTACACCCCTTGAGAAATCCTTGGAATTGAAACTCTTAAGGTAGTAATAGCATAATGCCACATACGTGGATATTACCTCATTCTGAGCAAAGTGTAATGTGTAAAACCAGTCTCAGCTATCAAAATAACTTTTGAAAGGTACTTTTATAAGCAGTTCAATTTATTGGCAACTTTTAAAACTTTCTTAGGTTTATTACCATAAATTACTATTCTAGAACTTTTTTAATAAAAGCTGCGCAGGTGGCAAATTGTATTTTTATATGTCTGTAGGGTGATGAATTTTTAGAGGAACGTGTGATTTATTCACAGTCCTTCAAAGCCTAGGGATAACTATTAATTACAGCTATTTTTGTGCAATTACATCATGTTATGCATTAGAAATTGAGAGTTTAATAGCTTTTTAACTGCTGTCTTCATTAGTCAATGATAAGTATTTCCCTTAAATAATTGAAATTTATCTTGCCATGTCTTGTGTTATAATTCCCTACACAAGTGGCTGTAGTCATAAAATAAAGGCACAATAGGTGAATTATACAAGTTAGAACCTTGACAAGACCCTGTATTTAGCTTTAGTGAATTTCAAAATTAATAGATTTTACATAGTATAGATTTTTTTCCAGTAGCTTAAGAGGTCATAGTCACATGCAATAACCATTAAATGTAAAATGTTGTTAAGAAAAAAGTATCCTAAGGCCTCCCACCAGACAGTCGCTAAGTCGTTCTGTGACAACTTCCACCTTATCTGTTTTCCCATGGACTGGTAGTCATTCCTGAAAATTCTTAATGGACAGAAATTTGCTCTTTCACAGAAAGTTTGCTGTTGCACAGTCTATTCCGCTATGGCCTTTATTTCAAGGTAAAGTCTTGTATAGGAGAGAGGATGCTTTCATTGGAATTTAACATGATGTTTTAAATTACCTTTATGAATTGTAGCCTTAGGCAATAATATGTTTTTAATGAAAAATTTATATCTCTCAAATAATCACATGGTAGAAGTATACTTTTAAAAGCCTACTCTTTGAAGGAAATGTTTGGATTCTTTTAACCCTAAAGTAGCACATGAATGTATGTGGTTGAAATGTCAAAAGAAATAACCCTATAAAAACTTTTAACTTTCAGATATTTTAGATACTGTTGTGTGATTCATTGCAAATTAATATTCGTTTTGAGTATAAAATACTTAAAATGTAATTCAGTTTAAAAATACAGAAGTGAGGTAGAGAATATTTAAAGCATTTGACATTGGTAAGAAATACTGATATTGTTGATTTCTTATATAGGCATTTATTTGAGAATTGATATTGTGAAAAACATTTGTGTGAGAGGCATTCTTAAATTTTCTTTCCTTTACCCTTCTCTTGTAATTATTATTATAATTCTGATTGAGTAATTATTATTATAATTCTGATGAGTTCTTAATTCTGAAGTGTAAAACAATCTGAATGTTAGTGCCACAGTTGTACCTGTGTTATGAAACTACTTAGTCATAGTAAATTCTCATTAACCCTTATATTTATATAAAGAGAAATTTTAAGTATTAGGAAAAGAAACTGTCCTGGCTTCTTTAAGAGGGCTGTGGAAGACTTTTAATAGTGAATCATGACCCAGAGAGAGAGATTTATGCAGCAGAAGTAGAGTGTATGCGACCAGCAGACAGGATTCGTAAGTTGGTGAATATCCCTGTGTTGCAGAGTGTAGTGCTAAACATGGTAAAGACTGAGTCTGTCTTGGAGCACCTACGTGTGACCATGGCCTGTCTCAGTGCCACCTTGTTTGTGCTCTTGGATAGCTTGTTTATGTTGTAGTTTAATATATAAGAAAAAATACAAAATTTGAAAACTGAATATAGGATAAAAAATGGTGAATGAAATGACTTTGTACTCAGTGTTTTGGAGAGTTATCCCTTTAACTTGTCAGCAGGCTAGTTGGAATGACGAACCTGTGGACATGCAGCATGCATAAATTATTGTATTTCATTGTAGTTTCTGAAATACGAGTTTTCTCGGAGAGGTACTAAATCTTTCATTTTTGTTGTCATCGTTCTCAAGTGCAATATAACAATGTAACCAAACCCAGATAATTTCCAAGGCATTATTCATTTAGTAAGCCTAATCTAAATTGAGATTTATTAATATTTTGTTAGCAGGAAGAAGTGATTCTATTGTACTATGGATGTACAAATGAAGTTATTTACTCCTAAAAGGTACATTCTACATTTTATTTCAGGCTGGATGTGAACTGTTCCCTACTAGTTTTGAAACACTTTGAAATCTCTTAAAGTAACTTAGAAACTATGTATATCAATTTAGCTTGCTACCTAAGTAACATAGATTTTCTTTATTTAGCTTCTTTTCTGATCACCCACATTGGGTGAGACATAAAATGAATGTGTTCTAAAACATGTCATTTGCTAACTTGATTTGAATTTGTGAAAACTGGTATGATGTTCTACTTAGTGCCCAAAGTGTAACTTGTGACTGTACAATAAACTTGAGCATATGGTGCCACTTTTGCGTAGAGACTATAGTTGCCTTATATGACACTGTTTTGTTTTGTTTTTAATTCACATGAGCAAACAGTGATGCACCAAAAAGGTGACCTCAGTGAGATGACATATCTCTCTAAATGTCTGAATTCTTAAGACTGTTAGTTATTTGAAAAAAGGCAACACAAAAGAATTGTGTTCAGTAGATCAATAGGATTCATCCAAACTGAAGCACAGAGGAGAGGGAGGGAGGGAGGGAAGGAAGGAAGGAATTAAAAAATAATCTCTGAGTCTGTTTCTGTCTTGCTTGTTAGTTAAGTTCGTTCGTTAGATTCCACATATGAGTGAAATCGTATGGTATTTGTCTTTCTCTGACTGGCTTATTTCACTTAGCATGATGTTCTCCAGGTCCATCCATGCTGTTAACAAAGGGTAAAGTGGCAGGCTGACAGCTCTGGGTTGGGGGTAGGGGTTGGAGGTGGAGGGATTGAGCAAAAAAGAAAAGGTCTCATGGACACAGACAATAGGGTGGTGATTGTGGGGGGGGGGGCGGTGGGCTAGAGGGGGAGGCGGAGGTGGAAGAAGGTATAAGGGGGATAAATGGTAATGGCAAAATACGATAAACATTCTCAAGCTTGTGGGCACCTAGATTTTTTTTTTAGTTATTCTTTAAATCTATATGTTCTATACACTGTTTGGTGTGTATGATACACTTCATAATAAAAATGAGGTTTAAATAAATTTTTAAAGAGTCTTAATGACCCATAGGACAATCCAGGTACAAAAGGAGTCGTAGAGAGGAGAGAGAAAATGGGTCAGACAAAATATTGGAAGCCAGAAAACTTCCAAATTTGATAAAAAATAGCAGCCTACAATTTTGGAAGCTCAGTGAGCTCCAAACAGGATGATGAGAGAAAACATTGTCTATGCACACCGTGGCTAAACTGTTGGAAACTCCAAGTTAGAAAGAGCTTACCTCCTCAACTGGAATGTCCCCAGTCTCATCATCTGAATTCGGTATGGGTAAGGCTTGGGTTTGGTCCGTCCTGGGGCGCAGTTCCTCTTCATATGTGGAGCTGTGAAACTGAAGAAACAAGTTACCTGCTCCCAACACAACATGCTGGGAAAGGCATATGATAACAATTACAGACATTCTGATTTAAAGAAGGAAAAAAAGAAGAGGCCACTGATCCCAAGCAGTGTTAAAATCCAGCTGGGCAAACTCCATTTGGTTTCAAACAGTTCTGTGAATAATTCTCTGCAGCTCATGGCTCCACACTGAGGCATCTTTTCCCCCGACAGCACATTTGTAGCTGAGTATTGGTAAAATTTTGTGAGTCCAATATGCTTTTTCTTTTGTACTCTGTTTTATACCAAACTGGCAGTATTTCTGCTGATACACTATTCACATGAAACTTGTGGATCTCCGATCTCCAGTGGCTACTAAAGATCAATTGACCATAAATGTGTGGATGTATTTCTGGGCTCTCTACTCTGTTCCACTAATCTGTATGCTCATTTTTATACCATTACCACACTGTTTTAACTACTAGAACTTTGTATTATATTTTGAAATCAGGTAGTGTACTATTCCCAGCTTTGTTCTTTTTGCTCAAGATTGCTTTGGCTACTCACATTTTTTTGTGGTTTTGTATGACTTGTATTATATTTTGAAATCAGGTAGTGTACTATTCCCAGCTTTGTTCTTTTTGCTCAAGATTGCTTTGGCTACTCACATTTTTTTGTGGTTTTGTATGACTTTGAGGGTTGCTTTTTTCTGTGCATTTTTCTATTTCTGTGAAAAATGCCATTGGAATTTTGATAGGGATTGCATTGAATCTATAGATGGCTTTGGGGGGTGTGGGCATTTTAACAATATTTGTTCTTTCAATCCATGAACAAGGGATAGTTTTCCATCTATCTGTGTCTTTAATTACTTTCATCAATGTTTTATAGTTGTCAGTGTACAGATCATTCCCCTAAGGTTTTTCTTTTAATGTTACTGTAAATGGGATTTTCTTAATTTCTCTTTCACATAGTTCATCCATAGTGTGTAAAAACAAATGATTTTGTTTGTTCCTTTTGTATCCTGCAATTCTACTCTATTTGTTGATTAGTGCTAACAGTTTTGGTGGAATCATTTAGGATTTTTTATATGTAAGATCACGTCATCTACAATACAAATAAACAATTTTATAATACTTCTTTTTCTTGAATTTTGATGCCCTTTCCCATCCTCTTCTTCCCTCCCCCTCTTTCTCTCCCCACCCCCTTGCCCCCTTGCTCCTCCTCCTCTTTCTCCTTCCTAATTGCTTTGGCTAGGACTCTAGTACTGTATTTAATGGAGGTGGTAGGAGTGGGCATCTTTGTCTTGTTTTTGATCTTAGAAGAAATGCTTTCAGCTTTCACTATTGAATAGGATTGTTAGTTGTGCATTTGCCATATTTGGCCTTTATTCTGTTGAGATACATTCCTTTCATACCTGACTTGTTGAGAGGTGTTTTTTTTTTAATCATTAAAGGATGCTGAATTTTGTCAAATGTTTTTTCAACATTTCTTGAGATGGTTATACAATTTTTATCCTTTATTTTGTTAATGTGGTATATATCACATTGATTGATTTGCTAATGTTGATGGTAGGGGATGGCCTGGACCCTGAGTCCATGGAGGCAGTCCTTGACCCTGGGTTCCCTGGAGTCTGGATCTGTGGGTGCTGAGGAGGGCCTGGAGCCTAAAGCCACAGGGGCGGTTCTTGCGCAGGGGCAGGCCTGAAGTTTGAGACCACAGTGGTTGCCCTGAAGACCGGGCCCAAAGGTGCTAGCCTGGGGCCTGAGGCCTTCGGGGGTGGAAGGAGTGTGGAGCCAGCCTGGCACTGGGGCAGGCCTGGAGCCGAAATTGCAGGGGTGAAGTATTTCTTAATGCTTGATAATATTTATATTTTTCTCCCAGAATTATTTGGCTTCCTCATATTATTTTATCCAATCTTTCTTACCTATACCAAAAGATTGTATCCAATTTTTCTTACCATATATATCACACACACATATATACACACACATATGAAGTTGATCCTCATTATTCATGATTCCGTATTTCTGAATTTGCCTATTTGCTAAAATATACTTGAAACCCCCAAATCAGTACTTTCAAAGTTATTCCCGAAATGTGCAGAGCAGTGAAAAATTTGTGCTGCCGACATGCACATCCCCAGCTGAGTTCAAACAAGGTGAAGCTCTTCCTTTCAGCTGTCACTGTAGATGGAAGTGTCCTTCTTATGGTCTATTTAATGACAGTTCATTTTTTTCCAGTTTTGTACTTTACGTTGGTGATTTTGTTGTTTAAAATGACCCCTACTTTTGTAGTGCTGAAGTGCTGTCTAGTGTTCCTAAGGAAGGCAGTCATGTGCCTTCCAGAGAAAACATGTGCTAGATAAGCTTCTTTCAGGCATGAGTTGCAGTGCTGTTGGCTGTGAGCTCAATGTTAATGAACCAAGAACATATAATAAATAAGGTGTCTTTAAACAGAAACACATACACAGCAAGGTTATGTATTGAAGGGTTGATGAAAATGTTGTGATCAGAGGAACCTAACTGTATTCCTCTTGGGAGCAACGGCTCAGTATTTGCTAATTTAGTGTGCACAGTGATTTTATAGAGCATAATTACCAAGAAGAATGAGAATGGACTCCATATGACATGAAATTTTATGTACATTATAAAATATATGTAAGTAAAACAGAATAACCATGTATAACATTACCAAAAGAAAGTAGCGGCTGACATTTACCAAACAGTTTCCATAGCAAGAAACTCTTATGTATTTCACATTATTTCATTTTGTTACCTCCTTTAGGTGCTTCAGTTTCTCCCACTATCAAGTTGAAAAAACGAGCCTAGAGCCCTGGCTGGTGCGGCTCAGTGGATTGAGCACTGGCCTGTGATCTGAAGGGTCACCCGTTTGATTCCCAGTCAGGGCATATGCCTGGGGCAGGCAGGTCCCCAGTAGGGGGGTTCATTCTCTCTCCCTTCCTCACTCTCTAAAAAGAAATAAAATCTTTTAAAAAACTGAGTTCTAGCGTCTTAGGTAAGTCACTCGGCTGTGAGTGGTGTGAGTGGTGGACACCAGAACACTGATTCCAGGGCCCTCCTCCAGAACCAACAGTTCTTCCTCTTAAAATTGACTTACTGATTTCACCAACCCATTAAACAGTGTTAGAAATTGTAGGAGGAGCTGGGGACACAGCTGTGAACGTGATGGCTCTGGCCCTTGGGGAACCTACACTAGTGAGAATATGGGCGAGTAAATACCAATTTTAAATGCAGTACTAAGGGGAAATATGAGACGACATGCAAACTTGTAGAGGGGGCATATAATCAAAGTTAAGGGTGTTGGGATATATATAAGATATATTGATTTTTATGCCTCTTACCAGCTTTTTTGACTCACCAACTACTGGGCCTGATTGCATCAGATAATATGGCTTTTGTCTATTGCACAGAAATTAAACATACGCTATATGAGCAATGGAACATTTAAAAACCAGCTAAAATCCATCTTGACTGACAAAATTCTCTCTCAACAGTCCATAATATTGAAGGATTTGCTGTCCACCCCCTTCTGGGGGCCATAGAATCAGTGGCTTGCCTCCAGAAGGTCAGCTGCTGACACATTTGCCAGGACTTGGCCACTGTGCAGCAGGATGACGGAAGTCCTGGCGGCATTCTTTTCCTCTTGATCTGCCAGTCAGGTTTCTGGAGCCATTTCCATTTTTTTCCTTTCTTCTCTCCAGCAGTAGGGGTAAATTGGAAGAAAATGAAACAAAAACAGCTGGGTGGGACTAATGAAGGCTTTTTGCATTCAGCCTCCCCCAGCACCGGCGTTCTCACAGGTGAAGCGAAGCCCTGCCAGCACTGGGGCTCAGTGTAAGGGCCTCACTCTGGCATTTATTTTCCAAAGAACTCTGCCCACATAGTTTACGGGGTATAAAACTCACGTTTAAAAAGCAATACAAGCTATTGCAAGACTTTCAGATTGGGTAGAAGGGTAAAATTACACATAATTAGTGTATCCTTGGGCGAATCAGTAACCTCTCTGACCTTCAGTGTTTCTATTTGCTAATTAAGATAACGAAGCTAATTTGTGTGATTGCTCTGAGAATACAATGAGCTAATGTACCTAAAAAGCCTATTTTTTGTTATTATTATTTTACTTTATGGTTATATAGGCACTATTTCCACACCCTTGCCAAAGAATAATTTCCTACCATTGGGAAGTTGGTTCTTTCCCAGCAAGGTGGAAACGTCAGGAGGAACACGTAAGAATGGTGAGGGTGGAAGGGTACTGTCCATTCAGTTCATTCAGCTGAATCAGCTGTGATTGTAAAGGATGCTGCGATGTCACTGTCAGATCACAATGACATTATACAATACGTCACATGGGTGCTCTAAATGCAGAGATTACAAATGAACAAGGCGTGGTTTATCATTTATTCTGCCATCTGTATTATCACTTGATCTTGATAAACAGCCACTCAGGATTTCATCTGGCAATTTGGGTGTCATACCAGACATATCCATCTCTTTCCTCCCTTCCCAGCCCAAACAATCAAAGATCTCTGTTGATTCTAGCCCTAAATACTGCATGTCCCTCTTCTTTCTTCTCCTTCCCAGTCTCACAAGCCTTTGGCATCTTCTTGTGGATTTTTACAAACATCTATAAACTGGCCTTTTCTAAAGTATTCTGTAATCCATCCTCTGTACTGACAGGAAAGTGATCCTTCTAAAATGCATACTAGTAGCAATTCCCTTCCCTAATTTCTTTCACTACCTCGTAATCACTTGCAGTGTAAATTTCCATTTCCTTATATCACACCCAAGATTATTACAAGAGTTAACATATATAAAGTGCTTGAATGGTACCTGGCATGCACTAATTGCTATAGAAGTGTTTGCTATTATTTTTTTAATGACCCGATCTCCACTCCTTTTTCAACTGAGAACAGCCACTCTGTCACAATCATTGCTCACTGTTTTCTAAGCCCCTCTGGGCTTTGCATGCATGCAGACCACACACACGCACACACCTGCTTACTCCCTTCTCTGTGTGGAGCACATTCTTTTTTAAACCCCACACCCCACAGTATTTCACAGCCCCTTCGTATACCACAGTCAATTTCTTTCAATTCTCTGAGATTTCTGCACTTTGTAGTGTTTCTCCAGCGGCAACCACCACACTGGATTACAGTTTGCTTTTATGTTCCACTGTCCTAACAGGTAGTAAGCTCCTAGAATACAGGGGTTGTATCTTGCTTATTCCAAACACCTGACCAAATGCTGGCACGTGGTAAGCACCTAGTACTCATTTAGTAAAATACTTTTCGAACAAATGAAAAGTGTCAGCTACAATTAGACGAAATGTAGTTAAGAATATATTATATAGAAAAAATCCCATTTGAGCAAAAATTCGAACTTGAGTAAAAATCTGGAGAGCTACAGTTTAATTTCTAATCAGTGGTGGCTGTGAGGCAGTACCCTGGCTTTTCTATCCGCTGCTGCGGCGTCAAGATTTGTAGGAGGGTAATCAATGTACAACATATTCCTCTACTTTGGGACCAAGTCGGGGTAATTATATTCCATTTTCTGCAAAATTTCCCGAGCTCAGTAAGGGCTGGAGGATATGATGGCCTAACAGCCCCCAGAAAAGTTCTTTCTCTTTTACCCTCGGAGGCCACTCCCCCCGCCCTGCCCCCGGCACAGCGCCCCAGGACCGCACAGAGGGCGTCCCCTCCCCGGAGCCGCGGGGCCGCAGGTGACAGTGGAAAGGGGCCCAGGGTTCTGAACTCGCCCGCTCCGCCCCACGCGTCACGTGCGCGCGGATGATAACTCCCCCTCCTTCTTCCCCTCCGCCTCCTAGCCTCCTCCTCCTGCGGGTGCGGGAGTGCGAGGCAGACGACGCGAGGGGGAGCGAGCGGGCGGGCGCTGCCGCAGCCCGCAGCCCTGGCGCCGGTCGCCGCCGGGAGCCCCGCAATATGCCGCCGCGGCCCTCTGGCTCTCGGCCATGGCGAGGCTCAGCCGGCGCGTCCCGTGCACCCTGCTCCTTGGCCTGGCAGCTGTGCTACTGAAGGCGCGGCTCATCCACGCTGCTGCCAGAGCCGAGCTTAGCCGCTCGGATCTCAGCCTCATCCAGCAGCAGCAGCAGCAGCAACGGCAGCGGGAGGAGACCGAGGAGGAGAGGCCAGAGGTTCCTGGGGCATCCTCCACCGTCACTGTTCCAGGTGGGTCCCGGCAGCCCGGCCTTGCCTTTCCATCTCGACGGGCGAGCTCATCTGGCGTCGCTGGCTACCTCGCCCCTTCCCGGCCGGGTAGCTTCCCATTGCCTCTCCCTACCCATCCCAATCTCCCTGCCCAGGACTAGGGCTCAGCTTTGGTTTCGAGAATCTGCCCAGTGGCTGAAGAGCTTTCTGGGAAGCAAGGAGCTCTGCAGTGGGGTGGGGAGGGGGCAAAAGGGGTGGGGGTGAGCGACTGCGTCCATTGATCTCTTTTTCTCCCTCTCTTCTTAATTCCTCCCTCTGCCCTGACTGTACACACACATACGCACACACAATCACTCACGGCTCTCAAACCCCTTTAGTATTCTGTTCTTATCCTTTTCTCTCCTAGAGACTGAAAAATTTTGTAATAAACACCCACATACCCCTTTTCACCATCTCGCTCTGCCTGCCTGCTATATTTAAATTTAGACGTGGAGAAAGAAATCTTGATTTATTTCTATCTCTTCTTATCCTGGAAAGGGCTTAAGGCAGTTTGCAAGAATGCCTTCAGTATAAGATGTAAAAAACCAAAATGAAATGGGAGTTTGTAGTGGGAGAGGGGGACAGATAAGATGAAGTCCGTAGTGATGTTAGTACAGCAAAGCCTGCCCCCAGAGAGGGGAATCTCCTTACTTGTTAGTGGAACTTAATGAGGCAAATTCTTGACACTGTTCAGTGAGGGTGAGGAAATTGGCTATAGTATACGTGGTTGTAAAGGTCCCTCAGTTCCTGCTTCATTCTACCCCATTAAATCCCCTCGCTAAGCAAATAGCTGAATTATCCATTTTAAAAGCCTCTCCCCACCCCCACCCCGGTTCCCTTCCCTACTGTAGATACTGCCTGGTATTTGGGAAGCAAAAAAGCCATCATTTTCTTAGTAAATGGACTGAGGTTTTTGCAAAATCAAAGTGAACTGTAGCATTTGTTTTTATTTAAAATTCTGACTAGTAACATACAGGATGCTGAAAATGAGATTTTAAAGAGTGGAATCAGCATCTTATTTTACACTGCTTGTTCATCATCAAAGAGCAATATTCAGGCATGCCAGCTGTGATTCATGACACAGCCAGGATGATTTAATTTATCAGCGTGCTCTGAGTAAAGAATGAAATCACGAAAGTGTGCAGGAAAGCATGTGCTTCTGACACCTTCTTAAAGCAATTAACATTCAAGTGTGGTTCCAAGTCCCGAAAAGTATGTAGTGTATCGTGTTTTTCCTACCTAGGTGGTTTTTTTTTTTTAATTTATTTTTTAACTAAATTATTGGGGTGATATTGGTTAATAAAACTATATAGTTTTCAGGTGTGCAATTCTATAATATACATCATCAGTATATTGTGCGTTCACTACCCCCAAGTCAAGCCTCCTTCCATCACCATTTATCCCCACTTTAGCCTCTTATCCCTCTCTACACCCACTTTCCCTCAGGTTGTCACCAAATTGTGGTTTGTGTCTATCAGGATTTTTTTTTCTGTGTAATTCCTTCTTTTTCACCCAGCACCCCCAAACCCCCTTCCTCTGACAGTTGTCAGTCTGTTTTCTGTACCTATGGGCCTATTTCTATTTTGTTAGTTTATTTCGTTCATTAGATTCCACGAATAAATGAAATAATTTGGTACTTGTCTTTCTCTGACTGGTTTATTTGACTTAATCCAATAATCTCCAGGTCCACCCATGCTGTTGCAAAGGGTAAGATTTCCTTCCTTTTTATGGCCAAGTAGCATTCCATTTGTACATGTACCACAGCTTTTTTATCCACTCATCTACTGATGGGCACTTGGACTGCTTCCAAATCTTGGCTATTGTAGGTAACTCTGTAATGAACATATGGATTCACATATTCTTTCAAATTAGTGTTTCAGTTTTCTTTGGATATATTCCCAGAAGTGGAATTGCTGGGTCATATGACAGTGTCATTTCTAATTTTTTGAGGAAAGTCTATACCGCTTTCCACAGTGGCTATACCCATCTACCTAGGATTTTAGAACTGAAAGTGCTAACAGCATGGTTGGGGCAAGGCTGCTTTAGTATTCGCCAAATTTCAGGAGATTAGAGGTAGGAGAGTGATGGAGAGCCTGTCTTCATTATGACAGGAATTTCGTTAATTAACCACGAGAGAAGCCAAAGAATGTTGATAGATTTTATGGTTTGCATTATATTTTTATTTTGATTTATCTTTCAGGAATCTTAGTTAAATCGTTTTGACTACTACCATATAGATATGTGTGATGAGGGTTTTGAATAACTGCAATAATATGAAATCTTTTATAAATAGTGTGCACATTAAAATATTTATTTGTGAGGGAATATTTTTGAAAATGGTGAATATTTGGGAAACTAGCAGTTTTTGTCCTATTTACTTATTAGATTACATTGGCTAAAGGAACCACAATCCAAAAGATCAGCCTAGAGCCTGAAAAGTAACATATAATGACTTTTGCTTTCCCTCAAAAACTCTAGCTCCCAAGCCGGTGGCAAACAAGAGAACACTCAGTTGATTGCTATTTTAATTATTAGAGTACCAAGTGGTGTAATGAAATAAGACATACAGACAAATGAAGTGAAAATATTCCTCTGAGGGCATTGTGATCTCTAAATTGAACTGGTCTTCCTGCTTTAGCTTTTGTTCCTCTACTGTCTATTCTTCTCACACAGAATGATCTTTTGAAAACATTAGGATCATTTCTGCTCACAGTCCTATAGTGGCTTTCCATCTTTCTCACCCTAGATGCCCAGATCCTGGAATTGGCCTACAAAGGCCCAGATCCCCGGCTTGCCCCTTCCCTTCCCATCCCCCACAGCTTCTCCTTCCCTTCCTCCCTGCGTGGTAGCCACACTGACTCCACTTTCTGACTTTGCAAGTGGTCTCTGGTATGGGGCCTTTGCACTGGCCATTTTCTCTGCCTTGAATTCTGGAACTTTACAGCCTTCAGGCTTGCTCAGGTGTCACTATAATAAGAAAGGCTTTCCTGACCAGCTGTGTGAAATTAGCCATCTGTGTGCCCTTTCCTAATGATTCTCCCCCATGGTACTCAGTGTCCTCAGTCCTCAGCCCTTCTTGGAAGCCTGTTTCCCCTTACTAGAATATAAGCATAGGTTTTTGTTCACTGTTATATTGTTATTGTTATATTCAGTTGTTGTGTGTTTCTTTTTAAATATTATATTTATTTTTAGAGAGAGGGGAAGGGAAGGAGAAAGAGAGGGAGAAACATTAATGTGTGGTTGCCTCCTGCGTGCCCCACACTGGGGACCTGGCCCTCAACTCAGGCATGTGCCCCAACTGGGAATCGACCCTTTGCTTCACATGCCCATGCTCAATCCACTGGGCTACACCAGCCAGGGCTATTATGTGTTTCTAATACCTAGAAGAACACTGGTATGCATAGGCAAGAAGAGGTTTGTTGAATGAATGAATGAATGAACAAAAATAACTTTCACTGAATCTTTGATGTTACATCTTGTGAAATTCTTCACTGGAATTTAGCACAGGATATATACAAAATAAAAAAAGTTAGGTAGAAATATTTGTAAGTAGAGGTTATAAAATATATACATTTTGGATTTTTAATATTAGCTAATTTGAGTGCTAATTATCTTATGCTGACTGTTGAGAACCGGTTGATACCAATACCTGAGTCCTATTACTAGGTTTTCTCAAGAAGCTTCTGTACCCATGTGTACTTCTAATCCTCTTATGACCCAGGAGGGTGTTAATATATCTTTAACTAGCTTCGATTGTGCTGGAGTTTATTCTTTGCCTCTGTATGGTGTTTCTGATTCTTTGGACATGTTATGTGAAAAACTAAATGACTTTCCTTAGGCAAAATCTAGAAAACTAATAAGACATGCAGTTACTGTTACGTGCTGAGTGAGCATATCAGTCTGTAGTAGAGAAACTAACCATTGACCATGGTTCCTTGTCTCTGGATTTTATTATACTGAAAACTTATGTCTCTCTGACTACTGAGAAATAAGAACATGAAGTTAAAAAAATTGAATAAGAGATTTTATTTTATTTTTGAATATGAGATTTAAAACCTGGATCTGAAAGCAGTAAATTCTTATTTTTCTCATTAACTTATAAAACTCCATTTTTAGAGAGTAGTGAGAATAAAGATAAGGTTGAGATTTATGAAATCAGTTGTTTTCTCAAGAGTATGCAGCAGCTCTGAATTCTCCATTGGTAACAGTATTTGTTAGAAATAAATATTTGAGGGGCCAGGGAAGAATTAATCTGGGAGCTGGCAGTGGCTGAGACAAGCATATCATATTCACTCTGATGGCCCATGAGATGGGAGGCATGCTGGGGGTGGGGAGCAAGGGGCTCGGGAGAAATAATGAGCCCCATTTCAAATTCTCCCTGTGAAGCACAGGCACAAAGAGGTCTCCATGGATTTCAGTAAATGCCCTCTGCAGACAAGGAAAGTTTTAGAGAGGTATATTTTTTATGGTATAAAAATTGTCGATGGTGCATTTCACCAATATGAATTTTTAAGCTTTTTATTTTGGAAAATGTCAAATATATAGAAAGTAAATAAAATAGTATTTAAAAAGCCATACCCATCACCCAGCTTTAACATAGATTAGACTCTGCTGTGATTTTTTTTTTTTAATCCACACCTCCACTTATTTCCACTCTGCAGGCTTCTGTTTTTTTCTTTGAGGTAAAAATACATTGAAATGTGCACACCTTAACTGTACTGTTTTGACAAATGGATATAAACATGTAACCATCACCCCTATCGAGACACAGAACTTTTACATCCTCTTAGAAAGTTCCCTCATGTCCCCTTCCCAGGCAATTCCTGCCTCTTACCCAGAGGCAGCTATCTGATATTTTCATAATAGGTTAATTTGAGTTTTCTACTTTATAAAATGAAATCACATAGCATGTACTTTTTTTTTTGTCTACCTTCTGTAGCTCAGTCTAATTTCCATAGGTTGTTGCATGTGTAGTAGTTTAGTCCTTTCTACTGCTGAGTAGTATTTCATTATATGAATTACTGCTGTTTGGTGTGTCACTTCTGTTGATGGTGTATTTGGGTTGCTTCCAGTTTCAGGTACTGTAAATGGAGCTGCTCTGTTCTTGTACAGATCTTCATGTGGCCATGTGTTCCCGAGGGCAATTGGAGTTGCTTTTTGAAGTGGAATTGCTGGGCCAAGTGGTACACATTTGAGGTTAAAAAATTATTTTTCATATTCTATATAGGGGGAACCTACCTCGCTTAGTGAAATTAAATTTCAAATAATAAAATTTGATGTAGATTATTACTGCATATTTTTAATTGAATTCAAATAACTTGATTTAAACAAACCTGATTCAAATCTCCCATCCGTGAAAGCATGTATTTGTTTTTGTTTTGTTTTGGTCAAGGAATTTGAAAATCAGTAGGAAAAGTGGGATTAGAAATCGATTTTTCTATCTGAAGTACTCATGCTTTAAAGGCCATATTCCCAGATGGGGTAATTATGATTACTTTCCAGGATTTTAATAACCAAAGGGAACTATTTCTTGGTGTCGATTACAAGTTGAAAAACACATGCCATTGTGTTGAATTTCAGTCCAGTTTGTTTTAGTGGTAGTTTCTCCATGTTCTTAATGTGACTGAACAGAAACTACCAAATGTTTTTCTGAAACAAAACTCTTCCCCCAAAGTATATAAATATTGAACTTGATTGTCGTTCAGTGTTCTGTCTGACTAGGTTAGCTGCAGTATTGTGGTCATTCATTCACTTGGCTTAGTGTAATGTGTTTTAAAATTTCCTTTTGTCCAAATTGCTTTAGCTAGGAAACGGATATAATATTTTTTATGTGTTATTGGTAAAAAGTATGCTTTGGGGTATTGGAAAATTCTAAAACTATGAAAAAGCTATGTGTTGTAACGAAATACAACATAAGTTTAAGAAAATAGCTTCTGTTTGCTTTGAAGATTCTGTTTGGGGATGTGTCTTTAATTGGCCTTTTGTGTGAGCACAATCTTTATGTACAAAACATATCAGCTTCTATGCGTAAGTTCTTTTCCTTTTATGACTGTGTGCCATGAGGACTAGGCAGTGTTCTTAAATACAGGGGATGGTGCCTGTGAGCATAAAGGCCAGTTCACTGGGCCTGAAATGAGGGAGTGATTCTGAGTGCCATTTCATGCAGGGTTGAAGGTGTCAAGGAAATGGTAATCACTACTAACATGTCAAGTCCACCTGATGACCTAGTGAACTGAGACTGTAAAATGCTTCAGTGATGTATTGCAAGTCTGAAATCTTGAGTTGATAATGCCTGTTAAACTTTCCTGAAGGTTCTATGTCTTGTGTAGAAATTAAGACAAAATTAATTTCATTTATATGTAAGTGAGCTTTAAGTCGCTATTTGATGTGTTTTTCCTCAAGTATGTTTCTGTATCATAACAATTTAGGGAATAATTAAAAATTAAACATTTGCCAGTATTATCAGGTATTGTCCTTTATTTTTGTTTTTGTTCAGTATAGAAATATTTTTTATAAACTGTATAGTTTTAATGCACTTTTTAGTTTTGTTGAAATTTAGAGCCTTTTAGATAACTAAGCCAACAGCAGTTTGTATTTGTGGATGTAAATGCTAGTTGGGCTTTAGGTGACTGGGAGAAGCTGGGAGAAATGTCCAGCCTCAACCCTGGGCTTATGCTGCGAGCCCCTGGCTTAACTCTGGGCTCCGTGCTCCGTGCTCCAGGGATGTTATGGAAGTCCATGTCCTTTGGCCTTCCTGAAATTAAATAAAACCAGTGCCTATGGTTTTATTCTAACCGACTTATTCCTTCGCTTTCTTTTGTACAAGGAACATGACACACAGAAACAGGATGGGTGGATGGATGATTTGTTTTTGTCTTGTTGGGTTAACTGTAAACAGGAGTTAAGTAGCAGCTTCAAAGTCCTGGGTTTTGTGACAGTATTTTGATACCGATTCCACTCTTGCCTGCTCCCCTGTATTTTTGGAAAGAATAGAAATTAAGTTGTTAGTCCATTTACTGTAAAAACCAAACAGAGGGAGGTCGCACTTTTGTATAAGGGAAAAATGTCACTAGGAATAATGAGTATAGTAGGATTTGTTTAACTATTTTACTAAGTAAAATGAACCATGCCTGGATCAATAAGAGTGTGTCATGAAGCATGGATAATGATAATTCAGTTTGTGTACCTGAAGTTAAAAAAATCTACTTATATTTAAATAATTGGCGTATTCCAGATACTTGCATGCAAAGGCAAATAACTTATCTTCATAAAATAAGTACTTTTCAAAGTCTAGTTTGTAATATAGTTGTGCTATTAGCTGGACTTTTTGCAGAAAAGCTATTATTTAATATTTCCCCAAGATTTCAGTGCTTCTTTATATTAATCCAAGTTTAACTCTCATTCAGAATCATATGTGATAGAATATTTTATAATAATGTATTAAAAAACTAACCCAATCTAATGCTATTTATAATGAGCAACATCATAAATTAAAATGTCATAATTAAAAAACAAAAGTTTTCACGGCATAAAATATAATAAGCTGTTTTGGAATCACAGACTCTTCTTGGAACTAGAATGAGGTAGATAGACATGACCTTTTCCTAAGTGCTTTGCCCTGGTGCTGTTTGAAGAGCATATGACATACCTGCATCATAAAAGCAATGTGGTACCACCTGGCAGTTTCAAAGTCCGATAAAACTGTTAGTTAAGGATACTTTGATGATTTTCTTCATAGCAAATTTAACTATGATGAACGAGCTTTCCTGTAATTGAAGCTTTCCATATTTACTGATTTAAGTTTGCCTGTCAGAAGAGTTAAAAGAAGGTATTTTTTAAAATTGCTTCTGTATCATAGTATTTCTAATAGGGCAATATTTTTGTGAATCACTGAAGCTTACTAATAAACGTTGGAGGTGAAGATGTCGAAGGTGAAGGCTTTGGAGGCTATGGAGAAAAGAGAGAGTTAGGATAACTTGCTGTGACAAGTGTCAGAGGGGGTCAAGGATGTTCATGGGGGAGGAAAGTGCTCATGAGTGGGAAATCTGTTTGCCCTCCTGTATGTGTAAGGGACTCGTCCTCCCTTGGACCATATCCAGCAGAGATTCTAGGAAGCCAGTGGAAGGGTATAGGGGGTTCGTGAGCACCTGAAATTCGTTGTACAACCTGCAATTATCTAGTGTTCAGAGCATCTGTAACAGTTTCAAAGGAACCCTTGACCCACCCCCACCCCAAACAGTTAATAAAATCTGCTTTGGTTAATTAGGCTTTTGTAAGTGAACTCAATAAGAAAAGGCCAAAAGCATTCAAACTCAAATAATGTTTTTGTGTTTTAACATATGAACTGTTTGTTATTGTGCACGTGTGATGGGTAAAATGAGTAAGTGTGGCAGTAACACAACCATCCTGCCAGAAGGCAACCCTTAAAAGAACTGATTGCGTAGTAGGTACCTTGGCCAATTCTTTCATCCTTTGGCTTTTTCATTCTGTTTGTAGAATGGCCCTCGGTGCACAATCAATATCTTTTGATAAATCACATGACTTTGAATTGGTTTATATCCAGGTTTCATTATATAACAAACTGGAGGGATACCTTATACCTGAAAAAACTCTCTGTTCAGAAATTTTTGGCAGTCGATCCAGAAACTCTGCATCTTGGCTCCTTGTTTTCCACTGAAAGGTAGAGTTACTGAGATTTAGTTAATAACCTTAATGAGGGCTCTCATGACTTTGTGAGTCATCTAATCCCCCCAGGTCTGACCGTAAACCTCAGTCGATCTTAGCAGATAAGGGCCTGCCCTGGTTGTTATTAATTTCCAAAGAAGGCATGTATAAAAACCTAAGCCATCCCACACCTGCTGAAACAAGTCTTAATCTTTGGCCTTTAAACAGTTTTGGGGTCAAAATAGTAATTTCAGACTACAGCAACTTAAATCTGCCTTTGAACTTGTTTTTCATCACTAGTGCTGTTCCAGCCTTTCAGAATTAATAATATCACCTCTGAACTCAGCGAAACCCATATATTCCTCACCCTTTTGATCTATACCTCCCCTGGTTTCATTAATAACTGATTACATTGGAAGAGCAAATAACAGAGTGTAGGATTTCTTTGTTTTGAGAACTAGCTTTATCTTGCAGAATTTTTTCTTTCATTTGAAAATCCCAATGGAGAAATTTGTATTTCAACACACTCTGATGTTCCAAAGATAAATAATAGCATGTGTTGAGACTTGGAAAGCTGTAGCTTCAGAGAACAGCATGGGGCACAGACCTGGAGGTAGAAAACATTTAGGCATCCCTGACAAATCCAAGTCTTACTGTGCCCATTGTCCTGTATATAAGTCCTGTATATAAGGACTGGCTCACTGACTGGGACTCTGTGCCGTGACAGTATGTGGCGCCCATCACGGATCCAGCAACATAGAGATAGGTATGACAAAGGCAGGTGAAAATATGGTGACTAAATTCACTGCCCTTTCTTTCCTGTTAATATTCTTTATCAATAATGCAGTATCAAGCCTATAAATCTTGAATAACATGCTATATAATGTATTTAAAACTTAATATTACAACCATGATGTGTTTGATAGTATAATATATAGATTATTACTATAATATATAGGCTATTAAAATATCTTTATATTGTAAAACTTAAAAGTGAAAAAAAGAGGCAATTTAATTTTCCATTTCCTTTAACATTCTCTGACTCTTCTCACTCCCCTCTCACGAGGTAGCTCATCCACTCTGGTTGCTTTAAATACCATCTATATGTTAAGCCTCCCCAGAGCTTGCTCCTGAATATATCTACCAGTTATCTTGACATCTTTATGATGACTTTATCACAGGTATTTCAGTTTAAAGTGTCTAAGACTTGAGTCTTCATTCCCACCTCCCTTCCAGTATTAAAAAAATCTTCCTTATTGTTTTTGAAAACCAATAAAGTGCCCCACTGGCCAAGAAAGGAGAGCTGAGGGTGCTGTCCTTGCCACTTCCTCCGCCTTCCTCTCCATCTGTTCAGTCATCAGACCGCAGCCAGTCTATCTCATAAGTATTACTCACCTGTTCTTTTTCTCCATCTTCAGTGCCCCTGCTGTAGCTCACATCACTCATATGCTCGAGTTCAGGTTATCAATATTAACTCTAAAATCCGAATTCCCCAGAGCAACTATGGGGATTATCCACCTCTCCCTAGAGTGATTGTTCTATTTTTAAGTACAAATCTGATCAGGCTTCCCATGACGTTGAGAACAAAGTAAAGGTCTTTTTTTTTTTTTAAAGATTTTATTTATTTATTTTTAGAGTGAGGGGAAGGGAGGGAGAAAGAGAGGGAGAGAAACGTCAATGTATGGTTGCCTCTCATGCGCTCCGTCTTGGGGACCTGGCCTGCAACCCAGGCATGTACCCTGACTGGGATTCAAACCAGGGACCCTTTGGTTTGAAGGCCGGTACTCAATTCACTGAGCCACACCAGCCAGTGCCGCAGGTCTTAAGATGACCTGTAAGGCTTTGCATGATTTGCCACCCCAGTGTCAGCTCCAGCTTCTCTCCTTCTTCATCACTGTGCACCATTTCTCTTACCTTGAATGTGATAAGCTTTATACCTAAGGGTCTTTACACAGATTTCTCTGCTGGTAATATTTCCACGATTCAAAACACACAGGTGCGCACACACCCCCCATTTGCATGGTTAACTGCATTCAAACTTCAGATACTAGCTTAAATGCCACCTCTTTTATTTATGCAAGTGGTCTTTGACTTTCCAATCTGTGCTAGATTTTTCTATTATATACTTTCATAAGCACCTTTTACTTGCTCAAGGTCTGTAATCTGTAGATAGGTACTGGTTCCATATTTCTATATTTGTCTTCTCTAGATAGGAAGCCAGATGAGGCCAGGCACAATAATGTTTGGCTTGAGGCTGAATTCCTATATAAATAGTTATTGAATGAGAAAATGAATGGCTCTATATGGATAAATATTTGTGCAACTGAATATCTTCTTTCATTCCAAACTTGAGCTGGCTTCTCTAGAGAGTGTATATTTGAAAAGGGTATTATGTAGGGAAAAGGCTGTAGGACTTTTGGAGTAAAGTGCCCCAAGTATACAGGTTTTGGACCAAGAATGATGCTGGTTGTAGGCAGGAAAGAGGAACTGCTATTTATTCAAATTCCACACAACATGTATTGGTCTATATATGGAGCTGAAGATAACATACAAGAGTCCTGCAGTGACTGATTACATTAATTTTTTTCCCTTTTTTAAAACAAAACTTATTGGGTACTATTTGCCAGGCACTTCATCATCACGGATTACAGAGAACTCCCAGCATGGACGTAGATAAAGAGACCACAGATGATAAAAGAGTGTGATGAGTGCTCTGTATTAGAGGACACTGTGCAAACATGGCTTTGGAAGAAAGTAATTTGGTCTTTTTCTTGGAAGAAAGCATCCTGAAAGTGATGAATGTGGAAAAGCAGAAGGATATAATTTTTCTTATTTTTGATCTAAATCGTTCCATTTCTTTCTGTGAAAACAATGTATTCTCTTTGCCTTTAGCTTAAGTATTCTCTAGAATTCCTTATATTTTTCTTTTATGGCTCATCATTCTATATTGTTAGAAAAGAAAAAAATATGTAGCTTCTTCCACATACTCACATTTCTTGAAGACGCTCCTTTCTTTTCTTTCTTTCTTTCTTTTTTTTTTTTTTAAGATTTGTATTTATTTATTTTTAGAGAGAGGAAGGGAAGGAGAAAGAGGGAAACATCAACGTGTGGTTGCCTCTCACAAGCCCCCTCCTGGAGACCTGGCCCCCACAATGCAGGCATGTGCCCTAACTGGGAATTGAACATGCAACCCTTTGGTTCGCAGGCCCGAGCCCAATCCACTGAGCTACACCAGCCAGGGCTGGACCCTCCTTTCTTAAATAAAGCAATTGAATTCAGTATTCCAACATAAGCTCCAATTTCTATCAACTTAGATCTACCATAAGCCAGCAATTGGAACCTTTTATCTTTGCATTGATATGCACAAAAATTCTTTCCTGTGCTGTTAAAACTGTGTGACCCCACCACAGTGACCAAACTGTGCTGTTTTCTTCTCAGTCCTCAACATGAAGATGACACAGGCCAGCTGTGTCTCAATGTCTCCTGTAGCCTCTCTCCTCCGCCATCTGTGCCAGCCCGCTGGCCATTTCCCCAGAAACAACTTGTCTTCTCTTCTTTCCCCTTCAGCAACCCCAGATTTCACTTCCACACCCCACCACATGGGAGTGAGTGATTTAAAAATATATTTTGTTAACGATTGTGGTTGTACCCTCTGAATTGAGAGTTCCAAAAAATGTAATGGCACATAGCAGTTGCCTGGTTTTCTGTTAAATCAGAACGCTTGTAAAAATGCATAGATAGAAATGTTAGGTAGTTATGAAGTTTTTCTCCATTAAGGTTAGTCTAGAGATGTATTTAGAGCAAGAGGGCATTTAGCCCAAAATGGCCAAAGCATGAGAAAGGGTGTCCCCTTCACTTTGAGCTATCTACATTGATACTTTTGTGGATACAGTCACAATTTGCTCTTTCCCTTTAAAGCACCCTGCTATGTAGTTTTTGTAGTTTTTTAACTGTCTGAAGTTCTGTAAATCTTCCAGGCTAGAGGAACTGAGACACTGGAACAGGTGGCTTAACAGGGGGAACATATGGGCTGACTGGCTGTTCTCCCTCGGGCTCTGGCCCCAGTGTGCTCACCTCTCAGGGTACTTGGGTGGTATGTTGTCTTTTAGGCTTCCAAAGACTAAGGAGGATATTAAACCACAAATGCCACCATGCACAATGCAAACTGTATTTACATGGGAGAGGCAGTATGCAAATCTATTTAATGAAAGGCATTGTCTTAACCCAACAGATCTGCTCCCACTTTGAACTTCATCTGTTTCTGTCCTTTCTCTAATCATCTGACCTGGAGAACCTGCAGTCATCATTGATTCTGCCTTCTCCTTTCCCACTCACCTGTCACTCACTTGGCTTTTTAAAAATATCCATCAGTCTTTTAGTGTTCATTCCTCCTGTTTTATTTTCACAGTTTCTTTATCCTGTCCCCCACTCCATCTGTTTGGACCGTTACACTGATCTATCAGGTCTCCTCATTTTTCCCTCCCTCTAACTCAAACCATACCCTTATTGAATTTTCCTTTCTTTTCTTAAGCTTTCATATTGTCGTGGAAATTTGAAGTCTTCTGTCAGTCTCCAACCTTTTACAATGAGTACTTTGAAATATACTGAAAATTGAAGTAGTATAAGGAATAGTCATATATCTTATACCAGGATGCAGTAGTATTAAAATTTTGTTGTATTTGCTTTGTCTCTGTCACTGTCTTTCTATGCACACAAACTGTATTGCAGAACCAATTGACATGTAGTTGTATTCATCTTGACTTTTCATCCCTGCAGGCTTCCGCATGCCTCTCTGGAAATCTGAGTAACTTTCAGTGAGCAAGTAATGCCTTTGAAATGGTAAATTATTTACAATTATTTACAACTTTTTAATAAGCTGTATAAAAATGGGGAAAAGATAATAGAACTTCAAGTCATGAATGAATAAATGAATTTTATAGATTTATATGGCAAATTCTTACGGTTTTACTTTTATTGGCTTGTTGTGTTTGTGCAAATAATGTTTTATTGATGTTTGTGCAAATTAACATGTCCGCCAAGTTGTGGTAAGACTGACTTTTGTATAAAGGTATCATTTTAGCTACATTGCTCTACGTAATAGGAGGTTCTGACAGGCTTTCCATTTATTTTGTTTTTTTTTGTCACTTCCTGCCAATCCTGGGTCGTTGCCCATTGGTCATCCCTTTATGTGTGACTTTTATGGTGGATGTGTATTTATTTAGTTATCTGGTGCCTCTTTTTCCTGTCCTTTGTTTATGCCACACTCATCCACCTGTATTTGATCATGGAAATGGTATAAGATGAAACGTGAGCATTGTCATCGGCCTCACTCTCCACCATGTGGGAGAGGCCTGCAGCCTTTGAGCAGAAAGGGTAAAGCCAGGGCACAGAGATGGAGTTCCTGGCCCCAGCCATTCCCAAGATTCAGTTGGGTGGTTGTGTTTCATGAGCTGATAAATTTCTATTTTTGCCTCAGCAAATTCTAGTTGGATTTCTGTTCAACCCAAAAGTGTTAACTTGCTCAATAGGTTATTTTCTAAACTAAGTCCTGATTCCAAGCAAATTTTCAATGTGTAGATACTTTTCTCTCCCTACTGGAACTGCCCTACCTCTGTCTATCCCTAACTCCACCAGAAATCAGCGCAGCTCTACTTTCTACATGAAGCTGTTCTGGTTCAGTTATTTTTCTCTTACTAGATCTTATAATCTCTATTTGATGATTCAGTCCTTGATCATATGTTCTTTTAAGTTAGTCTGTAATTGTTTCTGGTGTGTTTAGTTTGTCTCCCATGAGTGTCTGAATTCCTTCAGAGCCCAAATGTATTGATTCACCCATTTCACATTCCAGAATGCCTAACACTCAGTAAGTGCTCAATAAAACCATGTTGGTTCATAACATGTTATGATTGTATATGTTAAGAGAAATATCTAAGGAACTAAGTATCTTGTGTTATTTATGTGCTTAATCTTCATGTTTATCACAGTACGGACACATAATAGGTACTTCAAAATTCATGCTAATTGAAAAATGTTCTTAGATTTATGAGTTTGGGACAAATGATGTATTAAAATGAATTGGAAGATGATGAGTTGAATAATGCTACATGATGCTTTAAGATTGAGAACTGTCAGTCATGATATTGATAGTAATATACCAATGTATAATTCTTAGACCTGGAGCACTTTTTAGGGTCATTTTTCTTCCTCTTCTGCATTTTTGTTTCTTTGCACACCTACCTTTATTTTTTGCCCCTCATTAGCACTTAGTTTTGTCACCTTTTGGTCCAGGATGATAATCTCATGCCTCTCACACCTGCTCCCCTCCTTTTCTCACCCGCATCTTTCCTATCACTTTACAGTACTGATTTAGAAGTTTAGGATTCCACACAGGATTTTTTTTTCCTCCTCAAAATACTGCCCCAGGGCCTCTGACTTTTAAGAACAAATTTCTAAAACTACATTGCAAACAAGTGCATTTAATTAATTGGCTCTCAATAATTATCAAATAAAAGTTCTCTTTGCTGCAAAAAGCATCATAAATGAGGGAAGTCGAACTATTTTCTTGACACTTAAAAAATCTTGGTGACTGGCTGAATAGTAGTTCATGACAGTGATGTTGCAGAGCGAAGGCCTGGGTACATTAGAAACATGTACAAAGGCCAATGTGGCTGTTTGGAGGGGGTGGGCCGAGGGGGCCGTGGGACGGGTTGTAAAGGGAGGAGGACCCAGGTATGGCTGGTCAGGGCAGAACCCTGGTTTCAGTTTCTATGCCCTCACATGGGCTCTTTTGTGGTCGATGTCTTCACCAGGGAAGGGTCATTATAGGGCTACATGGTTTGGTGGCTGGAGCATAGGCTTTGGACAACTGGACTTCAAAGTCTGGCCTCTTCTTAAGTGTGTTGTTGGGCATGCTCATTAAACTTCCTCTGAGACAGAGAAATTGGGGCTTACCTTGGAAAACTGGTATTAGAGTTGATGTATGTGAAAGTAACTTAACAGATACTTATAAATTATTGTTACCGTTAGAGACAATATTTAGTATATTAAATATTTTAGAAGTATGAATATTGTCTTCATTCATATTCTGATATTAGGTTAGTAAAGGTGACATAGGTAGACAGAAAAGGTAACGCTCCAGTTTTACAACTTTCTAGTAAATGAGGCTGGATTTGTTTTCATTGTTTTATTGTATTTCCTGTAAATTGGTTCTAAAAGTACATAAAAGTTTATGTAATATGGCATATTAAAACATCTTCTGGAATAAAATTACTGTTTTTCTTTTCAAACAACCTAGAAACAACATTGTCTTTGGAACATTATCTAAAGCAAGCAATCAGACGAACTCTGCTTGAAAGCCAAAAGTCGGAGTGGCATACTGTGAGCTCCGGGTTTTCACTATTATATTGATTCCTTTTTTGCTGAGAAGATAGATTGGATCTAAGAAAGGCTGAATTGAAACAGTAGTTTTTATTAATCTTTTTTTTTTTTTTTTTTTTTGTCTAGAAAATCTTATCATGAGCTCGAATATTCTCAGCATACACGTAAGCCAATGAATACTGGCTCTGGTCCTTTTGGAAAACTTTGTGTAGAAAAGAGCATTTCTTTAGGGAAAAACAAGAATGATTTGCAACTCTCCTCCTCTTTGCCAGGCTTGGCGTAGTGCTGGCGAGAACTACCTGTCCATTAAAATGGTTTGTCTTGAAACACTCGTTTCAAGTTTCAAAGCAGATGAAATCTTATTTATGTTTGAAAACATACCTCAGAGGAGTAGTAAATTATTTCTCTCTAGTATTGTGGTTACTACTCTGCAGCAGAGAAGGACATTCACAGCCTAATGGAGGCAGCTGATTGATTAACATATTGATTAGATTTAGAAGGTTGCGTTCTGTAAAATTCCAGGCTGCTTGAATTTTCAGATTGGTACGTCTGGTGTGTCTAACCAGTTTAAAATTTTCTAATGTTAACAGTATTTACAAGCAAAACAACACTTTAAGGAGTTTTCTTTAAAAGATAGGATGAAAAACCGGAATAGAATTGTAAACTACACATTAAGAGAAAAATGTTCAGAAATTATTTGTCATTTTGATTTCTCTACGTAGGAAGAAAGAGAAAGTCATGAATTATAACAGCCAAATTGAATTCATGAGCTGTTTACTAAAAATTTCTCATCATAATATAGGTTCTGTCCAAATAAAAGTAAAAACAAACAAACAGATGAAGGTTTCAAAAGTTGGTAGGACAAAAATAAATCAGAGCAAGTTGTTTAGGAATTTTTTTAGTCCACTTTGAATGTAACTGAAAACAAAGGCTTCAGCCGTGTCCAATAGATCTGTTTTGCTTTACACTTTTAGAGCCTGGCCAACGTTGGGAAGGCCGCCTGAACCTGGCCTCATATTGGGATCACAGTGACCGCCTTCTGAGGGGTTGGATCGATGGCCAGATGTTTGCTTTTTGATTGGTTAGGTGGAATTTATTGACACTTGTGGCAAAGGCTAATAAGGCAGCTGTGTCTAAATTGATGGCTGAATTAAGATTTGACTTCTGTCATGAGTTCTTAACCTAAAGCAGTTTATGCTTTCCTCTCAGCCTTTGTCATAAGAGAAGGAATTAGAAAAACTTACTTTAGAGGTGGTAATTTCTTAGTCTATAAAGTTAGTAATTAAAATTAAGTATGGTATACTGAAATTCTAAGGTGGAAAATTATTGAAATGGTCAAATAGAGATGGGCATGTATACACTTAAATTCAGTATAGCAAGTGCGGATGAACGCTTAATATACAGAGTCTCTGACTTCTGGAAGGAACTTTGAAGAGCAAGTTTTTTGCTCTCAAGATACCTAATGGTTATAGGTGGAGAGAGCATAAACATATGTGAATATAAGACAAGATAGCATAGTGTGCCCGTTAGAGTTTCAGAGTGCTGTAACACAAGGTGAGGAGAGACAAACTTTCCTTTATTTAGGGACTGAATTATGGCTTAATTACCTGCTTGTTAACCAGCACAGGTTTATAATCTACAAAAAAGGGAGTGGCTGGGAAGGAATAAGGAGACTTTCTTTTTTCTGAGTGTCTCTAAATGGAAGGCTAGGTGGTAGGATTTAAGGCAGGAAATGGAAATTAAGATTTTGGCTTATATTTTTATATTACTCACATATTTACTATAAGAATAAAATTTCCCATTTTTATTACATTTTCATTTAAAATTTTTTCATCCTACTTATGGAAGATTCTAAACATATAGAAATGTAGTCTGTATAGTAGACACCAAGTCCTCATCACTAAAATTAATCAAATATTAGCTTTTCTTGCTGTTTGCTTCAGATTTCTTTCCCCTTTTTAAGAAATAAAGATTAAAGATAGAATCAAACTCTCCTCTCTTTTCTTTCCCTCATTACCCAGAATTAATTACTGTCCTGAAATTGGTGTCAATCTTTCCATTAAAAAAAAAAAACTGTAATAGGTGTATATACATGTTATAATATGCTTTTGGAGTTTGTTTTTTTCATTCAACGTCATGCTTGGGGGACCTCCTGTTCTGATACATTCACATCTCATTAATTCAATTTTGTGACTGTGTAACATTCCATTGTATAAATAAGCCAAACTGATGGACAAGTAGGGCTTATCCAGTGTTTTGTTGTTATGCAGTGTGCAGCGATCAATCCAGTAGGTGTGTCTCCTTTTCGATGTGTGTAAGAATTTCTCAGAGAAATGGTATTGCTGAGTTGTATGGTGTCTAATTTTCAGTGCTTCTTGATCTGTACAAATTGCTATCAAAAGTGGCTGTAGAATTTGCATTTCTCTGGTTATAAGTGTTGAGGCAGGGCAGTTTGCCCAGAATGTATCCAGCCATGTACTATGAAAAATAAAATACATTTATTGAAGAAGATACAAGATACAAGAAACATTGGACATAGGACAATGACACCTCAGTCCCCTTCAAAGTAGGCACCTTGGGACCTCACACAGTTCTCCCAATCACCATCAGCTGCCCCATTGTATTTTCCTGAATCTCATTGACAATCCGAAATCTCTTCCCTTTCAAAGGTGATTTTAGTTTTGGGAAAACCCAGAAGTTGCAGGGTGCCAAATCTGGGCTGTAGGGGGTCTGAGTTACCTGGGTGATTTGATGTTTTACCAAAAAACTTTGCACGAGACATGATGCATGAGCTGGCATGCTGTGATGATGAAGCTGCCAGTCACCATGTTGCCCATAGCTGCAGCCTGCTGAATCATCTGAATAGTTTCCACAGTGAATGTTCAAGCTTAACACAAAATTTGATGCAGATTCATTGCTCTACTTGCTCGTTTTGAATGCTATGGCCACACAGCACACATGCTCACTCAACGGTGTCTACTGCCCCCACTGACGAGTACAGTGAAGTTGTCATTGTTTATGCATGAGCATTCCAGTCCACTCTCCTTGGCTGCCAGGTAACATCAATATCGTTCAGACTGTTCTCATTATAGTAACAGTGGCTTGATCTTTTTCTGGACAGACTTCATATGCCTTTTGGGGTATGGATTGTTTTAAGCTGATTACTTTTAAGAAATGAAAGACCCAGGAGAAACCCTTGACCTACCTCTAACTGCCTAAATGATATTAGATAGATGACCTGCTCTAGGAAGGGAACTATCATCAGAGACAAATACAGTTTAATATGAACGATTGTGTGATAGGGAGGAACCTAGCAAGGCCCATTTGATAAAAGTCTTCCCTGTGTCCAATTGTTTCAATATGGCCCAGCAAACGTCTTGTACATTGCCATACTTCCCTTTGAAGTCCCAGACCCCTACTTCCTCTTCCAGAATGACATATATACGTCATTCTACCTCTGTCTTTGGAATTTTCATACTTATGTGAATTCCCTGTGTGCATGTATTAAAATATGATTTTCTCTTGTTAATCAGCCTTTTGTCATTTTGATTACTAGTCCAGCCAGAAAAACTATCTAAGGGTAGGATGAAAAAGTATTTTTCCTTCCCGTGTCCAACATTATTTTCTGTATTTCCTCTTCCATGTTCCTTTTCTGTGAGTTGTCATTTTTTATGCATTGTCTGTTTTTCTCTGGGGAAGTCTTTATTTTCCTTATTGATTTTTTTAGTTCTTTATATTTTCTAAGTAGTAATCTTTGCAGTATATATGTTTTGTAGATTCCTTTTCTAGTGACTGGCTTGTCCTTTAACATTGTTTTTTTCAGGTCTATTGTAAAATTTTTTTTTTTAATTTGTATTTATTTATCTTTAGAGGGGAAGGTTAGAAGAGAGGGAGAGAAATATCAATGTATGGTTGCCTCTTGTATGTCCCATGCTGGGAACTGGCCTGCAACTCAGGCATGTGCCCTGACTGGGAATCGAACCGCGATCCTTTGGTTCGCAGGCCCGCGCTCAATCCACTGAGCTACACCAGCCAGGGCAAATTTTTAAAAATATTTTAATGGAGCAAAAACTATTAATCATTACATTCATGTTCTGGTTTAAAAGTTCCTCTCCTAATTGGATGTAATTAAAAAAAATAAAACCTCTGCATTTAATTCTAAAGTGTTGTTTCAGTTCATTTGTGTTTAATTTATATGGAATTTATTTTTGTGTAAGGTGTGAGTTAGAGGTATGAGATGAAATATTTCAGATTTTTACAGTCAATATTATATTAGGTTCAGGTGTATGCATAGTGGTTAGACATTTGTATAATTCATGAAGCAATCCCCCTGATAAATCTAGTGTCCCCCTGACACCACACACAGTTATTATAATATCATTGATTATATGTCCTATGCTGTACTTTATATCCTCAGAGGTAAAATCATTTAAATCTTTTTAAAAATCCTTCAAAGCCTGTATATATTTATTCTTCAGTTCTCAAGAAATGCTAGAAACTTTAAACCACACCTCTATTTTTTATTCAGTATTTACAGTTATTTGTATTTGGTACATTGTAATTTTTATTTAAGTATTTTGGTCCTCTTAAATTATTTTGTTTATGAATTAATGTTGCTTTCAAAGCATTCAAAGTGAAATGATCCGCAAAGAAAATGGTATTCCTAGTCATGTCATACCTACTATCGGTGTGAAGGATGCAGTTCTAGTCTTTGGAAGAATGTTATCAAAATTATTAATATAAAAAATGAAGTGTTTAGCATATGCTAGGGCCTGAACCAGCATGGTTTTTGTCAGAGGATGAGACCACCATTTGCTCTCTGAAACAAAAACTAACATGCTGAATTTATTGCTTCCTTAATAGAGCTATGCTGGGGAGGCAGTTTCCCTCCGCAGAGCAGCAGACTGACCTTACACAGGGTTTTGGGAAAGCGTTGAGTTCTGGCATTGGGGCACTTTCGGAGGTGGTGGGGGGATAACACCAGCAGAAGAAGCTGGCTACTTAGGTGAGACTTGCCATTTGGTTAGCACCCAGAGGCACCATTATTGGAGTGAGTCCATTACCATTGGCTGATGCTCAGGAGTGTTTGTCACTGACTGGTTGCCTTACAGAAGTGAGTTTACTGAGGCAGGTTGTCAAGGGTTGATTGACTGAATAAGTGTTATACAAGTTTTGTGGTTCCAAGGCTATATAGCACTGTCATATATTGATTAAGCATATTTAAAGCCTATTTCTGTGGCTGCCTATTCTCATAGTTACAGAACTGTCTGTCTGAGGCATGTGAGAACTTATTTTATTCTTTCATGTGTGATTTTTTCAGGGTTAAGTACTTCAGAAATTGGATCATTATATAGCTTCTTCAGAGACACTTGTATTCACATTTGGGTGGAAAAAAGCAATGTATTTGGTTCTGTAATAAATTTGCCTCTATACAGCTTTTAGCATTCCTTGATACAGGAAAAGAATTACATACAAGTCCATCTAGTGTTCTGAAATCTTCTGTAATGGCTGATGTCACAGGGGATGCCCTCAGTTTTTCTGTTTGAGAAAAAGTCATGTTTTCAGTTGAGTGTCACACTGTCTTCACTACTTTCTAGCAGTGAGACCTTGAGCAAGTTCCTTTTTGAATCCTATTTCCTCATTTTTAGTTGGGAAGAATAATACTTAAAATGGGTTCATGAGACTTGAGATGAGTTAATGTACAGGAGACACTTAGAACACTGTTAATTACATAGTTATTTAACACTTATAATTTCCTATTTGGCCTAGACTTCCTCATCTTCCAGGTTGTTCCAGGTCAGATAAAAGTTACACTGTATGATTAATATCTTTGCCTAACAGAAACAGTAAAAACAAATCAATTTTTCCTAAGGGGTAATTTACAAATATGGATCACTTAATCAAATTTACTCTATGACTTTTTAGTTAATTTTAATTATTCTATTCTAATATATATATATGTATGTGTGTGTATATATACACACACACACAGTTTGTTTCATGCAAAGTATTTTATTGAGGTTGTTTAGCTTCATTAAAATAAGCAGGTTTCTTTTTTTTTTTTTTTACTATATCATCAGCAATGATTTTATTTTTTTTAATACACAAATGAGTCAATTCTAATTTTATTCTTTGAGTTTTTCCTTATGTCTCACAACAAATATACAAATATGTATTTTCTTTTTTTTGTTTTGAAATTTGCCTTTTATTTATTTTTAATTTTCAAACAAACAAGCATAATATAAACAAAGACACTGAATTTGAGAACAGTCTGACAGTGTCCAGAGGGGGAGGGGAGGGAATTTCAGGGGAAAAGGGGAACGGTTTAGAGCAACAAGTATAAAGGACTCATGGACAAAAACTATGGGGGGTGGAAATGGGAGGAAGGTGGGGAGGGCTGGGGTGGGGTAAAAGACAGAAAACTGTACAATATCAACAATTAAAAAATACTGATTAAAAAAATTAAAAAAAAATTAAAAAGCAGGTTTCTTATAAACGATTCAAACCCGAGGCACTGAAGCAGTCTTGGCTGTCAGAGGTCTGTTGATGTGTCTGCGGCCTGCTTTTTTCAGTCCACGGAGTAGTGACTCTCGAAGCTTTGTGTTTGGCTGACTGTCAGTGCCAATCACCTTAATCAGCAGTTATTAGTCATTAAATAATTGTTGAATAAAAGAATATTATTTCTGTTCTGGTCGTTGGAGCTCAACAATCTCACATTATCCCTATCACGTCATTTGCCAGATCCTAAATGTTTTTGCTTCTGATCTTTTCTTTGACATGGCCTCTGCTCCAATTTTGACTTCCTTTACTTGATCCTAAACTATTTCTATAGATACCTGCAGTTTCTCACTATCTAAGTCCATTTTACAAATTGCTCCCAGAGATATCTTTTTATACTTCTCTTAAAAAGGCCTTGTCACACATGGCTCCCCCTTTCATTACATAGAGGATGGAATGAAATTCACTCTTCTCCTATTGTTCTCAGATTTTTTTCTTTCTTGTTACAACTGTCTATCATTGCCTTATTATGGAATTTATTGCCTTTTTTTAAACCTCTGTGTCCTTTCTCATGCTGTCCTGAGGTGTCCTTGCCTCAACTCTGTATTTTAAAATTCATCTGCTTTTGCTACTTCAGTGTAATTCATACATGAAATATCCCACATTCCTTAACTTTGAATTCATATTTCCATTTTCTGTATACCCATAATAGTTCGTATCATTTCTGTATACCTTTCCCACTAGCTTTTCAACTACTTCAGACTTGAAATTGGGTAACATTTAATATAATAGCATAACATAAATGTTTAGCATAGCATAATTTCTGACACAAAGAAGGTGTTGAATACACAGAATTTGTGATATATGCTCCCATAGCACCTGGCACTTTACCTAGTGCCTGGTCAGTATTTAATAAATGTGGAGATGAATTTAATTGATACCAGGATTTTTTAAAATAACTGAGATATTACCTCTGAACCTTTCTTTCATACAAAAGGTACACTGCATTTGCATTGTCCTATCTACTTTTGTCCTTTGAGATTTTTCAATTTTATGGGTTTTTTTTTACTAAAAAAATAAATTCATGAATGATTCATTTTGCTTAAAATTTCCAGGCCTGGCAGTATGTTGGCTGGCTGCTAATACTAGGCTGCATCCCATTCACGCACCGGTGGGTTCGTTCTGTGCTAATGCTTTATGCACTCGATCTTCTAGCCCCTACTTACTGGTCAGTATTCTTTTCATATGTCTAACTGCAGGGGAAAATGCTGCACTTTATACTAAGGTGTCAGAACAGCGTAGGAGAAAATGCTGGGACCCACTCTGTGTAAATGCAACCACTCTCCCAGCAGGGTGGGTCTTATCTGCTTAAATGAAATGCTGACAGTGGGTTTCAGTCCCTTTCTAAAAGACATGCTGAAGCATGTCTGGCAGGTTCTAAATAAGGTCTATTTTTCTCTGCATTGATTTAAACATTCTTTGCATGTAGAAAGAACAGAGAGAGAAAGAAAGCCTTCTCTAAAAGGGAAAATGGAGATTTTATTAAGTCCCTTACAATTTATTGTTCTGGGAATAAAGTCCATGAATTGACCCATGCAATCCCAAAACAACTAAATAGTATGTATTGGGCTTTGTTGTCAGTCTGTTGTTTTTGGATTTAGTTTCTTCCTAAGAGGTTCTCAACCTATCCAAAGGGCATGAAGAAAAAAAAATTAAAAATGGTGGGAATGAAAGGTAAAATTAAAGGAAAATAGGATGCTTCCAAAATGTTACTGTATATTGTTTTTCATATGAACTCCCTGGGGAGACAGGAGTAGCCGTGTTGATGTATTGACTATAATAACATCAATTATGGATACTCTCTTGTTTACAGTATAAATAGGTATCACATTCTAGAAAGCATTTTAGTGTAATATATATCGAGAAGCTTTAAGCAGTTTATGCCTTTGACCTATTATTTTCTCCTCTCAAGGAAATAGTAATTGAAAATTCAGATGAAGATACGAGGTGGGGGCGGAGGGGCGGACGGTAAAAGTAGGTTTACAGTTGTGAGTACGTGAAACAGAATTTATTCTTGTATGATTACTTATTAATTACTGTCTTTTCCATATAAACAGCTGTAAACCTACTTTTGCCCACTTCATATGTAACTGGATTTTTAATTAAAGCATTGTTTGCAAATGTGAAAAATTAGAAATGACTAAACATGCACTAATAGAACAGTAAAATAATAACCCATAGAATATTTTTAATAATGAAATTTTATAATTTTGAAAAATATTTAGTACCGTGGATACATGTTTAAAATATAATCTTGACCAAAAGACAAAGCTTATATCATTCTCTATCGGCTTGTCTTCTGTTTTCCTGCCTGCCTATAACGCATGCTCACCGTGTGCATTGTGCCCCATTTCCTTCACATCTTACTTCGTGTTTGCATAAACATGTACACAGTTCTACACAAACATACTGTGCGATCTTAATTTTATAAATCTACTCTTTAGGAAATACTGGGTGAAATCCAAGCTACTTTGAGAAACTAGGAAATATTTATTTTCCTCAATTTTTTTGTATTTTTCTAAATGTTACATATAGAATATTAAAAGAACTAATGAAAAATACTCAGTGAAACCAAACCGTGAGGTAACCAGGTGCTTTGCATATGAGAGGGAGACAGAAATAAATGAATAGAAAGTGGCAGCTATCACCGATTTAAAAAAGTAAAAATAATTATCATTATCATTATTATTATTATTATTAATTACCAAAGTCAGCTTTCTTTCCTGTCAGTATCCTGCATCTCTGATTCTCTGGGCGCTTGTGCCTCTAAGAGGGACTGACAGAGGGAACAGGGCAAGCCTTAGATAAATGTGCATGTCCATTTCAAGCAAAGATACGTACTTTAATTTTTTTATATTAAAAGAAACAGAACAATTGAACTCAAGAGGATGACTTCAGGTCATATTCCCACTCCCTTAGGGTATACTTATTTTTTATCATAGGTCAGTATTTCTCAACCTTGGCTATGCAGTAAAAATTATGTAGGATGTTTCGGTAATGTGTTTCCCTGGACCATATCTGCAATGGATTTGGAATTAATTGGGCTGGAGCGAGACCTGGAAATATAGCAAAAGTTCCGTTGGTGATTTTAACGTGTATACAGGCTTGAGAACCTTTGCTCTAGGCTGAGAGAGTTGAGCATACTAGAAAAAGTAACAGTAGTAACATTATGTAACTTGGTGATCTTGAGGTTGAGGTTTTGTAAATATTTCATTTAATACGTATTTGTTCATTCATGCAATCAGTCATGCATTGAGAAAATAATTAGACACTGGTGTTTACAATACTAAATGTGTCTTTTTTTCCAAAGAAAAGTTGTTTCCTGAAATATTCTTGCTAAGACAATAAAGAAATCAGGCACTTTTTAGGAAGATATACACTAAGAGTCTACATATAACTCATTTCTTGCTTAACATTGTTAACCAGTATAATTTAATCATATAGTTTTCTGATCCTTCAGACAATTTTTATGCACTTTTCTTGTTTTTATCACTCTTTCCATTCAACTCTTTTATGTATGTATGTGAAGGCAACAAATTTTTAGTATTTCTCATAGTGACTAATACAGATTTTGCGTATAACAGGTGTGTGATAAAAGTGTAGTATAAAATGACTGCCCAAACACAAAAGTTCCCAAACATCCAAACATCTTGGTTTACAGCCCTTTTAGTATATCAGTACTTTTTTGCTTGTGGACAAACAACAACTTCCAGCAACTTAGTAATCATTAAAAAAATACATATTTGCTAGTTACTTAATGGTGTATATTTGTTAGACATTGCTCAACTTCTAAGATCTTGGAATTTGGAATGAGAATGAATGCTACCATGGACGTGTCTCTTGGGAGAAGGTGAAGGCTGCTATTGGTTATCTCAGTTGGTAGCGCTGACCTACCTGAAAGCCCTTCTGGAGAAATGGGTTAACATGGACTCCCACAAGGAGTTCTCTCTTACCCAGTCCCTTGGTTTAGAGTTGTGTTGCTCAAAATGGTAATCACACTTTATAGTTATTTGCTATTTGGGGCTATTACATCCTTTTTAGAAACTTGGTTTCTAGAAGAAACCAAGAAAATATTCTGGGGGCATTTTCAGTTTGGTATGTGCAATCCTTTTTAAGATATTATATAAAGAGCAGTAGCTTGATTCTTCTTTTGTCCTGGATGTTATAATCCTCTCCAGACTCATCCATCAATTATGCTAATGGCACTGCCTAAGGACATCAAGCCATAAAGGTTCAAAGGAGGCTAGAGTACATGGAGTCCAGTTCAAGTAATACACACTTAATTCATCCCCCAGGGGGTACTGTGCTCGAGCTAACACCTACCATGATTTCCAGAGTTAAATTCACTTGAGGGACTGCTCAGTAGTGGTTCTCCAAAGGTAGTCTTGTCACTCCCGTGTATTGTACTGTCATCAATACGTTTGAAACTCTGAGGGGGAAAACATGTACTACTCAAAGATTCCTAAGGGATTACTCTTTTAAAATAACAATCAAGATACCAAATTTTGCGTGAAATAGATTTTGTAACGACTTTATATTTCAACTTTACTATTTTCCCAAAGGGGGATTTTCCTTTACAGCGGTCTTTATGTTATCATTATATTACTTGTTTCCATTTTTATTGTGAACTTCAATTTGATACCTTGGTGATTTACTACAGAATATTTTTTCAATTAATTATTTAAAGTTGGGTAATGACCAATAGAACTTAATCTTCATACATGTAATTGCATTTCCAAGGAAAAACAAGGATTGCCCTAATCCTGTTTTTTGAAGTTCTTTCTCAACATCATAAGAATGAACGAACGTATCTGTTAAATAAGTCACTGAAAGAAGTGGTAAAGAAACAAAGAATTTACTTTGCTTAACATGCATAACTCATGAATGTTCTCTGCACAGAAATGGTTGCTTATATATCTTCCCCTTGTACCACCCTCTACTTTGGGGCGTATCCACTTCATTTTATATATTTGCATCCTCTCTGACAGTTGTTAAGGGGTTCTGAGCCAGTGGTCTCACTTAGTGGTAGCAGAATAAGGAATTCATTTATTAATTCAATCATTCAGTCAAAAATACTCATAGAAATTGACATTTTGAGGATACAGTATTAAGTGAAAAAGTATGACCTCATACAGTACCATTTCAGTAAACAGAAAATGAACACAATGAGTAAGTTATATAGTGTGTAAAAACGTAGTATGGGAAAAAATAGATTAGGTTGTGAAGGCAGTGCTAACACAGCAGGTTTGGTTGCCCAGTTCTTGCCTGTCTCCAGAGGAGCCTGGAACCGTGATTGCCCCTTGGCCAGCCCCTGGGGATATGGCCCTAGGAATGTTCTTTATGTTACTCATGAATGATGGTGTTTTATATGCTTGAGCAATGAGGCACGCCATTCCCACTTGTCAAGATTGCTTAGCATGTTCATGCCCTATATCCTGGAGTGTCTATTCTTCAGTTACCACAGCTGGTTACCTACCAGGACCAGTGGCCCCATGCCAGCCTTGGACTGGAGACTCTGTTGGCTGCCCCTTCCTCAACTTTTTGCAAAAAGAGACACTTTGCATATGTCCCTGCACCTAAGAGAGAACTTGTGTCCTGTGCTTTTCCAGCAGAGGAAGAACTTGGAACCCCATGCCTAATCTGTCTGAGAGTTTATTTTTCCTGTTGTTTTCACTCTTCATTCTTTGCTGTGATAAATCTTAGTTGTGAGTGGCATGAGACTTACCAGTGAATCATCGAACTTAAAAGTGGTCTCGGGACCCCTGAAACTTCGGATAAGGGGGTTTGGAAGGGTAGGAGTTAGAAGAAGTGTAATTTTTACAAAGACTGTAAGGAAGTGAGGGAGTAAGCTACTTGGATGTCCGGGGGAAGATAATTTTAGGGAGAAGGAACAGCCTGTGTGAGGACACAGGTGGAACATGCATGCCTGGCATGCTCAAGGAAGTACCCAGGGGCAGAAGGAGAGAGGATAGAGGGGAGAGTGAGCTCAGGTGCTGTGGACACAACATAAGACAAGGACACTCTTGAGGGCTGATAGTGATGGCTGTTAGCATGTGTTTCCTGGACGAAATGCAACCTTCCCATCTGTCCTCTTCAGGGGAGATCTGTTTCTCACGTTTCATCAGCTCACTGGTTTCTGTTTTTGGCAATCTTTACATACTCTTCTTAACCTCACTGTTCTTTCCTCAGTCTTCTAAAAATGTTGCCGAGTTCCCTCAGGAAATAAAATCTCACTTCTTTCAGTCTTTAGTTTTTCATCTGTGATGTCAGGCATAACCCTGATAATGCAGGGTTGAGCTATGACGTATCATACAAAGGAAGAGGAAACCCAGTTCCTGGTACCCTGCAGTTTACCCCCGTGCCTGGAACTGGGTGTGGTGACCCCAGGAAGGTCTCACTGTGGAGGTGAGGTCGGAGCTGAGTCGTAAGGATAAATACCAGTGATTGAATTCCAGGTTTTAGGGGGCTATACCATTAGTCCTCTCCGATCCCCCTTCTTCAAAACTCAGTTCTGATTTTTCCTCCACAGAGCAGCCCTCTCATCCACCTTAGTCTGAATTAGGTGCCCCGTACTTCCTCGGCAGACAGGACCAATGCATTTTCAAACACTTAAAAAGTGCTCCTGAACTTTCCCCCATTAGACTGTAGATTCTTCTGTTGCTCCATATTTTATGCCTACATATATAGAGTATTAAGTGTATGTTGAATAAGTTTGTGAGTGAATGAATGAATAATTGTAAGGGATTCCAAGGCACAATAAAAAAACCAGGAAGGAAAGATAGAAATGAGAATGATAAATGCCTGTTGAGTGAGCTTGGACATGATGTTTTAGGAGCTTGAGTCTGATTTGTTTCCGTTGAGGAAAAGGGCCCTTTGGGTAGGCAAGAAGAAACAGTCCAAATACTAATGGCTCAGCTCTCTCATTTGTACCCTACTGAGTCGACTGCAGTGTATTCATTCTTAAGTTGTAAGGGCTCTTTTTATGTCATTCATTTCTTTAGTTTTGGGGACTCACACTCATTTAAGCTTGTAGTCCTCCTGGAAAAAATATGTATTTTATTTGTGCTGTTATATTTTTCACCTCTTGAGATTGTGTCCTTATTTTATCTTACTCTTCTTAGATTTGACATACTGCAGATAAGTTTGTTTTTGTTTCAAACAGGCACAGATTTTTTTTTCATATAAACTCAAAAGCCAGTAAGAATTTTGGATTCAATCTGGTGCTTGAACAGTGAAAAGAAGGCTTTTCT
The DNA here is from genome assembly GCA_039655065.1 of Glossophaga mutica. Classification (NCBI taxonomy): domain Eukaryota; kingdom Metazoa; phylum Chordata; class Mammalia; order Chiroptera; family Phyllostomidae; genus Glossophaga; species Glossophaga mutica. The sequence continues at coordinate 39,969,839 of CM077306.1, read as the reverse complement.
ACTTTCCTATGTTTTTTTCCCCTTTAGTTCAGCACTTTTTGTTCCTTGAAAAGACAGAGGCTGTATGTCCATGTTTGAAATGCTATAAAGATCACAGTGTTGAAACCCTTTCCACTCTGCTTTACAGAATGTAGAATAATGTGGTCCTTTTTCTTTATACGCTCCTTTGTTGTCCTCACTCTTTTCTAAACCTTCAGCCTTCCTTCCTATTAAATAGGAGATTGTGCTGGTACCCTGGGAGAAAGAATTGTAAAACGGCTTTATTGGCGTTGTTTGGTAATCATAAAAGTATATTTTTAAGATTTGATCTTTGCTGTAATACAGATGCATTGTATTTACTTTGCAGATTTTGCTAATTATGTATTCTCTAGTCAAAACCTCCAAGTTAAATATTCTTAAAGAAGGAAAAGTATTAATTTTCAAAAGTAAAAGGAATCTTTCCCCTTTTCTTCCAAATTTCGTATTTGTTGTTGTGATGGATATGGTAATTTGTTTCTCACTGGCAATTGTGGGATTAAGTTCGAAATCTCACTGAATACTGGGGCTAGACAACTAGCTGTAACTTCGAGTACATATCCTACAGTTGTCCCTTAGGGGGCTTAGCCACTTCTCCTCTCTATTTTCCTTTCTTTACCTCTCTCCCTTTGTTTCTTCTCCTACCCATCTCTTCTTCCTTCTCTTCCTCCTCTCTGCTTTCCATTCATCTGGTACCTGTGTACTAAACCCCTTACTAAACTCTGCAAAACATAGGCTGAGTTTGAAGTAATACTGGCTTATCAGGAAGCTTGCTCTTATGGAGAGAGGAGACAAATACATAGAAAAGTGAACACACACTGGCACATATGATGTGCTGTTAGACCAATCAGTACAGAGAAGAAGACTCCATCTGACTGGGGTAAGGGCAGATTTATTTGAAGAGGATGCATTTGAGCTAGACTTTGAAGGATGGATTAGGATTTTGACAGATAAAGATTAAAAAAAAACATTTTGGATAAAAGAAAGGAAATATTATAGCAGAAAGTGGGTTGGCCTAAGGTGATGACCAGTGACCGATTTATGTGCCAAGAGGTCAGCAGAATTTTTTCTGTGAAGTGTCAAGTAGTAAGTAATTTGTCTATAGGCCACATGATCTCTGAAGCAACTATCAACTCTGCTCTTACAGCAACACATAAATGAATGATGTGGCAGTGTTCCAATAAAACTTTATTTACAAAAATAGGTAGTGGGTCAGAGTTGGCCAGCAGGCCATCATTTACCAATTCCGGATAAAAGGGTACGATTAGATGAGGCTAGAAAGGGAGGTGGTAGCCAGATTTTAGATTTTGACTGCAAAGCCAATGAGTTGGGAATTAATTGAATATTCTCTTAGTGAAATCATGATTGTTTTGTCTCTTCTAAAGGTTTTAAGTATATAGATGTTTAAATTTGGAACTAGATGTTTTATGTTTACGTCTTAAGATACTTGTATAGCTAGCTCTCATCTAAGGTTACTGTGATTGAATATCATATGAAAATGATGGGTGAAGAGTGAACTAGGCCTCTGCGTGCCCCCAATAAAGCATGATTTGAGTTATTGCCGGAAATTTATCATCTTTTGGGTTTTTACCATCAAGTCAGATATGAAAAACAGGAGAGAATGAATGGGCAGAACCTTTGGAGATCTGAACTCAAAATGTTGGTATTCTCCCTGTTCAAATAATGATGTTGTGAACTGATTCTAAAGTCTATCAGATCCACATTTTTATACTTAATTTTTTAATTTTTATTATTTTTTAAAGATTTTATTCAGTTTTAGAGAGGGGAAGGGAGGGAGAAAGAGAGAAACATCAATGTGTGGTTGCTTCTCACACGCCCCCCACTGGGAACCTTGTCCGCCACCCAGGCATGTGCCCTGACTGGCAATGGAACTGGCAACCCTTTGGTTCACAGGCCAGCACTCAATCCACTGACTCACACCAGCCAGGGCTGATACTTATTTTTTTAAAAACCACTTTATTGGTATATGATTGACATGTAAAAATCTGTACATATATAATGTCTATAATTCAAGTTTAGGGTTAAGTACACATGTGTAAAAGCATCGCTATCATCAAGGCCATAGGCATATCTATCACCTCCCAAAGTTTCTTCCTCTCTGTATTACTATTTATTTCGTCGTAAGAACAATTAAGTAAGATCTACCCTTTTAGGAAAGTTAAAGTGGATAATACAGGGTTGTTAGCAATCTGCACTATGCTTGTGGGTCTCCAGCACTTATATGTCTTGCATAACTGAAACTTCATATCCTTTGGTCATCAACTCCCCATTTTTCCCCTCCCCCAACCCCTGGCAATCACCATTCTACTCTCTGCTTCTATTAGTTTGACTATTTTAGATTCTACATGTAAGTCAGATCATATGTTGTTTGTCTTTCTGTCTGGCTTATGCAACTTAGTATAATGTTCTCCAGGCACATCCATGTTATTGCACATGTCAGCATTTTCCTCTTTTCAGGGCTGAATAGTATCCATTGTGTGTACACACCACATTTTCTTTATCTGTTCATCCACTGGTGGACATTTAGGATGTTTCCGTATCTAGTTTGCTATTGCGAATAATGCTGCCATGAGCACGGGAGTTCAGGCGTCTCTCTTTGGGATTGACACTTATTGTAGGAATTGTTAAACATTTTGATTCTGTATTAATTTGTACATAATTTCATGGCAAACTATATTAGGTACTGTAGAAAAATTCTCTTGTCTGTGATTCAATATTGCTTTTTAAAAACCTCTTTTATGGGGGTTGGGGAAAGGTGGGGGGAAAAGGCAGAAGACTGTACTTGAACAACGATAAAAAATATTGAAAACAAAAAAAAATCTCTTTTATGGTAATAGCAGATAATTATATTTTTTTCATACATTGCTTCCTCAGAACTGCCTCAAGTTAAGACTACGTCTTATTGTTTGTGTCCCCTAATATCTAGCTAATGCAGATCTGGCCAATAGTAGGCAGTCAGGAAACATTGTATAGGGTGAATTAATGTAGCTGAACATTTCAAATTGTTCTCAACCAACTCTTTCATTCCACTGTATTTTTGTGCTCTTCATTTTTTTTCCAGATTTTATTAGAATGCATAAAACTCAATCTAGGTTTTTTAATTCATTTACTTTTGAAATATTTTAGATTTTAAAAAATTGACCTGTTATTCGTTTATAAAGCTTTAAACACATACTGTATTGTTAGCATATTTCTAGAGAGTAAAATACTTGTTGTATATAAAATGACAATATTGTAGATGCTTGACACACAATGGAAAAAAGACTAGTTTTTGCAGAGGAGTCTGAAAATAAGTGGTTTCTCCATGGGCACAGTTGAAACCTACATAATGGTAGCTGCATAATAAGATGATATCAAATTCTTTTGAAAGGAAGTGAGATTGTAATTTGTCAGCTCACCCCACTTCAAGCTCTAGATGCCATCATCCAGATAAAAAGTTAGCAATATTTTTAAACCTCTCCTGCACTTTGAATTACCTATCTGGATCCTGTGGCAAAATCGTATGATATTGTTGGTTCTGATGGGCTTTTTCAAGAACATTTCTTTATACGTATTTATTATTATCTTTTGAATTTTAGTGATTCTCACTGCTTAACAGCACTTGTAATTATGTGCTAGATATTTAAATCTTTCCCGGCAACTTCAGGACCATGCTCATGGATGTGTATTTTATTGTTACTTATTTCTCTCAACATTTGGATTATATGTTTTCTAAGGGTACAGTGGAAATCATTTGATATTGAACTATTTTAAAACCAATGGTGACATATTGAAAAGAAGATTATGCGGGCAAGACATAATGATTATAATTAAGTGACAGAGAAAATTATATGTGCATAGAAAACTGAAAATACAATGGAGAAGAGTGAGTAGATTATGGAGACAAAAGGACCTCTGGTTGAAAAAGCATATATTTAATTACAGAATGTGCCTAATCAAAATGCCAGTGCATTCTCCCTGGAGGCGAGAACTAGTAGTGGGAATTGTTATGGATATGTATTGCTTCTGGCTACCAGCCTCGTTTGCCTGGTGAAACTGTTGACATCATGGAAGTCCTAATCATCCTATTTTAAGTCCCAGGCAAGTAATTCTTTGTAACTTTTCTTTCATTTGGAGGGAAAGAGTTGTTTGAGCCCCTTTAATTGTTTTAACCAGGCTTTCAGTTGAAGTTTTTGGTTTTGTCTTGTTTCAATACTGTTTTTGCTGCTGGTTGTGGGGTGGGAGGTGCCTCACAAACCAGGCTGAGGAAGGAGGGTGAGTGACCTAGAGAGTCCACAGGGAGCACTTCCTTCTCAGCACTGGCTGGGAGGCTATGAGGAGACAAGTAAGCCAGTAAATGATGATGAAAACCAAATTCCTAAGGTTCTCAATGAGAGATGGGTGGATAAAATGCTTATGACTCAGAGTTAGATGAATCCATCTGTTAAGTCTGCTGAGTGATATCTTTCTCTTTTTTAAAAAATACATTTTAAAATATTTATTTATTTTTAGAGATAGGGGAAAGAAAGGGAAACATCATTCAGTTGCCTCTCACATGCTCCTTACTGGGGACCTGGCCCTGCAACCCAGGCATGCGCCTTGACTGGGAATAGAACCAGTGACCTTTTGGTTCTCAGGCAGCACTCAATCCGCTGAGCCACACCAGCCAGGGCTTTTTTTAAAATTTGCAATTGTTGCCTCAGTTTCCTTGTAATAAACCAGGGGAAATGTCTTGCACATTTGTATTAAGATGAACCTGAACACTTTCATGCTTGTATTGTTGTGTAAAATTTCTAGTCTTGGATGTGGTGCGTGTATCACTCAAATATCAATAGTTTTTTTTTCAGTTTGAGCTAAAAAGATGCTCCTGGTAAGGCCTTCATTGTGTGCTAACCCTATAAGGTGCTCTAAGGCAGCGGTCCCCAACCTTTTTGGCACCACAGCCTGGTCTTTCCAAGGAAGGGGTGGGCAGGAGGAAGAGCTCAGGTGAGCTCTGGCCTGGTTCCTAACAGGTCACGGACCAGCATGGGTCTGTGGCCCAGGGTTGGGGACCCCTGCTCTAAGGTACAGATACAGGGGATCTCTTCAGAGATGAAGACTGATTTTTGTAGCCAAGATTTGACCTTTGCAAATGACTTTTCTGAACTTGATATTCATTTTCTCATGAAATTTATAATATATTATTGCATGTGAAAAATACATTGTGGATTAAGAAACCTTTTAGAAAACATTTTATAAATTAAGCCGTTTCAGAACATCAAGAGGTTTTAGTGTGTCTTATTTTGGCAATGGTACTTTTACAAGGATGAAACAGATGGAATGTGCAGAATTTTTTAAAAGATGAATTTAGCTTAAGATCTTACTACATACTGGAATTTGTCCACAAATCCAAAGGCTCTGAGAATTTTTGAATTTAGTCTTTGCAGCAAATGGATTAATAAAAATTCTCTATATAGAGTTCCATTCCTGAACATGCTATTGAAGCAGCCATTGTAAGTATATTTAGTTTAAATAAGACTCGTTATCAAATTTTAATAGGGAATCCTGATTCTGTTATCTTTTAGTTACGTGCTGTCTTCATCGCATAGATCATATTTTTTGGTACATAACATTATCCTTCCTTTGTCCTCTCTTGTAAGAGAGTAGCCTAGTAAATATCCTATATTTACAGTTGTACACTATCATTAAAGTTCTTGCTTTGGAAGAGGGCAACAGAATCTGACTCTGTCTACAAGAGGTAAAGGGACTTTTGGGAGGGCTTATGATAGAGCTCATGAATCGGCAGGTGGGGCTGCACAGCCCAGCTTGTGAAAGCAGAGGGACCAGGGAAATGCTGGAAGCCTAGTGGGTAGGAACTCAGATTGTCTAAGATGGTTCAGCTCCACCAACATTTAGTCTCTGTGCCTCTTTTTTGTTGTTGTTTGTTATCAATTTTCTATTCGCCTCTGTTTCTTTAGTCACATTTTGAGGTCCTGACAGACAAGATCTATCTGACTCACATTAGTCAATGCTTTCTACTGGTGGCTCAGTAAATTTTGTCTAGGGAATTAGGGGCAGGTGGCTGGGGGAACTGTTTTGAATTGAGCAGCAGCTACTTGTCCTCTACACGTAAGTCGCTTACTGTACTAAGTGGACCTACTGCAGTACATTTGGTCTGGGAGCCATCATGTCATATGTATTACAACCTTCATTTTTTTACTCAAGAGTTATATTTCCCATTGGAGTTTGAAACCATGGTTTGGCATCAGTGTGTGTATGGGAATACGTTTGCTCCCCTTTTTAATTGCTGTTATCATATATGAATTGAAGTTTATATGACAATTACTATCATACACTCCTTGAATTATTTTCAGTAGTGTGACCCCCAAGACTCACTGTATGTAACATGGTGTAAAGAGCGCTTTGGAGTCATTCCCTGGGACTTGGGGAGCTGACACAGCCTTTTGATGCCTCTGAGACTTGGAGCCGTTTGAATCACCTGTCGGAGCTCTCATTTCTTCATGGGCAAAATGACTTGATGTTCCGTATTTTACAAAGGGACATTCAGGCTGTGTGTGTGTGTGTGATAGTATACATGATGATATGTTCCTTGGCACCAGCAACATATATTTATTCCTGGCCCTTTTCATGTTTTGACTTCAAATGATTACAAACCTGATTTTATTTATTTTAGTGAGGTCATAGTAATGAGCCAAACTGCTGATATGATGAGAAAATAGTTATATAATGTGAGGAATAGTTGAAATTAGGGAAAGGCTTAGTTGACCTTTTAGTACCTGATGCTTTTGAATGTTTGTATTAAAAGTAATGGTAATAATGACTACTCACAAATAATTTAACCTCTCACAAGGCTGTCTGTTGTTAAAATTCTGAGAAAGCAGAGGTGTGGATAAACTTCAGTTATTTATATTTTGCCTTGTAATCTATTCTGCATATTAATATTGGAATATATACAAGATTATTGTCCTGCAAAGTAACATGTTTCAGCCAGACTAATGGGACCTCATTTTAAGGTATGACTGTTTAGAATATAATCCTTCCCCTTTTTTCCTTTTCCCAATTAATTCTTCCCACAGCCTGAACTGGGACTAGAGTTGCTTTTTTTAAGGCTGTAATAAGGCAATGGCAGTGCCATGGTTTAGGAGCGCAAGCTTCACCCATTTCCTCCAGCTACTGTGGGTTGGCCATAGCTGCCTTACAAACCTCACTGACCTGCACTTACCAATAGATGAAGAAAACAATAGTGTCCCTCTAATGAGGGTATTTTGAAGAGTAAATAGAATGATGCACTTAAATAACAATGCCTGGCTCTTTAACCCACAACATATTTTAGTTCTTACTGTGGTTATAATTATTATCATATATAAGAAGAAATACACTGAAAATGTGATTGTATCTCAATACATAAAGAATTATACTTGAATAACATTGAAACTCATTTTAGATTCTTGAAAGGAACAGAGCCCTTAAACTTCCAGGATAGTTTCTTACTAGCACTGGGCAATTGTTACCATGGTTCCCGTATTTGTATTTAAAATGCAATTTAAAGTCTAGTTTATTTTAACAAAGTTAAAGTAGATAAGGCATAACAGCAACTTGGTAGTGATACTGTTGTGGCTCAATCAATAGTGACTGGGATAGTTTTTTAAACCTGATTGTTGTTCTTACTAAAAATTATTTTGAGTAAAAATGTCTTGTATGCAAATGTGTAGCACAGTAATCAATCCTTATGAGGCATTTCTAATGATGTACTCTAGTGCTTGTGAAGTGGCTTCCAATTGTGAAGTAATAATTTTTATTATTAATGATATTAAATGACAACTGAACACTATGCTGAGCACATTATTTGCATTATTTCATTTTATTTACTTTGTAAAGTAATCACTATGCTCACAATTTTACAGATGAGCAAATGGACTTTGGGAGGTGACTTCACAAGGTCACACACCTAGGGAATGTCAGAGATGGAGCTTCACTGGCTCCAAGGCCCATTTTTAGTGGGAGAGACGGCATCTTTGTCAAAGGTGTTGTGATGCAGGCTTGCAAAGGCATTTTCGTGGTGATATAAGTGCTTTATCAAAGTTAGACATCGTCACTGGTAAACCCATGAACACGTTGTCAAGATTGGTAGTTGAGAGTAAGGCTGGAGGTTTAAGTAGAAAGAAGCTTTAATTTCTCATTTTCCACAATCCATAATGTTACTGTGTTTTATCATATATTTAATGGCTAATGCTTTTTGATTATTTAGGGAAAGATTCTTGTTTGATGCTTTGCATGTTTGGACCTGAAAAACACCTCCTGCTTTCCAGGCAACAGAACAAAATGAAGAAGCTGACCATGCAGTAATGGATTTGGTTAGATGCCATTTTATCTTAAGAACTTTGACTGAATTTTGATTTAATGTTAAATCTGTATAACTTGATAGGATTAGAATTAGTAAGACATAGTAGAAATGTATTTTCCTGAAGAGAGAACCTATGTCTTTCCATTATTCACTGTTCTTTATTCTTTTTTTAAATTTTTATTTTAATCGTTGATCTTGTACAGTTTTCTGTCTTTTACTCCCACCCCAGCCGGACTCCCCACCTCCTTCCCATTTCCACCCCCCCATAGTTTTTGTCCATGTGTCCTTTATACTTGTTCCTGTCACTGCTCTTTATTCTTTTAATTGGCAGAAAAAAATTGGAGTAATAATTCCATGCCTTAATAACAAATTCAAATTCATTCAGTTATATTAAGAATAATGAACTTGTTGGAATTTTTTACACCTCTTTCTATTGATCCATCCTTACATATGTATATCCTAAAGTATCAGCAGTTATGTACCATTACTCAGATGTCTAAAAGGCATTTAAATTATAGTGACATGTATAGTGACATATAGTGGCATGGGATCTAACATGCTGGCATTTCTGGCCTTTTTCTCTTCCAGTGTCTGTATTTATGCTGAAAGTCCAGGTGAATGACATCATCAGTCGCCAGTACCTGAGTCAGGCAGTTGTAGAAGTGTTTGTAAACCACACGAAGACCAATTCGACAGTAACTAAAAACAATGGAGCAGTGCTGATAAGAGTACCCTATAAACTAGGACTCAGCTTAACCATCATTGCTTACAAAGATGGCTATGTGCTGACACCTCTGCCCTGGAAGACCGGAAGAATGCCAAGTAAGTGCTTAAGCAGTGTTTGCCTTCACTGAGTGTACATGATTTTTTTTTCTTTGCTGTGGGAATCTCTTATTCTGGTCAACTGAAAATGAGAATATCTATGTGAAGTCAATATAAAATAGGTTAGAAAGGAGTGTCAGTTTGAAGAAAACATTAGGTCCCTTTTTGCTCCTACAGAGGCTTGGAGGAATTCTGAGCAAAGCTCTGGTATAAAGCCTGTGTGCGAGTCACAGGCCCCGGGGATTACTGAGAAGCAGGGCGAGCCAGGTAAAGTGGGGACAGATGATGAAAGGATGTTCATGAAAGGATGTTCTTGAAAGGCGAGACAAACAGTTTAGATTTATATGCTGAATAAGGCAGTTATGATTGTAGATTCTTGAGCACAGTGAGTGTAAGTTATTTGGAAACTGAATTTATTAACAGTGTATATAATCAGTAGGCCAACAGCAGGTTAAAAACAGATTCAGGGAGCCTGGTTATGAAGCTGTGGTTGTGCTGCTAGTAGAAATTAATAGTGGAATTTCAGCAGAGTTACTGATTGCAAAATTAGCATTGGTGCCATAAATGCATGTTGTTAAGTACCAGAAGTAATAACTAGTTAGGAAAAACAATGGATTTTTTAAAAACTTGGCAAAATAGTTTTTGAATGTGAGTCAGTCCAAATTTTTAAAAAATACTAAATTTTGAACAATAACTGTGTAAAAATTCCTGTGAAACTTGTTTTGCTTTTTCCTTGCTATAATTACTCTTCATTTTTTAATTTTGATTTTAAATTACAGTTGACACTTAATATTACTTTATATTATGTACAGCATACGGGTTAGTCAATCATATAATATATAAAATGATCTCTCTGATAAATTCTAGTACCCATCTGGCACCATAAATAATTATTACAATATTATTCCTTATATTCCCTATGTTGCACTTAAAATCCCCATGACTGTTTTGTAACTACCAATTTGTACTTTTTTTCCCTTTTAACATAAATGTGTGGTTGCCTCTCATGCATCCCGCACTGGGTACCTGGCCTGCAACCTAGGCATATGCCCCGGCCGGGAATCGAACTGGTGACCCTCTGGTTCACAGGCCTGCACTCAATCCACAGAGCCACACCAGCCAGGGCCCAATTTGTGCTTCTTAATCCCTTCACCTTTTTCACCCAGCCCCCAACTCCTCTTCCTCCCCACTTCCCCCCCTCAATCTGGCAACCTGGTTTGTTTTTTATATCTATGAGTCTGCTTCCATTTTTTTCTTCTTTTAGTTTGTTCTTTGGATTCCCCATGTAAGTGAAATCATTTGGTATTTGTCTTTCTCTGTCTTGACTCATTTCACTTAGCATAATGCCCTCTAGGTCCATCCATGCTTTGTCACAGATGGGAAGATATTACTCATTATGGCTGAGAAACATTTGCTTGTGTATATATACCACAACTTTGTCTACTCATATTGAGAATCTTGCTTTAAAAGAAGATTTACTAGAGGCAATCTGTAATTCCAGATAACTATTATAAATTATAATATTATAAAATAAAATATATAGCTACAAAATTAAAACCATATAATACTATACTATGGTACAAATCAAATACTTGTATGTATTAAAAGAAAGTAACCTGTAATAAGGTACTGTTATAAATCATTGAGAATAGGATGAATATTCAATAAATAGTATTGGGATATTTTAGTGAACTTTCCTAGCCCTGGCTGGTGTGGCTCAGTACATTGAGCACCAGCCTATGAACCAAAGGGTTGCTGGTTCAATTTCCAGTCAGGGCACATGCCTGGGTTGTGGGCCAGGTCCCCAGTAGGGGGTGCTCAAGAGGCACACACATTGATGTTTCTGTCCCTCTCTTTCTTCCTCCCTTCCCCACTCTCTGACTAAATAGGTAAAATCTTAAAAAAAAAAAAGAAAGAAAAAGAAAAGAAATACACACTTCTTAGATTTCTCATCTTTGAAAAGTTTAGAAAGTAAACATAGTACTGATTGAATGAGGTAAGATCAGAATTCTCAAACACTGTTAATAGAAGTACAAATTAGCAAAATTATCTGGATAACACGTTTGAAATGTGTGTGTTAATGACTTCAAAATCTTTATAATCTTTGACCCAGTATTCCATTGTTAGTAATTGATCCTAAAAACAGACATACAAATAAAGTTGACAGATATTCATGCACAAGGATGTTGATTTAAATAAGAGTTTTGTAATAATAATGAGAATGTCAACAGTCTGAATTTACAGTATTAGTGTAGTGGTTAAGTAAATCAAGAAATGAAATATGCGACCTTGAAAATGTTATGAAAAGTTCTATTGAGGGACAGAAATGCTTATTATATTATCTTCAATGAAAAAGCACAGTAAAAATATTCTGTATACAATATCATGCTTCCTATTTTAAAAAAATCACAGGAAGATCCAGAAGGAGGTATGCTAATTGTGACTGATGGTTGCCTCAGTGGTGGTGGTGGTGATGGCCATTTCCTTCTCACCCTTTTCTGTACTCCTCCACTTCACAGAGGATATACACCCCTTTTATAATCAGAAATTTTTCTTAAGTGAAAAGAAATCTGAAAGTAAGTTTTAGCGAGGTTAAGAAAGATTCCTCTCAGGTTTAATAGCCTGAAAAGTCTGCCAGAGTCGCCCCGTTTAAGCCACCTATGACCGAGAAAGTATGCAAATAGGGGTGGTGTCCTAATTAGATTCATCTCCAGATCCAAGCTCCTTCCTCTTACTTCCTTTCCAATCTAATGAGTTCATTAATCAGTCTAAATGTTAATGTGTTCTGAACTGAAATTACACTTTTATTTGGTAGTTAGTCCTCTTTTCCTATTGTAGAAGAAAAGTATATTTCATTTAATCCACCATACATCATTCTATACTTTTGGCTATTTTATCTTGTCTTTTTCATGATAGCTCTTGGAAATATTTTAAAATATTAAAAATTTCCCCATTCAATGTGTTTTATCCTCTCAAATGATTTAGGGATACTATGTTATTTCTATGAACTGTAAGTGCAGGAGAGAGAGGGGATGAGAATTTGTGCTTTGTGTAACTCCTCAAAACTTATTTTTCTAGTGTGGGATTGGTAAGCTTATTTGATTTGTTCTTGCTTACAAAATGACTGTCTTTTGTCTCAGCTTCTTGGTGCTGATCTTGAAATAATTATTAGCTTCCTGGCAATCTGCACTTTCTCTTCTCGCAAGTTATTTCAGGTGCCTACTCTTACAGGCTGGTTCAGCCCCATCTGAGGTACTACTACTAGGAATCACTTTGTGTGTTAAACTGTTTCATCCTTTGCCTACTCAGAGCCTGTTTAGCAAACCACACTGTGTGAAGAGCACTGCCCATTTACATGGGACCTTAAAAAAGAAGCGTGGATGTAAGTCTCTATTTTAGAGAACCGTGAATCATGGAGCCAAGAAAAATGTTTTTAAAAATTATAAGAGGGAAGTAAGTAACAATGACACAGAGAAAATAGCAGATAGTTGTTCAAGTATTTAACTTAGCCATAAGTCTGGGGATAGTTAGAGTGTGTTATTAGTCACCTTAGCAAACTACTGTATGAAATAGAAAAGATGAGTAAAATAAAATAGAGATATCTAATCTTTTCTTAGCATTTTTTGGTGATCCTTTTTTTCCTCCATCATATTTTACATTCTTCCTTTTTTTTTCCCGTCACGCAGTTTGTTTTTTCCCACTTTTTTAAGGGCCTGCTGGAACAGAACTATATTTGCCTGTCCTACCCTCCAAGTTTAATAAACTCTTTTAATTGTGCTATATTTCACAGTATATTCATCAATTACACTTTCACTGTTCCCGCAAAGCCAAGCAAATATATGGCTATTTGAAGACACTGTTTTAATTACTGGAAAATTAGCTGGTAAGTATTAACACTTTGTACTCAAGCTAGTAAGTAAGCACTTAAAGTGGTTATTATGTAAATAGTAATAACCATTTAGGTAATTCTTCCCTAACGATTCAATCTTGATTATAATGTAGGAAAAATCGAAGTTGATCAAGGATGGTCAGTATTGATTATAAGTTGATCTGAACTAAGGCTTTTTTCACTATTCAACTGTAATATGACTTTTTGTGTGTAGCGGGGATCATTCTCTCCTTGACTATTTTAGCCCCCAGATGAGGATATTCATTAGACTTTTAGAAATATTGGGAAGGGTTCTGAACTTCTTTCCAAATCATATCTCTCACTGGGCTTTGGCGGTTGGTTGAATGAGTAAAGGAGCTCAGTCCTTTGGGGCTTTCTAATTTGCAGGTCACCTTCATTCCTGTCTCTGGCATTAATCTTGCTGCTTGTGTGGGAAGGACCCAAGGCCAGGCAGTTAAGTATCTGCCCTGCATACATGATTTTCCCACTTGCATATCCCAAGGGGAAGGATACAGGAAGTCTTATTTGGGGTCTGGTTTAAGCTGTGTCCTCCAGTTTTGCTTTGACAACCATGAAGATGATAGTTTCATCCTTACCTCCTCGCCACCCTAACTAGTCCTTAAGGGAACCCCCAGCATTTTTAAACTCTTACTGTATATTATGTAAAACTTCTATAAATGACAATTTATTTTGTATTGGGGAATTAATGTTTAGGATTAAAGCATAATAGGAACAATTGGTAAAGGCAGTAAATCCTCAAAATAGAATTTATAAGAGAGTCATGGTAAAAAGTATTGTTTTAGAAGTTCTCTTCATTTTCAGAAGCTATCTTATTTATTCCTAAAGCATTAAAAAAAAACCTGGTACTATTATTTGGGAAAAAATTAAACTAGGACTTGCAGTAGAATCTCTTATTCTTGAAATGCTAAGGCATTTGGCAAAATTTTGATCTCAGGTTTGCTGGTGCATGGCAGAATGGGTGGATGTGCAGAATGAGTTGTATGTAGAAGGATGAAAAGTAAGTAAGAACTACATACATGCTGAGAGAAGCTATTGGGTTGGCCAAAAAGTTCATTCACTTTATGCCATAAGATGGCTCTAGTAGCACTTAGTTGTCTTTAACTCCATTCAAAAATAGTTTTTTTAGATTGTATTGTGACAGCTGTCATTATTAGTGTGTATTTTTTAAAAAATCAAAATATAATTTTTGTGCAGCCATTTTAATATTGAAGGTGAAAAAGAGAAGCGACAATTTCACCATATTATGCTTTATTATTTCAAGAAAGGGAGAAATGCAACTGAATGCAAAAAATGATTTGTGCAGTGTATGGAGAAGGAGCTGTGACTAATTGAATGTGTGAAAAGTGGTTTGTGAAGTTTCGGGCTGGAGATTTCTCTCTGGATGATGCTCCTTGATGGAGTAGACCAGTTGGAGTGGATAGTGATCAAATCAAGACATTAATTGAGAATAAACAAAGTTCTACCATGCAGGGGATAGCTGACATACTCAAAATATCCAAATCATTAAAGTTATTGGTGAAAATGAAAAATGTATCTTTTATTTTATCAAAAAAACCGTATGGACATTTTGGTCAATTCAAACATTTTATGCTCTGAGGGCCTTTGTGGAATCACGTTCTCCACAGTCCCTCTTTAGTTTTTTGTTTTGACACATCCCTCCTCCTTACTGGCCTCTTCGACCCCATTTCAATTGTGATTTCTGCTGGAATACATGCAGTAGATCAGTTGTGAGCATGTCTGTGTGCTACCTTTGCCGCTGTACCACGCAGTAGGGAGCTCTCGTACATCTGGATTATATTGCCCATGCCTTGGCATGTCTCCATGAGAATACTGAGCCCTCTTGAATTCTCAGGTTACCTCCTTTTACTGCTTTATTTCCCTGAGAATTGACATATTGGTAAGGCCAAGCAGGAAAGGATGGATGTTTCTGATGATGTTAACTCATTCCTTAGAAGTTACACATCCTCACTTCCACAAAACATTTGTTTTTTCGTTCTAAGATTTTATCAGGAAGGTGTTCAGTTTGTATAGTGAAAGTGTGTCAGTATATTTGCAATGAAATGAGCAGGAGAAGTTGGGAACTTCAGGAAAGTATAAAACCTTAGAGAAGTTCAACTACACTCATTTCCGTTAGTGAACATGTTTTTAGTTGCATTAAGTTTGGATGTTCAACATAATTTAAGTCACACAATGTACGAATAAGTTGTAGATTGTTTCTAGTGATCAGAAGGCATTGGATTGTACCCTCAAACAGCTTAACCAAGCAATGATAATATCTCATAAATGCACTGTTTGTCATTATATCCCTTAGCTATTTCTTTACCAAGTATTAATATTTTTCTAGCTTCATATAGAAGTAAAACTATACATTGATTTTGAGAATGATCTTACATTATTTCATTTATTACTTATTGTCATGTGACACTTTAAAAACCAATACTTTTTTTATCCTACTAATTTTAACCGATTCCTTCTCTCTTTATCAGTGATCCTTAAAAAGTCCAAGGCAAAAGCTGATGTGTAATAATTTAGAGTTTTAATGATTTCAGTTGACCTTTGAATTGTTAAATATGTTGATTACAGAAATATCAATATTGCCAGAGTTTTGACTCCATAAATTACACTGGAGGATAGTTAATTCAAAGTTATTAATGTGAGATAACATTTATAAAGTGCCTGGCATTCGGAAGACTTTTAATGAATGTTTAGTTATCTGATAATAGAATCTACCCACTTAAGTAAATGACTGAATCTCAGCAAAGCCACTTTCTGTTGCAAGTTGCTGAAAACCCGATCCTAAATCGGCTTAAGCCCAAAGGTGGCACTTATTAATTATTCAAATAATTGATAGGTATAGGAGGCAGACCATCTTTAGACATGGCTTGATCAGGGCTTCTGTTTAAATAATTGGGAACTACTTTTCTTCATTTCTCAACTCTTCATTTTTTAAATAATTGTCTCAGTCTTCAAACCAGCTCTCTCATTTTTGGTCAAAAGATGACTTTTGCAACTCATGGATGTATATCTGATCATATAAAGTCCAGGGAGGAAAAAGCAAGCCTTTTTTTCTCCTAAAAATCCAAGCAAAACTCACATTGAATCTCATTAATTGTGGTTGTCACAGTATCCATCCCTGAACAAATCAAAGTATCCACGAGAATATGAGATGCTTTTGATTGGTTTCATCCCATTCTGGTTTGCGCCATTCACTCTACTCCCGTTATAGAAATGAACTCCCACGTATGTGGTTCCCTAGCATGAAACCCCAAAAAGGGTGAAGAATTTCTGGGCAGCAGAACCAAGGATAAAGTTTCCTTGTGCTATCTAAAAAAAGGTAAATTTCTAATTTTTTTGGTTCCAAATTTAAAATAGTAGTTATATGAGATGTTGTAATGTTTAGTAATAATTATAACTGCTCCCTTTAGAGTAAAATGTCCTGGCCAGTGATACTGTGCTTAATATGAATTTGCTTTATCTGTTTGTAATGAGGTTTTTTTCCCTTTCAGATGCCAAATCTCAACCAAGTGTTCAGTTTTCAAAAGCCTTAATTCAACTGCCAGATAACCATCACATTAGCAATGTTACAGGCTATCTTACAGTCCTACAACAGTTTTTGAAGGTGGACAATTTTCTGTATACATCTGGAATTACTCTTAATAAGTCAGGTATTGTCTCATTTTTACATAATATAATTATATATAAGAAATAGTACATAGATCTCTCATCAAATACTGTTAGTTATTTAGACTGGATAGCCATTTAAGCTTTGGAGGATGCATGTCACTTTTGCAACATAAATCTTGTTAAAATATTTATAAACAGTGAAAGATTATACAATAGTCTTCAGCACATACATTATTTCAAATTAACGAAAATTTAGTTTACTGGATACTTTTATCTAAAGGAGTTTAATAAAGGTATATAAAATATGTTATACACTAGTAGATTATTGTGTAACTTTGCCAATTAAAAATACATTTAAAAATGGGAAATTGATTTAAAGAAATTCACACACATGTTCTTATAATTTGACCTTCTATTCATTCTTATCAAATTGATCAGAAGTGTCAATAATTACTAACTATAAAAAGTTTATAGATTGAAGTAAACAATTGTATATTTTTTCATATATATTTACTATTCTCTATGAGTAAAATATATCTATTCCATATGTAACAGCACTAATATATTTACATAAGGCTTTCATGATCTACCAGTTAAGGGAATGATAGAATTTTACATTTCATTTACAATACACCTATGAATAACATCTACACTATGAATACATCTACACTGGTTCCACCATTTTTACCACTTGTTTCAACATAACCAAAACCCCACTGTTTAGAATCACCTCAGACAATTGTAATTTTGATGGTTTCAGGTATGTCAAAATTTTGATTCATTTCATTGGGGAAACAATTGGAAATTAGAGTAACAAGGGCATATGGATGTTTTGGTTATGTTGAAGGTTATGTTTGGAGGTTTGCTGGTTTTTGAACCTGCTATAGCTGATGCTATCAGTGTCCTTGCCAGCTGACCCTGACTCCTCTGTAACCAGCCTGTGCCTCCTAGTGCACACACCTGTGACTGCTTGAAGGCTTTCTCTGGTCCAGGAAGCAGGCTGGGCCCTCACGTGTAGCAGGTCTCAACAAATAACAGATGAGAGTACATAAATACTCCAATTTCTTTGCCTTGATTCTTTATTTTATTGATTAGGCTATTACACTTGTCCCGTTTTTTCCCCATTGCCCCCTCCCCTCCAGTAATGCCCCCCACTTAGTTCATGTCCATGGGTCGTGCATATACATTCTTTGGCTTCTCCATTTCTATACTGTTCCTAACATCCCCCTGTCTATTTTGTACGTACCAATTATTTTGCCTTGATTTGGTACTGAGCCAGATTCTGTCCAGTAAGATTGAGCAGGAGTTGCCATGGAGATAACCTGTTCACTAACACATCCTATGCTGGCTCCTTGCCTTCTTTCTTTCCTCCTTTCCTGTGTTACTCCTGTACTCCCTCAGTGGGGCACATCTGAGGGTCTGTTTCTTAAAGAAGCCAATCAGAGACACCTGCTGAGATTTTCCAGATGTAAATTATGGGATGCTTAAAATAAATGCATTGGCAAGAATGGTACAGATGAAGCTCATGTTGCACTGGAAGGGTTTTATGGATAAGACTCATTAGATTCAGTGGAAGGGATCATCATATGCTGTCATCCAACATTCTACCACCTACTTTTGAGATTATTCATTGTTTCAATTATCCCGAGAATGCTGACATATTTAAAATTCTAGAGCAGTGCTGTCAAACAGGATTGTTCTTCTGTTCTGTCCAGTATGGTAGCCAGTAGACACATGTGGCTATTGAGCTCCTGATACATAACCAGTATTGAGAAACTGCTCTACTCATGTCACTTACATTTAAATTGTGACCTGCTGTGGGTAGCTAGTGTATGGACTGCACAGTTCTAGAGTTCTGTGCATATGAAAGGTTTTTATTAAAATAAAAGCTTCCTCCTGTCATTGTCTTTCGGCCTCTTCCCTGCCCCCCATACCATTCTTCCTTTTTCGTTTCTTTTAGTTGTCCTTATCCCAAGTAGCGGGCTATCTCTCTCAGCAGCTGTAGCTGCCTTTGGTGTCTGGGGTCACTGACTGCATAGAGCTGGGGGGTTGGATTAATAGCAGTCATTTCAGAAAGCCAGCCAGCCTTACTTACAAATGATAGTTTGATGTAAGAGATTATAATTACTTACACATTACCTAAGACTTTGTGCTCACGTTGGATTACTAACCAGTGTGCTAGTCTACAAAATTTGTATGGCATTACTCTGCTCATTATGAGTTGTTTCATGCAGTTTGTAAGAACTAATTTTCTTATATTTAGACTGAAAATTTTCAGTAAGCCAGTAGTCACCTTGTCTGATATCTGATAAACACCAGATGATGTGCAATAATGAGAACTCCTTTCCATGGCCCACCTCTCTCTGCCCTCTGGCCCTTGGCTTTCTCTTTTCCATCCCTTCTCTTCCCCTCCCTCCCTTTTCTGATTTGGGGGCTTTGCTTCTGCCTAGAAAGCTGTGCCCTGAGGTGTTTGCATGGATGGCACCTTCTCATTTGGCCAGAGCTCAAACATCCTCTCCTCAGAAGTGGCCTTCCTGACCACCAATTACATTGTCTCTTCAGATTTTCCTTAAAGCACTGATAGTATCTTCTATCAAGCATGAAGGCTAAAACCGACAATGAGTAAAGAAAGGGAAAAAAAAGGATTTTCAATAGTAATGAAAACTGTGGAAAAAAATATTGCAGGCAACCTGGGAGATCATGTACTCCCTGTATCTTTGGGGCCTAGGCGAGCGCATGGTCTCAGTAGGTGAGGTAAATATTTGTTAAAAGGTAGAGTCTTTGCTCATGCATTTAAGCGCTAGAGTCAAAAGTTTAGCCACAAGAACCAAATAATATATAATAAATATACTTTATTCAAGTATTTCTGTGTTAGTAAATTACTTGGAAAATCTGAAATTATCAAATTATTTGTAGAAAATTTATAATTTTAACATTTATAACCACATAATTTTATTCATTGTAAATATTCTGGGTATAACTTTGGCATTGCTAATATTTCAAAAACAAAACAAAGGCATTTTTTGCTTGCTTTTCTTCCCTAAGTAATAGAAAAATATAGAGGTAGCTCCTGATGTTGAAGAAGGTGTCCTATAAGTTTGTATAGTCAAATTTTTAAAACTTTAGGCAAAACAGCATAATGAATTCTTCTATTAATCTCCTTTCCCCTAGAGTTTTCAAGTTTGAGGTCTAAATAATGTTGCAATATGAATTTTGAAGTCTAAGTTTATATTAATTTTTTGAAATATAGTATTATTAATCAGATCTATATCAAGGCCTATTAACTTTATCAGCTAACAGTGTTGCATAACAATTTTGTTTGTCAAACTCATGTATTAAAAATTACATTTTGAATCAGAATGCTTTTTGCAGAAGGTGATTTTGAATATAGGCAAGTCTGTTGGTTCCAGTTCTTGAAACAGATGGCTTTAGGAAAAGGAGAGACAGATGTTTCAGACTGGTTTTTGCACTGATGATGTGGGATGGTAGACTCTATTCAGCTGTACTAGTAAGATGTCCGGGGGGCGGGCGGGGGGGAGTATTTGGTTGCTTGTTTTGTAGGTTTTTAAAAACAATGAATTAAGACTGCACGAACCTTAACTGAGATGACTCTAAGAGAATTAGCTCTCTGGGCTTATATATTTAGGGACAGATGTGTCAATGTTATGTAAATATATCCCATATTAGTGTACGATACATTTCTAAATTATATTTTAAAAACCCTTAATGAGGATTTAGCATAGATTTGGTATTAAAATGGATAGCCCTGGGTAAACTAGAGGAACAAGATATTATAGGCCAATATTAATTTGTTATTAATATGTAAATACAACCTGTGTTTTACATAAGATTATAATAAACTTTTTTTAGGTTTTGAAAGTATTGAATTGACCCCTCTTGCTGCAATATGTGTGAAGATATATTCTGGAGGAAAAGAATTAAAGGTGGATGGATCTATTCAAGTATCTCTCCCCCTTCTACATACAAATGATATGAGTGCAGGAGATCACATACCCGCCTGGACATTTGATATGAACACAGGTATGTGAGCCAGATACAAATACTCTGAATATTTTTCTTTTGAATGTTTGCTCTTAGAAATGGTTTTTGTTTTTTTCAGCTTTATTGTGGTATAATTGACAAATGAAATGTCTATATTTTAATATAGAATAAAATAATTCAATATGCCTTATTATTGAGAACATTAAAATATATCACTTATATTTGAATGTTTTATCTTTAGTAGAGCATTAGATCAGTAATGTTACAATTTTAAGTACTTTTGTCAACCACTGAAATTGGCCTCACTTTGATTACCATAATACAACTCTGAGGAAAATTATGTCAGTGTATTATATTAACAAACAGCATTATTTACTAACTATCCTGTTTTTTTTAAAAAAAATCCCCTAATATTTTGAGCAGAAACAAATTTTTAAAATGATTTCTACTCTTATGGGTGTTTGTTTTGATGGACAATATGAACTCATATCTAAAAGCTTGGTTAAAGCAGTTGCGATATATATGCTATATTCATGAAAATCAATAATTGTTAAGAGATATGAGGAGTAGTTTTCTTTCAAAAAAATTTTTAGGTACCAATTTTGTTTCCTGAATTTAGCCTCCAAAATGGCTGCTGGAATTACTTTTTCCTCCTCTGATTCCTTTGGTTTTCTTTTTGTATTTTAATGTAAATGAGGTGGGAGTCTTAAGTTAAGGCTGCCACCCACCCCATAAAAGGAAGTGATCAGCCTACATTGTTTCCCAGGACTTGATTTCTCTCGTATCTCTCAGTCTGGGAACCAAGAGGCCCTTGTGGTCAGCCAGTGAGATGAGCAGATTTATTTAGGCTTAGGTCACAGGTGTGAGGAGGGAATGGAACCCAAAACTAATTGTGTGGACAAAGAATAGGAAGTAGTTGATCCTCAAAGGAGATTTGAAATGAGATTTCACAGTAACAAGAAAGGTAGATAGTGTGGGCACTAAAGAGATTCTATGGAAAGTAACCTTAGAGGGTGATGGGATCATAAACTCCTAACTGGGCAGGTTGTGGTGGGCAGTCATGCCCCAGGCACATAACTTTATTAGTAAAAGGCTTACCTATGCCTTAAGCAAGCCCTGTCCATGGTTTATGTGCATCTAGGTTAACACATCTTTGAAATGCCCTCTTTCAGACCCCTCCTTCTAATATGTGACAACCCTTAGGAAAGCACAGAGCTCTGGCAGGATGGCTCAGTTGCGTGGAGCATTGTCCCATACACCAAAAGTGCAGGTTTAATTCCCTGTCAGGGCACCACCCCTAGTTGGGGCGCAAACAGAAGGCAACCGATGAATGTTTCTTTTTCACATCCATGTTTATCTCTCTCTAAAATCAATAAAAACATATCCTATGGTGAGAATTTTTTTTAAAAGAAAAAAAAAAGCACATAATCTTAACTATCCTGTAATCCAATCCCCACCTTGCAAAAACTGAGAAAAAAAAATGAGGTTTTTCCAGAGCGTTGGGAAAGAACCAAGTGGCTGTCTTGGTTTCCCACAGCCCTGACTGTTCACTTCATTCACCAGCATTGCTTACTCATACAATGCGACCTAGAAGTTTTTTCATCACTTATTTTACAATGCTTCCCATAAAATTTAACATAAAAGACAAGCCTTTTGAGATGTTCCATGGGCCCTACTGGAACAATGCAGAGTTATTCCTACATATTTTGAGATTTTAATCCTTAAAACCCCAATATCTAATGAAAACTAAGAAGTAAGCAATTAGCATTCTTTAGCTTGGAAGATTTATGGAGACATTTTATAACCTCCAGAAATACTTCATAGACAGCAAATTCGATTGTTAACATGGACTTACTTTTGTAAAACCCAGGCAAAGTAAAGAAAGGTCAGTTTTACATAAACCAACAGACTCGAACTATCTTTTATATACTAAGGATTAATCTTAGATCACATGAACTTGAAATATCATTTTGAGTTAGTTTCTATATTTCTGAGAAATCTAGAATGCCCAGTCCTTACAAGCTCTTGCCTTCGAATTAACTTTAGTGATATTATCCCAAGGGAGAAAGCTACTTCACATTTACAGCATACCTACGAGTATATAGACACACAAACAAAAACAGAGACCTTTCAGCCATGAGAAAACTCACTGGATTTTTATAAAGGAATGGTTGGATCCAGATTTTGTTTTGGAGGCATTTACAATTTATATCTGTCCTTGACAAGTCAAGTTTCAAATGACCTTCCCCCTCTTAAAATAAGGACAGCCATTTGTAATACTTCAAAGAATTGGGTTGATGTCTCAATAGCACCAGAGGTTGATCCACTTGTCTGAATCTTTTTTTGGTCGTGTTGAGACACCCATGGAATGTTTTCCATACACCCTGCCTAATTTTGTAGCCTGATTTTCCCAATTATCCTTAGAAAAGATGAACTCAGAAGTATCTAAGGATCCTCATCTCAGCCACCTTCCTGCACCAATGTTAATGGGAGTCTGGCTGTCATGGCACAATTTCCCATGTTCATTTTAAGATCTGTAGAGTCTGAACAAATTTCTAGAGAAAGCCAGCCTTTACACGCACATCTCTAGATGGGCCAAATGTGGTGAAGATCCCTACAGGGCTGCTTCACTCCCAGGAGGAAACTTTTCCTCAGGTAGCCTCACATAGATTCTTAGTCATCGAAGAGTATCCAAGCAAGGGCCAGCGAGAGCTGATGTGATGCCACCAGAACTGCCCTGCTTTCCAAGGCTTGAGTGGGCCCCTCTCTCGGGGTGAACCCATTCCAGGGCACCCTGCCCTGCTCCCCAGGGCTCCGGCAGGCTTCTCCAGGATGGGCTGCGTTACCACACTGGACGTGCCCATCTCCACCACTCTGGATCTGGGGATCTACAACAACTATCATCACCCCGTTGGCTATTTGAATTGGAGAAGACAGTGTCCTTTTCCTTTCAGAAATTGTTTATTCTCTCATTTAACCAGCCGTGGTTTTGTTCAGACAACACATTCTTCTTCTTTCCTTGGGTTACTACTTCAACCCTTATCCACCCTGAGGATTTTCTAAGAACAGCTCAGATAAAGTCATGGACCTGCTACTTAGAGCAAGGAGAACAAGGAGACTCAGGATTTTTAGAGAGGTCTCCCCCAGGTTCACTGGACTTGGAGTAGGAAGTTGGTGGGGCATAATGGCCTCCTGCTTGTACCTAGCACTGGCCCTGGGTCTGTGGGGCAGTCCTGGCTGGTAGGCTTTTTGGGAATCCGGCTGCACTGTGCCAAGTAAATGGAAACATGAGAAATGTCCAAACCTGTAGAAAATTTTGTGAGTTCCTTTGAGTCAAAATGGACTACAGTTGCCTGAAAGTGAGATCTCAGATGCTGCAGAGAACATTTTGCAGTTTCTTTTATGCATTTGGAGTAATGAGAGGGTGGGAGAAAAAGCAAGGCAGGGATTGGATTACTGTACTATGCGCTTTCCTGAGGATGGTTTTGCTTTGGAGGCACATTTCTTTTTGCATTTCAAAGGTGTGTTAAACTAGAGGAACAGAAACAATGGGCAAGGTTTCTTAAAAGCTTTCAGTGAAGAAGTTGTAGGCTTGGAGATGTGACTACCCACCTACCTATCCCACCCAGTTAGGAATTTGTGATGTAGTGCCCCTTTTTCATCCACAGGGAAAACGTTTTTGTTTACTTTCAACAATCTGTTCTATGCTTAGTGCTCACTTCTGGTTGTCAAATGTGGGGGGTGTCTGTTTCTCCCACACTGGGCAGTTCTCAGAAACCAGCTGGTTATCTTACAACTCAGTTCAGACACAATCTGTTTGGAGTTTGCATCAGATCCCACAGGTTAAGGGCTTAGTCCCGCAGGACCGTACTTCCTCCTCAGATGCCAATCCCAAGTCCAGTTTGTGGTCTGTGCTTCTGACTAACTGGCTATAAATTGGATGTTCCCATGACTCTCTCCTTCAGTTCAGTACTTTGCTAGAACAGCTTACAGGAATCCAGTTTGCTTATTAGATTAGCAGTTCGTTATAAAAAGATATAACTAAGGAACAGCCAGATGGAAAAGATGCATAGGACCAGGTATGGGAGAAGAGGCACGGAGCTTCCATGCCCTTTCCTCTGAGTCCATCACCCTTCCAGCAGCTTGATGTATTCACCAATTCTGCTCTCGTTACCCTGTAGCTCAGGGATTTATGTGGAGGCTTCGTATGTCAGATTACTGGTTAAATTATAGACCACTGGTGATTGAACTCAATCTCCAGTTCCTGTTCCATCTCTGGAGGTAGGCTGAAAGGTCCAACTCCTCCAATCACTTGGTTGTGTTCTTGACCACCAGCCCCCCAGCCTTAGAGACTTTTCAAATACTACCTCATCAGAAACTCAAGTGTTGTTGAAAGCAGCTTGCTATAAATAACAGAAGATACTCTTTTCACCTTTATGGATTTTATCACTTCAGAAATTCCAAGGGTTTTAAGAGCTCTGTGTCAGGACTGGAAACTGAGACATACAAATATGTATTTCTTATTATAAATCACAATATCACAGTAGTATACTATTGTAAATCATTGGATTAAGAGCTATAAGACCTGAACTTTTAGCCCATTTTCCAGCAGTGTGATTTTTGAACAAACACCTTATTTGGACCTCAATCTCCTAATAAGTTGAATGAGAGAGTTGTTTTAAAACACTTAAAGAATATCTGCTTTGAGTTCTGAATTCTGATTATTCTTTCTGGCAGAGGTCTTTGTCTCTAATGGACCTTCCAGTGATGAAACTTTTTAATTGATTTATCACATATGCAACATTTATATACATTGTATACACTATAACTGTTTCATCAGAAATCCAGAACAGGTAACAAATAATGACCCATTGATAAAGTTGGATTTCACTACTCACATCCTTAAGCTATATCTCAATAGGCACAAGTTAAACATTATTTGGAGAGTCATGATTTCCTCAAATATGCCTATAGTCTTAATTTATTTATAATGAATTTATTTCTTATAGTCATAAAAATCATTCAAATTATTTTATATCTTATTATCATATGTGCTATATCACCATTAATGTATGATATATATATTATCCCACGGTAATATATTGCTGCAGTTTTTATAATGTTTGAAAACATCCTCAAAGTAGTCTACATGTGACTATCAGCTCTACAGAGATGTAAATAAAAACACCAAGTAGTTATATTTATCTTTCTTTTTAGGTACTTGGATAAATCATGGCCGGGGAATGGTCAAGGAATATAATAATCATTTAATTTGGACATACGACGCACCACATTTGGGCTACTGGATAGCAGCTCCACTTCCAGGAACTAGAGGTTTGTAAAAATGAAATGAGAAGTGATTTAAACCACCACCAACCCAAGTAGTCCTACTGGAATTGAGGGCAACACATCTCAATGATAAGCACTTACCTGCTGCATGACACTGGAAAAAGCTTCCAGTCTCTTGAGCTCAGCTTTAGGATTAGGCTCTGTGAACTCTAAGGTCTCTTACAGATACAATATCTGCTAAAATATGAAATTGGTTCAAATCAAGTATTTTCTTTTCTTAGTTTACTTAAAAAAATTCTACCCAGATCAGTTAAAGCATTTGGATACAAGAAGCAGGAACAGATTTTGGATAATTAAAATAATGTTAGGATGTAGGGAGTTCACAGGATGCTACTAAAGCTATAGTAGCAGATTCTAAACGGCAGGCAGAAATCCCAGGGGGCCCCTAAACAAGCCTTCTGCTGCCTGACACCTGACCCCACCCCTTTGCAGTCCTTTCCTCACACTGTTCCGGACTATTCTCGGGATGCAGAATTTGCTTGCTATTGACTTGGATTGTGAGCACGCCCCCTGATAGAGAATGGGCTGCTGAATAATGGGGTCCCCAGACTGTTCCCAAGACCCAAATGAAGACTGGCCTGACATGAACAGAGGTGTATGCAACCCAGGAATTGTCCACTAGGGATGATCTGTTCATTTTTCTAGATTTAATGTTTGAACTTAAGGAAATTCTACATTTATCCAAGTTGTGTAGCTCTCTCAAAATACTCAAACATTGCATATTTTATCCATTAAGTTTTCTATTAAAAATCCTCTAGTCTCCTGTGTTGTAGTCTGGTTGCACCGTGGGCCTTTGGGGTGCTCGCAGGTATAAAGTGAGTTGCTTCTTGGCCTTCTCTGCTGCCAACTTTGCTAAGTCAACTTTCCAGCCTTCTGATCGCTCTTGTCCCTTACCTCGTCTTCCTTTAACTTATGGGTTTGTAATCTACAAAAGCCAACAGAGCAAAACTTTCAGTGCCAGTTCAGTGAAGTATTGGGAGAATATGGAAGTTGAATGCATGTCAACTCCAATCATATGTCAGAGAATTAATTCTTTTGGTTGAGTGTCTTGGCTCCCAGCTGAGAGGCAGCTGTGACCTGGCTGTTTTGTGCTGGTCAGGAATAGTCCCAGAGCACATGCCGATCCAGGATGTGGCGGATGTTTGCATACACTTCTCTGCAGCATTCTCTCATCTAACTTACTACAGCTGTCTATTAATTTGAAGACTCTCACGGTTTTTCTGAGAAATTTTGTAAAAAATAGTTTTTAATTTTCTTTTTGTTGACAACCTTTGAATTTTAAACTGTGCAACTAACAAGTTTTTTAATGAAGCCAAAATTTAGTATTCTGATATGAGAAATATAAGTTGTTAACTATATGTGATCAGAAGGGATATTCTGTTTCTGTTTTGAACTTAGTACTTATAAGATTATTTATTCAGAAGCAGAGGGTGATTACTTTTATTCTTTATGATGTGAAATATCACACAGTGTTGCTAGCTGTCTGGCCTTATCCCATTCTAGATTTGCAACTATAATGAAATATTGATGAAAAAGCACAATTAATATTTAATGTAATACTTCAACTCAACCAAATCCAAGTTATTTCATTTCTAATAAACACAGCCTAAGGAGCACATGAGTTTTATTGAGAAGCATACCTTCCACTAAACATATTCCCAAAACAACCAATTTACATAGATGACTTTATGAATTATAAAAGCAGAATAATTTTCTAAAATTGAAGTTTTATTTCAGCTTATATGTTGCAAAAGATTTGTGTGAATCAGAGTAGTAAATTAGAAGTGTGGGATTCCCATTTAGTTTGAATAAAAACTTTCTGGTGATGCTTTTATTCTGCAAGCATATCACAATGTAAGGAACACTATACCAGAAATATGGATAACTTGATTGTAGCTCTGGCTTTGCCAGTAACTAACTGGGTGAGTTTGGAATAGGTACTTGTCCATCCTAGTATATTAGTTTTCTTGTTTCTAAATGGGTGTTGGGTATAATGATCCCTAATATCCCCAAACATTTTAGGATGTGAGTATTACTGTAAAAACAAAACTGGTCCCATTATGGGCTAGTTACTATGCTGGAGCTGCTTTAGTACTAATTTAGTTACTATAGATATCTTTTTTAAAATAAATCTTAAATAGAATTCTAGAATTCCTTGAAGTATATTAAGTGCAAGAGATTAATTTTTCATAGATTGTTCTTGGTTAGTATGTAGGTAATTATAGAGTTTTATAAACAAGTACTTGTTCTTAAGTATTCATTTTCAAATGTATTTGAATTTCAAAAATATATTGTAGTTTTCTGCCTTTCTAATCTCTTCGAGGTGTACATACGCACACATGTAGATCCATAATTTTTTGCTCTTGTCATACATATAGGATTTGGGACAAACCCAATAGTATCAGCTTCCTATTTCCAAATGTGAGTTTCACTGGACTCCCATGGAGTGAAAATTGCTAGCATTTTTTTTGTGTGTGTGTGGAAATGAACACTGTTATAGTCTTAGGAGCAGAAGTTGAATTTTATCCAGTTATAATCAAACTTTACTCCTTTGCAGCTCTGGATCCTCACTAAGAATCTACAGATATTATTATTATTATTTCTTTCTGTTTGAAGAAATTTCATGTTATGTACTGTTGTAGTTGGTTGCCTGTTAGATAAGATACTTTATTAGTAGTAACCATATATGAAAGTGTGACCAATCTGAAGTGCTTATTCATACATAACCTTGAACTTATACAGCTCTGTAGTATAGCCACCACTTATTGTGTGCTTATTCATGTGCTAAGCACTGTTTTAAGTGTTCTATAAGTATTATTTAACACTAAACAACCCATGTGGGTTAGGTAGACAGATATGACCTGAGATACAAAGAAATGGAACTTGCTGAAGACCACACAGACATAAATGGTGAGGCCAGGCTTTCATTTCAGGCACTCTGGCTCCAAAGTCTGTGTATGTATCCACAGTGCTGCTTCTCCAAATCCTTTTACTATTACTTTACTTTTGTTAAATTAGATGCTTCAAAATCTAATGGATGACCCTCTCTCCCTTCCAGTGTCCTTGGTAGAGGTGAGACTCTCATTCTGGAGGTTTCCTCTTGGCATAGATGACCAGAAAACCCTTGTGTCACCATCCTCATCACCTTTGCATCCTGAGACCATATTACAGTCTATATAATACTGATCAGTGGAGTTGTTATGTATATAGCTTAACAAAATGAAGTCTTAGTGATACTGAAAAGATTACTTCAAGATTAGTTGCCTAGTTGCATTGATTTTCATGCAGTCTTAGTAGCCTACAGTTACCATTTTAGAGTATTTGTCAGCTTTTACTGAAGCTAAGCTTCTCACAGCAGCGCTGTCTCTATTCCCTCTCTGAGTGGGGGCAGTGGGTCAGCTGTGCCTCTGCTGGGCTCAGCTGACTGGGACCATGGCATCTTCTTATTCTATAGCCTGGGCTGAAGGAGTTGCAACCTTTAATCCTTCAAGTCTCAGAATTTTGGGATTCTCTCTAGTCCTTTCATCCCTGCTTACTTTGGCACATTCTATTTTGAATTTATTTTTTTTAAACTTTTTAATTGAATGCAGCTAGTAGCAGTCCAGACTCACTACTGATACTTTATCCCAAAACCTCTTTGCACAAAGCTCAAATTAATTGCAAATATTTTCTCCCAGTTTATGCCACCACATATTTTGCTGCTGCATGCCTTGAGTTACCATTTTTACTGCCTACTGAAACCATTTCCTCACTGCTGGGCCTGAAACCAGGGTCATATATTTTAGGGTTTTGTTGTAGCAGCATTCAACATCTTGGTAGCAATGTCTATAACAGCCATCGCTGCTGGCACAAAGAAATCTGCAGTCTCAATGGCTAACAATGGCAGACATGTATTTCTTGCTTATGTTTCAAGACTATTGCCCTTGGCTTTGTTCACTTCAACATTTTTTCTCATTTTGGAACTTAAGTTGAAGGAATACCAACTTTCCAGGATGCACTGTTCACATATTAAGAGGACCTTCTACAATCCTCTAGGAGGGATGAGCTATATCATGCAAACTCATTTAAGGTGCTCACATATCACCAGGCAAAGCAAGTCAGCTGATTAGGTCCAAAGGGTCGAGAAGGTGTTCTCTCCCCACAGGAAGCCTGCCTTTGGAGGGGAGCAAACAATACCAGTTTGTGCACACATGCAACCTGCTTCACCTGGGATGGGGCACAGTTGGAAATTTGATCTAAAGCTTATTTTCTTTTTGTTTGTTTGTTTATATTGAACCATTCAGGTTCAGGTATAAATGGAGACCCGAAGGACATCACTGCCTACCACACAGTGTTTCTCACAGCCATATTAGGAGGAACAATAGTCATTGTCATTGGATTTTTTGCTGTGCTTCTTTGTTATTGCAGGTGAGAAAATATGTATGCATATAAACCAAAAAAAAACAAACAAACTATCATGTCAGTATGTTCTGTGTATTACAAAGTTTTTTTGTAAAAATCAATGGGTTACTCTTTCAAATATGTAGATTAAAATAAGAATGGTTATATTCTAACAGCATTGCCTATCTAATGTACATATTGTGGGATGAATATTTAAATGAACCTTCTAGAGTTTATGTCATAAACATTGCTTGCCTTTTACTCTACTCCAGGGATAAGTGTGGTGCTCCGCAGAAACGAGAAAGAAATATCACTAAACTTGAGGTCCTCAAGAGAGACCAGACAACTTCAACAACACACATCAATCACATCAGTTCGGTCAAAGTTGCGCTAAAAGCCGAGGACAAGTCACAGTTATTCAATGCCAAAAACTCCTCTTACAGCCCGCAGAAAAAGGAACCATCAAAGGCAGAAGCAGAAGAAAGAATTTCCATGGTAAAAACTCGGGACAATTTTAAACTCTACAGTGAAGATGTTTCATTTCTGTCGGCCAGTCAAAATAATTACTCAAGAAACCCAACACAGTCTTTGGAGTCCAGCGTAGGGTCCAAGCAGCCTAAACATATTAGCAACAATCTATCTTCCCTAGGTGAGGCTCAAGAAGAAAAGATGTATCTCACAAGTAGTGAAGAGGTGTACGGGCGTTCCCACATTCCTGAACAGCTGATGCATATCTACAGCCAGCCGATTGCCATCCTTCAGACATCTGACCTTTTCCCCACTCCAGAGCAGTTACATGCTGCCAAGTCGGCAACTTTGCCAAGAAAGGGTCAGTTAGTCTATGGCCAGTTGATGGAACCGGTTAATAGAGAGAACTTTACACAGACCTTGCCCAAAATGCCAGCGCATTCTCATACACAGCCTCCAGATGCCAGCGAAGAGAATGTCCCACTTGAAGGTCAACAGAGCTTGCCATCCCAAACTTCAGACTGGAGCCGGTATTCAAACAGCTTATTAGAATCTGTTTCTGTTCCTGGAACACTAAATGAAGCTGTTGTAATGACTCCCTTTTCATCAGAGCTTCAAGGAATTTCAGAACAGACCCTCCTGGAGCTGTCCAAAGGAAAGCCCTCCCCTCATCCCAGAGCCTGGTTCGTGTCTCTTGATGGAAAGCCAGTTGCACAAGTGAGGCATTCCTTCATAGACCTGAAAAAGGGCAAGAGAACCCAGAGCAATGACACAAGTCTGGACTCCGGGGTGGACATGAATGAGCATCATTCAAGTAGAAAACTTGAGAGGGAGAAAACTTTCATCAAAAGCATGCATCAGCCTAAGATTCTTTACTTAGAAGATTTAGACCTGAGCAGCAGTGAGAGCGGAACCACTGTCTGCTCCCCCGAGGACCCAGCTTTAAGGCACATTCTAGATGGAGGGAGTGGAGCTATCATGGAGCACCCTAGGGAGGAGTCCCCAGGAAGGAAAAGCACGGGCGAAGATTTTGAAGCCAATATATCCCCCACTAAAAAAAGGGGCAGACCACCACTCGCCAAAAGAGATAGCAAAACTAATATCTGGAAGAAGCGAGAGGAACGCCCACTGATCCCCATAAATTAACAGCAAGGATGGTTGCGTCTCTACTCTCTTGTGCTGTTTATTCTTGCTTCTTGTTGTAAATTGCAGTATGAACTTCTTACGAAGGTGAGACTGAGTGATCTAATGGTCCCTGGACATGTCTCAAGCAGAGTAAATAGTAAAATGGTAATTCAGTAATGAGAGAGAAAGATACTAAGGAATGCTTTTTCTGACCTACTCTTTTCATTTGTTTTTGGGTGCTGAATTTGAAGTATCCAGGAGTTCAAAATGTCAAATAGCTTCAAGATGCTAGTCATCTGAAAATGTTGCTCAGTCAGCCAACCCAGCCCTGACTCTTAAGAATAACACTGTGTAATGCATACTCCTAAAGTTTCTTCCATCGAAAAGTGTAGCCTCTGCTTTGATGACTACCACCCCTGTGAAACATTTAGAAATGAAACTGTGTTCTTCAGGCATCATATTCTTGTGATAGTACTGTTATGTTCTCCACTGCCTATTCTTGAAAATAATTTTATAAATGTTCTGGATTGATGTAATTCTAGAGTTTAAAGACCAAACAACTTTTTTTTTTTTTTTTGCTATATACAGCATGCATAGTGTACCAGCCCCAAAGTAAATCCCGTATTCATATAAGATGGACAAGAAGCTACTTGGTTGTTAGAGAGAGAAACTCCAGAAATTTTGTTTTTGGATATAACTTCATAGAATAAATGGTAAGGTGATAATTCATTATTTGGAAATCTGAGAAATGAATGCTCTGATATTAAATTTTTACTTAAAATTTTCTCTTCCCCTTCCTCAAAAGTAAAGTGAGCTTAGCTGTCAAGGAAAACTTTACACCAATCTGGGCCCTGACTGGTGGGCTTAGTGGGTTGGGGTCTTGTCCTGCAAACTGAAAGAAAGATCACTGGTTTGATTCCCCATCCGGCACATGCCTGGGTTGCAGGCCAGGTCCTTGATTGGGGGTGTGCGAGAGGCAACTAATCGATGTTTCTCTCCTCTTTCTCCCTCTCTTCCTCTCTAACAATAAATAAGTAAAATCTTAAAAAAAAAAACAAACCCAAAACTTTACACCATGTAATCAGGAAAATAAAACAATAGAAATCCTGGTCTTTAATTTTATTTACTGATACATGTAAACTAAAATCAGTTTTAAGACATGTCTTCTATTTTAAAAAAATTCTTGCATTGAAATGCTATTAAATTTGATTTAAAATCAGGTAGTTGCTTATGAATGTTAAAAAATTAACAATATCTGGAGCTAAAGGAAATGCACATTTCAGTCCTTTCTTAAATATTGAGCTAAAAAAGAAATGTCATTTCCGAGACTCAAATATGCCTTTAGGATATTAGGTACGTATATAGATTTTTTTTCTGTTAACATTCATAAAAGATGTTTGAGAAAAACAGTTTCAATTTTATGCAAAAAGTAAGTTTTTTCTTATATCACTTACAGCCTTTGGAACATTCCTCCCTCCCCCCAGTTTTGGAAATAATATACTCATATTTTCATCATAGCAAATAATTCAGTGTGAACACATTCAACAGCTGCTTTTAAGTGTCTTCAACTCTGAATTATTATTCATATGTCCTAAAAATAAATCTCTTTGTTAATTAAAATCAATTTACCCCATTTTTCTTAAAACCTGTGAAGGCAAATGTCTGAAGCAGATTCCCCTTTCACTTGGTGGGGGGCGGGGGAATGGAATGAAATTGTTTTATTTCTCATCCCCTGCTAATCAACATGAGAGCAACATAAAGACCCCAAGGCACATAAGTGGAAAGAACCAAAATTAGCCACATTAGCTTTGGTCAAGTTATAAAGTGATGTACGATGAAAGACTACAGTCTTTTTCTCCAGATAACAGACTTCAGCTAATGTTTTTTGTAACTACTTCTGAAGCATCTAACCTGTCAGATGATACTGCTTCCTTTCTGTATTAACCCGAAGCACTTAAAGACCAAGGTAAAGTTTGCTATGTTTTACCCCAATTCATAGAAGAGACAGAAGTTTTGGTAATAACTAGGTTTACATTAACTTTTATGGGGTGTAGTGATAAGGCTCAAAATTAGAGGAAGCTTCTTAATTGGTCTTGTACAGAAAGATGCAGTAAAAGCTGCATAAATGAAATAAATGTCTTGGAAAAGGTTGAGTTAGTGCTCTGCTGAAGTGCCTTTGATACAGACTTGCTTTATTAGAAGGATATGATAACATCTTTCTTAAATGTACATTTTCTTTTTGTTAGCCAAATTAAGCAGATGTGCAGTTTCTTTTAAAAATATATAGACCTGGTGTTTCATGTTGGAATAATGAATTTTGCATGCAGGTAGCATTTATCTCTTTCTTTTGTGTTTAATTCCTTTTTGAATCCAGTTTATGTTGGCATATGGTGAAATGTTGTACTTCAATATTTTAAATGTATATCTCTCCCACCTTTAAGTAAAAATGTTTCATCTCTCAGCTTAGTAATGGAATGCACTGTTGCTGTAAGGGTGTACCATTCAGGTATGCCACTTCTTCATGCTTGTGTAAAGGAAATGAGGAGATGTATCCCCAAGGGCTTTTCTAGAAATACATTTTTTGGTTTCAGAATAAAACCTTATTTTTTATACACTGCACATTCTGTTCTCAATTGGGAAGTATAAGCAATTTATCTTTTCTAATGATTAAAAATGTGTAACTTCTCATGTGTGAGTAGTTCACAAATTTCCTGTTAAAAAACTGAAGCCATCTACTTTTTCTTAACCCAAGTGATAATAAAACTACAATATTTACAACTTCCTTAAATTTGTAAATTGAAAACCAACCCAGCTTTTTGCAAATGTATACCTAGAAAATTTTGGTCACAAATTGTTAACATTTGTGGATCTTTTGTATATATTTTGCATATATCTTAAAAGCAAAATCATCCCTCAATTAACTGATGGATTCGTTTACTAAAGCACAGCTATATGTATTTTTGAATACATATTAAGATCCTGAGACTTTATAAAATCAATTTTTATGACATTTGGGCAGTTGTATAGGGATCACCCCTTTTAAAACACACAGCACACCAAGAAGGTCACACATGTTGAGGAAGAAAAGCACTTCCTTGCTTTGGCAGTCGTTTTCAGGCCACTTCCTCTGTGTTTGAGTCCTCTGGTAGCGGCACATAGTGTAGAGCTTTAGGTTTCTGTGGGTCAAAGAATATCCCTCAAAACTTCCCAGAAAGGTGAAGCTCAAACTTTCATAGTTGTTTGTAGGGAATGAGTTACTTCCCATGTACTGGCTTGGTAAAGAATTTGACTGTGTTAATTTTTATCTCAGACGTAGAGTTGACATTTTGCCCTCTGTTTCCAAGTGTTTCTATCTTTTGTATTCTTTCCTCAGAGGAATCTCACATTTCAGTGTATATTCATTGCCATTACTACTATATTTACTGCTGAAAACTGTAACAATTTGAAGATTTGTAAAATGTTAAACATAGTTCATTAAAGATAATAAAATAAACCTAAAAATGTACTGGTGCATTATTTGCTTTTGGTAAACTACAAACTATTCCTTTCTAAATCGTCATTTAATATAATAAATATTCAATCATTACTTTTTCATTTATTATACTCCCTATAGTAAAATAAACATTTGAATACTCTTTATTTATATAGTTGAACTTGATTTCTGTTTGCATGTCATGTTCTCCAAAGTTCACGTTTTTACTGTTAAAGCTCAGCCTAGACATACTTTCCTTCAATGAGAAGACTTCCTAAGATAGTGTGATAGAATGTAAAATAAATTGCAATTCCCAAAATACCTGAGTGAGAATATGATACAGTATCTCCTTCCCACCTTTAAAAATATTCTTTAGACTTTAAACCTAAGATTAAATGATAAAGGCTATTTCCACTTAGAATGTTAGATCACCTTCAAGAGCCCTTCTGTTTAAGTTCAGACAATTTGCATTTGGGGCTTTAAAATATCTCTAGAATCATTATCCTGAGTGCCATGTTTTAAGACATTTTGCATAGCTTATATAAATTAATATGGTACTAGAAATGCCACATTATTTTGATCAGTTCTAATGGGATTTGTGCTCTGAATCCACTTACAAATGCAATGGAGATCGTGACACCCCTCTCCACCTACCCCCACAACTCCAAACACTGGCATTAAAGTAGACACTCCATTTGGATCCGTGCCAAGTACAAGCGAGGCTGTGGTGCCCTTTGTTCCAGAGGTTGTTCTCCATCTAGTAAGAGTTGAGAGTCTTAACAGAAATGGTGCAGCCTCTGGAAGAGTCATGCACGGAACTGGTTATAATAAAAAACATTTCATAAGTCATAATCAGAAACTTAGCTGCCAAACATGAATTTCATGAGCTGGTCATCACATTCTCAGAAGGAAAATATGAGATGACTAATATGTAAGAATATAGCAAAGGTAGTTGGGTAGAGTTAGGTATTTTAATGAGTTTATCAAAAGTGATTCACCTCTCAATGCTTTATTATGACAGCTAGTCAGGGACCCTTCCTTTGAACTACATGCTGGGAAAATGTTAAACTAGCCCACAGTGGTGCTTTATCTAGGCTTCATATAATAACCTTTTGGCCTTTTTTTAAAAAATAGGTACACTATAAATAGATATACATACAATGAGGCAGCTTAATGCAATCAGTAAACTTTCTAAATCAAGTAGGGGGTTAATTTCTTTTGAGAAATCTGCCCTATTGTCTTAGACTTGGATTTGGTTACTCCATTAAAATAAGTATTTCCTTGACTTCATTCTTATCTTTTCCCCTTATTGTAAGCCTCTTTATTTTGGGACTGTGGACTCTGTCCCTTGAGTTAAGTAATTTTTTCCTTTATAAAAAGATTTTCAGCCCTGGCTGGTGTAGCTCAGTGGATTGAGCATGGGCTGTGAACTGAAGGGTCACTGGTTTGATTCCCAGTCAGGGCACATGCCTGGGTTGCAGGCCAGGTCCCCAGTGGGGGCCACGTGAGAGGCAACCACACATTGATGTTTCTCTCCCTCTCTTTGTCCTTCCCTTCCCCTCTCTCTAAAAATAAATTAAGAAAATATTTAAAAAATACTTTCAGAGTTTCACTAGAGAAAAAACTAGTTCCACTAGAAATCAATCAGTTTGTAATGTTAAATACCAAAACCACTAATAAACTCAACTATAAATGATGGAAAAACATTTTCATTAAATATATATGTAATGAACGTAGGGGTGCATATATCTGCGAATACATGTTTTCACGTATTTTTTGGGGTAGATATCCAGAAAAGGGTTTGCTGGGTCATATGGTAACTATTGGTTTTTTGAAGAATCTCCATACTGTTCTCCATAGTGGCTATACCAGCTTACACTCCCACCAGCAGTGAGTGAGGGTTCCTCTTTCTCCATAACCCCTCCAACACTTATTACCTGTCTTACTGATGACAGCCATTCTAACAGGTGCAAGGTGGTATCTTATTGTAGTTTTGATAGAGGAGAGAGGGCAGGGGATGATAGAGGGTAAATGGGGCCAAATATATGAAAAGGGAGGTGATTTGATTATGGGTGGTGGGCACATAATGCAATATACAGATCATGTATCATAGAAATGTACACCTGAAACCTACATGACCTTATTAACAAATGTCACCCCAATAAATTTATTTAAAAATACATATGTAGCACATTTCTTAGGGAAAACATTGTGGCAGCTTCGTAAAATAGCTAAGCTTAAAGATCACACCTATGTTTTTCAAAATATCTCAGTAATATTTTACTGTGCTATAATAGATGAATATCTTATTTCTGTTGGAACGCTCACACATTGCAAAGCGTATGTTGTTTTTTTCCATTCACTGACGAAACCTTTCCTGTTTGAACCCTGCCTTTCCTAGTTTTCAAACCTATGCTTCTTGTGGTTGTAAACGTTATTCCACAGTCCTGTAGGGATAATACCCCAATGTCCCAAATGATTTAGTCTTTTTTTCCTTCAGGTTTACTAGGAGTTTCATAATTCATGTGTTGACTGGTTCCAATCCTTGTAGACCTTATTAAAACACTAGACTTACAGCAGACAGTTTGATTCAAAACAAACCAGGTAATTACATTCCCAGGAGTCTCTGGGTTTATTATACTTGAACAACTTAGTTAAAAACCTTTGCTAAATACTGTATTGAGAAGCATTACTGTGGCTATTAAGAAATATGGAGTAGCTACCTCAAAATAATTTTTGTTTTATATATTCCCATATTTCAGACTAGGAAATAAGATTTTTTTTACATAGAAGGTATTTTTAAATTTATTCAGCTTACTAAATTTATCTCTATCAGCTAATATACAGTATTCTGTAAACACTATTTTGAAACCTTGTTTTCTAATTTAGATAACTTCTGAGAGATTCGTGTCCATTGAATACCTAAACGTTTATTAACATGTACTTTTACAGATATTTTTATTCTCATAATAAGTATTTTTTTTTTTTTATTTCGAGAGTACGTTGATTAAAGCTGGGGACAGTGAAACAAGAAAGGGCTTAGGTCAGAAGCAGCAAGAGAAGAAAGCCCATGCGGGGCTGCTTCGGCTCCCTAGAAATGTCCTAGGGAAGAAATGAGCCTCTGTGGGCTGCTGTGGCTCACCGGAAAGTCAGGGGGGAAAGGACCTTGGAGACAGGTTCAGGGGTTAGCTCAGGACGAGGTGCTGCTGCTGATCGCTCCCCTGGTTGCAAGTCCATGGGGACCCTTAAAATTGAGAAGATGCACACCTGAGAGGAAAGAAAAGCATGGACATGCCCCCAGGAGGGAGAGTGTGCCTCATTATTAATTTTTCACTTAGTGTTTATTACCGATTATTGGAATAACTAGGGGACTGGAGGAAGGATTGAGAGGAGATCTTTTCTTTTGGAGAGTCCCAATTAGAAGGATCTGCAAGGCATCAATGGAATCAATCTTGGGATGGCTATTAGGGTAACATCAGATGTTAGATCTGATGCAGGCAGTAGAAATTTTGGGATTTCTAGATGGTTGTTTGAAGCTACAGGTGGATGAGATGACCCAGAAAGAGTATGTAGGGTGAGAAAAGGTTTCTATTAGTGTCATTAAGTTATTGTGTAACAAATAATGGAAGTAAAATATTCTTTTTAAAAAAGATTTCATTTATTTATTTTTAGAGAGAGAGGAAGGGAGGGAGAAAGGGAGAGAAACATCAATTTGTGTTGCCTCTTGCTTGCCCCCCACTGGGAACCTGGCCTGCAACTCAGTCATGTGTGCTGACTGGGAATTGAACAGGCGACCATTGGGTTCGTAGGCCAGCACTCAGTCTACTGAGCCACACCAGCCAGGGCTATCTATTCTATTTGAGTATCAAACTTTACAAATAGGATAATATGTATGTATTTAAGTTGAATAAAAAGATAGTAATTTTAATGTCTCCTTTTACGTTTCATAAACATGTGACTTTCTCTACATCAAGTATAAATTCCATTTTCATAAAAAGAATCTTATTTTAAAATAAGTGACAATTATTTTGTGTTAATCTCTTACCTCATTACTAATTATTTTTTTCTATAATGCAGTTTCATGAAATAGATTTTTAATAAATATTTGACAAATGGGAACAAAAGTCAGGTGAAATGGGTTCAGGTCATGGCACTTCACATTCCTAGTAAACTTGTTTCCTCATATTATACAGGTCTGACAATCATCATAAGAATACCTCCCTTACATGGCCAGTGTAAGACCTAAGGTGGTATAGGCAAATATTAGTTATCATCCTATGACACTACATTTGATGAGCTTCATTAATTTACAAGGGGTAGTTTTGTGACTTAACCTTGTTAACCATTGGGATTATCTCCACTTAAAAGATGATTATCATCACTGCACAGGAACACGGGTATCACCAAGGATCGAAGTGTAGCCTCCAGATGCCAGAGTTCTCCTTGCAGCCACTATTGTGCTTTTTCATTAGGACCATTGGGAAAAGATGAGAATCACTACAATTATTCAGGGTACTTAAAAAGACTGGGGTAGTACAGCTCTGTTGCTTTCATGCATAGTTTGCCTCCCATACTTTATATTAAGACTCATATAAGTCTTGACTGCTCTGCTCCCTGAAATGATTTAGCAACAATTGTCGAACAGGTATGCAGTGATTCATGAATCAAAGGAAACTGGGTTATTTTAAACATCACCCCCGTAGTGTTTCCCCCTAAATTTTTATTAATCTAAGATGTAAATCATACAATTTCAAAGTAATTATCTTTTTTCCTTCAGAAAAAAGAGTTTCCAGAAAACTGATTTTCTTCTTGATCTCTTCACTGATATTTTGAATGTATTCTAAAACTCATAATAGCCTGAGATTTAAGTAGGAGCTTTCCTGTTAGCCTGAAGACTCAAGTCCATAAACAAACAAACAAACAAACAAACAAACCCCCCCCCACACACACAAAAGCATGTGTTTTAAGTCCAGAAAATGCTCAGTTATCAGGCCAACAATCTCTTTGAAGTATGTTTGCTGGGAGCCGCCCTTTCAGCAGAACCTGTG
This sequence comes from Glossophaga mutica, assembly GCA_039655065.1. Lineage (NCBI taxonomy): Eukaryota > Metazoa > Chordata > Mammalia > Chiroptera > Phyllostomidae > Glossophaga > Glossophaga mutica. The sequence goes on along the minus strand of CM077306.1, from coordinate 39,929,280 downwards.
CAAACCTCCACGCAACCTCTCTCCATTTCATTGTGCAAGAGGAGAACCAGGAAACAGAGAAGTGCCATACCTGGGCAGGGTGTATATTTATGAAGAGAGCTATCTATCCCCTCACTTTGCCTTCTGTAACGGTACTGGTACCTCCCAGAAGCTTGAATTAGAGGACAGCAGGGTCACTGGTGAAGTTTGGGAGTGTCTGCAGCAAGGGGACACAAACACCTCTTTGCACGATCAGACTGCTGCCCTGTGCCCATGCACATGAGGAGAAAGCACTGGGGCAGATGGTGCAGTGATGCCCCCAGGTAACGTGGGAGTAAGAATTAATCCATTAGCAGAGAAGCCTAGAGTTTAAGGACTGAAAGAAAACTGAGAGATCCTCTTATTTATAAAGAAATGCAGGTTAGAGTGTCAGTGGCTCATCCCAGGCCACAAAGACAGTGAGAAGCCAAAATCTGACAGGAATCAAATTTCCTTAGTTTCAGTCCACTTTATGCTTTCTTTCTCTCAGTAATTTGAATTTTCTCTCTTGCCTTTTTAATTCAGAGATTGTTATTCCATTTTAATGTAGTCTAGGTTACACCTAGAGAATGTTGTATGCAGTCTGCAGCAAAAAAACATTTTTTCTAAACAAGGTAGTGGAGTTAACTTATGTTTATAGATAGTATCTTCCTGCATATCATCTGCAAAGAGTTGGCAAGTGAAACCATTTTAAAATGAAGTCAGGGCAGCCATTCCAGAGGAACCTCATTTAACGTCTTACTCCTTGAATCTTTGGAATATTTGAACTGGGCAAAATCACCTCTGGACTGGGCCAGAGCAGCATTATCTTCCAAACAACAGTTTGTAAAACTAACAGGACATTCTGTCTACAGGACTGAAATTAAGGACATTCTTTAGAATTAGTAGTGGTGTGTATGGCTAAAGAATAACTTATTTGTACCCATAGAAGTACCTTCCTTAGTTTATTAGGACCTATAGAAATTCTTTCCTTCTATTCAGGTAATTATTTTCCTTCCCTTTCTCATTAAAAACCCCTTGCCTTTACCCCAAGATCAGAACATTATTTGGGTTGTTGCCTAAATCAGTATTTTCCAAATAGCTATACTTTGACTTCAAAAACATGCTTGTTGCCTCACTCTGGCTTTTTATTTTTAAGGTAAACACATTATATTCCATCTCCCCAGCCTTTAGGGTTTTGTCAGTCCTCTTCAAACTTGGTAGTTGTGCCACGTAAGGAGTTTTTTTTTTTTTTTTTTTTTTTTTTTTTTAATGTTTTAAGTCCTGCTTCCAGATATTCTGAGAAGGTGGGCCCATGAAAATGTGTTTATTAGAAGCTACAGGTGATTTTGATGATGAACTAGATTCAGAAATCTAATATCTCTATAATGTAAGTGGGTTTCTACCACTGTTCCCCACAGTGGAACACTTTATCCTAGGCACACTTAAAAAAATTCTTTCACACTTTTAAACTGTTTCCAGCCTTGGGATGTTACATTTGCCCTTATGTCTTTGGAATGCTCCTTCCTGGTTCTGATCATTGTTATTCACATTGCTGCTGGATTCCTGAGACCTTCTTTTACCCCATTTAAGTTGGCTTCTGACCTCCGATTTCTTGGCACTTCCTATCATATTATCCTGATCTTATTTTTCTATTTATTCTATCTAAAATGATCTAGGTTGCCTACTTAACTCCCTCCCCTGTTAGATAAGCTTCTTCAGGATGAGGACCCTCTCTGTCCCTTGGAACAGAGCTTCAATCGCATGATGAGTAGTTAATTGGTTTTCTGAACAATTGTATCAAATTTAAATTGTTTCTGTAGTTTTTAATTTACTTCTTTAAACTAACACTTTCTTGAAAGCCCAAAGTAAAGGCTTCAAAATGTACATATCTGGGAGTGATGTCAGCATCATAGCATCATATCTGGGAGTGATGTCAGCATTACAGCGTCATAGCACAGAAAATCCCTTGTATCTCCCACTAAATCTACATCTAGTCAGATATCTATAACCCAACAAAGGTTCCCCTGCTGAATAAACTAGGATGCCTGAGATATCCATACACCGGTACATCTGAAGGTAGGTGTATTGGAATGTGTAGGGGGGCAGGATGGGACAATGCACAGGGATAGTGCCTGCAGATGCAGTTCTCTGGCTGCCATGGCTAAGCCCATGGCCCCAGTAAATGCAGTAGTGATGCAGGAGTCAGGGTGTAGCCACCACACATTGCCACCTCTCCACCATGATATCAGAGGAACAAGTAGTACAGGTAAGTGAAAACAAAATCTTGGGCTATAATACCATCTCTGGGAAGAAATAATGCTAATTATCAACTTGCTGAAATGTTAAAATTAAAAAATTACATAAAAGAAAGGTGTTCATTACTTCCAATGTGCCAGCAGTGGTACAAACCATCAAGAACCATGAACAGTCAAGGTAACATGGTAACACAGAAAGTGACAATTCTCTGAAACCAAACTCAAAGTCATGAAGGAATGTGATCTAAATAATAGAGGTTTGACAATAACAACCATGAAGAAACTCAATGAGCTACAAGACAACACAGAAAGGTAGCTCAATGAACTCAGGAATAAAATTAATGACAAAAGAAGTATTTTACAAAAGAGATTGAAACTATAAAAGAACTAAACTGAAATTCTGGAGCTGAAGAACTCAATAAATAAGATGGAGACTACATTAGAAACCATTGAAAATGGAGCAGACTGTATGAAGAGAGAATTAGTGAGCTCAAAGACAGAAATATAGAAATGATTTAGGTGGAAGAAGAGAGAGAACTAAGACTTTTAGAAAATGAAAATTCTACAAGAATTATCTGACTCCATTAGAAAGAACAATATACGTATAATGGTATCTCCAAAGGAGAAGAGAGGGAGAAGGGAACAGAGAACTTATTTAAAGAAATAATCAGTTAACCTACCAAACCTGGGGAAGGAACTAGACATTCAAGTACAAGAAGCTGATAGAACAATGAATTGTCTCAGTGCAAAAAGGCCTTCTCCAAGACACATTAAAATTGTCAAAAGTTAATAAAGAAAATTCCCAAGGCAGCCAGGGAAAAAGATAATAACCTACAATGAAAACCTCGTAAGATTATCATCAGCTATATCAAGAGAAATGCCACAGTCCAGGAGAGAGTGGAATGGTATATGCAAAATATTAAATGATAGAAACCACTAGCCCAAAATAATATCTCCAGCAAAGTAATTCTTTATATCTGAAGGAGAAATAAAGGCTTTCACAAACACAAAGCGGAGGGAATTTATCACCATTAGATTTGCATTACTAGACATGTTAAAAGGAGCTATTCTGTCTGAAACAAAAAGACACAAGAACACAAAACTTTCTAATGGTTTTTCAAGAGAAAAAGCATTAAAAATAACCATAGGTACTTCAATTTGGTAACAAACACACAACATGAAAAGGAATAACTTGTGGTAACAAAAACAGGAAAAGAGGTGTAAAGCATGGAACATGGATAGGCAAATGAAGGTGTGATGCTATCAAAAGCAAAAAGACTAGTTTATCTATGAGACATTTTATACAAATCTAATGTTACAATCACAAAACAGAAATTTAGAGCTGAGGAACAAAATATTTTTAAAAAAGAAAGGGAGAAAACTATAATAGAAAACCACCAAACTAAAATAACAGACAGAGAGACGGGGGTAAAGCATCTATGGTGACAACACAGCAATCAGAAAACAACAGTTAAAATGGCAGTATTAAGTCACTGTATATCCATAATGCCTGTAAATATAAATGGGCTGAATTCACCAATCAAAAGGTGCAGAGTAGCTGGATGGGTGAAGAAAGAAGACACAGCCAACTGTGTTCCTGAGACCCATCTCAGCTCCTAAAACAAACATAAGCTCAAGTGAAAGAGTATAGGATGATACTTCAAGCAAATGGTATCCAGTGAAAGGCAGATATAGACATACTTAAATAAAATATGCTTCAAGTCAAAAAAGTAACAAGAGAAAAGATTTGTTATAATAAAATGAACATTTTAAAATAATAAATGGGACTTTCCATCAAAAAGACATAAAAAAGAACAAAAGAAGAAAGGAAATAATAAAGATCAGGGCATAAATAAACAAGTAGAGTCTAAAAAACAATACAAAAGATCAATGAAACCAAGACCTGTTTCTTTGGAAATATAAACAAGATTGACAAACATTTAACCAGATTCATCAAGAAAAAGAGAGGACCAACATAAATACAATCAGAAATAAAAAAGAAGCAGCTGTAGGCATCAAAGAAATACAAAAGACTGTAAGAAAATATTATGAAGAACTACATGGGACAATCTGGACAAAATGGGTAAATTGCTAGAAACATAATCTAGAACTAAATCAGGAAGAACCAGAGAATCTGAATAGCTAGATTACAATGAGTAAGTAGTAGCAGTAATCAAAAAACTCCCAACAAATAAAAGTCCAGGACCAGATAGCTTCAAAGTATTTCCCTTAAGATCAGGAACAAGACAAGGATGTCTGCTTTAATTTCTCTTATTCAACATAGAACCAGAAGTCCTAGCACATCAATTAGACTAGAAGAAAAAATAAAAGGCATCCACATTGGAAAGGATGAAGTAAAACTGTCTTTATTTGCAAATTACATGATACTGAATATAGAGAACCCTAAATATTCCACCAAAATACTACTAGAAGTGATAAATTCAGTAAAGTAGCAGGATGAAAAATAAATATCCAGAAATCAGTTATATTTTTATATGCCAATAATGAACTATCAGAAAGGGAAACTAAGAAAGCAATGTAATATATAATTGCATCAAAAATATAAAATACTGAGGAATAAATTTAACCAAGGATTAAGACACTGAACAAAGAAATTGAAGAAAATAAGTGGAGGCATACACTGTGTTCATGGATAAAAATAATTAACATCATTATAATGTCTATATTACCCAAAGCAATCTATAGATTCAACTCAAGTCCTATCCAGATATCAAAGGTGTATTTTGCAGAATAAGAACAAATATTCCAAAAATTTATATGGAACTGCAAAAGACCCTGAATACAACAGCAATGTGAGAAAGAAGAACAAAGTTGGAGGATTCATGCTACCTGATATCAAACTATGCTACAAAGCCATAGTAATCATAACAGCATGGTACTTGCATAAAAAGAGGCATACAGATCCATGGAACAGAATAGAGAGCCCAGAAAACCCCCCACACCTTTATGTTCAATTCATATTAGACAAAGGAAGCAAAAACATAACATGGTGTAACGATAGTCTATTCAATAAAAATAATGTTGAAAAATCAGACAGGTACTTGCAAAAACATGTAACTAGACTATCTTCTTAAACCAAATGCAAAAATAAACTCAGAAATGGATTAAAGACTTAAATGTTAGACTCAAAACTATAAAAATTTTGTAAGAAAACATAAGCAGTAAAATCTCAGACATTTCTCTTAGTAATATTTTTTCCTGATATGTCTCCTTGAGCAAGGGAAACAAAAGAAAATAAATCCACACATGGAACTATATCAAACTAAAATTTTTTGCACAGAAAAGAAACCCACAAAATGAAAAGACAACACACTGAATGGGAGAATCTATTCACTAATGATATGTCTGGTGAGGGGTTAATATCCAAAATTTATAAAGAACTTATAAAAATCAACACCAAAAAACAAATGCCCAGTTAAAAAATGGGCAAAGAACCTGAATAGACATTTCTCCAGAAAGGACATACAGATGATCAAAGACATATGAAAATATGCTCAGCATCACTAATAATCAGAGAAATGTAAATGGAAACCACACTGAGGTATCACCTCACAGATGTCAGAATGGCTATCATCAATAAATCAACAAACAACAAATGCAGGTGACAATGTAGAGAAAAGGAAACCCTCATGCACTATGGGTAGAAATACTGATTGGTCAGCCACTGTGGAAAGCAGTATGGAGTTACCTCAAAAATTAAAAATGGGGCTGCCTTATGACCCAGCGATTCCACTTCTGGGAATATATCTGAAGGAACTTGAAACACTAATTTGAAAGAATATATGCACCCCTACGTTCATTGTTGCATTGTTTACAACAGCCAAGATTTGGAAGCAGTCCAAGTGTCCATCCATAGATGAGTGGAAAAAGCTGTCATACATTTACACAATGGAATACTACTTCACTGTAAAAAAAGAAAAAAAAGGGGAAAGAAAAATCTTACTCTTTGGGACTGTATTGATTGGGGGAGTATTATGCTAAATGAAATAAGCTAGTCAGAGAATGACAAGCACCATATGATTTCACTTATATGTGAAATCTAATGAACAAAATAAACTGACAAAATAGGAACAGACTGATAGCTGTAATGGGGAGGGGATTTGGGGAAGCTGAGTGAAAAAGATGAGGGGATTAATCAAAGCAAACAAACTATAGAGACAGGGAACAGTTATAGTGATTACCTAAGGGAAGGGGAGGTGAAGGGAGGTAGAAGAATGTAATATAGGAGTAAATAGTGATGGAAGGAGACCTGAGTTTAGGTGGTGAAAGTGCAATACAATATACAGGAGAAATATTATAGAGTTGTACACCTGAAACCTATATAATTTTATTCATCAATCTTACCCCAATAAAGTCAATTAAAAAAGATTTATAGAAAAGAAAATATAACATATGGAGCACCAAAATATATATAGCAATTATTAACAGTACTAGAGATTAAAAAAGACAGCAACAGACAATAGTAGGAGCCTTTACAACCCCACTGATACCAATGGATAGATCATTCAAAGAGAAAGTCAACAAGAAAACATGAACCTTAAGTGACACATTAAAGCAGTTGAGCTTAATAGATATTTCTGGAACTTTCCACCCCGGAGTAACAGAATAAACATTCTTTTCAAGGGCACATGAAATGTTCTCAAAGAGACAAAAACAAGTCTCAATAAATTTAACAAGATAGAAATCGTATCAAGCATCATTTTTTACCACAACCATAACAAAGTAGAAATCAACTATAAGAAGTAAACTGGAAAAAAAAATCACAAATAGGTAGAACTTAAACAACATGCTGATAAACAATTGATGAAATAAAAGAAGAAATCAAAAGATACAGACAAATGAAAATAACATTTTGACATACAAAAATGTTTGAATAAAGCAAAAGCAGTACTAAGAGAGGAGTTTAACCAATACAGGTGTACCTCAAGAAACAAGAAAGACTTCAGGTAAACAATTTAACATTATACCTTAAGGAAGTAGGAAAACTAAGAATAAATAAAGCCAATACTTGGTAAAAAAAAAAAAAAGAAGAGAAAAATAAAAATATAGCAGAAATAAATAAAACAGAATAAAAGGACTATAGAAAAGACTAATAAAATGAAGAGCTGGTTCTTTGAAAAGATAAACAACAACATCAACAAACTTTTAACTATCAAATTGGACAACCTAGAAGAAATGGACAAAAATCACACAACCTTCTAGACTGAGTCATGAAGAATTAGAAAATCTGAAAAGATCAATCACTATCAAGGAAACTGAAACAGTGACCAAAAACCTCCTCGCAAGTAAAAGTCCAGGGCCAGGAAGCTTGTCTGGTGAATTCTTCCAAATATTTAAAGAAGATTTAGTACCTGTCCTTTGAACTCTTCCAAAATACTGAAGAAAATGAAATACTCCCTAATCCATTCTATAAGGCCACTATTACACTGACACCAAATCTAGGCAAGGAAAACATCATAAAAGTAAGTTACAGGCCAGTATTCCTGATGAACATAGATGCAAAAATTCTCCAAAAAATACTAGCAAACAAACACAACAATACCTTAAAAAGGATTATATATCAGGAACAAAATGAGTTTTTTTACAGGGATGCAAGTATAGTTCAACTTCTGCAAATCAATTAGCATGATACACCACATTAGCAAAATGAAGGAGAACAATCATATGATCATCTCAATAGTTGCAAAAAAGTATTTGACAAGACACAACAACTTAGCTAAATTTTATGATAAAAATTCTCAATAAAGTGGGTATAAGGGCAACCACCTCAACATAATAAAGGCCATATATGATTGGCTCCGACAGCTAACATCACACTCAATTGTGCAAAGCTGCAAGCTTTTCTTCTCATATCAGGAAAAGACAAGACTGTCCACTCTCACTACTTTTATTCAACATGGCATTGAAAATACTGGCCAGAACAATAAGGCAAGACAAAGAAGTAAAAGACATCCAAATTGGAAAGGAAGAAGTAAAACTATAATAATTTGCAGGTGACATGATATTATTTATAAAAAAACCCTAGAGACTCCAAAATATTAATAGAACTAGTAAATAAATTCAGTAAAATTACAGGATACAAAATCAATATACAAAAAACAGTTGTGTTTCTTTAAACTAATAATGATCCCTCAAAGAAATTAAGAGAAAAACCCCATTTACAATGGCATAAGAAAAAAGAATAAAATACCTAGAAATAAATTTAACTAAGGAGATAAAAGACTTGTATATGAAAAACTATAAGAATTTGATAAAAGAAATTAAAGATATAAATAAATGAAATAAATGTGTTTATGGATAGGAAGAATATTGTTAAAATGTCTGTGCTACCCAAAGCATTCTACAGATTCAATGCAATCCCTATCAAAATTCAAATGGCATTTTTCACTGAAGTAGAACAAACAATTCTAAGTCTTACATGCAACCATAAAGACCATGAATAGCCAAAGCAATCTTGACAATAAAGAACAAAGTTGGAGGTGTCACACTTATTTCAAACCATATTACAAAGCTATAGAAACAGGAAATACAGATTAGATGATAAACAAGTTACCTTAGGTTTTCATACTAGGTCTTAAAGACTTTTCAGAATTCTTAGATCTTGATAGTTTTAAGGGAATAATTTCCCAGACACTCAACATTTTCCCAGCACCTCCTCCAAGCAGTCCTTGAAGTTTTACTGATTGGGGGTTAATGGATCAACTCGTTCTCTCTAGAAATGCTATAGAGTTCCATGGCTGCTTCCCTAGCCCCTGCCCAGAGAACATTATTTGGGCATCATCCATCCACCCTAAAGATTCTCCATTTCAAGGGACTACAGTGACTCTTGACATAGGGTAGGACAGGAAGAAAGAAATACAACATTACCCTTTAAAACAAACAAACAAAAAGACAAACTGTGCTCTTTCTTAACATCGGTGTATCTGAGTACTATTCCTTCAGTCTGCTGCTTCTTTTCTAGTCCTTTTCATTTTACAAAATCTTACTAAACAAAGGGACAACTTTAGAAAGCACAATTTAAAAACTATTTCCTGGTTCTCTTTTATTGAGTGTTAAAAGCTCTTTTTCTGTTTTTTAAAACTGCAAAAACAATTATGAAAATTACAAGTGTTATACACATTGACAAAAACTATGAAAAGGCTTTGAAGTCTGAATTCAGTATAAAAATTATTACTTGAAAGCATTAACGACGGATGGCTTTTTGTTTTACCTTTGAATATCTAGTGCAGTGCACTGTTTGTTAGATCGATAAATATTGACTATATTTTAGTACCTGATTTACTTTACAAATGGAAAATATTAAACCTCAAAAATATTTTATAATATTTTCAGCCAGGTCAAAAACACATCATCATTTGACCCTACGTCAACAGAATATCTTGGTACTAAACTTTAAGACTAATTTCATCAAATCCGTTACAATAGAAAAATAAATGTAATTGTGTGTGTTCTTTAATGCACTTTTCAAATTGACTCAGAGTTTCAATTATTACTTTAGAAAATACAATAATTTAAAATGTTCAGTGTGGCCCTGGCTGGCGTAGCTCAGTGGATTGAGCTCGGGCTGCGAACCAAAGGGTCGCAGGTTCGATTCCCAGTCAGGGCACATGCCTGGGTTGCAGGCCAGGCCCCTAGTGGGGGCCACATGAGAGGCAACCACACATTGATGTTTCTCTCCCTCTCTTTCTCCCTCCCTTCCCCCCTCTAAAAATAAATAAATAAAATCTTAAAAAAAATTAAAAAAAATAAAATGTTCAGTGTGGATAATTGTTATTTCTGTAATACCTACTGATACATGTTTTTTAAATAAAGTTTTCTTATTTTTGTCATAAAAAATTCCAGTGGCAGTTTTCATAGGAATAGAACAACAATAGTAAAATTTGTATAAAACCACAAAAGACCCTGAAGCCAAAGCAACCTTGAGAAAGGAAAATAAAGCTGTCAGCATCATACTTTCTTTCTCAAACTATTACAAAGCTATATGAATAGCTATCAAAACAGTATGGCATTGGCATAAAAGCAGACACAGATATCAATAGAACAGAATAGAAAGCCCAGAAATAAACTAAAGCAAATTAATTCATGACAAAGGAGCCAAGAATACACCATAAGAATAGTTTTTTAAATGATGGTGTTGGGAAAATGAGACAGTACATGCAAAACAATAAAAGTGAACTGCTATCTTACACTATATACACAAAATCAACTGAAAATATTTTAAAGACTTAAATGTACAATCTGAAATTATAAAGCTTCTAGAAGAAAACATAGATGGTAAGCTCCTTGATGTTAGTCTTGGCAATTATTCTTTTTGGATCTGACACCAAAAGCAAAGGCAACAGAAGCAAAAATAAAAGTGAGACGACATCAAACTAAAAAGCTTTTGAACAACAAATAAAACAATCAACAAAATTAAAAGGCAACCCACGGGTGGGGGAAAATATTTGTAAATCATAAATCTGTAAGGGATTAATATCCAAATATACAAAGAACTCACACAACTCAGTAGAACCTCCCCCCAAACAATCCAATAAAAAGAAGGGGCATTTTCCAAAGAAGACAGAGATGGCCAACAGGTACCTGAGAGGGTGCTTGTCCTCACTAATTGTTAGGGAAATGCAAATCAGAACCACAACGGGAGATCACCTTACACTTGTTATAATAGCGAGTACCAAAAAGACAAGACATAAAACATGTGGGAGAGCTATCGAGGAAAGGGAACCCATGTGCACTGCTGATGGGATTGTAAATTGGGCCCGCTACGGAAACCAGTATGGAGGCTCCTAAAGAATAACATGTTATGGTGACTGAAGTTGATAACACTATTATATAATTAAAATTTACTAAGAACATAGAAATCAAAATTATATAATTTATATGTCACTAGATGGGTGGAATATTTCAGAAGGTATTTGTATATCCATCATCACGATGTACATACACATTAAATATTTTACAACTGTATTTGTCAATTATACCTCAATAAAACTAAAAAAATAAGAAAGTTAATCTTTAGTGCATTGTGTGGAGAACTCCTAGAAATTATATAGCTAAATTTTCATACAGAACATTAAAGACATCTTTAAATATTCTTTGGGTCATTTTTTTTTCCTCAAGACAACATTCTCTTCCATTAAATTATGTAATAATTTCTTATTCAAGTGTAGGATTCTCCGGCTTCTAGGAAATCAGTATTGTCATTTTTATATCATCCTTTCATATAATAAAAGCATTTGGAAAGACAGAAAATACATGTGCTTATGATATTTTTCAAATTTAATTTTAGAACACTTTATACATCAGATAAAGTACATATTACTCAGAAAATCTGGGTGAATTTTACACAGTTTACCATAAAAGTAACATACAGGGGTGGATAAAAGTAGGTTTATAGTTGTGAGAATGTGAAACAGAGTTTATTCATGTATTATTTATTTTACTATAACTGTAAACCTACTTTTGCCAAATCTGTATTTTAAAACTGACTATTGTCAAAACAATCCATTGAAGGTTAAAAATATTACTTTTGGAAATAATCAGTATCATATTCTTTTTGTGTGTGTGCACACACCTATAGTGGTAGTCTGTGGTAAAATCAAGAACTGGGATTTTTTCAAATTATATTTTTGAAAGAAGTTTTCTTATAAACAGAAGAATATAAATCAGTTCTAGCACCATATTAATTTTTAAAATCTATGTGCCATTTATTGGCTTCATTATTTTATTTTGAAGTAACGATGTAAATTGTATTACAAAAATTTGAAATACTCAGGATCAAGGTATTTTAATTTTCTTCAAAATAACTAATTTTATGAAAATTTGCATTGAAAGCATGACCATTACTATCTTATTCCATTTTTGTTCTGTAATAAACATGTAGAATTTTAGTATTTTTAAATTATTATTCATAATAATGAGAAAAGGAAGTAAGGAGCAAATTGTTTTCATTTTAAATTATCAGTAACATGGGTATGTGAAACTTTTAAAAAACAAAAATTGTATTTTGGTTGGTTTATAGAGAGTAAAAAAACCCCCCAATTTTACTACTTCTGGCTTGCACATGTTTCTCTTAAAGTTATAATGCATAGGGTGGTATATTTTGGAAAAGAGGAATTTTTGTCTGTATATGTTGATTGTCTTATTCAGATACTATTGAAATATCACTGAAACATACCTCTATTCCATTATTAACATTTTTCAAATAAAAGCAACTACTTACAATATTTAATTTTCTTTGCTACCTTGCTCCTTTGTACTTTGAAGGTGATATTCTAGCTAGCATATAACTACTGTATTAAAGTGATGTCTAAACACAATTTGATCTTTACTATTACATCTTCCAGTACTTACTCTCAGGATTTCAAATATTTGGACAAGCATACATCTTGGAAATGAATTTCAATTATGAAACAGATGTCCAGAAAACAGTACAACTTATTTATTCACTGAAGTCCTCTTTCAAACACTAGAGTCTCTCCAGTGATTTAAGCCTTTGCCATATGCCAAAGTGCCTTTTCTATGAATCAATGTTTCCTAATCAAGCTTGAAAAATGCTCACTCTGCCCTAGAGAGATCAGTCACTTTCCCAATAATAATGACATTTTAACTAAAAAAAAAAAAAAAAAAAAAGGTTATCCTACTCAAAGAATGTAAAACTGAAGCAGGACTTGTTCACAGCAGTCATCATTTAGAAAAAAGTAGTTCCATCAGTTTTTAACCTTCTAATTGCTTTTGGAAATGTTCCTGCCAACATGTACCTCTGAATATTTCATTATAATGGCTTCTTTGAATAAAATATTTATTACCATATGTTCAAGCAACACACATTATATATGTACAAATTAATCATGATGCTATTGGTAAAGGTATTTCCTTAGTATAATTCTTGCTCTATAAATATAAGTTAATGTATTTACATAATGCTACTGTTAAGAACAATAGTCTGCCTTCATAATCTCCAGAAAATATTCTTTAGCCATAATAAAAAAGATTAGTTTAAAATGGGATAACAGTATTGGGTTAACCTGAAAGTTCATTAGTTTTTCCATAATGTGGCTCCAGTAGTGTTACCAACGAGACCAGAGTCAGGAGGTCTCCCTCCTCCATCTTGGTTCTTGTCTTGCTCCCAAGACACATCTAGTGGAAATGAAATAGCAAGTTTCTTTATGAAACACACACGAGCACAAAGCTGCAAGAAGGCACCCAGCTAGTCTAAACGCCCCACATATAGAGGAAATAAAGCTGTTAATAAATTTGTTTTATATACTTGAGCAGAGTCTACAAGGGGGTACTTAGCTAATCTAAGTACACTGACTGTTGGGGTTCAGGGGTTATATACCTTAGCTGACTTCTAGAGGTGCCTCTCCTTTTCCCCCTTCTAATTCTGGGAATGATGTACAGCTACAAAGCTTTTTTCCTAACTTAGTAAAGGCTCTTTGTCTTAGTGACAGTGTTATAGAAGCCCCTTTTCTCAGCACAGTCTCAAGGACTCTTCCCTCCTCCTGTGCTATTTTGTTTGTAATACTCGGGACACCCGGCAATCTTATCAAACTGAGCTCAAGACTGCTGAGTTAATTGGTGAGATATGTTTTCCTTTTGCTTCTAGCCTCCTGTATTAAGTTCTTTGTTAGATTGTAATGGTGAGGGCCCTGCCTTTATTTCCCCTCTGGCCACTCATTCCCAGCTGCTACTTAACAGTAGTGCTTAGTTGTCTTTAACCTCATTTGAAACAATTTTGTTAGATTGTATTGTGACAGCTGTCATATCAGTGTGAATTTAAAACTTTTCAAAATCAGTGAATTTTTATGCAGCCTTTTTAATATTGAAGATGGAGGAAGAGATGCAACATTATTATGCTTTGTTATTTCAAGAAAGGCAAAAACCCAACTGATGCAAAAAAAAAAAAAAGATTTGTGCAGTATATGGAGAAGGTGCTGTGACTGATCGAACACATCAAAAGTAGTTGGCAAAGTTTCTTGGTGAAATAATTCTTTACTGTGTGGCTGTCTTATGCATTGGAAGAGGTTTAGGAGCAATCCTGGCTTCTACCCACTAGACGCCAATAGCAGGGAAATAGCTGACATACTCAAAATATCCAAATCAATAAAGTTATTGGTGCAAATGAAAAATGTTTTTTATTTTACAGAAAAAGCATAATGGACTTTTTGGCCAACCCAATAATACCCCAACAATACAGAGAGATTCAGAGAGAGAGAGAGATTCAGAGAGAGAGAGAGAGAGAGAGAGAGAGAGAGAGAGAGAGAGAGAGAGAGAGAGAGAGAGAAGATAAAGGAAGCATCAGACTAGGAGCTAGAAAATGTGGGCTTTTTTTCCTCCTCTAATTTTGGCTCCTCATTTTGGGTGAGACATTAAAATCCTTTAAAACTTCATTCTTCTACTAAAGGTAAAGAAAGCAAGATCTCCAAAAATTCTTTCAGCTCTTAAACTGTTGTTTTGATGAAGGGACCGTTAAGGGAAATTAAGAGAACACAGAACTTTATGCAATACCACAGAGCCTCATAAACTTGCCACTGATTAAGGGTAGGGACTATAAAGTGCTGAAATTAACATTCACCTGTGAGTCTCTCCACCTGAGCAGGAACTAAACACTCTGCCTCAAACTCCCATCCTTGCTCACTTCTCAAGTCCCATCTGGTTCCCTCTCATTCTTATCTCTATTCTACTTTGCATTTTCTTCTCCTGTAACAACTTGCTTTTCTGCCCAACCCACTCTCTTACATTTTTTTCTCTGGACTTCTGATTCCACTACTATGAGCTCCCTACCCCTGTGAACTTTTCATAAAATATTTCATTGTCTGCCTTCCCTCTTGCCTTAATCTGTGTTTCTCCTTTTAAGGACTCCACTTCCCTGCACCCTATCAGAAAAACATTTATTTTCTCATACTGACCTTGTGTCAGGACTGAGGGTTGGTACCAGTTTTCTTCCTACTCATTGTTACCATTTTCAGGTCACAGCCACCAACATTCTTAAAAAATGCCAGTTCTCTCTAAGGGTTTACCATTTCTTTATGCCTCTCCCTTTATACCTCCTCCTCTGTAGACTTTGTAGGCACTCCCTTTCTGAGTACTTTTGGCAACAGGTTTACCACCGTTTTTCCTCCCTAACAGCTCCTGTTATCAAGAAGGATGTTAATGTTTATGAAGCTGACCCACTTCTGAAATCACTTCTTCAGCCATGACTTTCTCTGATCCAACTTCCTGTTTGGCAGCTTGCCTGCCTAAGTACCCTTGTAAGACAAATCTTTGTCCTCTGATTTGTTTATGCATTTACTTTGCCATGCATCAGCCTTCTCCTATGTTCTCTTCTAATCTAGTTTAGACTGAATCTCTTTCATGTCTTCCTGTTGAGACCCCAAACTTTCTTGTTCATTTCCCTTCCTTTGAAATTGCCTATCAAAATTCCAACCATAAAAGAATTCAACTCTCCAACTTCACTATGGTTGTACGTAGATTGCTTTTTGCAGCTAAAAATCCCCCCGATAAATCAGACTGGTAACATTATACACATACAGAGCCAACAACATAAATGAACCTTACAACCGCCTGAACTTCCATCATGTTTCACTACTCAGTTTACTTTCCATTTCTCTGAAGAAAGTAAGATCCTTTTATCCTTTTCCAAAGACCTCTATTCACTCTCTGCTGACATAGACTGCAACTTCACCACCTTCTGCCGGCAGAGATTCAAGCCTGCCTAGATCTGCCGTACTTCCCCCTTTCTTCCTTCTGTTATGGTGGACACATCCCTGCATCATACTATATATAGGCTGTCCCGCCACGTGTGCTCTAGATCTTTCTGTTATGACCAATTATCACACACACCAGCTTTCAATGACACTTAAACGTGTTGAAGTCTCAGTTAAAAAAAAAAAAAAATCCCTGAAACGAGCACCCCCTTCCAACCACTTTTATTCCCCTTCTCACCCATAATCTCCCTTCTAATGTTACGTATGCTCCCTGTTTCCATATCCCCACCTGCATTCTCACCTCAACCGAAACGGATCTGAAGTTTGCTCCCAGTCGCCCACTAAAACTCTCCTGGCTAAGGTCATGGATGCATTCATTCTTCAGACCTGATCTTACTTGACCAATTCCTGCAAGTTGACTACATTTTCTTTCTTTGTTTTTCTAATACCGCATTAAAAAAAATTCCCCTCTTTTATGGACACTTGTCTTCATAAGTCAAAAGTTCAACAGATATGGCAGAACAACCACATACGCCAAGGACTGTGTGATGAGCATATGAACGATGACCAAGACGACAAATTCCTTTCACCCAAGTACTTTATAGTCTAAAGAAATGAATATTTAGTCTTCAAAAGAGTTACAGAGAGGGTAGAATAGTTAAATATTGTTACATCTCAAATTAAAACATTTCACTCTTTCTTGACCTCCTTTGCTAACAACTTCTCCTGAGTATTCAATGTTAAAGTTCTTCAGATCTCTGTCCAGTGTCCCCTATTTACTCTGCATTCACTCCTTGGTTGATATTATCTATTCACATAGCTTCTGTCAACATGCCTGTGACCCCTACATTTATATTTTCAGCCCAAATCTCTTCTGAGCTTACATCTTACATTTCCGTGCTTACCTCGAGCTGCTGGAGGCTCCGCTCTTTTGTTGCCAAACCATGTGGCTTCCCAAGTCCTTGGCTGGGAAAGAGAGACTGGGAGGTGCAGGAGCTTCTCACCATGTCCGGCTGCAAGTGTCATTCTCCATCGATACTTAAACAGGAGATGTGTTGTTGGGATCGGCCAAGGAAGCACTTGTGACTTCAGCTGCTGATGGGCATGTGATCAACACTTGGAGGGTCTGCACCAGCCATGGAGCACCGCCTAGGCCAAAAGCACACCCTCCCTGGGATGGCCTACACCCTGTTCTACTTCTCCTTCTTCCAATTTTGGTTTTCTTTCCCAGGGAAGGGACCAGGGTGAGGAAAGATGATAAATAAAACATCAAAATTTCAATAAAGACAGGATCAGACGCCTCCTTTGCACAGGTGTTAATGCTTAATGAATAGCTTACACACCAAATTCTATTTAAGCATCTGCCTTTGGAAGGAATAACCTGCATCTGTTGGTAATGGAAGGGGTCTGAGAAAGTAGGTGATAAACTGGAGTTTGGAAGATAGATCACGTTCAGCCCAGGTGGCAATGAGAACCCTGTCATTGCTAAGTGAAACACAGACATCCTCAGGCATAGGTTTATGTCAAATTATTAAAACTCTCCTCATTGGTGAGTTATGATGGGGTTATGCATTAGCTGGTGTAAAGTATCAGAACTTTGAGAAGTACTGGGGAAGCAATAAGGGCAATGGGGACCATGCTACCCCAGAAAAAGGTCATGAAAAGGTGTGGGCAATTGAACATCAAGCAAGAAAGCCAATAGTCCTTCATACTAGCTTATGAAAATACTCTCTTACAGTAGGAAGGCAGAGAAAGTTGAGGACTAGGAGCTAAAAGAGGGATAAAGCTCCAGTTAAGGTTAAATGCCTAATCCAGGCAGGTTAGCTATAATAAGATCAGGGCCTGTTGGGGGAAAAATGGGATCCTAATATTGGGGAAGAGAACATCTGGGTGTATGACCCTGGACACTTATTTATTGATTGATCTTTAGAGAGAGTTAGGGAGAGAAAAACATCAACTCGTTGTTCCACTTATTTATGCATTCATTGGTTGATTCCTGTATGAGCCCTGACTGGGGATTGAACCTACAACATTAGTGTATCAGGATGATGGATTTTGAATATTTTGAATACCTGAACTCTTCTGAACTCTCTGAAAATGCAGCAGTGAGCTGACTTTCTGCTAAAGGGCTAGCTTACCCATCCCCTTTGCTTGAAAGTACTTGTAGGGAAAATAGAGTCAGTCAGGCTCCCTCACCCGGATGTCTGGGCAAATA
This sequence comes from Glossophaga mutica, assembly GCA_039655065.1. NCBI lineage: Eukaryota > Metazoa > Chordata > Mammalia > Chiroptera > Phyllostomidae > Glossophaga > Glossophaga mutica. The sequence goes on along the minus strand of CM077306.1, from coordinate 39,911,083 downwards.
TAACTTAGCAATAACCTTGAGTATGGGCCCACATGCGTAGAATGAAGCTCTGTTGTATAACCTGAAGGTCAGCATTGGCAACCTGCTGACTTTGCATGCACTTAGTATATGCAGGAGTTGGGACTTCCCCACACTGCCACACGTGGCTGGTGGCATGTGTGGATCTCCCCACCCCAGAATAAAGGCATGTTAAATACCTCAATGGCTCCCTCAAATTTCCTTCCACCTGCCAGAATTCTGTGTGAACCTGTCTGGCCTTGACTAGTCTCAAGACAGCACTACAGAGTCCTCTCCCCGCAAATCATGTGCCCCACTTCAGGATCTGCCTTTATGCTGTGTTACGGCAACTAGGCCCACAATTAGCTTAAGTCACAGCATAACTCAGCCAGGCATATGCTATTGCTCATGAGGCCTAATGTCCTAAAGAAGCTGCAAGACCTAGTTATTATGTATTGGCACATCCTGGAGGAGAACGTGCAGGTCTGAATTTTGAGAACGCCTAATCAAGGGGACCAGAAAATATGATTGGACAGGGAAAGGTTTGTTGACTTGGAAGCATTCTAGTGATAACTGGATTTTACAGCTGGTTGAGAACATGGGTGGTGAGAATCATCCAAATGAAGGTGCACACTCACTCTTAGAAATATGGAAAAACAATGGCCAATGCTAAGTGAAGGTGAAACACCAGAATTCCATGGCAGACAGTAGACCAAGGGATTTAAAAAGTCATGGAAGCCAGCATGCTGGAGTGAATATACTTTTTAAGGCCAGGAGCCTCACCAAGTTATGTCCAATGGGAAAGCCTTTATAACACACCATTTACCAAAGCCGTAAACAATGCTCTGCTGAGTGGCACCAGCAGCACTAAAAGTTCAGTGGTGGCTCTCTTCTGTAACCCAGGGCTGACAGTAGGAGAGGATATTTTTTTACTAGGCTCAGTGATATATATAAGGATAATTGGTACCAAATAAAGGGCAGGTGGTGGCCCTTAATTGCCAAAATCCAGGTGAATGAAATTATAGTAATAAGTGGCAGGGTGAGAGTAGCAGCAGCCAGAAAGCCTGAAGCAAGAGATGGAGATGGTTAATCAAACAGTGTCACTAGGGGCATAACAGATGGGAACCAAATAAGGGTATACCACTCAACTTGTACTATTATAAGATTCAAGAATGGTCCTGGCTGGTGTGGCTAGGTGGATTGAGCACCAGCCTGTGAATCAGAGGGTCACTGGTTCAATTCCCAGTCAGGGCCTGTGCCTGGGTTGTGGGCTGAGTCCCTAGTGGGGAGCACTCAAGCAGCAACCACACATTGATATTTCTCTCTCCCTCTCTTTCTCCCTCCCTTCCCCTCTGTCTAAAAATAAATAAATATTTAAAAAAAAATGGATGACCAGAATGCCAAAGGAAATTGTCCTATTAAAAGTCACACTGCAGGCTGGGGTGGTGGAGTGGGTAGGGTGTTGGGGAGGGGTGGGGGGAAAATGCAGAAAACTGTACTTGAAAAACAAACAAAATTAAAAAAAGTCACAATGCAGTTGCAAGTTTCTGGACCCGAGGTAGTTTTCAGAACCATAAGTTATTGACTGAAGAGCAGGCCAAGTCCCTAATAGGAAATAAATTGCAATAGCACAGCAAATGTACTCAGTAATGATTTCCCCACTCCTTCCTCAAAATTCATTCACTTGGGTAACCATGAGAGTGGTCAATATCCCACTTTTCCCAGAACTAAGGTTCTTCTTGACACATGGGGTTTTTTTTGCTTGTTTTGTTTTTTGGTTTTTTTTGGAAATTGGAGAAGTTCTCAGTAAACTGGTTACTCAGTAAATTGGCTACCCTAATACTATGTACTGGGGTAGGGGACTAGCCAAACATTTCAAGCACTGTTGGACACAGTCTGAATTGACAGTGATACCCAGAAAGCTGAAGCACTATTATGGTCCCTCTATTAGAATTGAGGCCTATGGGAGCCAGGTAATAAATGGAATCCTGAGAAACATTTGGCTTGTGATGGGTCCACTATTTCTTCAGATCCATAGCAATTATTTTCCCAGCCTCTGAAAGTATAACTGAGAATAACACACTAAATAATTAGTTCAAGTCCCACACTGATTTCTTGGTCTTTGGGATAAGGGCAATCAAACCCACATGGAAGCTCCTAAAACTGTTCCCCAAACTCAGCCAAGAAATAAATCTAAAATAATATTCCAGTGCAAGGAGCATGGTAGGAATTAGTGTCACCCCTGAGAATCTATAGGTTGCACAGTTGTTGGTCTATATCAGATATTCATTTAATTCACCACTGTGGCCCTTGCAAAAACCAGAAGGATCTTGGAAAGAGGACAGCAGACTGTTACAACCACAAACTCGGTGAAGTGGTAATCCCAATTGCAGTGGCTGTGTCAGATGTGATGTTTTTGCTAGAGGAGACCAACGTGTCCTCAGATACATGATATAAAGCCACTGGTGTGGTGAGCGTATCCTTCCTATTTCAGTGAAAGAAGAGGATCATGAAGAGTTCTCATTCCATGGATAAGGCAAAAATACACATTTATATTTTTGCCATAGGATATGTTAACTCTCCTGTATAAAGTGAACATTTTAAAACAATGGTTAATTATTTTGGAAACAGAGCTGTTTTTAAAACATAGGTCCTTTAATATTGGTATTGGGAAATTTGCTAGTACTTAAAAAACCATTATAAATGTGCATAGCTTATGGTATTACAGGTATATTTTATTTTTATTTCATGTATAAGAAAACTGCTTTAAGGAAATAAAAAAGCAAACTACCATCTGGATTTACTTATAGGTTTGTGGTGATTATTATTTTTTAAAAATTTTTAAAATTTATTTTTATTTTTAATTTTTCCCATTTTTTATTGTTGTTCAAGTATTCTGTATGCCTTTTCCCTCCACCTCTCTCCCCTACCCCAGACATCCCCACCTCCCTCCCCTGACTCCCCACCTCCCTCCCCTGCTTACTCCCTCCCATATTCTACCTATATGATTATTATTATAAGAAAATGCAAAAATTACACAAGTACATGGAAAGAATCCCATTATATGTTATCAGGTGGAATGTTTGAAAACAATGATTCAATGCAAGGAAAATATATTTCCTTAAATTAAGCAATAATAATTATTTTAATCAGTGTAAAATCAGATATAAAAGTTCTAAAAATTATTCATAATTAGTAACATACTGAACATACTCATCAAGACACCTAATGCCTTAAGTCTTATAAGGAGTGGGCTAATTTCCTTTAAGTGTAGACAAGTAGGCAAAATGACAACAGAGAATTTTATATACATTTGTCAAAAGTACATAGTGTTTTATGTTCTACAAATAAAATACTTTATGTTCAATATCTAAATATTAAAAATTCTGATGTTAGTCTAAAGTATATTTTCATAACTAAACTCCTTCCAATGTTAAATATAGCTCAGGACTTCTTTTATTTAAAGGATGAGATAAAGACCTTCTTGATAGATGACATTTTTGTTTTTTCCCCACAAGTTATCATGCTTTTTAGTCAGACTTAGTTGTATCCCAATTGACAATAAGACTTAAATCTTCCTGAAGTATTTGGTCTCTTATTTTACTCTTTCATTTTAGTGCCAAAAATCTTCTTTAAATTGCGGTTAATCTGTTTACTGTCTTTGGTCATCTTGTGGCTTTGACCAGTGTGGTATTTTCCCTTGATACGTGTGCTTTCTCTTCCACTGGGATACATGCTTGGGAGCAATAGAAGGAAAAAACGTTTGAGATAAGATTCTCCCAACATTTCTAGTGGGCAAATCTTGAAGATACCTAGGGAAATGTTGGCTAATTTTATATTCATAGATTAATTTTCTTAAATTTGAATCATCTAATTTGATAGAGTGTGGATCATCTATTGTTATATTCTGATGGGTATCCGTGGAACTTTGAGGTGTATTCAATATTGCTGAATTATGTTGATGGATGCTAGGTAAAATTCCAAGTCTATTTTGCTTTAAGACTAATCCAGTGCCAGGAATAAAAAGTCTTGATTCTTCCTGTTTTGACAGATGACTGATGGCTGTGTTTGAAACAGAGTGAGGTACGCATCCATTCGCTGCTGAATTTTTCCAGATTAAAGGATTATATATAACTTGTCCATCAAGAGGGCATGAATTGCACTTGTAGAATAACCAACTATCAATACATTTCCTATGAAACTTAAAAGAAAAGGTTGTAAGTTAATCAGGGATATAATTATCTTGTTTATATATCTTGTATGTTATCTATGTAAATTTTCCTGTTACATTATTGTGTTACTATCAAACTAGCAAAAATGGAAAGTAATTATAATTTATCTAGTTTTATGAAAATATTTTGAAGAGGTTCTCTTAATATGTTACTGGTTATGGGTTATATGTTTCTTGAAAACAAAATAGTAAAACCATTATGAATGTGGCATAGCTTACGGTATTATAAATATTTTATTTTCATAAAATATAATATACCCATATTAGGATGTCCATTTTCAACATTAAAATGGAAAGCTTTCTATGAATATGATTTTTGTAATTTCACTTAAAACTAGTTATTCAAGCCATTAATTTCACTGTCTCATAAACAAAAATTATTAAATAATAAAAAAGTTATAACCACCTTGAGTTGAAAATTGATCTGATTGATGATGGTAAGAAATAAAATCAATCACATTCTGGGGAAGAAAGGCTATCAGACATTTCAGCTAAGGGTGACTCTATAGCTATTATTAAATGAAACAATTTCATGTCACCAATTTGTACTTCTTACTTCCTTCACCTTTGTCACCTGATCCCCCAGCCATGCCCCTCCCTTCTGGCAACCATCAGTCTATTCTCTGCATCTATGAGTGTGTTTCTTTCCATATTGGTAATTACAAAGTAGGTACAGGGATGTAAAGTACAGCATAGAGAATACAGTCAGTGATGTTTTACTAACTATGTGTGGTACCAGGTGGGTACTGGGATATCGAGAGAGGAGTCACTTTGTAAAGTATATGATTGTTTAACCACTATCTAACCACTATGCTGCACACTTGGAACTAATACAAAAGTAATGCTGAATGTAAACTGTAACTGAAAAGTAAAATTAAAAAATAAACAAGTTTATTTCAGAGAAAACCTGGTTGCCAGCTACACAGTGATCAACCAACACAGACTTTGATTCCAGTGAGTTCACTTAAAATAATAAATGATGTTAAATTAAGCATGTTTCATCCAAAGAATCACAAAAATACATTAAAAAGTTTGTATTCTATAAGCTTTTCCTTTTTTTGCAGATAACTAAAGTAGATAAAAGACTCTAACTTAAAGGGCTATTAATCTTTCCTAGACAGTGTATACAGAAATGAGTCCTCATCAATAGGAATCCATTCTTAGGGGGCAAAGCTGCCTTTCCAGTAGTCTCCGCTGTAGCTCCTCTACACATACTGTTCAACTGGAGCATCTGCAAGTAATACAACTAAAAAGTGACAGGCTTTGTCACTTTATTTGTGAAAACTGGCCTTATGGGGAAAGTCAAAGTAAAATGTGACTTCTACCTTGTGAGTACATGGGAGCAATCTTATGTATTGACCAAGACAAAATGCCTTCAAACAAAGTCGACACTGGTAGCCTGGAGCAAGCAGCATACTATTCTTTGTGATCACTAAGAGAGGCAGTGACTTTACCACATGTTTTGGTGTATAAACCTGGCTGAATGAGAATAAGCAGAGACATGAATGTTCATATGTGATTACAGATCAGGAAGTAATCAATAGCACAGTTAATAACCTCCATATAAACAATGCATATAAACTCAATGTTTTCTTCTGAAGATAATAAATCTCACACACATAAAGTTTAAAATATTGATCCTGAACTCGATGGATCCAACTTTGACATCAACTTCTTAAAGAACAGAATTTGGTCATTTCAAATAAAAATACTAACCTGAAATTTTTTGATTTGTGCTTTTTAATGTAAATGAAACAACAACAGAATTTTGATGAGAACCACATACTCAGATTACTACAGTCTGAGCCAACACGTAAGCTTTTTAAAAAATTTTTATTTAAGGACTCATGGACAAAAACTATGGGGGGTGGAAATGGGAGGAAGGTGGGAAGGGCTGGGGTGGTGGGCTGGGGCGGGGTAAAAGACAGAAAACTGTACAATATCAACAATTAAAAAATACCGATTAAAAAAAATAAATAAATAAAAATAAAAATAAAAATAAATTTTTTTTTATTTTTTTAGAAAACTACAACCCAATCTACTCTGTCATCTGATAGGAAGGTACACAGTAAGCCACGTTAAATATTCCAGTTCACTACGATAAATTGGTAGATCAGGTCTGAAGCCTGTCCACTAGCAAATAGTCCAATCTGTGTTCTGAAATACAATCAAGCTGCTTAGTACTCTTCCTCCAAGGGGGTGGAGGAGAGGGGGAACGAGGCAGAAGAGACTTCCTTCCCCTAGAAGCCAGTTATTTCAAAGCAAATCTCAAATCCCCACCTGTTTTTTCTTTTTATCACTTGTCAGTTTTAATTTTACATTTATTAAGATGATCATTAATTATTGAGGAAATTGCTATTTCCCTAATACCCAGTACAACTTCTGGTAGAATTAATAATAATTATAGATTATTTGAATATTTACTGTGTGCATTAATTCATCTCATACAAAATCCCTGGGAGGCTGGCTTTAGAAGTATCCCCCTTACAAAGATGAAGAAAATATGGCAGAAAGAAGTGATGTGACTAGCCCAAGAGTCACATAGCCAGCTTGTGGTTGTACTAGGCTTGAATTTAAGCAGTCTGACTCCAGAGCCTTGCTCTTCACTCGCACACAGTAATGCCACCTAGTATATAATAAGTGCTCAATTTGTATTTATTGAATAAGGAAATGAATGAAATTATATAAATATCCCAAGTCCTACAAGAAATATAAATTTCACTTAGAATCTCACCCTTGCTTTTCTTGAAAGTGGGGCATCTTCTCTTCCACATCATTTTTAATATCTATATTTACAATTTGATTTGATCTTTTTTCTACTGATTTCCATCTTTGATTTCTCTTCTGTGATAGGTAAAAAGTAAATGTTACTTTGCAAATCATAAAAGTTTTTATTTTGTGGATTAAAATTAATAGGCTGCATAACAATAATATGATGTGATAAGTCAGTTGGCAAAGTTGAAGTCTTTTAAAAAAGAAATCTTCAAGCTTAATGGCTTATGATTTATGTACAATATTATCATGTTTGTTATTGTGTTGGATTTTATGAACTACAAATATAAGAACTGGCTGCCTTGTACATCCTCATGAAAAAGAGTTTCCCCAAAATTATAGTCTTTGGTTTTTATTAAAATTCACTTAACTCCATTCCAGAGTGTTATCTGTTCTTGTTATTCTCAGATTTATTTTACAATAGGACAAATACTCTATGAAATTCCAAATGCATACTGTACCTCACGAAATGTAAATGAATGAGAAAGATGGCAGCAGCTATCAAAACATCTCTGGCATAAATGATATTCTGTACATTTTGTACACCTAAAATGTAAAACACACAAGACAAAAATCCAATTATTTTGATGGTTTTTGATGAAAAATTCTGGCCAAAATTTCCAGGGGACTCTGCAGATATGACAAAACCCACCCTAAATGCCTCACCCTGTATTAGTTTCCTATTGCTATTGGAACAAGTTACAACACATTTAGCAGCTTAAAGAGTACCTATTTATTATTTTCTTGTTTTGTGAAATAGAAGTCTGACATGGGTCTCAAAGGGCTAAAATCAAGGGTTTGCAAGGTTGCATTTTTTGGATGCCCTAGACAGATCTCTTTTCTTGTCCTTTGCATCTTTTAGAGGCTGCCCACCTTCTCAGCTTATTTTCCTCCATCTTCAAAGCAAGCAATACAGCATCTCTCTGTGCCTTTCTTTCATAGTTACATTTTCCTCTCTTCTTTATTTCCCTCTTCCACTTCTAAGACTCCTTGGGATTATACTAGGCCCAGGTAATTCGGGAAAATCTATTTCAAGGTCAGATGAATAGCAACCAAATTCCATTTGGAATCTTAATGGCCCTATAACATGTAAGCAACACACAGGTTCTGGGCATTTGGATGGAGACATATTAGGGAGGGCATTATTTTGCCTACCACATATCTCATCCATAATGTCTTACTGGGGTACCTCAGCTTTCACGTATCTGTTTCTCTAAATTCCACGGAATCAACAGCCTCTTAGGTACTCTATCATTTAATTATCCAGTGTTTTCCAATTGTTTCATGAATGCTAGAGTTATATTTAGCAGGTTACTTCTTGAAAACAGGAATTGTATTATATCCTCTCTCCTCACAAAATGGAAATATATATATATAGTTTTCAATAAAAATTATTGACATATTTAAAACAAACTTCACTTTCCACAAAAGTTCACTTGCAGATTTGTATCATTTATAAAAATTTTGCCACAGCAGAGAATTCTAATTTACTTGTAGCAATATTCACCAATAAAGTAATATTCTGAGCAAACAAACTTATTTTCTTATTCAAGTTACCTAAGCTTTAGAAGATGATTTCCATGAGAAATCTGGGAAACTATGTCCTTCAGTCATCTTAGAAGTGGCAAGTGCTAATTTATTCATTGTTACTGTTTATACATACAGGGAAGATTCTTAACAATTAGTATTAATCAATCAGAGCAATGGTTCAATTAATTTAATAACATAAATTATGCTGGGCTACCAAAAGTTAAGCATTTCTCTATTTTCACATATCTACGATATTTTTGGTATTAGCTTCTGAAAAGATAAGTAGCTATAATGTAAAACTCTAGGAAGGACCTGAAAAGCTTTCCAGTTTTTCTTGTCTCCTACTCAATCGATTCCAAAAACTACTGGAAATAGGTTTTTTAGGCCAATGACTGATATGTTAGTATTTGAGGAAATGGAAATTAGTGAAGTAAAAAATGTTAGAAATCTATTCTTTAATTTGTAACAGAGGTTTGATGCAGAGGTGAATGATTGTGAGTTAAACCCATGAGAAGTGACTCTCGAAGGAGAGTGTAGACAGCACCAGACAGGGAGCTGAACACTGGGGAAAGCCTGTATTGAGGGGTCATAAGAAGAATCATCTATGATGAGAACAGAAAGACCAGTCGGCTCAGAGTGACAGAGGAATATACACACAGTCATTAACAAAATACTCAAAAGCAAGATTTAAAATCATCTACTAAAACTAGCCATTAACCATTTGGGAAACACTACTAGAAAGACGGAGAGGTTTACACTGTGGCTTTCGTATGTCCTTATCCCCCACAGCTGTTCCTCTGAACATTTATTTATTTATTTTTTGCCTGTAACCTTAGCTCCTTATTGTTCTGATCCACTCTTTTTGTAAAAATTAAATCACTCAAACAATGGCTTCTAATGCCAGATATGAGTCTTCCCTTTTTCTAAAACCATTTTAATCAACATTCTTAAAACTGGCTGAACACCTCCTGCTAAACCTGTATAAATACTCTGTCCTTCCTCCTCAAGTGAAATACTCCTTCGTAGCCTTCTCAGGCCAGCTGCTTTCCAATAAAGGCTTTTGCTAATGGTTCTCTAGTTAATTTTCTTCTATGTGACACATGGAGAGAAAAAGGACTAGAAGAGTTCAAAGGAGAAAGGTTAGGGAGATAAAAACAGTTTCATGGTTAGGTTTAAAAATACATTTATTGGACTCATTATGTAATTCTTGGAAGACTGAAAAGTAAACTGATGGATTTTAGCAGAATATTTAAGCTTGAAATAAAATATTTTCTTCTTAACACACAGTTAACTTAAAATTTTAATTAAGAAAGCACAATTTCCCAAGCAGAGCAATTAACTGACATTTTATGTGGCAACTGTGGGGAAGTTTGGGGATTATTCATGAAAGTAATGGAAATTGCTTTCTCTAATAAGTATCTTGTTGAGGTATAAGACAAAAAAAGAAAACAAAATAATGCACCCGCTGCTATTTGGAACAGGGGAACTGGATTAAAGATTCAGTCAATCTAGTCAATATCCCTCTGGCTCAACCTAGGCAATGATTTTGGCAATGATCTAATTGGTAGTTCGAAAGAAGTTACAGAGGATGAGCAGTCTGTCTAGCAAAGCTCTGAGCTTGGAAATTCATCTAGGGCAAATTCACAAAGCCTGTGTCCAGAACTCCCAAGCCAGGATACTACTTGAGACTCTCAATCTGGACAGGATTGTGAAGCCAATATCCTTGTGTAAGTGAAGAAAATAAAACAATTGATGATCTGAGGTACTGGGATGACATAAATCACTAGACTGGAAATCCTAAAGAAATGCCCAGCAATGAAGGAAAACACATTATATAAAGGAGGAAAGGAAGAAGGCAGGCTAGATGACTGGTACTCTGATGCTCAAAGTTTCCTAAAGTTGAAAAAAAAATAAATGCTCGCTCATAATTGTACTGATGACACTTACTTATAACACTTTCCCTCAATTGGAAATTGTTTACAGTTATTACAGGGAATTCCAAGTTGTTTGTCCAGTTGCTCTTTCTCAGCTGCAGCCACAAGTTTGCTAGAGTTTCTGAATTCCTCCAAAATAAGTTTTAATGGTGCAAACTCTTTCCTACACAGAGGACATTTCAACATAGAAGTGTTTGATATTGTATCCTGATAATTAGCTAAGATCTTCATGCATTTTATATGCATATTATTGCCACAGCCAAGCCTGTTAAAATTAAATAATATTACCATTTGTAAATGCAAAGTTATATATATTATATAAATAAGATTTTCTCTGCTATCATCTTTACCTCCCGTAAAAATAGATTCTGATTTTCCAGATATAGCTTGGATTACATACGTAAACACATACCCTACTTTCTCTTATCTACCTAGTCTATCATCATTAATTTAGTTTAGTACATCAGAATCCCCCCCAAAAATCCCCCATTCCAATAAAATTGTGGTAAAAAATTTTCAGCACTAAAATATTTTTCATTTGTAAAGTGAGAACGCAATAATCTTAACAAAAACAGAACATTACAATGGTACTCATTGCTTTCTAAATAAAAAGCATCACTGAAGGCAGGGGCATCACCTTATTTTTTCTAGAAATCACACAATATGTGGTAGCAACCAACAAATACCTACCGAGAGAATGAATATTTGGGGGAAATAGTTAATACATTTTAAGTATATAATAAAAACAGTCACATGAAACACTACAATGTGGATGAAGGTTTTGGCAAATGATTAGGAATAAAAAGAAGAATGAAAAAGTTCAATAGCAAACAGTTGCCCAAATTTTGCAAGTCCAAGTGCATTGAATAGTTGACTATGACACTCTCAGTAATCATCTGTGTGAAGTTTTGAATGACTTGAGTTTAAAAATAGAGTTCAGAAAAACTGAAAAGAATTTTTATCGTTTAAAGTAAAACAATCTTTACTTTCAAAAACTTTTTGTAACTACTCTATACCATGGCATGTGTTCACGTGTTAAAATAAAAACGTAAAAATTATTCCACTTTAATGAACTTCAAGTGAGAAGAGGAATAAAGTGGAATTATGTTTTAATTTTTGCCCTTTAAAATGTAGTACAGAAATATTTAAAGTAAGAGCAGGACCTCTCACAACCCATATGTTAGGAAGCAACAGAAGACCAATTAAACATAGTTGTTTAAATATATACTGTTTCTCTATCAAATGTCTCATAATGCAATAAACTACAAAAATTAAATTAGAATTTTTTCATAAGTTTTATTTTTAAAAAATCACCTGCAAAAAGTGACAGGAAGCCTTTTCTCTAAAAGTATTTCTTGACAAATAGAGCAGATATCATCTGAGTCAATTTCCTTCTGTTTAATGTATCCGTCTTCTTTGATATGTGAGTTTTCATCATTTTCTATTTCTTGGGGAACTTTAACTTGATGTATTCCCTGAAGCAAGTCATTGATTTCTCCTTCCATGAGACCTAACTTCAGTGCATCTAGTGAAAAATCCCAACGTATTAAAATTCAGTAGCAAAGTTAAAGATACAAAAATGTAACAATTTATGCTGAAAGTTAACATTTTTCTTTCAAATATCAGAAAGACAGTTTTGGTTGAATTATTACACTCAACTTTACCACTTTTTTGGTAGTCCTTTCAGAGCTAAATGGTCAGAAAAGAGTCTTTTATAAAAAAAATGGAAGTTACCTCATTTTTCTCACTAAAAATGATCAATGCAACTAGTGCATTATAAGGATTTTGGATTATTAATTTTATGATAGTGTGATAGTGTTCATCCTTGGATTGGTGTTATAATTATATCTTACATTTTGATCTGTTCACTTTTCCATGAATGAGTATTTTATCAACATTCAGAAATATAAAAAGAAACGGGGCATGGATATATAAAGTAAAGTAGGGGTACTTGAGTAATATTTATGTAATTAGTATTTGTTAGATTAATAAATAATAGGAGAGCAAGACTCAGATAATTGTGCCTGTTCTCTCGTCTCACTTTTATGCCCCTAAAAGAGAGTGTTGGCTGCCACATCCTTCACAGTTTTACTAAATATTCCTCAGGACAATCTATTAGAAACGATATTGCCTGTACCCTTGGGATGCACATTCTTTGAATTCTGAATTTTCTCCATCCTGCTGTGTTTATAAGAAATTACATTCTAAGTACATATAGTTTTGATCAGGGCATCCAAGATTCCTTTATTTTCTCGCCTATCCTTATGCTTCTTTTCCTTTCCCTCTCCTAAACATGCCATTATTTAAGTGCCAGCTGTTATTGGTTCCTTTGAGTTATGGTATTCACTTTATACATTCTTTAACACATATAGATTTAAATTGTTTGCCAGATATTGAAAAAAGCTTCATTTCCTGGTAACTCTCAAACACTGAAAATACTGAGAACAACAGTTCCATTTCAGTACAGAAACCTCTGTCCACTGTCTGAGGAGGGGCAGCAGGTGGGATGGGGGAGGGTATCAGACTTGAATGAACAATCACTTAGGAGGATGAAGGCTATTTGTCACAGAGACACAGCAACATCTGCTCCTTAAAAAAATGGGGAGGAAAGTGAAGAACGAAAGACTGCTTTTGAGAACAAAGATTCTGTAAGTCAGAAGAAATACTGAAACATAGAAGTTCATGGGAGACGCTGGTCACAAACTGTTCTACATGGTATAGCATGAGTTGGGGAATAAAAGGGAGAAACAAACTCTTTTCAAATTAATTTGGAAAAAATTAATGTATGGGACTATGAAAGAATATACTTTTAAAAGAAGAGCAAGGCAGCTAGTTTATGAGGTATCACAATTTATTACAAAACAATAAGTAACAGAATTCACTAAATAATAGCCACTATGAAACAAGGATGAAAAGAAACACTACTCAGTAACCAATATTGAGATAACTGGGAAGCCATATGGAAAAAATTTAACTAATTCAAACCAAATACCAACCTCCAACTTATACTAACACAACTACATGCAGATACCATAATAAAGAATAAAAATAAAAAAGAAACTAGTAGAAAAAACCTCCAAAAGACTATTTATCAATACTATGGAGGAAGGAAAACTTTCAAAGTATTGAAGCAATAAACATAAAAGGTAAAATGATCAGACTCAAGAACTCAAAAAACCCATACGTATAACAACATTTAAGAAAGCCATAGCAGAAAGAATTATGATATTAGAAAAATATTTGCAAAGAGGGGTAATTGCTATATCTAGTAAGAGTTTGTAGTTTTCCCAATAAATAAATAGCCAAAGTTCACACAACTCATACATGAAGTACAAATGGTAAAAGAAGGCAATAGAAGACATTCAATTCCATTAATATCAAGGAACAGTGAGTTAAAATAAGAATGAGGTGCAGATACAAAATACAACCTAATAAATAATAATAATACATACATATAATGTTATATTTTATTTGCTTATGCTATTTCTTTTTGTATTTTAAAAGTTATTTCGAAGCACCTTAATCTTCTATGTTAGATGCATGGAAACTGTATGTTAGAAAATAGAAACCATTTTCTTATTTAATTTACTAAGTATGAATAGATGACTGTGTATCTGGTATTTGAATCTGGTATTTTATTTTGTGTGACTAAATTATTTCTCCTGTATTACAGAAATCTAATTCTGTATTCTATGTGTTTTTAATTATTTTTTGAGACTTAAACTGTTATCTCTTTCATTATATGTGTAATTAACATGGTTACATATGTCCAAAAAAGAAACAAAACTAGCAGAAAATTGATGTATTGCCAAAATTGTAAATCAGCAAAAGTATTTTAAAGACCAACTTGGCAATACATACATGTAGTATACTTAAAAGTATTAATACTTAAAAAACCAAAACCCTCAAAACCTGAACTTACAGATACAGAGAACAGATTGGTGGTTGCCAAAAGCAGATGCTGGGAGGTGGGAGGAATTGATGAAGGTGGTCAAAAGGTACAAATGTCCAGTTATAAAACACATAATTCATGGTGAATATAGCTAATAATATTGTATTATGTATTTGAAAGTTGCTAAGAAAGTATATCTGAAAATTCTTCATCACAAGAAAAAGATTTATAACTATGTGTGGTGATGGATATTGACTAGACGTGTTGTAGTAATAATTTTCTACATATATACAACATTGAATCATTATACACCAGAAACTAATATAATGTTATATGTCAATTATATCTCAATAAACACTAATACTTTTGCTCTGAGATCCAATTAATGAGATTTTAGGCTAAAAGAAAAATCGAAAGAATAAAAAGCTTCATTTACAAAGAAAATAACAAGTAGAAACAAAAAGCAGGAAACAGAATTCCCATAGACTATTAGGTATACAGAAATACAAAGTCAAAAAGGAAAATAAAAAATAAAAAATTATTATATATTTGTGGTGGGAATCGTAAAAATTGTACAGTTTTTATTTTATCTATAAATATTTAATTTAAGAAGAAACAGATGGTTTTTGCGAGACATTTAGAACAAATTACTAGATGATACACCTAGATTTTGCTGGGAAATAATTTGTTGGGTGATGGGAAAGAATACTCAGTGTTCAAACTGATATAAAATTCCTGTGTATTCATTTTTGTAGGTCTTCAAAAATTAAACTGAGTCTCAAGTTTCTGATATGCAATACTAGGGTGCAAATAATTGTTCCAGATTTGTTTTAGAAAAGAATCTATGAATGATTTTCAAAAGACTCCTCCTCTATTACCATCTCCTCCACACTTATATAGACACTTACATATTCTAATGAATAATTGTTTTTGGCTTTCTTTGAATTACTTTAATTTTCATGTATGTTGTTCTAGCTTTCACTGAAATGATAAATTTCAAGGTCATTAAGACTTCTACTTTCTATGAATATTTGTGCACAAAGAACTTCCTCCTTGTTGCCTAATTGAAACTTCTTTTCAATATAGGAGATATTTCTATTTTAGTAGGAAATACAAATTTTCAAAATTGATATATGGAATTAATTTTAAGCATTCAAAAAATTCCCTAGTGTGCACTGATATTTATATTTATAAAAAGAATAATAAGAGTTTCTGCTTTCAAAAAGTACAAAAAATCATACAACATGAATAAATTGATTTATATTAAAATGGCTACTTTTATAGGTGAAAAGTCTGAATATTCATAATTTACATGATATCATTTATAAAAACCACCTAGCAGAGCTTCTGACTAAGGAGTAAAATAAATATTTGTTGGATAATTGGATAGAGCTGCACTGTCCAATGTAGTAGCCACTAGCCATATGTCACTATTGAGCACTTGAAATGTGGCTAGTGTGGCTGACAAACTGAATTTTTAATTTTGTTTTGAGAAACATAAATGGGTAACTGATCATCTATAGTTGTTAGAAAATTTATTTGTGTAACAATTCAGGTATTATGTGAATCTGTTTTTAACTGAATATCTTATGAAGTCTAAATGCAGATCTTAAGTATTTCTAATGAAAATATAGAGTCTGAAGTAACATGTAAACATAGAGTACACATTACATTTGAAGACAGTATAAAAAAGCATTAAATATTTCATAATGTTTAGATTGATTACATGTTATCATGATGGTATTTTGATGTACTACATTAAAATAAAATATATTTTAAAAATTGGTTTTCCTATTTTTTATTTTTTAATGATAAACATGGTTACTAGAAAGTTACATACATGACTCACATTATATTTCTCCTACATGGCCCTAGCATAGGTGGCTTGTGAAAATGATATGGAACATATTGCACAGAAACTAACACTCTGCACAAGACATTAACTTCCAAAGGATAAAATGGAATAACAGAGAATAAAGCAAATCTGTATAAAATCATGCAACCTAATCATTGTGTATGAAGTGACTGGGAGAGAGGATGAAGAAGAGAGTAACTGACATTTCAGAAATAAATTTATTTTAAAAAAGATTTTATTTATTTACTTTTGGAGAGATGAGAAGGGAGGGAGAAGGAGAGAAAGAGAAACTGTTGACCATTCGATTTGTGGGACTGTGCCCAATCCACTGCACCACACCAGTAAGGGCCAGAAGAAAGTTTTTGTCTATAGTGTAAAGGAGGAAGGAACAAAGTGAACGTGCTAGAAACAGAGAAGCCACAGAGAATAGTATTAAAGGCTGATGAAAGTTAACACTTTCAGCCTTAGTGTAACAACAGTTACACTGAGGATGGAGAGATAAGAACAGCATTGAGAAATACAATAGGTAGGATGTCAACATAAACAGGATTTGTTTATGACAGAGGTACTAAATAAATGAGAGAGAAAATAGAAGAGGAAAAACTAAGAATCCCAAGGTTTCTAGCTTTGCAGACTAAAGAAAAAAGAAAGCCAAAATGTGAGGCAGAAAATATAAAAGTGGAGCATATCTGACAGAAATCTAGTATTTAAAATGCTATTGGGACATCCAAAAATTGAGCTGCCCAGGAGGCAGCTAGAAATACTGGTACGTTGATCTCATTGGTTATAATGGCAACAGCTGAAGACATAAAAACAAACAAACAAACAAACAAAAAAAAACCAGGAGACATTTCTAAGAGAATATGTAGAGCAAGAGAGGAGTACAAAAGAAATCCGAGAAGATACAAATAAGTAATATGCATGTTCTGTGTTCATGGAAAGGAAGAATTAACATCATTAAAATGTCATGCTACCTAAAGCAATCTATAGATTCAATGTAATTCCTATTAAGATACTAGTAGCGTATTTCACAGAACTAGAAAAAATATCCCTAAAGTTTATTTGGAACCACAAAAGACCCAGAATAGCCATAGCAATCTTGAGAAGGAAGAACAAAGGTGGAAGAATCACACTAACTGATAATCAAACTATACTACAAAGCCGTAGTAATCAAAACAGCATGGTAGTGGCCTAAAAACAAGCCAATGGAACAGATTAGAGAGCCCTGAAATAAACTCACACCTTTATAGTCAATTAATATTTGACAGAGGAGGCAAAAACATACAATGGACTAAAGACAGTTTATTCACTAAAGGGTGTTGGGAAAGTTGGAAAGATACATGCAGAAAAATAAAACTAAATCACCTTCTTATGCCACACAAAAAAATAAACTCAAAATGGATTAAGGACTTAAGTGTTAGATTCAAAACCATAAGAATCCTAGAAGAAAACAGGTAGGAAAATAGTGGGCATTTCTTGTAGCAATATTTTTTCCTGATATATATCCTCAGGCAAGGGAATCAAAGAAAAAATAAACAAATAGGACTATATCATACTAAAAGGTTTTTGCACAGCAAAGGAAACCATCAACAAAATGGAAAGACAGCCGCTGAATGGGAGAACATATTTATGATACATCTGATAAGGGGTTAATATCCAAATTTTATAAAGAATTTATAAAACTCAACAGCAAAAATAAAATAAAATCTAATTTAATTGTGGGCAAAGGACCTGAATAAACACTTCTCCAAAGAGGACACACAGATGGTCTACAGATGCATGAAAAGATGCTCAACGTCACTAATTATCAGAGAAATGAAAATTAAAACCACAATGAGATATCACTTCACACCTGTCAGAATGGCTATCATCAATACATCAACAAACAAGTGTTCGTGAGGTAGTGGAGAAAAAGGAACCATTGTGCACTGTTGGTGGAAATGCAGACTGGTGCAGTCACTGTGGAAAGCAGTATGGAATTACCTCAAAAAATAAAATATGGAACTGTGTTTTGCCCCAGTAATCCTACTTGTGTGAATATAATATCCTAAGAATTCCAAAACACCAATTAGAAAGAATATATACACCCTTATATTCATTATAGCATTATTTACAAAAATCAGGATTTGGAAGCAGCCCAGGTGCCCATCAGTATAAATGGACAAAAAAGCTGTGGTACATTTACAATGGAATACTTACTACTCGGTTGTAAAAAAAGAAGGAAATCTTAACCTTTTATGACTGCAAGAATGGACATGAAGAGTATTATGCTAAGTGAAATTAGCCAGTTGGAGAAAGACAAGTATCATAGGATTTCATTTATATGTGGAATCTCAGTAACAAAATAAAGTAACGAACAAAATATAAACAGACTCATAGATACAGAGAACAGAGTGACAGCTATGAGAAGAGAGGGGGATTGGGTGGTTGGGTGAAAAAGTGAAGGGATTAAGCAAACAAAAAACTCATAGGCACAGACAACAATAGTATGGTGATTCCCAGAGAGAAAGGGGTTGGGGGTAGGTAGAAGAGGGTAAAGGGGGGATAAATGGTAATGGAAGGAGACTTAGGATGGTGAACACAAAAAATAATATAGAGACAATGTATTATAGAATTGTACACCTGCAACCTATGTAATTTTATTAACCAAAGTCACTCCAATAAATTCAATAACAATTAAAAAAAGAAAAATCCCTGTGGAACACTACTATTAATTTATTATCCAGTATAACTTTTAAATAGTTACAGTGATTGTACCTATATAATAGCTTGGGGTAAATGTACTTATCTAAATAGAACTGATACTATTTGAATTAAAAGAAATGAAAGCTGATTATCACTTTAATGCTTTATGTATATTATGAACATTTATTAATAAATTTAAAATGCTGTTACAATTCTTAGATGGGTATAGTATAGGTCAAATAACTCATTGACTGTAGGGAACACTTTTATAATGACAGTATCTTAAATATAAAGTATAAAAATTTAAATAACCTCTACTAAAATATATATATTTTTTATTTTTGAGGGCTCTAGAATTTAAAGTTACACAACTCTATGCCTGATTTTACACTCAATTCAAGTACCAAAATTAAAAACTATTTTCCCTTAAAAATGTATTTTTTTTGCATAAAAACTTCAGTCAGTAAACATTTTTGAATGAAATTATTTGTCATGTCAACTGTCTATTTCTGGTATCTAAAAATTATTTTTCTCATAGTTAATATAACAATACAGAAAACTGTGAATTTTTGCTTAGAACCTCTGAGAGAATTTTTTTCTACTGAATAATTGGCCATTGTTTCACCTCTTTTTTTAATTAAGTGCCCTTGAATTTGAAAATGCCATACAAAGTTACTTTTTTTTTTTTTTTACTAAATGGGAAGAAAAATGTTCCAGCTGTCTTAATTTGTCTTAACAAACTGAGCTATAGACAGTTGTCAGACTGTCTAGAAAAATAACTGTCTAAATTTAGAATATGTCTAAACACAAATTATTAAATTTACTAACTTCAAATTAGTAAAGTAAATAAAAGCACATATAACTTACATTCATGATTCCTTGGAAGCTTGAATTTTTTCAACAAGACCCTAAAATTCACAGGTAGAAAAACAAAATAACAAAAAAACACCCCATTTATTTCTGATATAACCTCGAAAGGTATTTTTTTATTTTAATTTTAGAGTAGGAATGACATTATAGAATTTGTACTGCTGAATGTGTAGGGATAAACTCAAAACTCCCATCAGTTTTTCTATTATAGCAGTAGTTAAATTTACATTTTAAAATAAGCATATGTAACAAAAGTATGATAAATGGAAACAAAAGACATTTACAGTAAAGGGATTCTGCCAGGGAGAGCCCATGTACTTCTTCATGATACAAAGTCCTTCACAAAGAGAAGCTAGTGAGGGAATTCAGGTATTCACAGTACTTCCTTGCGTTCCCAGGAGTCCCAGAAGTCTCCTATTACTAGAAATGGAATACTTTTCTGGATAGAGTAGCAAATGATTGTTTTCCTACATCAACCATTATTATGTATGAGAGAAATATTTTCAAATATCACCAGTTAGAATATGGCAAAAAAATAGAATATGGCTATTTTTTAAAAGTGGGAAATATATTGGGTTGGGCAAAAAGTTTGATTTTGTAAGATGGCTAAAGTAGCACTTGGTTGTCTTTAACTTCACTTGAAAAAATTTTGTTAGATTGTATTGTGACAGCTATCATATTAGCATGCATTTAAAAAAACATCAAAATTGGTGAATTTGTGTAGCCATTTAAATATTGAAGATAGAAGAAAATAAGCAACTTTTGGGCATATTATACTTTATTATTTCAAGAAAGGTAAATACACAACTGAAATGCAAAAAAAAAAAAAAAAGATTTGTGCAGTGTATGGAGAAGGTGCTGTGACTGATTGAATGTGAGTGGTTTCAGAAGTTTCGTGCGGGAGATTTCTCACTGGATGATGCTCCATGGTCGGGAACACCAGTTGAAGTTGATAATAATCAAATTAAGACATCGATTGAGAACAATCAACATTACACCATGCGAGAGACAGTTGACCTACTCAAAATATCCAAATCAATAAAGTTATTGGTTAAAATGAAAAATGTGTCTTTTATAGAAAAAACTAAATGGACCCTTTGGGGAACCCAATATATTGAATTCTTACTGACTATATTAAGTATATTTTAGTATATTAAATACGTGGACTATATTTCCATCTAGTTCATAGTTAACATACAGGAACAAATGATTTACATCACATAAATAACAAAGCAGAATGCCCTTGTCCTGAGGTAGCTGGCATAAAATAAAAAATGGGAAAAATCTATTTTAAGTATAATAATAAAACTAAATTGCAAGTTTTGAAAGGACCATATTTTATATCTTTATGCTAACTTGAGTAAATAACTTACACTAGTAGGTGCTCAGTAGAAACTGATAAAAATAATAATTTGATAAATAAAACCACAAAAAATAACAGATATTATAGATTTTTAACCTGTAAACAAAAGCACTGGAAATATGAGAAAGACACTATGTTCTTAATTTCTTGTTTGACTTTTTCTCTCAAATATCAATCATACATATTCTATAGTAGTATAATTAATGAGTTGTTGGTATAAGTATAGTAGGTAAACAAAATGAATTGAGTTAAACTAAATGCAAATAGTTTTTTTTTTTTTTTAATTTTTGGGATTCCCAAATAGATTCTGATACTAAAGGAAAAATTTCAGATTTGACAGAACTAATCTTCAGTGAAGTCCTACTTCTATCTTGAAAGACTCATAGTCAAAAGCTTATTGAAAATGAAAACAATAAATCAAAAAATATATATAACAAACCACACACTTATCAGTGATGTCAATCGGGGAGTTTTTTCCTATCTTCTAAGTCAGATTTCACATTTGTACACAATAAGAACCTAAAATTGATTTTTTCTTATTAAAACATTAACATTCAAAACATGTAGATGTGACAGTATGTTTTTCAACTTAAATCTTACTTAAAATACCCTAAAGTATATTGATAAGCTATGATCACATTACTTTTATATTTTCCCAGCATCAAATTTCTTTAATCTTGCAGTACTCAAACCACGAAAAAGGTAAAACAGAATATACTAAGATGTTACTTTGTGGAAGATCTTCATTACAAAGTCACTTACCAGCATATATGCCTACAAAGCTCCCCTTTTTTCTGAAATGTGGAACAGTTACAAACATGAGGATTTCCTAGAAAAACCTTTAAAAGAAAAATGCATACTTTTAAAAACTCCAGTTAATTTTTAGAGTTGGAGTAAAACTAAATTAATAGATAATTAGATTAAAAGAGATTTCAAGAAGTAATTTAGTTAACTCGGAAACATTGAATATCATCTACAGGGACATATTATTTCTCTACGCCAGTCTGATTTTGCACTTAACATATTCTTTGCCGTACGTAGTTAACACCTTGCATTATCAGTGAAGATTGTTTTTAAAAGATCTATACCTAAGCGAGTGGAAAGAAATCTACTTTTAAAGCTTTAAAAATCTATAATTATTTTTTACTAAAAGGAAATTTTACCTTGCAGTGATGCTAAAGACATTTTTTTAGATTCTGGATTCTTTTTTTGTGGACTTGACTTGGTGTTTACTTTATTGAATTTTATCAAAGGAGAATAATTTTGTTCACCAAATCTACACTGGCTAAAAACATGTATTAATTGCCGTGCTGTAAGCAACAAAGTGATAAAAGGATGGGTAAATAAGCACAGGTTAGTGACCTGTACTCAGTACTTAAAATGCATAACACTGAATTACAAATTTCCAAGTCAACTACTGAGAGGCAGTGCGGTGGCTGATTTTTGAGTCGCGAAAGTGGGATATGCTAATATTTGAAAGTATCTGTAGCCTTTCAGCAAAATTAAAAAGAATTTTTATTCATTAATATCTTTCCAAGGCACCACAATTTAAATACTTAAGAGTTTATAGCTTGAGTGACTACAGAAAACCCGATTTGCAATATTTAGCAAATATATACAGTATGCAGATTGTAGGATCATTTCGTTTCAGTTACGGGGCTAGTGACTGCTAATAATGAATCTCAGAACGTACGCAAAGCAAACCGTACATTCCTAGGAAACGACTCACTTTTCCAAGCCCAAAGATCAAAGGGCCATCATCTTACAAGAGCTGGATGCAATTGGGAGCCCTAAGCTCCAATAATGACACTTGTTTAACAAATACTAGTTCCCTCTGCAATAAGCGCGTCTTTAGAGCCTGGAACACTCGCGGGGCGGGGGGTGGCAGAGGGTAGCAGCAAACACTGCGAGGGCGGCTGGATGCGGGTGAATCTGGGGGTACTCAGCTGCGGGAGGCCCACGGGCCAGGCGAGGGGGGAGGCAGTTGGGGGCGGCAGTTACTCGAAAATCCCTGTTCTCCGGCTCCTCCTCTCTCAGCAGGAAGCCGGTGGGGCCAGTCTCTCTTAGGAGGTAGATGCTGCTGCTCAGCGCTAGGCGCTGTTGCCCCCTGAGGCGGGGGTTCAAGTGCTTTCTCTTTTTAAAGACCGTAGGGCCGCTGCGGAGCATTCTGGCTGAGTGCGGGCGGTGGCGGGCGGGGAGAGACCCTCGGAGCCGCCCGCCTCTCTCCTTGACCACCGCTGGCCCGCCGGTTGCCTTGGTGACGGAGGTTGAGCTCCCTGGCGTCCCGGCGTGCATTGCGCCGCGCTTTGGCTGGCGACAGGGGTGTGGGTGGGCGTTGTTTCCTTGGTTTGTACCCGCCTCTGCTCCTTCCTGAAATGGCGCTGCTGACTGAGGAGTATTTCTACCAATCAATTGGTTGGTGTAAAAGCTGGCTGCCGGAGGCGTAGCTGTCAAATCTCTGCGTTCCATCTGCGGGTTTCTCGCAGGCAGCGCTCTTGAACTGTGGTAGGACACTCGCACAACCCGGTTACGGTTTGGGCTCTGAATGCTAAAATTATCCTGTTTATTCCTTATCTTTATTGGAAAGCCCAGACCCATAGTAAACGTTCAACAAAATTCCACAAACATTTCTTGATTGCTCAATACGTGCATAATCTGAGCAGTCGCTGGGGAAGATCAAAGGTGAGGAACACAGGGATTTAACCTGTGAAGCAAGATCCTTAAATACGGATGTGTGCACGTGTGTGTGTGTGGGGGGGGGTGGGTCTGTAACTGCATGTTTGGGTAAGAATGGGTTTTGGGAAGGGAGGTTCGGAATCTATGCCTTCTAAATCTACAAATCCCTTAAGGTTTTCAAGGTATGCAACTTTGTCCCAATACTTCAAATTGTGAGTTTTGTTACCTCATTCTAGAGAGAGACCTGTAATAAAGTAGGAGCAAAGAGGCTATATTACTGGAATGTCTCTGAAATTGAAATCAGGCAATGGCCACTTGGTAATATAAAGATGGAGGATATTTGTCCCATTTTATCAGGGGAGGAAACCACAACTAGAGAATGTAAAGAGCAGGCCACGAAATAAAAGAAGATGATGGAAATGGCAGCTTTCCAAATAAGCACCATCCAATCCTAGGTCTATGGTTTTAATTTACTAAATTTTATTTCTACTTTCTTGTTCTGACTAATAACAACTAACATACCTATTACCATACTCCCAACTTTACCATCAATTTAATAAGTGCTAGATGTTAAAGTAAAACATTATAAATTAGGGAAAAATAATATTGAAACCAAAAGAATATAAATTGAATTTACTTAACTTCTTTATTAATAGATATAATTTTAAAACTTCAAAATAAATTAGTGACAATCTACACTTTCTATATAACAAGGAGAAAAAATTTCAGAGTGAAGGCACTGTATTCAACCATCATTCCCTCCCTCTCTCTTTCTCCATGCATCCAGTCTGTCCAGAAAAAGTCCAGCCATCATTGATATAATGAGGACAGTTTGCACAACATTGGTGTAACTCGGCAGCCCAGGAGAGTGGACTGAAATGTGCATGTGCGAACAATGAGGATTTCACTGTACTAGTCAGTGGGGGGTGGTAGACACTGTTGAGTGAGCATGTGTACTGTGTGGCCATTGCATTCAAAATGACTGAGCAAGCAGAACAATGAATCTGCATCAAATTTTGTGTTAAGCTTGAACTTTCTTCTGTGGACACTATTCTGATCATTCAGAAGGCTGCAGCTGTGGTCAACTGGTGACTAGAAGCTTCATCGCAACAACATGACTGCTTATGCATCACATCTTTTTGTGAAACATCAAATCACCCAGGTGACTCAGGCTCCCTACAGCCTAGATTTGGTGCCCTGGGACTTCTGGCTTTTCCTATAACTAAAATCACCTTTGAAAGGGAAGAGATTTCAGACTGTCAGTGAAATTTAGGAAAATATGACAAGGCAGCTGATGGCAATTGGGAGAACTGTGTGAGGTCCCAAGGTGCCTACTTTGAAGGGGACTGTGGCATCATTGTCTTACGTACAACTTTTCTTGTATCTTTTTCAATAAATCAATTTTTCATATTATATGGCTGGACAGATACCTTCTGGACAAACCTTGTATGTTGTGTATATACACACACAAAACCCCTCATATATCTCCATATATATTCTATATCTCCATGTACATAATATATAACTATTTAAGGTTACCTTGAAGATAGCTTTAAAAAATAATAGTAAATAACTGGTAAAACTGTTGTGTTTTACTTATTATCATTAGACAATGATACTCTATGTGTGAGTGACAAACACCGTTTTCAGAAAGGTTCCATGTTTACGACACAATAGTCTTGTAAGCTGAATATAAGTTTATAAATTCCATTTTAGTTGATGATAATAGTAACAATATTCATGCTTTCATGAAAATTAAAAAGAGAAAGCACAGATTGCTAGACAGAACTTCAGTCTAGTTGTAAGACATTTGTTTTTGTATCTGTCAGTTAAGGCTTTAAAAACATTTTAAAAGCCAGGTGACTATCCCATATGTTTGCTTCATCTCTTAAGAATGTGTGACAGGGGTAATATTTTGCAAATATTAAATTAGGGAATAAAATTCTCCCTTAAATTTGCAGTGCTCCCCTCCAAGTTACACTCTGAAGCAGATTGCTCCAGAAAAGGGGAAAGTGGTTAGTTAGTGCTAGAAACAAGTCATTGATAAACTCAAGATTTTCCTTGTATATTTGGGTGCTTTTATGTTGGGTACATATGTGTTTATAATGTTTATGTCCTCTTGATTAATTCTTCCCTTGAGTATTATGAATTATCCGTCTGTGTCTCTTTTTATGGCCTTTGTTTTGAGCTCTATTTTGTCTGATATAAATATTGCTACACCAGCTTTTTATTCCTGGCTTTGACTTTCAGTCTGTGTAGGTCCTTTTGTTTTGAGGTGGATCTCTTGTAGGTAGCACAGTGTGGGTCAGGCTTTCTTACCCATTTAGCTACCCTATGTCTTTTGATTGGAATATTTAATCCACTAACATTTAAGGTTATTATTGATAGTTACTTATTCATTTCACCCCTTTGTACCTGTGTTCCTCTCTCTTTCGCTCTTTTTCTTCCTCTTCTTCAAGCAGTTCCTTTAGCATCTCTTGCAGTGCCGGTTTGGTGGAGGTGTATTCTTTTAGCCTTCTTTTGTCTGTGAAGCTCCTTATTTCACCTTCCATTTTAATTGAGAGTCTTGCTGGGTAGAGTAGTCTTGGTTGCAGGCCTTTGCTTTTCATTATTTGGAATATTTTTTTGCCATTCCCTTCTGGCTTGTAGTGTTTCTGTTCAGAAATCAGTTGCTAGCCTTATAGGAGTTCCCTTGTATATTACTTTCTGTTTCTCCCTTGTTGCCTTTAAGATTCTCTCTTTGTTTTCAAAACTTGGCATTTTAATAATGATATGTCTTGGAGTAGGCCTCTTTGGATTCGTCTTGATTGGCACTCTCTGTGCTTGCCGAACTTGTGTGGCTTTTCCCCTCTCCAGGTTTGGGAAGTTGTCTGTCATTATTTTTTCAAACAGAATTTCTATTCTTTGCTCTTTTTTTTCTCCTTCTGGTATTCCCATTATTGGAATGTTGTTGCATTTCATGTTGTCCTGCAGTTCTCTTAAGCTGTCTTCATATTTTTTGAGTTGTTTTTCGTGTAGCTGCACTGCCTGCGTTCCTTTCTACCTTGTCTTCCAGCTCACTAATTCAGTCCTCTGCTTCATTCAGCCCAATTATAATTCCTTCAAGTGTATTTTTTTATTTCAGATATTGTACTCTTCATTTCTTCCTGGTTCTTGTTTATAGCTCCTATTTCCGTTTTCTTACTGTTGTAGTTCCTTGTAGTTGTCAGTGAGTTTCTTGAGCATCCTTATCACCATTCTTTTGAATTCTATATCTGATAGTTTGCTTGCCTCCATTTCCTTTAGCTCTTTTCCTGGGGAGTCTTCCTTTCCTTTAGATTTCAGGTTCTTTATTTGTTTCCCCATTTTGGGTGACTCTTTTACTTTGTTTCTGTGATTCCCAATGCTCTGCTTTGACAGCTGTCTTTGTAGGGTGAACTTCTGTGGTAGGAATTCTTTGGGACTCAGTGGTGTGGTCTCTTTGATCTCCTTGTCTGGATACTCTAGGGTTGCCCTTTCTTCCATTTGTGTGGGCTCTCTTGTCGTACTTGGGCTTTACCTGTTGGTGACTCCTGTGTTGGTGGTTTCTCCTGTCCAGTGGGTTTGCTGGTACTCACAATTCCCACCTTGTCTGATACGTGATCAGCTGCAGGGTGAAGGTGAAATGGAATAAGGCAGCAGGAGAGTATTCTATGGAATTTAAAGTACTAACAGGTAGAGAACAGATAGGAGGTCCTTTGGAGAAGTACAACAATAACTGTGATATTTCACCCAAGTAGCCACTTTTTATAAAAGTGAATAAGAATAAAACTCTTATTAGAAGGGGAAAAGAATATGAGCTGACTTTAGAAAGCAGAGCACTTACTTATGTGAGGTTAGATGGTGAGATATAGTGAGAGTGAGGTATAGAAATTTGGCATAGTGTGTGAGAGTATAAAGTTAACCACAACAGTAATAAAGCTCAGAAAGATAGCAAAATGGATTAAGACCAGGGTAGGGTGATTTGTGGGATTTGAAATAACAATAATATGATTAGAAATATATAATTGTCTTCCGCAACCTTTGGCTTCCAAACTTCATATCAGCTGGAATTCTGTTGGCTGTTCATTCTGTTCCTTGGAAGATCAGCGAGGTGTCCCAGTTGGGCGCTGGAGTAAGTGGGTTTGGCTCCCAATTACCTTGCCACCATCTTCTGGACCCTCCTAAACTTGACTAAATTTTAGACAGGTTTCTTCCTGACTTTATGCTCCTGACCTCCCTTTTCTTAAAGGATTTACTTTAGAAAACTTTCAATTGCCCCTTTGAGATATAAATCTTCTTCCAGTCTCTTGCCTGTTTTACAACCTAATAATGTCTTTTGCAAGAACTTGGGAGCCATCTCTTGGAAATGGAATTATCAAAAAAGTCATTGCTTTTGTTTGCCAGTCTTTGTGGCAGTGTGGGCCCTAACTGTGTGGAGTCTAACTGCAAGAATCACCAACTAGCAAACACAAAACTTGCGTTATCCTCTAGTACTTTCCCACTAGCTTTCTGCAAGCTTCAAAACTCACACCTTTTGTTTCAGTATTGTTGAGCCAATCTCTCTTCCCTGCTGCAGTCATCTTGAATGAAGTCTTTTTTGCCTGTTTAACTCTGTTCAGTGCAATTTCTCTTTGGCCACAGATACCATTTATCTAAAAATATTTTAATTATTAAATTAGACTAAATTTAGAATTTACTAAGTTTTTTTCTTTTTCTTGTGATCAAGGGAGGGTGGCTAGCAAAAGTGATTGGATCAAACATAGTTCGAATTTTTGCACATTCCAAGTGTTATGTAAATTTGTAACTCACTGTGAGTATGAGTAGAACTTTTGGTTTAAGATGCTAGACAGAGTATATAATGTTGGTTCCTCTTTCATCTGAAGAGCCTATGGAAATAAAAAGTTAAAAAAGTTTGAACCTCTGACATTGATTAGAACTAGAGAGAGCTGAGATAGGCAAAATTCTAAGAATGACCCCAATGACCTTTGTCCTAGTATAATTCCCTCCTCTGTGAATATCATGTTACAAGGCAAAATAGATTGTGCAGATGTAATTAAGGTTACTATCAGTTGATTAAGTTAATTAAAAGGAGCTGATTTGGGTCATCCTAATTTAATCACACAAATCCTTTAAAAGCAGAGAATTTTCTTTGGCTGGTGGCAGAAGGAAAGGTCAGAAATGAAGCATGATTCTCTTGTTGGCCTTGAAGGTGGAGGGGACCAGGTGACAAGGAATGCTGGGGGCCTCAGGAAGAACAGAGCAGGTTCTTGCTAACCGCCAGAAAGGAAATTAAGAAATAAGCTGTGTCAGACTGCTTAGCCACCTCAGGTTATGTTGGTGTAAGGTGTCCTTCTGGTGACCAACTGTCCTGATTCTCCAGGGTCTGAGGGCAGGGAGGTGCCTGGGAAGCGGGACTTTCGAGAACAAACTGTATAAAACCACAGGCAAACCAGTACAACTGGAGCTCAAAAATGCTGGGAATTGAACATCCATGGAGAAGTTAATAATGGAGATGGGATCTGGTGGATAAACTATTTCCTTGCCCCAACTCTAGACTGTCCTGAAACAGATTCTGAAGATGGTCCTGCAAGATGGAGCATCAGCTGTGCTTGATGCCGAGTGGAGATCAGTTTAATAATTTACTCCCTCATATTCGCTTACACTGTTTTCCTGTCCATTTCTGCTTCCCTTTATTCCTGCATCCCTGGGCTTTCACTCCCAAGTAAAATACCTTAGGCTCTGTTTTCTAGGGAACCCAGACTTAGAAGCAAACAAATAAAACATATTTCCGTAACAATTATTAGTTCTAGTAGTAAAAATATTGTACAGAAATGCAAAACATAATCAGTTTAGTACATGGCTTTCCCCTCATTGACGTTTACTTATTTGTGGTATTTTAACGTATCGAATAGTGACCTATCTAAAAGTTTGACGGAACTCTTTTGTGAGAATGAGTGGATGGGAAGAGTGAATATGTATGGTGGGATAGGGATGAGAAAAAGTAAAACCTTTAAACTCCTCAGTGGGAGGTAACTAGACAAACAGGACGTTGTTTGGTAATGTAGGCATAAAAATGAAATAATCAACTAGAATAATTTAAAATAGCCTCTGAGAAAGGAAAAATGGGTGTATAGCGAACAGAGATCATTTTTGTCTTAATAAACATTAAGTTTATTTAAAAGATTATTTAAATAATCTAATTTTTATAGAGTTTGGTGAGGTATTATTGAGATCCAATAGGATCTACTTTCAAGTAATTTCTTACTAAATAGGCCTCAATGCCTTATTATCTTTTGGCACATGTTTATGATATGTGTATTGCCCTTGCACCCATGTGTGTATTATTTAGTCTACTGGCTAATTTAAATGTGAAAAGCTTAAAAATGTAAATTCCTTGGCAGCACTGGAACCTCCTTTCTCCACTAGGTGTCAGCATAGCACTGTGAATAATTGGGTGAACAATTATTAAATCATTGCTTGTTCAAAAACATGTTTTTGTTTATCTTTCTAAAGATGACAATGGGAAGCTTAGATTTAATAATATAATCAGCTCATGTATTGTAATCATTGTCTATTCAAATGTTCATTTTTGTTTTACCTATTCAAATTAATGTCAGTTGCTTAAATTAGTTAAGCTAATCTACAGCAAGGGACTAGAAAAAGAAAACAGTTACATACAGGAATGACAGTAATGAGGATGTTTCCTGCATCTGTATTTTGGGTTTTCAGTCAGTGACTTTTTTCTTCAACAGGTATGAAAGAAATTTGGCCATTAGAGAAGATCAAAAGCATAACATTTCCCTTTTCTGTTATCTACTGTATAAATATGCTTTAAAGGATATGAGCAATAATCAACTAGCTTAGTGTTATGCTAAGTGAGGAGTCTTCCTTGTTAACAGACAGTGTTGGGTAATTTATAAGTTAGATATTTTCAACTTATGTTTTGCCCTCTGACTACCCAGTGCAGCATCATTGCCTTTGCCTCTGTGTGGACCCAGATTCATGGGAACAGCGGCTTCATCTCACACAAACAGTGAAAACTTGCTGTAGGTCATGTCTTCAGAGGCCAGAAAGAGCTAAATATTTGTGAGTTATTTTGTACTGAGTTCTGTTTTCCTTAGTACACAGAATTTTAGTCAGTTTGCTTAATGCAACTGTTACTATGTTGTAAAGGAAAAGAGGACACGATGAGTATTCTTCATACAACAATACATAAAAATTCACTGAAGTGTGCCATTTGGTCACTTAAAAAATGTGCTCAAAATTTTAATGTTTTCTGCCACGGGGGTGGGTGGATAGGAAGATAGTCAGTGGCAATCTAGTCTCTTTTTAATGAAGTATTCTAAATCTTTCATTAATTAGGTCATTTATGGTTATAATCTTGTGATTTCTTTAAAAAATTTCTTCAGGATTCACAGGAAATTCCACTCCTTCATGCTATTTTTCATAGTAAAAGGCTTACTTTCAGTCTGATTTACTCACAATATCAATCAATGACATAATAAAAAGCCAATATCAAACAATATAAACTATAGAAATTTTGGGACACTAAATTATTCTATACTGTAGGAAAAGAATATAGAGAATGTTAGGTAAATTGATATCTCTAAAAATCCTTTTATTTTTGCAAAACAATCTTTTAAAAATTTAGATTGAAGAAATTTCATATGGTACAACCCTAAGATGGGGATATACATATGTATATATGTCTATGGATATATATGTATATACACACATATGCATATGCATACACATACATGCATGTATATATCTGTAAGTATACACACATCTAAAAATACCAGAAAATGTCTAGCTTTATCTTCTCTTCATTATTATTAGAACAGTATTTGGAACGTAATAGGTATGCAATAAATGTTTGTTAAAAGAATAAACAAATAGAGAAGATATATATGTAAGAGAATTGATCAATAAATAAGACTTGGTCACTTTTGGAAGCAGAAGGCTGAGAAATTGAGAAACTCTTGGCGTTTTCTACATTAGAAAGCTTGGTGGTGGCATTCCTGAAGACTTGATAGTGTAGGAAGAATCACAAGTAGTACAGGAAAGATGAGTTCAGATTTTGCAATTTTGAAGCAGTGTAAGCAGACAGCAAAGCGAAGCTGTCTACTGGGAGCTGCTTACAAAGCACATTCATTAAGTGGACATGTTTGAGCTGGAGATAGAGAAGTTGTCATAATGTTGGGGGGAGGGGGCAGTCAGAGAAGCGGATTACATCATCCAGCAGAGCTCTTCAATGGGGACAGAAAAAAGCCCATGGCAGAAACCTTGCAGAACAACACTTCAGGACTGACATTAAAAAAGGATCTTGCCCTGGCTGGTGCAGCTCAGTGGATTGAGCTCGGGCTGTGAACCAAAGTGCTGCCAGTTCGATTCCCAGTCAGGACACATGCCTGGGTTGCAGGCTAGGTCCCCAGTGGGGTGCACATGAGAGGCAATCACACATTGATGTTTCTGTCTCTCTTTCTCTCTCTCTTCCCTTCTGTCTAAAAATAAATAAATAAAATCTTAAAAAAAGAAAGGATCTTGAAAAGCAAGCTGGAAAGGAAGGAATAAAGTGGTAGACGTAAAGAGTTGTGAATTTCATAAAAAATGGTGTGGTCTCCAGGGTCCAATGCTGAAATAAGTCTAGCCATTTGAGCAATAAAACTTCATGGATTTGTAAATTAGGAAATTGTCAGTGACTGTTAAATGAACAGGTTTAGTAGGGTTATGAGCATGAATTACTGTTTACCGTGTAATTGAGAACTAAGAAGGTGAGAAAGTGAAGAGTGAATATAGACTGTGGACTATATTTTGATGCAATATGGATATTTAAAGAAAGGGAGCAAGAGAAATTGGCCCTTGATGTTTGTTAAAGTCAGCTGACCTAACAGGGGATTTTATGGGGCAGTGGATCTGCAATCTTCAAACTGAGATATGTGCACCTCTTGAAGTCCACAAAGATGTTACAAAGTAAATGGGCTTGGAACAATTTTAAGAGCCAGAGTCCAGATCCCAAACTCCAATATTCATTCTTTTCTAATGTTCATCAGCCTGAGGACTTTAGTTAAAACGTCACACTTGTCTTCTTTTCCCACTTTCTTTTTGTAACCATACTTCTCTCACTTTAGAAAACGAATTCACTGTCTTCTGGATGTTCATCACCACAGGATGTGGAAATCACTGGGGAACCAAACAAAAGGAATTTTGTCTCTAATAGCTCAGAAATAAATCCTTTTAAAGGCATTTGAGACACAAAGACATTTGAGAATTATAAATTTCTTATGTTTCTAATTCTTTGCTTTCCAAGTGATTACAGGAGTTGATAAATAATTAAATATACTTTATGATAACAGATCAACATTCGATTTTTGGCACAGAAGTTCAAATAGTTGAGTTTCATTGTAAATACCAAAACTTCCTTCCCCATCTGTCCCATCCCACATTGTTATGTGAAAAATTTTCTCAGTATTTATAAAAACAACAACAATGAAAGAATTAAATCCATGCTTAATACTGTCTTCTAACATAAAATAATATTTATTGTTACATAAACTAATTTAAAAATGAAACAAAACAATGAAAAGGAATTCCATCTGGTACAAAGGAACGTGTTGGGAAAGAGAAGAACGTTGGTTAGGGGTGAGGAAGTGTTCAGTGTTATGGGAATAAGAGCGTATGAAAGGAAAGGTAACTAAGAGGCCTGAAGTCTTTGATGAACTGGATAAACAGCAACAGAATGGGATTACTGCCTCCAGGTTTGAACGTTCTTTGTAGATGCAGACAGAGGGGTCAGGTGATGTTAGCTGTTCGGTGGAGCCAGCTTCTGTGACTCTACTTTTTCCTCAGCATTCATGACTTTGAGAAAGGCATTTGAGACCATAACTGTAATTAGATGAATCCTGAAAAGATCTCTCTCATCAGGTGGTGTGAAGATATCAATACACCTAAGAAAACTCACTTGTTGGGGAATAAGAGCTGGACTATTTCCTTCAATGCAGTATTTTCAGGGTTTAGAACCCTGCCTGACGTAGGGTACTCAACTACTTTCCCTTCAATGAATTGACAATGATTAGAGGCAGCCAAGACTCCTGAGTCCTCAATCAGTAGAACAAAGTAGAGTTGCAAAATTTAATAAAGCCTAATTAAATAAATTTATGTATTATTTGTTCACTCTATTATGTAGATTGGAATAATAATAGGTTCCAGTTATATATTTATATAATTGAATTTAAAGTTCTCTTTTAAATACTTCTCACATTTTTTATTAGCTAAAATAAGGGATAGAGGTGTAACACATTACAAAAAAGTATACTTCAAATGACAATGCTATTAAATTACATTCTATAAACAATAATTAAATTATTTGTTTATGGCAATATGTGTGAGAGTCAAGAGTATTTGTGTGTTTGGATGACAGCAGAGAAATAAAAGGCTAACACAGTTAATCAAACTTGGCATCCTGGGTTGAAAATGTCACAGATTTAGCTTGTGATAGAATGATCATGTAAAAATACGACTAGTAATAATCTCCAGCTGACATTCTTAGGAACATAAGGATGACTTTGTAGTTAAGAACTATATTTAGGTGAAAAGTCTTCATGATGTTTCTGTCAATTAAAATGAGTATCGTTAACAGTTATTTTATGTCGTGGACCCCGGCTCATGGAGTCCACGGCGTTGTAGCTGAAACAAAAGAAATTCGCATGGACTACCGAATCCTGTGGAAAAAAAGGGCAAGTGGCTTCTCTCTCAAGGGGAGGAAAAGCCGCGGCCTCCGCCATGACAGGCCTTTATTTTATTTCTGGTCTCATTACATGATGGTTCTCACTCACTATGCACAGGTTCGCTATAAGTGGTTACCTTTTACAAACAACAAAGGAGCCAACGCTGCTAATCACATCACAGAAGAAGGATATTAGCAAATGAAAAGGGAAGAGTGGTCAAACTGGTTACACTCATCCTAGGAAGGTTTAGCATGGATTTCAGGAAGTTACAATAAGCACTTGCTATCCCAATTCAGGGTGAGGGAGTTTCAGCAAAAGTAAGACTAAAAGCAGTTAAGGTATGTTGCAAACCTGATTTCCCAGGAGAGAACCTATCTGTGGGTGTGGGTCCTGTACATCTCTGAGTGGGAGTTGGGTTCATGCCATGCAGAAGAGTCTCCCATAATTTTAGTAAAGTTATTTAATTGCAAATTACAAAAATTCAAATTTAATTGGTTTTAAACAAAAGTGGGAATTTATTGGCCCAAACAGTCGGAGTCCCCAGGTAAAAGTAGCTTTAGCACAGCTGGATGCAGGAGCTTAAATAATATCATCAAGACCTCCTCTTTCCTCCTCTCTTGGGCATGTTTTCTTTTGTGTTACATGTACTTCTAGGTAGATTTTTCCCATTTGATATCCAAGGGAGGTTTAAGAATTCAAGCTTGGTCGGTACTTACTACCTTTAAGCTCTGAAGTAGAAGATGGTCTTTTGCCGATAGTTTTAACAAAATTGCTGGGGTGTTTTCATGGTCCCGGCATGGGCTGTATATGCGGTCACGAAAAATTCATGATGGTCAGCACAATACAATACTCTAAGTGAACAGATCTATTTTTTTTTTTTTTTTGGTACCGCTGTAGAAAAGTCATCTTTACCTGAGCCACGTGGGTTGGAAATTCCCTGAAATAGACAGCAGACAAAATAATATGACCTCTAAAACATTTTCACATAATATTTGTACTAATTAACCATATTACAAAAATTAGTGCATTAAATAGGCTAAACAAAAGAAAAATAAATACAGAGTGGCTCAGACAAGAATCTCTAAAAACATTCCAGAGGTAGGTACGTAAGCAGTTCAGGGAACGCAGGTGGCTCTTCTTTTTAAAGTCAGTCAGGAATTGAGGTTCCTTCTGCTTTGTTGTTTTTGTTTCCTTGTGCTAGAGCTAGCTCCTTGGAAGCAGTCCACAGGTCAGGGGAAGGAGGACAGAGAGGAAGAAGGAAAAAGAGGAAGCAAATTCTGTTGAAGGAGATGGTCCACAACTGACACACAGCACTCCTGCTCATATCCCGCTGGCCAGAACAGAGTCATGTGACCATTCCTGGTGGTAAAGGAGGCTGGGAGATACGATATCCAGCTGTGCAAACATGTGTTGAGCTAAAACTTGGGAGGACTTAATTATTAAAAGGAAGCAGGTGAGATTGTATAATGGAACAATTGTGCCCACTGCAACAGTTCTTTTAAATTTTAGATGTACTAACTGAAAGAGAGTAAATATTAAAAATTACTTTCACAATGAAAAACACTGTTAAAATGTGTCTTTATTAACATGGAAAAATGGAAGAAAGGATTTCTGCTGCTATAGTAAAAGAAAAAGTTGTGTTTTTCTTTTATGTGTTTAATTTATTTTAAAGTCCTTCACAAATGGTGGTGCTGTTGAGGGTAACTTTAATTTTTGACATTACTATGCACATTTTAGAAATATTAACATATTTTCGTTTTTAAAGGAATGGATATTGATGCTCGCAAAAGGATTATAAATATTTTGATTTTGAATTCTTTATGTCATTGGCCAATATATTTACATTTTTAGAAAACATGGTTTTTACTATTTTCTATTTTAGAGAATTAAATTGTATACACTGTAAAAGAACAGATTAAAAATTCAAGTCAAATAGAATTGCAAATTGCCTCTATTTCTAATGCTAAAAACTTACTGAACTGGAAAAAGTATAATTTAGCAGATCACTCGCATGCCAAAAAAAAAAAAAAAAAAAAAAAAAAGGAAAGAAAAAGAAAGAAAGATGCCTGGTTTGGATTTCATCCAGGAAGACATCTGTTTGCCTTGAACTAATAATAGTATGACCCTAATGATGTGCCAAACAAGTTATTTTAATGGAAATGCTTTGTTTGAGAGGTTAAGTTTGGTTACTCAGCAGAACTTCTGTGCTTATAAAGGTAGCATGTTTGAATTTTCCATTAGGAAACACATACCCCACCGAAGGCAATCCTGGGAAACGTGGTGGGAGCTGCTGCACATTTAAAGCTCAGCTAATGTAGTGCTCTTGACCGCTAAATGTCCTCTCAAGGTCAATCACATTAAGAGAATGGATACAAATCACTATTCAAATTTTCAAATTGATATTGGAAATTCTTCATTGCTCAAAAAGCACAAATATTCATTCAAATGCCTATCAACTGTTTCTCAAAATTTACTCAAAATAAAAATTCTATTTGGTTCATTTTGGTCCCATTATTTCTCACTCTATTTTTTCCACCTAAAACATCAAAAACATTTAGATAAAATGAAGAAGAAATATCAAGTATTTGAATATTTTGTCTATGTGATTTTAAACATCTGGATTTTTTAAATCATAGAAATGATGGGATTATCAGATTATTTTCAAACTATCTATTGTGTGTACTTAACATGTTGGTAAAAACTACCATGTGCACT
Source organism: Glossophaga mutica (assembly GCA_039655065.1). Lineage (NCBI taxonomy): Eukaryota > Metazoa > Chordata > Mammalia > Chiroptera > Phyllostomidae > Glossophaga > Glossophaga mutica. The sequence continues at coordinate 39,873,836 of CM077306.1, read as the reverse complement.
ACACCAAGAGGAATAATGTAGGGTAAGTAATTTATAACATTTTAGGCCTGTTGCCTGGTTTTAGTGATTGCTCTGTTCCATTCTTATTGTGCCAACACTGTTTTTGATTTAAGCAATAGACCAATGGCTAATACTCATTTAGAAATATGGCTAGAATTTTATCCAGTATGACTTTGGTTGATAATTGAGAAGCACCATTCACACCGAAAAATGTGTGTTTTAACAACATTAAGTTCTGGGCCTTAACTAGTGCAAGAAAATATGTAGTATTTTGTATTTTACTTTCTTGAACTGAATATTAATGATATAATTCAAGAAGTATAAAGAGGCTAACACCTAACAATTAAAATAAGGTTTTCTATGGAAGAAATTTCTGTATAAATATGACTGCTATTATGTGTAGTTGATCATCACATTTTTGTATTAATTAACCATCTTTGATTCTGAATGCTGGGCACAGAGAGTGCAGTCAAATGAATATTTTCTGGCCAAGTCTAACTCCACGTGTTACTCACCATGGGAAATACAATAGATTTTGGCTGAAATAATACTAAGATTATTCTAGGTACTTTCTGGTATACCTAGCTTACATGTTTCCCCCTTAATTAACTAGTCTTTACGGAAGTGATCTTCCAGGCCTAGGCCAGTTTTGGGGTAGGGTCTTAAAAGTTTTTGATTTAATATTTTGAGTCTCAGTAGAAATGTATTGCTCCTGCTGCTCATTATTGGGGTCTCATAATGGTTAATATAGAGTTGGTTCATTGGTACATTTTATTATTTTAAACACATATGATCTTAAAATAAAAATAGAATACATCATTTACTTTGGAGAATGGAAGGAACATAATGTCTTTAAAACAAAATAGAAAATGAATGAAAATTATTCTTAGTCAAATTCACATTTTTATCTAGGATCTATTAAATATATACTATTACTATTAATTACTTGGGTCAAACTTATTGAAATCCAAGCTCGTTGTAATTTTGCAGCCACTGAACAAGAAATCCTGTGTTTAGAGAATTGTTCTCTCTGCCATCAATGCAGAGATGTGGCCACTGGAAATAGTCTGAGAGGGAGATGGGCCCTGCAGAAATATTGGAATTTGATGATACACAACTATGGAATATTTTTGTTAATAAAACATTTATATCCTAATAACTTTGAAGGAAGATAATTTTAGATTTGAGTCTATTTTATATCTAACTCTTTTGTAGAGAAGGCTAAAGTTTTTGACTCAAGGAAGTGGCCATACACAACTACAACTCAAAAATAAACTTGAAAGATGTTAGAAATGAATTATTCTTTTATATATAAGATATTCCATGAATTATAAAATTAAATTAGTGCTAATAGTAAGAAAGTAGGCTGGTTTTGAGATTGAATAATAAATTTTATATGTCTGTCAATATTTTATAAGTCTGCAAATGTTAATAGGTCAGAAACAATTTTGTAATTTCGTTAGTCCTCCAACAAGTCTAAGGGACAACCACTCGTTTTTTTCCCAGTGCATAGAAAACACTAATTCTTGAGAATATTTACCCAAATCTTTGTTCACTTAATGGAATAAGATTACTGGAGAAATGTAGCAAATTTAGCTTATTTAGATTGCCTATAGGATCTTTTTTGAATTTGCCTTGAGCCTTTGTAGAATTTTAACTCTTGGAACAAAAGGGATTTTAGAGACCATTTATTTGTTGTTTCAAGTGCCCTGACTTACCTCCTGATGTGTGTGTGTATATACACACACACACACATATATGTTTATATATGTATATATATATATGTGTGTTAGAAGAAAACAAGTTAGAGGAAAAGGGGTGAAGTGACAGAGGAAGTACCAGGGATTGCTCGTGATCCATTGTCCATCTCATCTGTAGCACAGTCTGTAGGAGAGTGTTGTGCCATGAGCCACCATCTGCTATGTCTGCCTGAGAGTTGGAGAAACACTAATCTATATAAACCACATTATACAGTTGAGAAAACCAGTGATCAGAAAGGTGAAATAAAGGTATAAAATAGTTGTTTAGAAGCATAGGATAGAGGAAAAAGTTCTTGGATAGAAATCAGTACATTTTGATTTTAGCCCTATAAGTGCCACCAATTTGTTGGAAACAGAAGCAAAAAAATGACTGTAAATGTGACCAGAGACTTAAAAAAGTATGTCATTTCTAGAGTGTCTGGGATATTTCCATTGCATGTGTGAATTTGGCATGCATGCTCACATCTCCTAGATAGGGCTACACTTCATGTCTCAAAATCCTGGTTGTGGGCAACAATGGCAGCCGACTCATATCAGTCATATTGTTTGTGTGGCATGGCTCAAGCAGGATGATGAACCAATAGGGGAGAAGAACCAGGTAGTGGTGATTGTAGAGTTTGGGCAGCAGCTATGTTGAGTCCAATTGATTCAGTGCAGACAAAGAAAGATGCAGAGATAAAAATATGATAGCTTATATACATGGAGCACATAATTATATGCATACTATAAGTATCATTCTAAGAACTTTACATCTCCAATGTCATCTTATCCTGATTAGAAAGGTACTTTTTTGTTTCTATTTTTTAGATGGGGAGCATAAGAGTTAGATATACAAAGTATTTTATCCAAAGTCATACAGCTAGCAGATGGTAAAACAAGGGCTCACATTCCTGAGCAGTGAGAGAAGCAGAGATATGGAAAGCAACCTGATATTAATACATTTTTAGTTATTCTAGATGTGGTTTTCCAAAATGTGTGTTCCTCGGGCTGTGGGGTTCTGTGAGATTCACAGAATACCTTTGTTTTCACCCTTTAAAAAAAAAGAAAGAAACATGAGCTATATTTGTTCCTTACACACACAAAAAAGCCTTTATGAAATGTTGGAAAACCATGAGCTGAGAGTAGAGACTGCAGAGAGGTTTACCAACAGAGTCTTGACACTATTTACACAGCATGTAAAGTACCAGACAGGGTGGTGGTTTAAAAAAAGTCATCTCTGACCGAAGGTAAGAGATACAGATTACAGACACAATGCAAATATGGAGATAATAAGGATTGATAAGTAACCATATCATGTTGGAAATTTAGAAATTCTGGGCATGGATGTGTTAGATTTGGCTCAGAATTTTTAACTGTTCCGGAACCCAAAAGCTGGGAGTGGAGTGATGTATCAGTTGTAGGGTGTTTCCAATAAAAAGGGTTGCACTATTATTTGACATGAGAAAATGGTCAAAATGTATTCAGAGCTATACATCAGATGACAGAGAGAATCATATCTTATAGGAGTAATTCTTTCTAAGAAAAAGAATGGACAAATTGATACAAATTCTAGTCTAATGATTATTCTTTGAATTATATCTTTGGTCTTCAACCATATCACCAAGCAAAGTGATTTATGGGCTACACCTATTTTTTACCTTCTTAACAAAAATTTTAAGTGTACAGTACAGCATTGATGACTATGCGCACAATGTTGCACATAGGATCTCTAGAACTTTTCATCTTGCATGACCGAAACATTCTATCCGCTGAAGAGTACCTTCACATTTCTCTAGCCCCCCAGCCACTTCCGACTGCCACTCTACTTTCTGCTCTAGCCATCTCAGATAAGTAGTATCATACAGTATTTGTTCTGTCACTGACTTATTTCACTTAGAATAATGTTTCAACATTCATCTATGTTGTAGCCGATGACAAGGTTTTCTTCTCTTTATGGCTGAATGATATTCCATTGTATGTACATACCATATTTTTAATATCCATTCGTCTGTTGATGAACATTTAGGTTGTTTCTATAACTTAGCTGTTGTGAACAATGCTGTAATGAACATGGAAGTACAGTTACCTTTTTGCGATCCTCATTTTGTTTATTTTTTAATTATTTGTATTGATTATGCTATTATAGTTTTCCCAATGCTTCCCCCTTTATCCCCTCTCCACCCTGCCCCCCAGCCCTCCAGCATTTCCCCCACCCCTGCTTAGTTCATGTCCATGGGTTGTACATATAAGTTCTTTGAGTTTTCTGTTTTCTGTACCATTTTTTATCTCTCCCTGTCTATTTTATGCCTATTAATTATGCTTCTCTTTCCCTGCACCTTTTCCCCCATTCCTCCCTTCCCCCGCCCCCCACTGAAAATCCTCCATGTGATGTTCATTTCTGTGATTCTGTTTCTATTCTGATTGTTTGCTTAATTTTGTTTTCATTGTTTTTGATCCTCATTTTAATTCTTTTGCATAAAGACCCAGAAGTAGGATTGCTGGATCATATAGTACTTATGCATTTTTAATTTTTGAGGGACTTCCATATTGTCTTCCATAGTGGCTACATCATTTTACATGCCTACCAACAGTGCACAAAGTTTTCAGTCTCTCCATATCCTTGTCAATGCATTTCTTTCCTTCCTTCCTTCCTTCCTTCCTTCCTTCCTTCCTTCCTTCCTTCCTTCCTTCCCTCCTTCCTTCCTTCCTTCCTTCCATTTTCCTCCCTCCCTCTCTCCTCCCCCCCCCATATTTCTCTTTCTTTCTTTCTCTCTTTGTTTTGATGCTAGCCATTCAAATACAAGGTGATAGCTCACTGTGGTTTTTATTTGCATTTCCCTGATGATAAGTGATGGTGAGCACATTTTTATATACTTGGCCATTCATGTCTTCCTTGGTGGAATATCTATTCAAGTCTTTTGCCCATTTAAAAAATTGAATTACTTAAATGTATTCTTGTTGAATTGTAGGAGTTCCCTATATAGTTTGGTGACAAATCCTTTATCAGATAGATAGCTTGCAAATATTTTCTTTGATTTCATAGGTTGCCTTTTCACTTTATTGATTATTTCCTTTGCTGGGCAGAAGCTTGTTAGAGTGATATAGTCCTACTTGTCTGTTTTTGCTTTTGTTGCCTGTGATTTTGGTGTCATATTCAAAAAATCGTTGCCAAGACCAATGTCATGAAGATGTTCCCCAGTGTTTTGTTTCAGGGTTTTTACAGTTTCGGGTCTTATATTTATGTCTTTAATTTATTAGGAGTTGATTTTTGTGTATGATGTAAGATAAGGGAACAATTTCATTCTTTTGAATGTAAATATACAGTTTTCCAACATCATTTGTTGAAGACTCTGTCTTTTCAGCTTTGTGTATTCTTGACACCCTTCTTGATGATCAGTTGACTGTCTATGAGTGGATTTATTTCTAGGCTTTGTATTTTGTTATACTTATCTTTGGTCTGTCTTTATGCCAGTGCCATGCTGTTTTGATTACTTGAGCTTTGTAATTTATTTTGAAATCAGTAGGTATGAGATCTCCAGCTTTATACTTCTTTCTCAAGATTATTTTGGTATTTGGGGTCCTTTGTGGTTCCACATGACTTTTAGGATTTTTTTCTATATCTATAAAAATGCCATTGGAATTTTGGAAAGGAAGTCACTGATATTATTTTAAGTATTATGGATGTTTTAATAATATTATGTCTTCCAATCCATGAACATTGGATGTCTTTCTATTTATTTGCGTCTTCTTTAATTTCTTTTAGCAATGATTTGTAATTTTCATCTATAGGTCTTCTGCCTTACTAAATTTGTTCCTAAGTATTTATCCTTTTGATATTATGGTAAATAGAATTGTTTCCTTAATTTCTTTCAGATTGCTTGCTGTTAGTGTACAGAAACATATTTTTTCATGTTAATTTGTATCCTGCAACATTACTAACTTTGTTAGGTTTAATAGTTCTCTTTTATATGTGAAGGTGGAGATGAGTTGGAAGCAAGGGGATTTGAATGTGTGACTGTCAATATTCTGCATAGTGGAATCTCCTAGGAGACTGAATAAATGTAGTTAGGAATAGATGCATTGCAATTTAAGTGTAAGTAAAACATGTTTGGGTTATATAAACAAGTATATAAAAATGTGCATTACTTCCTTACCCTTTAAACATTTACTGGACTTTAGACTCAATTTCCAATAATCATTGGAGGTAATTTTTTTTTGGCAAAGAGCATTTGCCATAGTGATTGCAAGAGGATAATTTATTGCTTGTTTTGCTTTTCTTGTTACTTTCTTCAGTTTATCTTGGTATGGTTTCATTGTCTGAAAGGACTGAAATTTACAAAAGTGATTTTCTAGTGCCATGACAAAAAAGATTAGCAATGACAGTTTTCTCAAATATATGTTTCCTACCAAAGACAGCCTTCTCAGCCCATTTCCTTTAATGATATCTGGGGAGGATCTGATAAGCTTTATTCTACTTTACACAGGTTAAAGGGCATTGCCTTCCCTTTCACTCCAGCAGCCAACAACAAAGCCAGGCACATGTTATTACCATCACACGGGAAGCTGTGGGCTTGCTGGTTTTAAACAGAGCACAAATACAGGAAAAGTGTCAGGCAGGTTAAAAGCTGGTAGAGCTGTGCTAAGAGAATATTATACTAATAATATTACAGACAGATCTAGAGATATGTGACTAGATTTCATCAAAAAGTACTTAGGATCCTTAAACATCTAAAAAAAACTATGAAAAGCAGTTATTTTTTCTTTCTCTTTTGGAATGATGACCCCATTTTTTAAAAATAGGAAAATTACAGTTAAATTAAGACAGTTACGTTAGGGAATAACATCATTTCACAAAGTATACACAGTTTTCTTAATAATTTAAAAATGGTTCCCATTTGTCTTGCACGATAAAAATTCCAATTGTATTCTCTTATTTAAAAAGAAGAGAGGATTTATATTTTGTGGCTAAAGTTTTGCCATAAATAAAGGATTTGTACCTTTTGGAAACTAAAGAACTCATTCAGGGATTTTATTTTATATACTGTAATTAGGGTACACATCTAGTTTTAAAGAGTTATCTCAGTCATGGTGGATATATTCTAGAGATATCTATCTATGTAGTTTTATATGTCATGGTGGATTTGTTTAAAAATTGATCTGCTTAGCACAATAGCTTCTAAATCCCTTCTTTTAAAAAAGTTTACAAAGAAAATGAATTATAAAAACATCTGAATAGAAGAGGAAAAAAAACTTGTAGTATATTGTCTCCCACTTTGACCCAGCCATTGTGAACATTTTGAATTCATTTGCTCTCCATGTATATGTTTTCAAGATTGCAGAGAAATGTGTCTGTGTGTGTAAATGTGCAAATGCATGTATATTTATAATATTAAATATCACTTTTTAAAAAGTTAATATATCATGTGCATTTTTATGATTTTGTGTTATTCATAATGTTTAGTTTTAATGGATACATACAGTTCCATTAATTGAACAAGCCATAATTCATTTATTCAGTGAACAATTCTGTGGGATGTACAGATATCTTTATTGGATTATTTCAAGTCTTCTAGTAACCTTGGGAACAGTGCTTCCCTAGATCTTGTATGTTTTTATGGCCGTGATCAGGAAGACCTTTGTCATATGGCTCGACTATTGGATTTAGCAGACCTATTGTACTGCACATGCTCTCAGTATAAAGTAACTAAATATCAAATATTAAGTTAACTGTTTCCAGGGAATAGTTAATGGGGTTGAGTAGGAAGTGTCATGGTTTTGTACAAATACAGGAACCATTTCCAGTTTTGATTCCAACAGGAAGAGGTTGTACTGCTGAAGAGGCTTAAAATATCTATTATTCAGGCATCAGTTGGAGCAGAATTATTCTGGCTGGTACTCAGCCAAAGTACAGACAGAGAAAACTAATGTTTGGACAATAAGCAAATAAGTTATAAGGAAATAATAATACTGAATAAATTAATAAGTTAATAAGTTAATAGGTAAAAATAGTACAGAAAAAACAGAGTAGTGAAATTCATTTTTGTGTTTTGATATGTTATAAACCACATCAGACCCATATGTGATGTGTGTGTGTGTGTGTGTGTGTATAGTGTTAGAAAAACTATGCTAGTTGTACATCTTTCTTCTTAGGACTCCAGGACAATTCTAATAGTAATACATTGATTAAGTGTCTTCTTCGACGATTGCCAATGAAGAACCAAACAGAAAGCCCTAGTGTATACCACTGTTTATGAGAATGCTTGCATCATCCCTGAGAACATTACTATACGTCTTCTGACACTAACGAAAGGAAATTATATCATTAACTCACACTTCTTCATTCTTTTTGCTTCCTTTTTTTGTTTCTCTCTCTCCTCCCCCAGATCTTTCTGTTTAAAAGAGAGGACTTGAAAACCAGATTAAAAAAAAAATCAAATACATTGAAGCTATTAAATATCTTTTTCCATAGAGTATGATATGGAATAAATGGTCATTTCTTATCTTCATGAAAATAATAATGTTTTTAAAAGTCTTATTTATACCTCTAACTTTTTGTTCACCTTATCAGGTTTTTATTATTAAGGAACTCCATTTTTCTTATTTATGGACAAGTTTTCAAATAAGTTATTATCGAATAAATACATTCAATACCTTTTTCATAAGAAGTTTTCTTGTAAAACCACAATATAAAGAAAAGAGAAGCCTACTATGACGGTTTGACTAAAAACAAATGCTGTCTTATTTTTATTTAGAAAAATCACATGGAAATATCAAAGAAAGAATATTGTTTAGCTAGTTTAGCTTTGTATTGGGCTGATGCTGGACACAACAACAAAGAGAAGAAAAGTCTCTGTTGAAGTCCAGATGTTAGAAGGCTGTTGAACTTGGGTCAACTGACCCAGGAGAATCACTTGGCTGCTAGAAGGGCCCTGCTTCTGGCTGTGTGCAGTTCAAGGAAAGCCCTTTCAGCATGTCCGAGAGCCAGATCCAGGGTGTCTCAGACAAGCTGGGGCGCACTGTGGAAAAATCTCCTGAGTTATTGTGCAATCTCTGACTCTGTTTTTTTCCCAGCTGTTCCTTCTCAAGATCACATGCTTAAATTGGGTCATGCAGCTGTCTGTGGGTGGAGTGCTTATACTCAGAGCTCTTAGGTCTGATGGGTGCGGGTCAATGCTACACCATTTTCCCCCAACTCTCACCCTGAGAAACTTTAGAAATAATCCCTTGAAGTTAGTTGGTAACCTGATCTGTTCACCCTAAATATTAAAACAGGACTTACTCTTTTGGGGGGTATTTTCTTGGTAAATGACATTTAAATGACAGTCCTCAGATAGTTTGAAATATGTTTTACTTTCTCTTAAAAATGTAATGACAAATGTTATATCAATGGATTTAGATCAATGAATCTTAAACTTAGCTATCAGTTTAAAGAAGTCTACATTTCTGCAGTAGTAGTTTTTAAATTTACAGTTTTATAGATACTTTATCAGAGCATTGAGTATTATAATTATAACCCCCCCACTAATACTATATTCTTTTTTCAACCATTTCAAAGTGTAAAATTTAGTGGCATTTAGTACATTTATAATGTAGTGCAACCATCACCTCTATCTAGGTCCAAAACATGTTCATCACCCCAAAAAGAAACCCTGTGCCCACTAAGCAGTTACTTCCCATTCCTTTCTACCGCCTGCTGGTGGGGGGCACCAATCTGGTTTTGCCTTTTCTGGATGTTTTGTATAGTGTACCTGGAATCACGCAATATGTGATCTGTGTCTGTCCTCTTCCAATGAGCATAGTGTTTTCTAGAATTATCTACCAGAATCATTAAAGTGTTACCTTCTGGAAAATTCAGAAGGCAGAAGAAACCCCAGCTCTCACTGCATCTATAAACAATGTACCTAACCTGAAGGCAATTAGAAAAGATTTAAGGAGGTGTCTAATGCCTCAAATATAACGGTGTAGTACTACAATGAAAATAAAATATTACAGTAACAAAATCATTACAAAAAGATAATAATTATCCAATAATTGAGCTCAAAGGCATGGAATTTTGAGATCTAGCTGATTAAGAATTCAAAATAGCTATTTTGAAGAAACTCAATGAGTTACAAGATAACTCAGAAGGATAAATCAATAAAATCAGGAAAATAATACAGAAACACCATGCAAAATAAGATATTTACCCAAGAGACAGAAACCATAAAGAGCCAAACAGAAAACTTGGAGGTTAAGAATTCAATGAATAAAATAAATATTCAATAAAGATCATCTGCTCCAGAGTAGAGCAAATGGAAAGTAGATAAGTGAACCAGAGAACAGGAATTTTGACATAACCCAGTCAGAGAACAACAACAACAACAACAACAACAACAACAAAAGATGAAGAAGAAAGAAAGATAAGAAAGAAAGGCCAAGGAAAGCCTAAATGATGTATGGGACTCTCTTTAAAATAATATTAGAATAAGGTGCCTTCCAGAAGGAGAAGAGAGGAGAAAGGGGCAGAAAATTTATTTAAAGAAATAAGAGCTGAGAACATCCTAAATTTGGTGAAGGACTTGGACATTCACGTTCACAAAACTAACAGATTACCCTGTTTTATCAATGTTACGTGCCTTCTCCAAGACACGTAATGGAACTGTCAAGAATCAAAGATAAATGGGGAATCATAAAAGCAGCCAGAGGAAAAAATATTAAAATCTACAATGGCTCCTTCAAGAGGCTATCTGCAGATTTTCAGGAGAAACATACAGGTCAGAAGAGAATGGAATGACATATTCAAAATGTCAAAAGACAAAACTGCCATATAAGAATACTCTATACAACAAAGTTATTCTTAAGGTATAAAGGAGAAATGTATTTTCACAAACAAACAAAAATTGAGGAAGTTCATCACCATTGAGCCTGTCTTGCAAGAAATGTTGAAAGAAGTTTTTTAAGCTGAAATGAATATATGCTAATCAGTGACATGAAAACATGAAAGTATACCACACAATAACAAAGGTAAATATATAGTCAGACTACAGAAAACTCTAATTCTGGAACAGAATGATTAACTACTAATTATAATATAAAGGTTAAAGGGGAAGGGTATTAAAAATAATTATAGTTACTATAATTTGTTAACAAATACACACTTGAAAAATGTTAACAATAACATACAAATTATAAAGGAGAGGAAAAACATGAGACCTTTGTAGGAAATCAAAGTTAAGATGCTGTCAGCTTAAATACAGTTTTGTAAGCCACATGTTAACCACAAAGCAGAAATCTAGACTAGTTTTATAAAAGACACAGAATGGGGGAACAGCATACCACTATGGAAAATTACCAATTTCCAAAGTAGGGCAAAACAGAGAGAAAAAAAAATAAAATACAAAACAACCAGAAAGTAATTAATAAGATGGCATAAGTAATTCCTTATAAATCAAAAATAACTCTAAATGAAAATGGATTGAGTTCACAATACAAAAGGAACAGTGACTGGGTAGGTTAAAAGAATAAGGAACAACTATATGCTGTCTTCAAGAGACTAATTTCAGCTTTAAGGACACATATAGGCTCAAAGTGAAGGGAGGGAGAAAGATATTCCATGCAAGTGGAAACCAAAAAAAAAAGAAGAAAAAGAAGAAGAAGAAGAAGAAGAAGAAGAAGAAGAAGAAGAAGAAGAAGAAGAAAGGATAGCTATACTAATACTATTCAAAATAGACTAAGCCAAAAACAGTAATAAGAGACAAAGGTCATTGTATCAATATAAAGGGGTCTATACATCAAGAAGATATAACAATCATAAAAATGTACACATGTAACATCATATCACCAAGGAAATACTAACGTCTGATGGGAGGAATAGACAACAATACAATTATAGTAGTGGACTTTAATACACTACTTTTAGCAATGGATAGAGGATCCAGACTGAAAATCAATAAGGAAACATTGAACTTGACCCATCCGTTAGACCAAATAGACCTAACAGAAATTTCTAGAATATTTCATCCAACAGCAGCAGAGTAAACACTCTTCTTAAGTGAACATGGAATATTCTTAAGGTCATATAATAGCACATCAAATATGTCTTAGCAAATTTAAGAAGATTGAAATCATACCAAATACCTTTTCCAACCTCAATGATGTGAAACAAAGAATTATCAACAAAAGAAAAGCTGAAAAGTGTACAAATATGTGGAAATTAAACAAAATATTCTGGAACAACCAATAAGTCAAAAAAGAAACCAAAAGAAAAATAAAAAAATATGTCAAAACAAAATGGAAACCTATGGTATGCTGCAAAAGCAACTCTGAGAGGATAGTTTGTTATGGTAAATGAATATATTAAGAAACAGAAATATTTCAACTAAACAACTCAACTTTACAACTCAAGAAACTAAAAAAGAAGAACAAACAAAGGCTAAGGTTAGCAGAAGTAAGGAAATAGCAAAGATTAGAGTAGAAAGAAAAATGATAGAAACTAGAAAAACAATAGAAAACAACAACAAACTGAGGCCTGGTGTTTCAAAAATATCAACAAAATTTTAGCTAGAATAACTAAGAAAAAAGGAAACAGGGCTCAAAATAAATGAAGGATGATAATTACTACTGAGAGTACAGAAATACATAGGATTATAAGAGACTGCTATAAAAATTATATGCCAAAGAATTGGATAAACTAAAAGAAATAAATAAATTCTTAGACTCATACAAAATACCAAGTGCATCAGCAAGAAAGAGACCATCTGAGTAGACAACTAATGAGTATGGTAAGTAAAACAATAATCAGAAAGAGATAATGCCAGGATCAAATGGCTTCATGTTGAATTGTCTATCAAACATTTAAAGAAGAGTTAATCACCATACTTCTGAAACTCTTCCAAATAACTGAAGAGAGGGGAATACTTCCAAACTCAACTTATGAGGCCAAGATTACATTGACGATAAAACCAAATAAAAACACTATAAGAAAAGGATATTATAGATCAATATCCCTGATTGATTTAGATGCAAAACTTCTCAACTAAATATTAGAAAACTGGAATCAATAACATATTGTAAGAATTATAAACCTTGATCCCTGGCTTGTAAGGTTCAATGGAATGAGTACCAGCCTGTGAACCCAAAGGTCACCAGTTTGATTCCTGGTCAGGACACATGCCTGGGTTGTGGGCCAGTTAGGGGTGTGTGAGAGGAAGCTGATCAATGTTTCACATATCAATGTTTCTCTCCCACCTTTTCTCCCTTCCTTCTCTTCTCTCTAAAAATAAATAAATAAAATATTAAAAATAGAATTATACACCTTGACTAATTGAGATTTACCCCTGGGAAGCAAGAATGATTCAACACAGACAAATCAATAGAAGTGATATACCGAATTAATAGAATAAGATATAAATGTTATATGATCTTGTCAATGAATATAGAAAAAGCATTTGACAAAAATTTAACATTCTTTTAAGACTAAAAACTCAACAAATTAAGTATAAAAGAAATACATATACCTCAACATAATAAAAGTCATTTAGGAAAAATCCATAGCTAACACTATACTCAAGGTTGACAAATTGAAATCTTCTCCTCTAAGTTCAGGAAGAAGACAAAGGTACTCATTCTTACCACTTTTATTCAATATACAGTAATATGCAAAGCTTTAGCTAGAACAATTAGGCAAGCAAGACAAAAAATAATATAATAAATATCCTAATTGAAAAGGAAAATGTAAAATTGTCATTATTTTCAGATTATATAATCTTATGTACAAAAATTCCTAAAGACTCAACCAAAAAAATTATTATAACTAATAAATGAACTCAATAGAGTTGTAGGATACAAAGTCAGTGTACAAAAATCAGTTGCATTTCTATACTCTAACAATGAAACATCTGGAAAAAATTAAGAAAACTATACTATTCCTAATAGCATAAAAAACAATAGCACCAAATCAAGATTGGAACATGGAATGTTCTTGAACTCACCTCCTCCCATGTACACACTGAATCTATGGTTACATATGAAACAGTTCCCTCTGAAGGAAATCCAGAATCTAACTGAGCAACTCCTACATACCAGGTGAATAAGGAAAAAACCAACATCAAGACAGGTAAAAGAGGTTGAGAAAACTTGCCATAAACCCATCTGTGGCATGGTGACACAAAAGGGCAAGGAATTCACAGCTCTCAGCCTCTCCTTGAGAGTGTATGGTTTGGACCATATGTGGTACTGTAATGTTTAAGATCTCCAACTAAGAGATGGGTCTTCAAAATATTCAGCTTTGAAAACCAATGGGCTGTGTCCATGAGATCCACAAGACTAGTGATCTGAGAAAAGCTCTTAAAGGGTTCATGGATTCACCTACCTCAGGGTTCACCACAGAGAGCAGACTGAAATGTGCCCACTCATACTATGAAGGAGGTGTGTTTTCTTATTGTAAAAGCTTTGACCTGAGGGGCTGGCTTCTAATATAACACATGTCTATGGGCTGACTGCAATACTCTCCAGAGACTCTGCAGACTGGCAGGCACCACTTTAATGTTTTCCCTCTGCCTCACCCCAGGTTGCTATCTGCCAGGAAGGAGCATGTGCCCATATTTGGTGTCCCAGTTAAGTGCCTAGGAGACACTTCTTGACCACTAGCTGCCACCCAGGGGATGCCCTATAATCACCTGGCTTTGGTGGCCAGCAGGGCTTATTATCATGGGTTTCATAGGATTATAACAAGCAGAGAAACCATTCTGAACAGGCTATTTCCCTAGGGCACAGCACAAAGGTAGCAGACAGAGACACATCCCTACTCTTTCTGTGAAGGAGCCTAGTCGCTTATATTCATGACTTTGGCCCAGTGGCAAGTTTCTAATTAAGCATATATCTAGGGGCTGACTATAATTTTCTCCAGATGCCAGAGAGGCCAGCGGATATCATCTTTGCCCTTTCCCTCTGCGGTGCCACAGTGCCTCCAAGAAAGGAGCTTGTATATATACATGTCTGGCACCTCCCTTTAGTGTCTACTGCCTAGAGGAAACATTCTTTGATAGCTTGGCTCTGGCGGACAGCAGGGCTTTTTTGCTCATGGGTTCAACAGGATGGTATCAAACAAACAAACAAACAAACCCGGTTCTCACTGGCTACCTCCTCAGGACTCAGTACAGAAGAAGCAAACAGAAAGGTTCATTTCTCAGCATTCCCTGAAAGAGATATATTTGGACACTTAAAAGATGACTGAAAGTCTGCCTTCCAAAAAACCTAAAATCTAGGCACTGACCAATCTCCCCCTTTGGAACACCGACAGGTCTTGGCCCATGCTTAACTCTTGGGAATCACTAAGAAAATAGTAGGCTTCCTGAATGCTCAAAAAGATTGAGAAGCAACTGCTCAAGCAGGAGTTGAATGATAAGGTTAATTTCCTACACAAGGCCACTTCCACAAGACTGGGAGAGAAGTGGTTATTTTATCTAATGCATTGAAATCAACACAAAGATAATCAATGAAAATAAAGATATGGAGGAATATGTTCCAAATTAAAGAATAAGATAAAACCTCAGAAAAAGACCATAATGAAATGGAGATAAGTGATTTACCTGATAAAAACTTTGAAATAATGACAATAAAGATGCTCACCAATTTCCAGAGGACAGTGTAAGTACAAAGTGCAAATTTGAACAAAGACAGAAAATGTAAGACAGTGCCAAACAGAAGTCACAGTGCTGAAGAATACAATGACTGAACTAAAAAATACACCAGAGGTGTTCAGTATCAGACTAGATAATGCAGAAGAAAGGATCAGGGAACTTAGAGGCAAGGCAGTGGAACCCACTCAATCAGAGTAGCAAAAAAAAAAAAAAAAAAAAAAAGAGTGAATATAGCTTAAGGGACATATGGGACAATATCAAGTGGACCAATGTTTGCATTATAGGTGTCCCAGGAAGAGAATAGAAAGTGAAAGAAGAAAACTTATTTGAAGAAATAGGACTAAAAACATGCCTAACCTGGGGAGAGAATCAGACATCCAGATCCAGGAAATCCAGGAGACTCAAATAAGATGAACTCAAAGAGACTCATGCCAAGACACATTATAATTCAATTTTCAAAAGTTAAAAACAATGGTAGAATCTTAAAAGCAGTGAGAGAAAAACAACTTATTACCATGCAAGGTCACCCTCATAAGATTAGCAGCAGATTTTTTCAGCAGAAACGTTGGAATCCAGAAGGGAGTGGTATGATGTATTCAAAATCTGAAAGAAAAATAAACCTGATGACCAAGAATACTGTACATGTCCTTCAGGAAAAAAAAAAAATGGAGTTTTCCAGCTATTCAGAAGCTGAAAGAATTTGGCACCACTCGCCTTACAAAAAAGGTTAAAGAAACTTTTTAAAGCTGAAATAAGACTGCTAATTTGTAACAGGAGAACATCTGAAAGCCTAAGTCTCACTAGTAAAGTTAAATATAGAAATTCTAAATGTTATAATGGTGGTGGGTTAATCACTTTACACATCTAGTATAAATTTTAAAAGATAAAAGAAGTAAAAGGTAAAAGATAAATAATTATAACTATAATAATGTTAATAGATGTACAATATAAGATGTAAATTGTAACATCAAAAACATAAATGGGAAGAGCAAAAACTTAGAGCTTTAGAATGTATATAAACTGAACTTATCTACCAAATATAGATTGCTGTAGCTATAAGATGTTTTATGTAAGCCTTATAATAATCACAAAACAAAAACCAATAGCAGATACAAAAAAGATAAAGGGCAAGTATCTAAGCATGCCATTTCAGAAAAATCAAATCACAAAAAAGGATATGAAGAGAAGAAGAAATGAACAAAGATATTAAACTATAGTCAGAAAACAGTTAACAAAATGTGAATAAGTCAATTCTATCAATAATTATTTTAAATATGAATGGACTAAATTCATTAAGCAAAAGACATAGACTGGCTGAATGGATTTTTAAAAAAAACCCAACTATATACTGCTTATAAGAGACCCACTTCAGCTTTAAGAACCCCATAGATGGAAAGTGAAGAGGTGGAAAAAGATATTCCACTCAAATGGAAACTGAAAGGGAGCTGGGGTAGCCATACTAACGTCAGGCAACATAGACTATAAGACAAAAAAGCGTAATAAGAGACACAATAGGACATTACATAATAATAAAAGGGCCCAATACAAAAAAAGGACATATAAAACATTTGGAAATACTTATACACCCAATATAAAAGCATATATATATAAAACAAATATTAAAAAATGTAAATGGAGAAATGGCAATATGGTAAGAGTAGGGCAACTTGTTATCCCACTTTCATCAATAGATAGCTCATCCAGACAGAAAATCAATAAACACTGAGTTTAAATGACATTTTAGACTAAGAGACCTAACAGAACATTTGAAAGAATACACATTCTCCAGGATAGATGATATATTAGGTTAGAAAACAAATATTAAGTTTAGTAGAATTAAAATAATATCAAACAACTCTTTTGACCAAAATGGAATATTATTGTGTAGCGATAAAAATAAAGAAAATCCTGCTGTTTGCAACATGGATGAAACCTGAGGATATTATGGTAAGTGAAATAAGTCGGACATAGGATGATGAATACTGTGTGATATCACTTATACATGGAGTGAAAAATCCCTGAACTCATAGAGAATGGATTGATGGTCATCAGAGGCATGGTTTGGGGGATAGGAAAAATAAGTGAACGTGGTCAAAAGTTACACACCCATTGTAATCAAAAGTTACAATGAGTTATCTCGTTGTAAGATAAATAAGTCCTGGAATATAAAGTACAATATGGTAACTGTAGTTAACAGTAGTGTATTATATATTTGAAAGTTGCTAAGAGATTTGATCTTAAAAGTTACCACAAGAAACAAATTTGTAACTATGTGTGGTGATGGATAACTTAATTTATTGTGGTAATTATTCATATATATGTATATATATGTGTGTGAATAATTTATAGTGGTACACTTAATAATTTATGTAAATCATTAAGTTATACAGCTAAAACTAATACAATGTTATATGTCAATTATATCTCATTTAAACTAAAGCCAAAAAACATAGTAATAAATTTAACCAAAGAAGTGAAAGATTTATAATGTAACAACTATGAGACCTTAATGAAAGAAACTGAAGACACAAACAAATGGAAAGATATTCCATGTTCATGGATTGGAAGAATTAATATTGTGAAAAAATTTATATCACCCAAAGCCATCTATAGATTTCATGTAATCTCTATCAAAATTCCAATGGCATTTTTCACAGAAATAGAAAAACAATCCTAAAATTTGTATGGAACAATAAAATACTCTAAATAAGCAAAGAAATCATGAGAAGGAATAACAAAGCCAGAAGTCTAACACTTACTGATTTTAAACTCACTACAATGCTATAATAATTAAAATAGTATTGTGCTGGCTTAAAAAGAGACTGATAGAACAATGGAACTGAAATGAGAGCCCAGAAACAAATCCCTGCATACATGCTCAACTCATATTTGACAAAGGAGCCAGGCACACTCCATATGGAAAGGATACTTTTTTAAACAAATCATGCAGGAAAAACTGGATAATGGCATACAGAAAAATGAAATTGAACCTCTTTCTTATACCACTTACAAACATTAATTTGAAATGAATCAAAGACTTAAAAATAAGACCTGATGCCACAAAACTTCTAGAAGAAAATATAGAAGAAACTCCTTGACATTGGTGTGGGCAATGATATTTTGGTATATGACACCAAAAGCACAAATAACAAAAGCAAAAATTAACAAGTGGTGCTACATCAAACTAAAAAGCACAACAAAAGAAACAATCATCAAAATAAAAAGGCAACCTACATAAAAGGAGAAAATATTTAAAACCATATATTGAATAAGGGGTTAGTATCAAAAATATATAAAGAACTTATACAACTCTTCCAAATGACCAACAGTATATTAAAAAGATGCTCAACATGAATCATCAGAGAAAGGCAAATCAAAACCACAATGAGATGCAACTTCCTACCTGCTATAATGGCTATCATGGCAAGGACAAGAGTTAAGTGTTGGTGAGGATATGGAAAAAATGCACCTCTTGTACATTGTTGGTGGAAATGTAAATTGGTGCAGCCACTACAAAAAACAGTATGGAGCTTTCTCAAAAAATTAAACATAGAACTATTGTATTATCCAGCAATTCTATTTCTGGGTATATACCCAAAGGAAATGAAAATAGGATGTTGAAGCCATATTTGCACTCACACATTTATTGCTGCATTTTCACAATTGCCAAGCTATAAACACAAACTGTCTGTCAACATGTGAATGAATAAAGATGTGATAGATGTGTGTTATTTATATGTATATATACATATGTATATGTACATGCACACATACACACATGTGTGTATATGAATACACACATGTGTGTATGTATATATATAATTCTACATATGAGAAAGAAGAAAATCCTGCCATTTGTGACAACATGGATGGACCTAGAAGGCTTTATGTTAAGTGAAATAAGTCAGATAAGAAAGGACATACAGTGTGAAACCATTTATACATGGAATCTAAAAAAAGCCAAACTCATGAAAACAGAGAGTAGAATGGTGGTTACCAGGGGTTGGAGGTGTGGCAATTGGGAATATGTTGTTTAAGGGTGTATACTTAAACGAGTAGATAAATAAATCCTGGAGATCTAATGCACAGCCTAATGATTACAGACAACAATACTGTATTATAACCTCAAAGTTACTATGAGATTAGATCTTATTTCCACCACAAAACAGAAACTGCATTCTTAACTAAAGTATGGTGGTAATCATATTGCATTATATAAATGCATGAAATCAACATGTCATACACCTTAAACTTTAGTTCAATTTTTTATGAATTATACCCCAATAAAAATAAATTTAAATGAAGAAGACTGAAAGGTAGGTAATATTTAACTGTAAATTAAGTCTTACTTAAGTTTAATCACACAGTGAACTCTTGTACTATTGTCTTTAAAACAAACTACTAAGGACATACATTAGTAAGAGCTTATTGAATTTCACCGTTTACTGTCTACCAAGAACTTTGGCAGAACAAATTTTCATTTCACAATTTCATGATGAAATAATCCGATGCTATGCAACCTTTGGCATGACTAAATCCCAAAGGATGACCATTTTGAATGAAATTAATTTTTAGGAAATGAAAAAGGCTTATATATATTTCCCTGACAAAGAAATAAGTGATTTTGTGACTAATATTAATAATATTTATCAAAATATGTATTTAACATACCTTTAGTATGTCTAAATTGATTTCCCCAAAATGGTCTTAGAAACTCTTAAGTATTGATAGAAACGAATGTATGTGAGAAAACGATTCAGTCCTTAGATAATTAGAAATGAAGTTCTTATTAGTTTGGATGATTTTGGTAGCAAGTGGTAGAAATAGTATTATTCTTACTTGATATATTTTTCTTTAATGTAATGTATATGTGTATGTATGTATACTTTTTATCCTCACCCAAGGACATTTTTTCATTTCTTTTAAAAAAAAATTTGTTAATTATGCTATTACAGTTGTTCTGGCTTTTCTCCCTGTAACCCCTCCACCCAGAGCCCCCTACTCCCTCAGGCAATACCCCCACCATTGTTCATGTCCATGGTTCAGGCATATAAGTTCTTTGGCTACTCCATTTCCTATCCTGCACTTTACATCCCGATGGCTACTCTGTAACTATCAATTTGTTCTTCTTAATCCCCTCACCTTTTCAACCATTCTCCCCTCCTCCCTCCCATGTGGCAACCTTTTGGCAACTGACTTCTTTTCTCTTGCTTTTAAGAGTCTGTCTTTATCTTTAACCTTTTAGCCTTTTAATAATGATGTGTCTTGGAGTAGGCCTCTTTGCATCCTCTTTGCATTTTCTTTCACTAGTTTTTTAGATATATTTCCAATTTCTTGCTCTTTCTCTTCTTCTGGCACCACCATGAGGCAAATATTGGACCTCTTAAAGTTGTCCCAGAGGCCGTTTATGCTATCCTCATTATTTTGGATTCTTTTTTTTCTTCTTGTTCTGGGTGGTGTTTTTTGCTTCCTTATGTTCCAAATCATTGATTAGATTCTTGGCTTCATCCATTCTACTGTTGTTTCCCTGTAAATTATTCTTTATTTCAATTAGTGTATCCTTTGTTTCTGACTGGATCTTTTTTTATGCTGCTGAGGTTCTCACTAAGTTCCTTGATCATCCTTATAAACGATGTTTTGAAATCTGCATCTGATAGATTGCTTATCTCCATTTTTGTTTAGCTCTTTTTCTGGAGTGTTGATCTGTTCTTTCATCTGGGCCTTATTTCTTCGTCTCTTTGTTTTGGCAGTCTTCCTGTGTTTGTTTCTATGTAGTAGGTACAGCTGCTTTGTCTCAGTGTCTTGGTAGTGTGGCCTAATGTAGTAGGTGTCCTGTAGGGTCCAGTGGCACAGCTTCCCCTATTGTCAAGCTGTGTACTCGAGGTGCACCCTTTGTGTGGGCTAAGTACACCATATACTAATAGTTGAGCCTTGTTTGCTGTTGGCAGATCAGTGGGAGGGATTTACCCAGGTCAGTCAGCTGCAGGGACTGGCTGTGACCACTGACCCCTAACCTCCACCCTCTGTCGAGGATCAGCTGTGCAGAGGCAAGGTGGTGGTGCTCTAAAATGGTCTGTAGTGGTCCACTGGATGTGCTGGCCCTGGGGTTTCCTATGTGGTACAGGCCAAGGTCAGCCCCCTCCTATTTTTTCCCTGGGACCACCCTGCCTGAGCTGTAAAGCAATCTGAGATGTCCCTTACTTGTGCTGGGCTTGGAGATTTTTCAGGTGAAGCCAAACTGCAAATCTAGGTGGACTGCTGCTAGTGCTGGGCCTGGGGCTCATTGAGGCCAGCTGTTGCTTGTTTGATAGGATTTAGGAGCCAAGACCAGTCCTGCTTGTGGAAAAGCAGCTTGGGTGGGCTCATAAGTTGGGTGGGGTAGAGCCTCTGTGGATTTCCAAAATGAGTCACACAGTGTTGGCCAGGTTGATGGAGTCTCTGATATGGCACGAGCCTACTGGCTCTGTGGGTGGAAGACTCAGCAAAAGGACAACGGTCTCTGCTCGTTCTGATGCCAGACACTTCATTCCCTCCATGTATACCACTAGTGCCCTTCAAGCTGCCACCCCAGTGCTGGAACTCAGAAGGAGCCAGTCTGAGTAGGTGAGTCTGTGTGTGGGTTCCCCAAGAGGAACTGCTTAGGGCTCCAGCAGCCTCTTTGCTGACTCAATCCCCCCTGGTTTTCACATCCAGAAGTTGTGAAGACATATTCCTGGCACTGGAATCCTAGGCTGTGGGGCCTGGTATGGGTCTAGGACTCCACACTCCTGAGATATCCCTCCTGAATTTTTTTCCACATGGGTGTGGGGTCATCCCATTCCTCATTTGTGCCCCTTCTACCAGTCTGAATGAATGTGATTTCTTCAATTTGGTAGTTGTCACACTTCCATTTAAATCGATTTCTGATGTTTCTGAGTGATGGTTGTTCTGTATTTTAATTGTAATTTTGATGTGGTTGTGAGAAGAGGTAAGCTATGTCTGTCTACATTGCCATCTTGACAAGAAGATCTCATTTCTTTCTGAGAGAAAGGAAGGGGGGATAGCGAGAAACATTGATATGAGAAACATCTATTGGTTGCCTTCTCATATGTGCCTGGACCAGGGATCAAATCAATCACAACCCATGTACGTGCCCTGACCAGGAATTGAACCCCCAAACTTTCAGTTTTTGGATGACACTCGAACCAAGTGAGCTACACTGACCAGGGCATTATGTAAAATATTTAAAAAATCTTTTTAGTATAGATGAAATATTAGCTAAACGATTACCAAGCACAATACATTAAAGGGATCTGGCTCTTTATATTTTATATGAACTCTCCTTAAACCAAGTATGTATGGCCTACAAACAAATTTCCTATAATATTTAATAATAATAGCCATCCTTTATTGAGTACATACTCTGTGCCAGTCACTATTTTTAGTCATTTGTTTACTTCTCATAATATCCCTAATATAAATTACTATTCACATTTCATAAGTTAGGAATGAGGATCATGTAGAAACCATAAAGCTAATTAGCCATGCACTAATAATGTCCCCAGGCTTGTCTGATACCAAAGCCTGCAAATTTCCCCTTTACACTATAGTCTTATGGGAATTTTCAGCTCATCCACTCTGTGTTAACTCTGCCTCTACATTCTCCCTAATCCACCCAGCACCTTTGACCATTCATCACTCCCACACCTTGTCTGGCCACAACTATGTGGGGAAGTGTTCTTGTACCATAAGCTTAGACCCTGCTCTTCATTGTTTTCCACCTTATGAAGTCATGTATTAATTGCAACCATGGCCACTCCTGCTTTTCTCAACTTTCTTTATCAATATAGCTATCCAGAAAATGGTAAGATCCTGAATTTAATATTCATGTTTGTGTGAATGAAGAGGGTGGAAAACGAAGATCATGATAGGGAAAATAGATTGCCCAGCCTACTCATGGGTCTTATTCTTGACTTTATAAGTATAGGACAGTATTAAGTGATCCCCTGCCTGCTCTCATATTAATAAAGTATCCTTTGATTCTCATTCTTTCTTGGTCCTGTGTTGACTCCTCTGTTCCCCTTATGCCTCCCAACCAAGGGAGGAAAAATGCTGGGCAATGCAGCATTTGTTCATCCCTGAATATATGCCATACTACTATTAAAATATCTTAAAAATTTGCTTCAAATACACTATATTGTCTCCTTTTTTTCATCACAATCAAAATGTTTTAATTTTTAGAAAACAATATTTATTGTAAAGGCATTGCTTCAATAAAGCATCAATCTGCATTTAGGGTAATTTCTTTTGACCTTTCCTATGTAAATGAATCATGGGAGAAAGAAAGTCTTGATGCAAATGTTTGACTACAGTGTTTATATGTCAATCATATTGAGACATCTTGATTGATAGAAGGAGGGACTATCAATTAATTGCGTCATATCTAATCTCTTCTTATAAATAGAGAACTCTATCATGGAGGTTTGGAAGTATTGAGATTGGGGAAGCCAGCTGGTTAAATTTCAAGAGGCCAAGAGGCTACACAAAGTATAATTATAACATTGATGATTTCACTCTGGTCTAGCTTACCAGACTCAGACTCAATCTTGTCAATACCTTATAATAAGTCAGATGTGTTCAATGACTCACACTGACTGAACTCATAAAAGACTGAAATACATATACAAATCAGAAAGGAACAAGTGGGCTATTTGATGATAAAAAATATAAAAGCCACCATAACCCAACACTCTTGTCCTCCATCTAGAGTGCTCTTTTCCACAAATAACCAGAAATGTACTAGGAACTCATTTTTCTGACTCGGAATCAGAAAAAGTGACATTTTATCTGAGAGTCTGGCAACATTTCTACAATAGAAATAAGTTCTACTCAATACTGCTTAGACGATATGCTAAAGTTCAAGTTGCTGAATTTAAAGGCCCTCTAAAATCTGTCCGCTATCTTTCTATTTTTAAAACTCTGTCCACTTTTCAGCATTGTTCTGTCTGCCTGGAACATTTTTTCCTCCCTTCTTTCATTGGCTCAGTTTGGCATTATTTTCCCTGGGAGGCCATTCTCTAATGATCTCTGGGACTAGTGACTGACGTTCTACTTGGCCTCATTCTACCTTGCTTTTCTACTTCTATCAAAGCATGTATCCCACTGCTTTGAAAGTTTTTTTCTTATATGTATTCCACACTAAACTGAGGGACCATGTAAGGGACCATGACAATCATATTTACCATTACACTAGGTCATAATCTAATATAATCTATAACACATTTTAATCATAAGAGATATTGGCAAATAATTGGTGGATAAATTCAAGGGAATGTTCAATGCCTTTTTTCTTTTATTTTTATTGTTGAAACTGTTACAGATGTCCCCTTTCCCTCCCCACCTTGGCCCACCTCTATCCAGCCTCAGCCTCTGTTCCTTCCAGCCATCACCACACTGTTGTCTGTGTCTACGAGTTACACGTATATGTTCTTTGGTCAATCCATTTACTTTCTTTTCATCAACTGCTTTCAATGATATACAATGAAGTTCACCTAGAATGCCACAGAATTTCACAACACAATAGAATACCCTATAAAGGCCTATAAATGATAATAATGAAAATCCTGGGACTCAAGTGAAAATGAGTTTAATGATCTCATTTTCATATGTTTAGTTTTGAGGACTTTTTTCTTATTTGATGCACTGAGCATGATTCACAACTCACCAAGAAGATCATTAGGCAACAACATTTATTTGATGTCTGAAAATCACCTGAAAAATCTGGGATGAATTATGTCTTTATTTGCTAAAAGTAAACAGCATAAATTTGGAGCTAGATAGAACTGGGTGTGTAACTTGGATCCACCACAAACCATGTAATATTGGGTGAGCTACTTCTTACGTCTTAATATTTTTTTAGCTATAAATGGAAGATAATCTAAGTTTCATCACAGGGATATCATGAAGGTTAAATGGGATAATGTATATAAAGTATCAAATATAGTACCTGGTAAAGTAGGTGCTCAATACTTTTGCTTCTTTTATAATGGTGCCTATAAACTATATTATTCTGAGTAAAAGAATTTTATCTCCAGGAACCCCCTGTTAAATGCAAATATAAGATGTGAAAGGCAAATATTTACATTTTAGCTTCAATTAGTATGTGTGTGTTTATATATATATTCTTCTCTAAGGTAACAGTACACTGAGAATCAGTCATAAGAAGAATGGATAGAGTGCCTCAAAAACTTCTGACGTGTATGTTGTGCTGTGATAGGTATGGAATATAGGACTTGGCTAAGGTGAAGGTTAAGCATATATTCTGGTCGTAGGCCTCTAGAGAACTTTGAATTCTTGAAAAGGAGGAAAAAGACTCAGTACTAAGGTTTAGGAGAAGTGCTGTTGAATAAGGGAGAGTACATCTAAGACAAGCTTGAACCTTCTTATATTTTAACCAAAGATAGTTTTAACTGATTTGTCTCAAGTGACCTCTGAGAACCTGACAGGGAAGTTATGCTGCGGCTCCATGTCTCCGCAGACTAGAACACTTCTGAATTTGGGCCCTTCGACGTTTTCAGGACAATTATCCTTTACTCCTACCATCCTCTTTGGCCATATCAAAATACAAATATTTGTGAAAACAAATTAATAAGAATGTGGGCTTTGGCTAAAGTCATTTTTAGTTAAATCCATCTGAAAAATTGTGTTGTTTACTTTTTACTCTACTTTTATTTTTAAATATTTTATTTACTTATTTTTGAGAGAGGGAAAGGGAAGGAAAAACAGAGGGAGAGAAACATCAATGTGTGGTTGCCTCTCGCACGCTCCCTACTGAGGACCTGGCCCACAGCCCAGACATGTGCCCTGACTGGGAATTGAACTGATGACACTTTGGTTCACAAGTTGGCACTCAATCCACAGAGCCACACCAGCCAGGGCTCTAGTTTTATTTATTAAGAAATTTAGACACTTAAAACATGTATTTTGAAATAAAAAGAGAAACAAAAAAAAGTAAATTTTTGATATTGTCACATTTTTATTATGATGAACTCCTCTTTCAGTAAGTTCTTTTTGGATGTGTATAGTATTTGATATTAAATTAATTTTAATGAACATTTATAACCTAGCTAGGTTTGGGACATGTCATTAAATTGCTGTTGAAACTCATGTAGCAGTTACATTTCATTTATTTGTCACAAGAGGGAGCAAGAACTCTGCTAAATATTTCATATTTTCCAACTTTTCCTAAAATAAATTGTGTGAAAGAATCCCCCTGAGTGATAAAATGATTTTTCTTTTCTCTAATTGATCTAGGAATTCCTTTATCAGTTTTTAATTTTGAACTGACATGACACTGTATCCAAATAATGAAAGCTAAATTCATAAGAATATTAGAATCTTTATTTAATCAAGGATCATTTTGCATCTGAAGAGATCTGAATGTAAATTTTATATATTTTATTAGTATGCTGAGTTAGCCATTAACTTGTCAACATTTAAGTGATTGCAAGCAAAGCTGTTTTTTGGATAATGATGCAACAGAACGAGGAAATATGTTGCAAAAGTGAAAAATGATCTTTTAGAGAAAAATCTGAAATTCCTTTCCTAGGAGGCCTGTAACCTATGACAATGTGTTGTTTTCTGATTTTATTGTTTTCTTCAAGAAGCTATGTGCTTAGTGCACTCAATCACTTCATCTACTTTCCTACTCCATAGATCACTAGGTAGTTTTTGGAGTAAAAGTTTAAAATATTTCCTGTGGAAAGTGCAACATTCCTGACCTTTGCAAAAGTTCTTAAGACAATAATTTGTACACTATCCTCTTCAGAGTGTGTGTGCTCAGAAGATCACATGAGTGTTTGTTTTGTATTCTTACATAGAATAAATATAATTTCCCCTGTGGATTGCTTCTTCCAAGTTTTAGATATAAAAGTACCCAAGTATCTTGTAGCCATTTAAAGTAAGGACTTCCCATACTTAACATTGAATGGGTCACGCCTATGCTCTGCTTTATGAATATGGGATAGACATTATGATGCTACAACACATTTTTTCAGTGTTAATATAAGCTATAGATTTTCTTCTTCAGTCTGAAATTCTCACAAGAATGACATGTGGGGAGCAAGATATTTACTAATATAAGATAAGTTATGTGACTTAATATATGAATCCTTTCTTATTTTTTGGTAAAATATACAGATATTAAATGACATAGAAATTTTGTTCTTTGGAATATTTATAAAAACTATTCAATAAAAATGTGAACTTTGGCAACAAGTCAGTTATAGTTAAATCCCTCCAAAGAATTTTGCTGCCTATTTTTCAATCTTTAAACTTTAATTTTACAGTAGAAACTATGAACTAAAAAATAAGCACTTGTTACTGTTTTTAATACCTTAGCTATTAAACATGTCAGTTAATTCCATGTAAACTTCTGGGAATCCTTAAGTAACACAGTACTTTCCCACTCCACCCACTACTGCTAAAGTTTCCCACAGTGTTGAATTTTTTCTCTCTCTCTCATTTGGCTTTAACTTATGAAAATATGAATATTAAGTTATTTGTAATAAAAACTCAAAAGAAATTACTTTGAATACATAACCTCAGAGTAGTTATACCACAGTTATATTACATGGAAGAATACAAGTTGCATTTATTTTAATACTAGAATTCTAAGTCCTCATAATAGTAAATAAATTGCTGAATTTGTAGGATTCTCTTGTGGAAAAAGTTTCATTACATAAATTATATGTATAGAATAGAATACTTATATAGCATAGCTATAGCACTTAGTCTTTGTTTTATCTATAATTCATGCTATTGAACTTCTATTAATGATTGAAGGTTAAAGAATACATAAGAATTTACCCAAGGTAAGGAAAAAGAATTAAAAGAAGTAGATATGCAAATTCAATATGACTTTAAATTCAGTAGTGTATTTCATTCTTCAATTTTTGAAAAGATACTTGTTGAACACCATAATTAATCTTTTGTTTAAAAAAAGAATTAAAGGTGACTTACATAAATATAAATAATTCGAGAAGAAAAAAACAATTCAGAATTAGTATGATAGAATAGATGAAGCAAGTAGAAATAAGGAAACAAAAATATGATGGACACAGGAGTTGAGTATTTTATACAAAATAAATGCCCTGGCATTCTATACACTTATTGTTGGTGAGTATACATTGTTTTTCCATTTTCTAGCAGCCAGTGGAAAAGAAGGAAACACAAACAGAATTTTTATCCCTTATAAGATAAAAATAACTCAATTTCTCTAAAAAGCACAACTATTTATGATATTGAGAGCAAACAGTATTTCTCCTTTGGTTTCTCATGGAGACAACACTGTGTAAATAAACAATACCCTGTACAACATTTTTACAGTGACTTACTGCTTTCTTGCAGTCACATGTTAAGCACTGGGAACTCCAAGATGATTTGGATCCAGTCCATGCTCACAGGGGAGTTGTGATTTAGCTGAGCTGACAGACCTATAAATATATAATTAAAATACAACACTAAGTCTTGTAATACAGGCAAAGTCAAAATATTGCGGGTGCAAAAGATTTTGCCAGATAAAATATCCTTAATGAGGAATTAAAAAATTTTTGGTCTTATTCAATAGCATACAATGATAAAAAATAGTTTTACTAGGTCATAGTCTTCCCATGTTTAATACAATATTTAATTCCATAGCCACAGGTCTTCATTACTTTATGATTGAACTGGTGCAGTGTCTCCTTGTTGGTCTTGTCCTATTCAAACTTGTCTCCATGTTACTTCTAGATTCTCACTGGACAAAAACTCACAAGTGATTGTCAATTTAAAATTTGTTACAAAATAAATTGCAAACTCTTTACTCTCTGTTTAACTCTTTTTTATATTTTATTTTATTTTTGATTTTTAGAGGGAGAGCAAAGAAGGGAGACAGAGAAGGCAAGAAACATCACTGAGAGTGATAAACATCTATTGATTGCTTTCCATAAGTGCCCTGAGGAACTGAACCTGCAATCATAATTCTTTATATGATAAGACCAAAATAAAATTCCTATGAATTATAAATATTTTGAGAACATAAATAATTAAAAATAATAATATTTACATTTTTCCTATTTCCAGTATCTTCTCCAGTGCCTTGTATGTAATATATGCTCAAAATGGTTTAAAAGTATTGAACAAATTAATTCAGCTGATTAATTTATGTTCTTTAATTTTATATTGCAAAAATATATCTATTAAGTATATAGTAAAATTCCTTTACTGATATTATGTTATGTTAGGAAAGAAATTTCTATTATATTTAGATTTACTAGAAGAATCATGTATTCTTTTACATACATATGAAAATATACCACAAGGTCTGTTATTTCTATGCTTATCACTGTAGCGTGTTTGTATGCATATATACAGACATTTTGAACATTAGTAGCTCACTACAAAATTAAGTGATGTCAATATAGTTCCAAACCAGCTAAGGTAAAGTTAAATGAGTTCATCATCACCAAGCCTTTATTATATGAAATGTTAAAGGGACTTATCTAAGAAAAAGAAGATCAGAAACTATGAACAGTAAAATGACAACAAATTCACAACTATCAACAACTGAATTTAAAAAAACAAAAACAGAAACTAAGCAAACAACTAGAAGAGGAACAGAGAAATGGACATCATGTGGATTATCAGTGGGGAGGGGGATGAGGTGAATGGGGAAAAAGGTACAGAGAATAAGAAGCATAATTGGTAGGCATGAAATAGACAGGGGGAGGTTAAGAATAGTATAGGAAATGGAGAAGCCAAAGAACTTATATGTATAACCCACGGACATGAACTGAGGTGGGGGGAATGCTGGAGGGAGGGTGGTGCAGGGCAAAGGGGGACAAAGGGAAGAAAATAATGGAACAATGATAATAGCATAATCGATAAAATATACTCAAAAACATTTAATAGTATTTTATGTATATCTTAATCTGTGTCTAGTTTAATCAGTGTAGCAACTGTAATAATTGTAGCAGAGCAGATAAAGATCACCTTCACATATTTGTTACATAAAAGACATTAAATATCTAACAGCAGTAATTTAAGGTATTGCCCTTATTTTACAGCACCTTAAAAACTATCTTGTTTTAAGTGATATAATTATGTCAAAGATAAATTATTCAGAAAGTACAGACCAAAATGGAGATGGTAAACCTTTTGTTATCATTTGATTGTGATAGGTCATAAGTCAAAGCCTACAGATCTATTTTTGAAGATGTGAGTCAGGTGTGAGGAGATGTCTGATCATGGTTTTTATTTGCATTTCTCTGATGATTAGTGACATTGAGCATCTTTTCATATGTTTATTGACCATCTGTATGTCCTCTTTGGAGAACTGTTTATTCAGGTCCTTTTCCCACTTTTTTAAATTGAAAAAAATTTTTTTGCTGTTGAATTGTATAAGTTAATTATAAGTTTTTGGATATTAACCACTTACCAGATGTGTCATTGGGGAATATTTTCTTCTGTTGAGTAGGTTATCTTTTTATTTTGTTGATGGTTTCCTTTGCTGTGCAAAAACTTTTTGGTTTGATGTAGTCCCATTATTTTTTCTTATTTCCCTTGCCCAAAGAGATATACTAGAAAAAAACAGTACTAAGAGAAATGTCTGAGATTTTACTGCCTATGCTTTCTTCTAGGATTTTTATGGTGTTGAATCTTACATTTAGGTCTTTAATTCATTTGTGTTCATTCTTGCATATGATGTAAGAAGGTAGTCTAGTCTCATTTTTTTGCATGTATCTGTCCATTTTCTCAACACCATTTATTGAGTAGACTGTCTTTATTCCATCGGATATTTTTGCCTCCTCTGTCCAGTATTAATTGACTATAAAGGTGTGGGTTAATTTCTGGGTTCTCTATTCTATTCCATTAATCTTTATGTCTGTTTTTATGCCAGTACCACGGTGTTTTGATTACTATGTATCCGAAGAAACCCAAAACACTAACTTGAAAGATATACATTTGTATGCACCCCTATGTTTATTGTGGCCATATATACAACACTTTAACTATGGATACAACCCAAGTGCCTATCAATACATGAGTGGATAAAGAAGTTGTGGTACAGCCCTGGCCAGGTGATTCAGTTGGTTGGAGTGTCTTCCCCTACACCAAAAAGGCTGCAGTTTCAATTCCTAGTCTGGCTACATACCTAGGTTGCAGGTTCAATCCCTGGTTGGGGCATGTACGGGAAGCAACCAATCGATGTTTCTCCCTCACATTGATGTTTCTCTCTCTCTTTGCCTTTCTCCCTACTTCTCTCTTTAAAATCAATAAACATATCCTTGGGTGAGGATTAAAAAAATAGTTATGGCACATACATACAATGGGACATTACTTGGTTACAAAAAGAACAAAATCTTACCATTTGTGACAGCATGGATGGATTTCTATCCTTGAATATGTGACATATGACATTTGAATTAGAATTACTTATTCATTTATTACCTAACAGCTATTGGGCACTTTCTGTGTGCTCAGTATGAGACAAGTGCTGGGAAAAGAAACATGATTTATAATTTTATATCCTCTTAACTTCAATTCTAAATATTTCTCATGGGCTATTTTGTGAGCCCAGGGAGAAGGATTTGATGAAAACTTCTAGGGGTAGCCAGTGTTCCAGCTGCTTATTAAATGAGGAGTGGGAGATAGCCAGACAAAGAAGGGGAAGGAACCACAGGGTGGAACAGCTTGGATTGTGAGGGGAATGAGATGCCCTTTGATCTTGCTGGAGAACAGATTGCTAAATGGGGAGGTGCAGAAAGAGAACAACAGTTATTCATTTACATGTCTATTTAGTCAACAGAGTTTATTAACTGATATTTATTACTTAGTTTAATGTTGTGATATTTGTTATTCATCAGAAACTGCTGAACTTCCAAAACAAGCATCTACTATTACATTTTAATTGGTTTACTGATTGAGAATTTTGCACTAAAATCATAGGATAATATTTAGTTTATTTTATGGCAAAAAGTGAAGAGAAAAATATGCTTTGTGGCTTAGGATGGGATGTAGACATTTAAGTGACGCAGCTGGGAACACAATCCAAATGGTTTCTGCTTCACTGCTTTTTCCAGTCAAAATTTTCTGCCTTAAAAACTGCATATCTCCACTGGCTTTATGTAATTTTTACTAAAACTAAATAACCAACCTGACATTTAAAATTCTTATGTTTTGATAAGTGACATGGAACTTATCAAAGTTCAATCCTGTTTTTAATGACTTTAGTCTAAAACTACTCCAGACCTTCATACAGCAATTCTAGTAACTTTTTTTCCTACAATTAACTTACTTCTGTATTAGGACTTCTTTATATATTGCTCATACAATCACTAATTACTCTTTGTATTTACTACTACAAAAATATTTGGAAATATTTTGATTTCAATCTCTGAAATTATATTGATAACTTGCAGTTACTTTGTATAGTCATGTATTTGCATTTGAGATTCTAGTAACACTTTCATCAGCTTATCTTCCTTCCTACCATAGAAATTTTTGTGAAAGGGATTCCTGGTGCTATTTCTGCCATTTGCTTGCATATGTTCTGTTCCAAGAGGGCACACCCTGCGAGTGTGGGAATAAAACTTCTGGGCAGAGATTCCAATGCAGCAATTATCTTAGATGAGGCCATTGGATTGCTTGATTTCTCCAGGGAGTTGGGTAATGGAGCCCCAGAGCACGCCCTCTCCTGTTGCACGTCCAGCCCTACTTATTTCTCAATGCAACATCTTAGCATAATTATCTCACCTCTAACCTCGAATAACATGAAGCTTCTAATTCTCACCCACTGAAGAAATCAATTCTGAGAAGACTTTATAATACTTTTATAGGGGAATTTATGCTTTTCAACACTGCCTGTCGGTTGAAATACTTCTAAAACTCAAAGTTTGAATTTTGAGACCACTCTTGTAGTATGGCATTGTAGTTTGGCATTTCTTCTTTGCAGAAAAGGAAAAAAGTTTGCTAACACAGAGCTAATCCATGCTTTGGCTTACATTTTTCCATTTAAATGAAGATACGATTGAACTGGATGAATGGGACACAGTTCTAATGCAATGGAAGTATGAATACTAAACCTTTTATGGCCAAATTTATTATAAGCCATTCCCAACTTGTCATTTTCAGGTTTAAATAAAAATGCAAAATCATCAGTATCTCTTATTGGTGATAAGAAACAAGACTGAATTGTTGATATGACAATAAACATAATTGCCATGTGTTAGTATTAGGAATTTATGCAATGACACAAAGAATATAATGACCTGGTTATTCTTTTTTATTTTTCTCCTACTCAGAAATGTAATACAATTTGATGATTTTTCCTGCTACAAATAAACCTGAAGCAGCAGCCTACACATTTAAACATTTTCTAGGGTAAAATCACATTATATATCTATATCTGTATCTATATCTATATCTATATCTATATCTATATCTATCTATTTCCTTAAAAGAAACAGAATTTCTAGCCATGTAAAATGACTTTTTTTTAGAAGCCTCATTTGTTAAGACATTTTTTAGAGCAGTTTTAGGCTTACGGTGAAGGTGAAAAGGTACACAGACATCTCACATACCTCTTACCCCACACATGCATACTCTCCCCCAGTCTCAGCGTCACTCATCAGAACGGTGGATTGCTTTTTCCTTTACTGAAGATGGCCCTTTACTGACCCTTCATAATCACCCAAAATCCATGGTTTACTTTAAGTTTCAATCTTGTTGTTGTATATTTACTGGGTTTAGACAAATAAATAATGGTATACATCCAGCATTATAATATCATAGAGAGTATTTTCACTGCCCTAAAAATCATCTGTGTGCTTACCATCTTTAATATACCAATAATTCAGTAGAGGAACTAAAGAAATTACATTCCTCGTAAAATAAATTCTCTTTTTATTTCACTGAAATTTTTCTTCCTTATTTCAATTTCCCTTTATTTGCATTGCATGATTTGAGTCAGTCTGTATAATTGCTTACTGGGGATGAATTAGGGATGAAAAGAAAGATGGCATATATAATTTATTGGAATCTATTTTTCATACATAATTTTTTTGGTTTTCATGTGTAGAAAGCTAAATTTGCCTTGTCTTGGGCTAAGTAATATGAGAAAATTTGGGGAAAACTGCTCACAGAGAAGCAGCAGTTCAAATAACTAGGTTAGATATCATGATCAATGGCAAGACCTTGTGAACTGTTTTCTAACCTGCTGATGCTCTCTTTGAGTCCAGTCCAGAGTTTGCTCTGTCAATGGAAATTTTTTCAGTGTCTTCATTTCCAGTATCCATTTTTCCTAGGTGATTATTTTTTATGTACACTGGGCTTCTTTTATCATTGCCTATTTTTTGTTTTAAATTTTTTTCTTGTTTTAAATGGCTGTATTCTTTGTTTTTACCTTATTTTGTTGTGGTAAGAACACAACATGAGGTCTACCTTCCTAGCAAATTTTTAAGTGTACGGTATGCAATTGTTGACTGGAGCTACAATGTTTGTACAGCAGATCTCTAGAGCATATTCACTTTGCTTAACAGAAATTTTATGCCTTAAACTCATGGTAACCAATATGCTATTCTTTGATTCTGTAATTTGATTATTTGAGATATTTCATATAAGCAGAATCATGTGGTATTTGTCTTTCCTTGACTGGCTTATTGCATTTAGCAAAATGTCATCAAGTTCCATCCATGTTGTTGCATATGCAGAATTTCCTTCTTTTATTTTAAAGACCAAATAGTATCCTATTGTATGTATATTTTCTTTATCCATTCATATATTGATGGGTGTTTATATTGTCTTCAAATCTTGGCTATTGTGAATGGTGCTACAATGAGCATGGGAGTGCTAACAGGCACCTAAGGAATGAGGGAAATCTTTGCGAACCATATGTCTGGTAAGGGCTTACTCTCCAAAATATGTAAGGAATTCCTAAAACTTAACAGCAAAGTAAAAACTAATGTGCTGGTTAAAAAATGGGCTGAAGATTGAAAAGAAATTTCTTCAAGGAAGACATACAAATGGCATATGAACAGATATATGAAAGGATGCTCAAAGTCATTAGTAAAATGCAACCCTAAACCACAATTAGATATTGCCTCACACCTGTCAGCATGGCTGAAGGGGTCCATTGGCCTGTGCACATAAAAGAAAAATAAGACACGAACAGGAGTTTGCAGCTAAGAAAGTAAGGATTTATTAAGGAAATGGGACCCTGTCCAGAATCTTGGGTAGGTAGCTCATGATCAAAGACCTGGCTCCCCAATGGCTTCTAGGAGATGGGGTACATAGGGGGAAATCATTAATCATGGTGATTAACGAGTTAGGGTCATGGTCTCTACTGACTGGTCAGTGCTAGGATAGAGTCTGGTTAGTTGATCATTGTATCCGGTCCTGATATCAGCAATGGTGTTGCTTCTTGTTCTGAAGCTGAAACACAACTGAGGCCTAGATGTCACCTCTAGTTTGGTGGAAACTCTGTCTCTGGGGTCAACAGCCCAAGGTTTTGTTTCTAAGGCTATTGGATGCTGGCCAGAACCTTGTTGTCCTGAGTGCTTAATGATTAAGTGAGAGAGAGGGAGGTGGGTGAGTCAGGGTGCTGGGTGAGGCCAGTTTGAGTCAAAGGAGAAAAATCAAAATAGAAGGGCAGATTAAAGAGCATAAGGTTCTGCATATTTATAGCCTGTCCACCTTGCCCACTCTGTCTCTCCCTGGCTACAGGTGCTGTTGTTTCCACTCAAACCTCCAGCTCTGAGTTCTGATTGGGATCATGTATAACAGCATTTCGGGCTTTTGCTCCTCAGCGATGTTGGAGACATCACAGATCTACATTGTAGAGTGACCTGATGGCTTCAGCCCAGTTTCTGTTGGCATTGCTAAGCCTGTGTTCCCTCCTCTGCCCCAAGCATTGGAACAATCCACCTTTTTGTAAAGCCCCCTTTCACTAATGGCCGGGGAGCCCTGCTCTAGCCCCACCTTTAGTGAGTCTCAACATCTTACAAAAGACATGTCAGTACTTCTTACCCTGCAGGACCCCAGTTCCCAGCTGTCACTGTCTGCTTCTGGTCCATGGAATTACTTGTCTTGTTTTTGTTCTTGTGATGTCTCTTTGTTTCCTGTTTCACATTTTATTTTATTACATATTTCTGATTAAATTATACTAGAACTTATACTCCATGATTATTTTTATTTGTCTTGAATGTAAGCTTAAAATTTTTTTCATCAAAATATTTTATTTACTATAGAAATATTGAATGTTAAAATGCATGTTACCCTTAAATAACATTTTTTGTGGTATAATTGATACGTAACATATTAGTTTCGAACATATGGCATAATTATTTGATATTCATATATATTGTGGAATAATCACCACAGTAAGTCTAGTTAACATCCATCACCATACATAATTTTGAATTTTTTTTCTTGTGGTGAAAAATTTTAAAATTCACTCTTTGAGTAACTTTCAAATGTACAATACTATGTTATTGACTGCAGTCACCATGGTGTACATTACATTCTCATGAATTAATTATTCTGTAACTGGAAGTTTGTGGTTTTGCCTCTTAACCCATTTCACTCACCCTCCGCCCTTGCCTCTGGCAACCATCAGTCTGTTCTCTGTAACTATGAGCTCACTATTTTATTCGTGATTCCACATATAAGTGAAATCATATGGTATTCGTCTTTCTTTGTCTGGTATTTCACTTACATAACGCCTTCAAGGTCCACCCATGTTGTTGCAAATAACAAGATTTCTTCTTTTTATGGCTTACTACTAACCCATTATGTATACATATACCACATTTTCTTTATTCATTCATTGGTGAACACTTAGGTTGTCGAGTTCATGTTTTTATTTTAATTAGATAAATGTCCAAAAGTGTAATTTCTAGATGATATGATAGTTCTATTCTTAATTTTTTGAGGACCCTCCCTATATTTTCCCTTGTATTTGCATCAATTTACTGAATGTAAGCTTCTTGAGGCACAAACTTTATTCATCTACATCTCCCTAATTTTTAGAACAGTTCCTTAGATATAGGTGACTTTGTAAACAAATTCCAATCCATGATCTATTTTCTTTATAAATAGAATAAACACACAAAAGTTTAATATGCCAAAAGGAAGTTTCATATTCTAAAAAGTTTTTAGGAGATAATTTAAATAATTTCTTTGTACGTTCTGTTACTTATTCTCACGCCGTCAGCCTTACACTTCTTTCTGACTTGTCTTCTGAGAATACAAACATGATCTAGTAACTCCTATTTTAAGAAGAAAATCTCAGTCCTGGGTGGTGTGGCTCAGTGGACTGAGTGCAGGCCTGTGAGCCAAAGGGTCTGCTTCGATTCTCAGTCAGGGCACTGGAATTATAAATGCAACTGTGACTCACTTAGGGTTTATTTATTTCAGACATCTTTCTGTAATTATATTTGGAAAGTTTAACAATAAATAGTTTTTTATCTATAGATTCTAGGCTCAGGAACGTCATCCTCTGAAGATGCTTTATGATGAGTGAATTTTAACCTGAGCATGAAGCAAACTACAAAATCATGTATGTATAGAGGTATTAGGGAAACCAAATTGGCACTCTCTAAAAGTGCTAAAATTTGTCAATTATGTAAACTCAAAAACAATCCAATTTTTTTTGTTTCTGTTCCCTTGTTTTTCATGCCTTGTGGCTTATGAATAGGTCCATACGTTGGTAAAAGTCACACTGCATAGTTAACCCACAAGGAAAATAGCCATTCACTTTTATGCTAAATGATAAAAGTTTATATCCATGAGCTATGCTTTTTTATAAATGTTGGGCATCAAAACTTTTGTTAGTGGTTAACTTGTTCTTGCTCATTTGAAAATTTATTATAATATTTAATTCATACTCTAAAGTGAAGTTTTATGTTTATTTTAAAGGATAGTTTATTTGAATTTTGATTTATACATGTTTTGACTGAGTAATTTATATTTTTACATAAAACATTTCCATGACCATTTTAACTTAGGTATAACATGAGGAAAATTAAAGCTGTTTTTGATTTAATTAAACATCTCAGAAATAAGTTTTTAAAAACTACTATTACTTTATACCCTTTGGAAGCTTGGGCCTTCCTCTTGAAACCATTTTCCTCCAGGAGAGTATTGTATCTCAGCAATGAGATAAAGGTTTGTGTGATCAGATTTCAGGATTTTGTTTAAGGTATTCAATCAGACATGTCATCACTTTGATCTGAGAGTCATATACTTGGAAAAGTTAATGGAGCGGGAAGTGTTTTAGCTAGAAGAACAGATGTGGATGGAAGGGCATTAAAGAAACCAGCGTTTCTCTGCTTTAAGTGGGAGGAACAGTTACTCTCCTAAATCATGAACACCAAGTGTTCTTACATTTCTTATCTATGAATTACTTGCTACTTGTCTATCAAATTGTATTACTTTCCTCCAAAACAATGAAAATTATCTGCATTAGACTCACAATTAGATGGTGTCTTCTTCAGTACAAGATTCAGCATCATTACAATATCCACACTAGCAAAGCAATCTATACATTCAATGAAATTCCCAATAAAATACCAAAGGCCTATTTCACAGATGTAGAACAAATATTCCAAAAATTTATATGGAACCAAAAAAGACCCCCAATAACCTCAGCAATCTTGAAAAAGAATAAATTTTGAGGTATCGGATTACCTGATATCAAACTATACTGTAAGGCCACTGTAATCGAAACAGCCTGGTACTGGCATAATGGAAGGCATATAGATCAATGAAACAGAACAGAGAGCCCAAAAAGAAATCTATGCCTTTATAGTTAATTAATTGACAAAGGAGACAAAAGCATACAATGAAGTTAAGGATAGTCTCTTCAGTAAACGATGCTGAAAAAATTGTACAGGTACATGCAAAAACAAAAATGAAACTAGACCACCAACTTACACCATACAGAAGCATAAACTCAAGACCTGACCAGTGTGGCTGAGGGGGCTGAGCGTCATTCCACAAAGCGACAGGTTGCTGGTTTGATTCCGGTCACGGCATGTGCCTAGATTGTCAGTTCAGTCCCTGATTGGGGCACATATGAAAGACAACTGACTGATGTTTCTCTCTCATATAAATTTTTTCTCTCTCCTTCCCCTTCTCTCTAAAAATAAATAAATACAATATTTAAAAAAAAGAATAAACTCAAAATGGTTAAAAGACTTAAACACTAAGTTTAAGGGAACAAGCAAGGGAAATCAAAGATCACAGATACATCCCTAATTCGGACACCACAGCGGAAGCCTCTTCATTTCTGAGAATAACCGAGAGGCCTAACCTCCTCTGGAGAGCCAAAATTGCTTTGAGACAGAACTGAAACCAGAAGTCTGTTTTGGCATAGATCTGGGTGAGTACTTTCTGGCTCCCTAAAAAAATGAACTCAGTCTATAGAGTTTCTCTTTCATGCAATTGATCCCCAAGAGTTCTTTCTTTTCTCTTCATTAAAAAGTCTTTCTTATCATCTTGAGACTTCATATTATTGCCACGATTTGGTGTCTTGATGATTCTAGTACTGATTTCTTTGCTATTCCAAACCAAATATACCATATTTCTCTTCTGATAGTTTTTTTTAAAGATTTTATTTATTTATTTTTACAGAGAAGGGAAGGGAGGGAGAAAGAGAGGGAGAGAAACAGCAATGTATGGTTGCCTTTCGCTTGCTCCATATTGAGGACCTGGCCTCAACCCAGGCAGGTGCCCTGACTGGGAATCGAACCAGCAACGCTTTGCTTCACAGTTCAGCGCTCAATCCACTGAACCATACCAGCCAGGGCTGATAGTTTTTTTTTTTTTTAATCAGGAAATGTGGGTAAAAATGGTGAAACAAACATTTGTTAGTCTCACTAATCCAAAAGTGTCTTTCTGTGGAAAAAACTATTTTTATAAAGTCATGCACTCCATAATGTAGTTTCTGTCAGTGATGGAGCACATATATGGTGATGATCCATGAGATTATAATGAAGTTAAAAAAATTCCTATCACCTAGTGAAGTCATGGGCATCGTATCATTGTAGCATAACACGTCACTCAGATGTTTGTAGTGCTGGTGGTGTAAACAAACCTACTGTGCTGCAGTTGTATAAAAGCCCTGCTACAATGTTTTAACTGCACCATTTAGGTGTTTAGACATGTTTCAATTCACAAATAATTACCATTGTTTTATAATTGCCTACATATTAAGTACAGTGACATGCTGTACAAGTTTGCAGCCTAGGAACATCAGGCTACACCATGTAGCCAGGTGTGTGATGGGCTACACCACCTAGGTTTGGGTGAGTTCCCTCCATGATGTTTGCACAACGACAAAACTGATGCTGTTCTCATGATGTATCCCCATTGTTAAGCAACACATGCCTGTGTTTCTATTATCTATTTTTAGAAAATGAAGCAAAAGTACCTTGTAGTACTCAAATCTACTCTAATTTTCTTTTGATTCTATTGTTTAACTAAAACTTTTAAACTACATACATATGACTAGAATAGTTAATATGAAAATGTATTTCCATGTTAATAAGTTAGTAATCTGATTGCTAGATCAATGTTTTATAACCTTTAAGTTGAAATATAATTCCATACCATTTTTAGTTAGAGAAACTGATTAAATATTTGAGTTAAACCAAAAAGTTAGTTCAAATTCTGAAAAGTCAAGCAGCTTAAGCTAGGTAGATAATTTGCTTTTAAAAGGTATACTTTGAATTATATTTTAAAATTTTCCATTAAAGTTATACTTTAAAAATATAATATGAAATAAAAAACTTAGATCTATCTATAATGACATATTGAGCTTTACTTTTGCTTATTAAGTCAGTAAGGTACATAAATCTCATGTTCATAAAATTTCTGACAGTTATAAAGTTCAAAGAAGTTATCAAAATATGAAAGCATTGCAATCAAATAAACTTTTATAATAAATAAAATCATGTACAACTTTCTAATACAATCAAGTAAAGTAGAAAATTGCCAAAATTATATAGTTTGATTTTAGAATTGTGAATTATTTCCTCTTTATACAAATCAAACATACAGGGGTTAGCAAAACCTTGACTTTATTTTAGGCTGCTGTCTTGTTATAAATATGAAAGAAAACTGCCCCAGCTCTAAATAATTTTCACAGGCTCTGTGGATAAACATATCCTACTGCTTTCTTCTTTACTTGTTTATCAATAAAGAGTGAAGTGTAGAGGAATTCAGAACTACAGTGAAAGCTTTAGACATCAGAACTGAGAGACACACCTTTTTTCCCTTTATGTAACAAGCAGCATGAATCCACAGTAGCTGTTCAATAAATATTTTTAGCAGATTAAGAAGTGGGTTGGGAATGAATTCCAAGAGCCCTTGACAGCTAGGTTATGAGTTACCTCTAGCTCCCATCAAGAGAAACAGGCTTTGAAGTGTATACTTGGCATCATCTCTGGTGAAAGTTTAGTTGGAAAAAAGTTCTTTATAGTAAAAGACTCACATTTTTAAATAGCTTGTCCCACAAATGATTTATTCTTTCAATGACTAAGTAGCAATATCAATGACAGAAAGGTTTATAAATTTTCAAGTTTGATAAAAATATATTTTTTAAAAGCATGTCTACTTGTCTTGTTATTAAAACTGAGATTGCTGTTATAACAAAGATTTGTGCTCTGTAGTTAGGAATTTCAGCTTCTTACACAAATAGAGCAACTGTTCTTTATCATAATTTGAGTAAGTTGGGTAATGAATACACTTTTATGTTTCTTTCCACTTCCTAAGGCTCTGTCCTTTCTTTTACAGTTTCTTATCAAAGCCAGCAGACATCCTATGTCAGTCTTCAAACTCCTGCAGAGTTTTGAAGTTTAGGAGGAGCTTCATATGTGGTTATCTGTCTTTGCTTCTTGCAGCCTGAAGTCAATTTGAGTGTAAGAAACACTAAAAACAAATAATATATTGTCTCACGTCTTCAGTTTCTCTTCCTTTTCTAAATAAGAGCCACATTGTATAGTGCGTCCGTGGAATTTTACAGCTTCCTACAGTGAAAGAAATGCTGAGCAGACCTTTACTATTCAGATATACTGGATCCTTAAGATAATTGTGGCATTTGCACTTGGAGGCAGTTACATTTTGAAGTGAGATAATTTAGAATATTTTGTGTAATTTCAAAAGTACTTTTTTCTTTGTTGGCCATCAGTTACTCTGTCTGCTCCTGCATTAGGGGTGAAAACACCCTGAGCTAAAGCACTCATGCCCCTCCCCCACCCCATTTTGTGTAGGATTACTCAGTTTTAGGCAACAGCCCTGCAAGTTTTAAATCAGTCTACCTACCTGAGTAACTGAATTCTAGAAATCGTTCAGAAAAACAAGATCAAAGAAACATTTGCTTTTCCTAATAATTTTTTCCTTTAGTTTTCTGTGGCATTATATTAATATGAGCAGCATCTGTGTCTCTGTCTTGCACATCTATGACTACCCTCAATCAGGAGGGGGTGGTTACCCGTGTTCTGGTTCTGGTTCCTCCCTGGTGAGCCATTGTGCCCCCTGGACTCGTAAAGTCTCAGTCTGCTCCTCAGTCAGGTGAAGATACAAATTTCTTCCCTGCTTCCATCACATTGTTGTTTCTGTGTATCTGTCTATATTTTGAGATGTAAGTTTCTTTACAAACATTAGTAAAACAAATGCTGTATGTGTCTGGCCTTCTTGTGCAGCATAATAAACAATAATACACCCCCTACTTGAGGAGTACCATCAGTTCTATCCTTTTTAAAAAGAAAATTTCCTCAATTTATTTACTTTATGCACTTAAATAATATTTTTGATGAAAATTATTTTCGATAACTAAGATTTTAAAACAACTTTCTAAGTGACAATTTTTTTTTTTTTTATGCAGGAGCCAAGAGATTACAGTTTAGTTTAATCACATCTTAATTTCCCTTAAATTCTTCCTTTGTAAAATAAAGGGATTACATTAATAGATTGTTCTTCAGGATTTCTCTATTAGAATCTTGCCTGAGTCTTTTATTCAATGCCATCATCCCTAATTTCCTACCTCTGTGTTTTATACTGATGGGGGGATTTTCATCCAATTGGTTAATGAAAACGCTTACTGGGTGGGGAGGAGGAAACATGGAGTGAGCTGAAAGAAGAGGAAAGAATATGGCAATGATTTTTGGGCAGTTATATAGTTATTAAAAGGCCAATTTTGTGATTCTGGGGGGGGAAAAGGTGATAAGAAATTGCAGAAATTTATATATCCAAAAACTAGGTCAGAGGAAGCTTGGTGCTGATTACATTCCTGGTTTGTTCTCGATGTATGTTCATCATGTGTGTTAGTGGTTTCTGAAGGTTGCTCAGCTGCTGCTTCCTCACCATTAGGGAAGGAAGCGTGGAATTTTTCAATGGAACACTCCTTGGAAGTCTGATGGGAGAAGCAGAACAAAACCGGTGCAACAGTAACTAAGTGGCCAGACCAAGTTGGTCCTTTTTGACAGTGTCAGCTCTTGTTAGTTTAGGCTTGATCACAAATCTCTGACCCTGGATCACTCTCCACTGTGAATTTTTTGATTTCCTTGAATGCCCACTGATTTAGGCAGTTTTCTTTTTCTTTTTTTTAAATGTTTTTTTGTTTTGTTTTTTTAAAAATATATTTTATTGATTATGCTATTACAGTTGTCCCATTTCTCCCCCATCATTCCCCTCCACCCTGCACACCTGCTCCCACCCACATTCCCCCCTTTAGTTCATGTCCACG
Source organism: Glossophaga mutica (assembly GCA_039655065.1). NCBI lineage: Eukaryota > Metazoa > Chordata > Mammalia > Chiroptera > Phyllostomidae > Glossophaga > Glossophaga mutica. The sequence continues at coordinate 39,829,716 of CM077306.1, read as the reverse complement.
CGTCATAAGTTCTTTAGCTTCTACATTTTCCATACTATTTTTGCCCTCCCCCTGTCTATTTTCTACCCACTATCTGTGCTACTCATTCTCTGTACCTTTTCCTTCTCTCTCCTCCTCCCATGCCCCTGTTGCTAACCCTCCATATGATCTCCATTTTTGTGGTTCTGTTCCTGTTCTAGCTGTTTGCTTAGTTTGCTTTTGTTTTAGGTGTGGTTCTTAAGAGCTGTGAGTTTGCTGTCTTTTTACTGTCATGTTTTTTATCTTCTTTTTCTTAGATAAGTCCCTTTAACATTTCCTATAATAAGGGCTTGGTGATGATGAACTCCTTGAACTTGACCTTATCTGAGAAGCAATTTATCTGTCCATCCATTCTAAATGACAGCTTTGCTGGATAGAGCAATTTTGGACGTAGGTCCCTGCTTTTCAAGATTTCAAATATTTCTTTCCAGCCCCTTCTTGCCTGGAAGGTCTCTTTTGAGAAATCAGCTGACAGTCTGATGGGAACTCCTTTGTAGGTGACTGTCCCCTTCTCCCTTGCTGCTTCTAGAATTCTCTGCTTCATTTTAATCTTGGCTAATGTAATTACGATATGCCTTGGTGTGTTCCTCCTTGGGTCCAACTTCTTTGGGACTCTCTGAGCTTCCTGGATGTCCTGGTAGTCTATTTCCTTTGCCAGATTGGGGAAGTTCTCCTTTATTATTTGTTCAAATAAGTTTTCCACTTGTTGCTCTTCTTCTTCCCCTTCTGGGACCCCTATAATTTGGATGTTGGGATGTTTAACAATGTCCTGGAGGTTCCTAAGCCTCTCCTCATTTTTTTGAATTCTTGTTTCTTCCTCATTTTCTGTTTGGTTGTTAGTTTCTTCCTTCTGGTCCACTCCATTGATTTGAGTCCCAGTTTTCCTTCCATCTCTATCAGTTCCCCATGCATCTTCCTTCATTTCACGTATTGTAGCCTGCATTTTTTTTTTGGTCTAATTTGTGAGCAAAATCAACCAATTCTGTGAGCATTTTGATGACCAGTGCTTTGAACTGTGCATCTGATAGGTTGGCTATCTCTTCACTGCTTAGAGGAATTGGCTCTGGGGCTTTGATTGGTTCTCCGGTTTGAGCCATTTTTTGGTGTTTTTTTTTTTTTGTTTTGTTTTGGTTTTAGTCTGGTCGCGGCTATTACGTACTGAGGGGTGGAGCCTTAGGTGTTTCTCAGGGCGGGGCAGCCCAGTCGCTGGGTTGTGACGCTATAGGTGGGGGCGGGGTCTGAGAGGGAAGAATGGCGCCTGCTCTGCTCTCTCCTGGATTCAGTCCCTTCCACCACTTCCCTTCTGCCTGGACTGTCTGTGCGCAAGAATGTGGGACCACCTGGTCAGCCAGCCGCCTTGTGTGGCCTCACTGGGTCTGCACAGTTGCCCCCCTGTGCCCAGGGACGACCAACCGCCACCTGTGCACCTGGGAACTGCCAGCCACTGCTGCTTGCATTCCAGGCCCGCACCTCCACTTTCTCCTGCCGCGACTCCGCCCCTCTTACCGGTCTGGATGAATGGTTGTTGGACTTCCGTACAGTTCAATTTTCTATAAGTTCTGGTTGTTTTCTTGTTTCTAAATATTTGTTGTCCTTAATTTTGGTTGTAAGAGGAGGCACTGTGTGTCCGCCTATGCCTCCATCTTGGCCGGAAGTCCAGTTTCTTTTTCTGTCCCTCCCACCAGGATCAATGATTGCCTGCCTGGCCTTTGCTCAGCTTTTCTCTGGGGCCTTGGCTGTTAGTCACCGTGGTTTGGACCCCATGGCTCTTAGGAGAGTGACTGCTCCTCCCTTACGGTTACCAGGGCCCTGGCTTTCCCACCCTGATATTCTGGTGTTCCAGCTCCCACTTGTGTACCAGGCAACAGTTGTGAAAATTGAATGGTGGGTGGTATTGCCCATGATAAAAACTAATAATAAATATTAATTATTTAGAGGAAGAAGAGACATAGTTGGAAAAATTCTTTGAGAATAAACAACTGGGGCAGACAGTTAGAGGTTGTTGTTTTTTATTTAAGATTTTATTTATTTACTTTAGACAGAGGGGGCAGGAGGAAGAAAGAAAGGGAGAAAAACATCAATGTGTGGTCACCTCTCATGTACCCCTACTGGGGACCTGGCCCACAGCCCAGGCATGTGTCCTGACTGGGAATTGAACCAGTGACCCTTTGATTTGCAGACTGGAGCTCAATCCACTGAGCCACACCAGCCAGGAAAGAGGTTTTTTGATACTAGGGTAAAACGAGAGGGCTGAAACCAGGGCCCTAGGCAAGACTGCATGATGGAAAAATTTGTCTTTGATACAATTTCACTTATCTTCTCAACCTGTCTTATCAAACTTATCTTTTTATTCCCAGGTCTCTCCCCTCTTGCTCCCCCAATTACCAAGTCCTTTAGTTCTTCATAATGTACCACTTTAATCACTACTGATCTCCTCCTATCAACTGTTCTCAATTATAAATGCTCTCTTCACTATTTCATCACACCCCTGTTTCCCAGGTTTGCCATCTCAGCCTCCCATGAAGCCACTGACATTAAAATGGGAAAAGCTGGTACAATTATTCTGCCAGGAGAATATTTCATTGTAGAAGAGGAAACAACCAATCCAAATACAACTGTAATTTGTAGACTGTGTCCATGAGGGATTTTGAGTGTGTGAAAATCTTTCTGTGCCTCTTTCCTAATCTCAGGTGGTTAGCCTATCCCTCTGGGTCATACTCTACTCAAGTAGTTTTCTAGGGAATTTAAACTACATGAAATTGACATTGTTATGAAGCATAACAGTTAACATGTATGTCTGACTCCTCCTTACGTTTCCAAGTAACTCCACACCCTTTCTCACTAACCTTGACAGCTTTGGCAGCACTGTTGGTAAGCGAAAAGCAAACCATTCCAGATTTTGTTCTTATTTTAAGATATGGGTTTAGTTGACATAAAATTACCAACACTTATTTGTGAATGAAGTTCACTCTCTGTCAAAGTTTTATTCAAAAATAGGGAGCAAAAGCTACTTAGAATGGCTTGTTTGGTGTATATTCAAGTTCTAAAATTTGAGCATTTAGCATTTCCTTTTATTCCCAGCTAGAGTCCTGAAGGGAATTCTGACAATTTTTATTATAGAAACCTAGGTTATAGTATTATTTTCAAAAATAATCTTATGATATACTGTAAACCTCACATATGACCTTTTTATTATTTAAATATCTAACTTGAGCACATTATGAAACTGTTCAAAGCCCCAGTTTCTTTATCTATAAATAGAGTAGGAAAGCTCTGTCCGATGTAGCTCAGTTGGTTGGGCATCATCCTGCAAAGTAAAAGGTCATGAGCTCAATTCCTGGTCAGGGCACATATCAAGGTTGTGGGTTTGATTCCTGGTACAAAAGGCAACCAATTGATGTTCCTCTCCTACATCAACTTTTATCTCCCTCTCTTTCTCCCTCCCTTCCTCCCCCCCCAAAAAAAAAGATGGGGTAAAGAAGATGAAATGTCAGAATAAAGGTAAATCAAATCATTTGCTATACGGCAAATGTCTAGCTATTATAATTAAATATGGTAATGCTAATATAACTTTTCATTAAGAAGCTTGCCTTAAATAAGAACTATGCCCTGCTCTGTGAGAGTACTTAATTACTGGATATAAAATGCTTTTGGGAAACTACTCTAAAGAAATCCATTATAATTGTGAAAAATATATAGTAATGTGAATATTTAAAGAGAAAATTAAAATGGTATTAAATATTATTAAATTTCCATTTTCATAGGGATGCATAATTAAGTGTTTTATTATCCTCAATTTGCTAGCATAAAAATACCACAATTTCAGGGATCTCTGTGTATCATAAGTTTAGAAATTCATTGAGGGCTTAATGAAACATGGGGCAATTTTGGAATAAAGTTGTAGAATGGTAGAGAAGAGATAGAAGAAGGAGAGAGAAGAAGAAAAAGATGGAAGAATGGGGAAAAATTAGATATGTTTTACAGGATATAATTTGAAATGCTTGCCTCATTAATAAGAAATTCAAACATCAAATGTACTTAAAATGTTTGTATAAGTTCATCTTTCAATAATGTTTGGATGTTAGATATTGCAATCTAAAAATAAAGATATCTTATAATTAACTCTTGATTGATGAATGTTAAAGTATTTAAATTATCTTAGAATGATAAAATATTAGAAAGGAAAATATCTTAGATATATAATACAATATAGGAACATTTGCTTTTTCAAAGTATATACTGTGCTTGCCTTTGTATGATTTTCCGAATGTAAACTCAGTGTTTGCTCTTTGAAGAAATCAAATTTTTAGAAAAGCATAAACAAAAAAGAAAATAATCATTCAACTTTCAAATCATACATAGCTATCATTTACATTTTGATATTTATTATTCAAAGTATTTTCATTATGTGTATATACATTTACAAACGCAACTTTTTTTTTCTCTTTACCCGAGGGTATATTTATTGATAGTTTGAGAGAGAGGGAAAGGGGGAGAGAGACAGGGAGAGAAATACTGATATGCGAGAAGCATGGATCTGTTGTCTCACGGGTGGCCTGATGAGTCACCAATTCCCCAGCCTAGGCTTGTGCCCTGACTGGGAATCGAACTGTGTCACTTCAGTTTATGGGATGATGCTCCAACCAACAGAGCCACACTGGCCAGGGCAAAGATATCTTTTTAAGAAGAAAACTGAAATGATACGATTTACATATATTATTTTAGAACTTTTACAAAGAGAAATGATATAATATAGACTCGTGAAATCACAGCAGTACATCAACATTTTTAATAGTTGCATCATTGTTCAATGCAAGTATAAATGCACAAAGTTTATGTACCTTATCCTCCCTTGTTGGCTAATTAGGGTAATTTAATTTTTCTGATAGCAATTTTTCTGCTGTGAAAAATCCATACATATTTTCTCACTAGTCTTTTCACTAGATCCTTAAGAAATTCCTGGAAGTAGAATTTTGGGACCCAGAGAAAGTCTAGTGCGATTAGTATGTCTATGTCTATATTTATTTCTAAATCCGTTCCAAAATCTGTAACTGCATCAATGTAAACAATGAGTGCTTCAGAGAAGTTATCAGGATCATGTGTCCATCAATATTATATGACAAAGCAGTGGATATTTCTCTTTTGGCTCAATTAATTAATACATTTTTCTGCTCTGAAGTTTTAAGTTTTTGTGGTTTCTGTCTTGGTGTCATGCCTGGGAAAACCTCCCCTTGCCTGACTGAACTCTATTTTGTTTGCATGAAGAAAAATATTTTACATGGCTTCTCTAAACTTCTCAACAGTTTAACAAATATCATAGAAATGGCTAAGCATGGAGAGAAATCATGCTTATATACTAATCTAATACTTATCTCTATCATTAGAAAATATTAAACTTATAAGAATATAAATGGCTCCTCCTATTCTAGTCTCTATCTTTAATTGCCACTTTGAATTTTGTGAGAATGGATGACAGGGAGGTTAATATTAGTTAGGGACAAAGAGTAACAAGAATGAAAGAGTCTAGTTTAGTATAAAAAGTATATAGAAGAAAAAATGTTAAAAAATTTGGTTTCATAAGAAGGATACCAAATCTTATATCATCATATCAATAATTGAATTTTACCAGTTAATTTTTATATTCTATGGTTGTTCAGATAACTCATAATCATTCAATACCTTGACTTAAGAGTCTAGATTCTTTATCTCTCTCTTCCCCTCTCTCTCCTTTGCTCCCATTCCCCTTCTTGAATGTTGACTATGTGAATTTTTAAAAATTGTGGCTAACCCTGAGCTAAACTGATGTTATGTATTCCATCCCTGGTCAGGCCACATACAAGAAGCATCAATGAATGCATAAAAAAGTGGAACAGCCACAGATCAAAGTTTCTTTCTCTCTCAAATCAATAAATATAATTAAAAAATGTGGTTAAACCCTTATTTCCTTGTGGTTTGAAAAATTAAGAGTAATTTAGGCTTCAAAGTTCTCTTTCATAGAACAACAAATTTAAAAGTTTAAGAAAAATATGTGTTCATGTTTGTTATCCTGACCAAATAGTAAAACAACAACAACAACAAAAGCCTCTATGGAGCATGACCCATTCTAGCAAGAACTGGAAATTACTGAAATTGTCTTATTTACAAAGTTCCAAGTTGAAAAGTTAGTGTTAGTCACAATTAATGAAACTTCTTCAAAACAGAATAATGTTAACATTATAGTCCTTAAGCAAAATATAGATCCTAGCAATTTGAAACAAAAATAACTTAGTGGCTAAAAGAACGGGTCCTAAAAGGCTTTTTTGGCAATGGTGTCTAGGGATTATTATAAACAGCATCCACAGAAGATGGAAGCAAAGCTCAAGCTACCCAAACAAAATTTTAATTAGTGATGATTAACATGCACATGTAGTGTTTTAATGCTTTATTTGTTCATACAACAATTACTTATTGAGCGTGAATACGATGCCAAGCCCTATTCAAAGGGCATTAACAGAGAAAAGTGCACTGAGCAGATAAACATAACCTTCTTAACCTGTTTTCAATAATTTTTTTGTTCTTCATTAAATATTATATTTCCTTATTTAACCCAGAGCTTAATACCATATTTAGATTTATCATAAAGTCCACTTTGTTATGTATGTTAAATAAATAAACATTTATTTTTGAAAGTCATTTTTAGAAACAATAACATTCAAAGCAGTTCAATGTAGCAACTTTTAAAAAATTGGATTTATTGGGGCAACATTGGCTCATACAACCATACAGGTTTCAGCATACAACGCAATAAAACATCATGTGCCCACCGCACCATGTGCCCACCCCCCCAAAGTCTATTTCTGTCTCCCCCCTCCTTCCCCATTTGCCTACCTCTACCTACTCCACCTCCTTTTCCTCTGGCTACCACCACACTTGTCTAGGTCTATGTCTTCTGTACATTTTTTTTTCTTTTTTGCTTAATCCCTTTACCTTCTTCAATCCAGCCCTCTAATCTCCCCTGCTCTGACAGTTGTCAGTCAGTTTCATGTATCCACGCCTCTGTTTCTATTTGGCTCATCAGTTTATTTGGTCTAATGAGATTCCACATATAAGTGAAATCATATAGTATTTGTCATTATTTGGCTGGTTTATTTCACTTAGCATAATAGTCTCCAGGTCCATGCATGCTGTGGCAAAAGGTAAGGTTTCCTTTTTTTTTTTTTTTAAAATTTTACAGCTGAGTAGTACTCCACTACGTAAATGTCCCATGGCTTTTTTCTCCACTCATCTACTGATGGGCACTTCTCTATGTGCATTGTGTCACTTAATCCTCACTGTAAAATAAAAATTAAGTTTTATTATTCCATGAAGAAATAAATGCAAATAGAATTCAAGTTTTGCGACTAAGATCTCATAGCTGCTCAGTGGTTAAGCTGAGAGAAGGCTTCTCCAACTTTAAATGTGGTGCTCTGTACCACTTTGCCCCTGAGATCATAATTTCAGGATACAATTTTGCCTTTTGCTGTGTAACTTTATTCAATATTTCAGCACTTATTGTCTACTGTAAACATGTGACCCTGAATACCAAGAACTCTTAGCCTAGTGAAAACCTTTCCAATTTTCATTGTAACTTGTTTTTGAACTTTTGTTACCTCTTGTGGACATAGAATGAAGGCTAAGTTTCATATTCTAGTTTTTAGACATCAAGCTTTAAAAACTCAGGTTGATTTAATTTCCAGACAAGAGTAAAGCATGAGTGTTTAATTGTGGAGGTTTTGGAGACAACAGACATAGAAGGTATTCCAGTAAACTTAGTTAGAAATCTTTATTAAATCCTTTAAATATTAATTTCCTCATCATAGAAAGGATTGTATCTACATTAAAACATTTGCTGTGAAAATTAAATGAGATTAGTTCACTTCCAGATTTTACATCCTAACTGGTTTATGCTACTCACTGATAGCTGTGATGATTGTTTTTGTTATTTATTTATTTATTTAATATATTTTATTGATTATGCTATTACAATTGTCCCATTTTGTGCCCATCATTCCCCTCCACCCTGCACACCCCCTCCCACCCACATTCCCCCCTTTAGTTCATGTCCATGTGTCATAAGTTCTTTAGCTTCTACATTTCCCACACTATTCTTGCCCTCCCCCTGTCTATTTTCTACCCACTGTCTCTGCTACTTATTCTCTGTACCTTTCCCCCCCTCTCCTCCTCCCACTCCCCTGTTTATAACCCTCCTTGTGATCTCCATTTCTGTGGTTCTGTTCCTGTTCTAACTGTTTGCTTTTATTTTAGGTGTGGTTGTTAATAGCTGTGAGTTTGCTGTCTTTTTACTGTCATATTTTTTATCTTCTTTTTCTTAGATAAGTCCCTTTAACATTTCATATAATAAGGGCTTGGTGATGATGAACTCCTTTAACTTGACCTTATCTGAGAAGCACTTTACCTTCCCTTCCATTCTAAATGACAGCTTTGCTGAATAGAGCAATCTTGGATGTAGGTCCTTGCCTTTCAAGACTTCAAATACTTCTTTCCAGGCCCTTTTGCCTGCAAGGCCTCTTTTAAGAAGTCAGCTGACAGTATGAAGGGAACTCTTTTGTAGGTGACTGTGCCCTTATCCCTTGCTGCTTCTAGAATTCTTTCCTTATCTTTAATCTTGGCTAATGTAATTACGATGTGCTTTGGTGTGTTCCTCCTTGGGTCTAACTTCTTTGGGACTCTCTGAGCTTCCTGGACTTACTAGAAGTCTATTTCCTTTGCCAGATTGGGGAAGTTCTCCTTCATTATTTGTTCAAATAAGTTTTCCACTTGTTGCTCTTCTTCCCCTTCTGGTACCCCTATAATTCAGATGTTGGGACGTTTAAAGATGTCCCGGAGGTTCCTAAGCCTCTCCTCATTTTTCTGAATTCTTGTTTCTTCCTTCCTTCTGGTCTACTCCATTGATTTGAGTCCCAGTTTTCCTCCCATCTCTACTGGTTCCCCATGTGCTTTCCTTCATTTCACATATTGTAGCCTGCATTTTTTCATCTAATTTGTGAGCAAAATCAACCAATTCTGTGAGCATCCTGATCACTAGGGCTTTGAACTGTGCATCTGATAGGTTGGCTATCTCTTCGTGGCTTAGAGGAATTGGCTCTGAGGCTTTGATTTATTCTCCCTTTTGAGCCATTTTGGTGTTTTTTTTTTTCTTTTTTTTTTTGGTCTGGTCGTGGCTGTTACGTAGTGAGGGGTGGGACCTTAGGTGTTCCCCTGTGCGGGGCAGCCCAGTCACTGAATTGTGATGCTGTATGTGGGGCAGGGTCCAAGAGGAACAATGGCACTTGCTCTGCTCTCTCCTGGATTCTAGTCCCTTCCGCTGCTTACCCTTTGCCTGGATTATCTGTGCGCGAATGTGGGACCACCTGGTCAGCCAGCCGCCTTGCTCGGCCTCACTGGGTCTGCACAGTTGCCACCCTGTGCCTGGGGTCTGCTAGTCACCACTTGTGTGCCTGGGAACTGCCAGCTGCTGCCGCCTGTCACCTGGGTCTGCACCTCCACTTTTTCCTGTCATGTCTCTGCCCCTCTTACTGGTCTGGATGAATGGTTGTTGGACTTCTGTACAGTTCAATTTTCTATCAGTTCTGATTGTTTTCTTGTTTCTAAATATTTGTTGTCTTTAATTTTGGTTGTGAGAGGAGGCACAGTGTGTCCACTTACACCTCCATCTTGGCTGGAAGTCTATTTTATTTTTTAAAAGATTTTATTTAGTGTTTATTTTTAGAGAGAGGGGAAGGGAGGGAGAAAAAGAGGGAGAGAAACATCAGTGTGAGAGTGAAATCTTAATCAGTTGTCTCCTACATGCACCCCGAATAGATACTTTACCCGCAACCCAGGCATATGCTCCCATCAGGAATCGAATAGGTGACCCTTTGCTTTGCGGGGTGATGCCCAACCAAATGAACCACAAGGGTCAGGGCTTGTTCTTATAATTTATAATTATGCATAGGTAGGTAGATGGAAATGTGCTTCACTGTATCTATTGTAATTTTATCATGGACTTGAAACCAGCATGTCATATTAATAAAATATTTTCAGTTTTCAAATCTTCAAGTCTCTAATTATGAAGTGAATTATAAACATACATCTATTATTAATGGTATAATTTATGTGAAAAATATCTAGTGTTCATCTGAAATTCCATGTCTAGGCGATCCACAGCTTTCTGATTATTTAAGCGCTCCCTTCATAGGTATTAAGTGAAATTATACCACAAAATGAAGGGTGTATTCACATTACCAGCTTCTTTGTTTGTGAGCAGATGCCTACTGTCCTTAATTTGCTTTCATAAGATCTCCATACTATTCAATGGGATCCAATAGCATAAAACCAGTCAAAGAAAATTCATAAATGAATTTCAAAAAGTTTGTTATGAATATAGATATGGCTCCAAAACACATTTCTGATAACCTACAGGGTTCAGTTCTGCAATGTTATGTCTCAGAGCTGTTATCTTTTTGAAATCCTATGTTGCCATGTTATAAATGAATGTTATATGTGTAACACATGGGAAAGGAATAATTTTCTATGATACCTGAGTCTAAAATAGCAAAGTGAGTAAAGTCATAATATGTCTCATATTAACAAAATACATAGAAAGGTCAATATTACAATGATATAGATTCACCTTTTAAACAAAGTATAGATTTCTGTACATGACATTCCTATTCAAGAGGAACTAAAGGTAAAGTGACATTCAAGATCAATTTGACCTATTTCAGAACAAGTAATGAAAATAATCTGAATTTAAAAGAAGACTTCCATATAATCTTTCTCTCCTTCTCTGTATGTGTTTCTGCTAAAAGGTTTGAAATAGTAAGTAGGTTTCTCTGCTGAATGAAAAGAACTGAAAGAACTGAATGTTTGGTGATAGTTGAAGCTAATGACAGAATGGGAGTGAACAAGGAATTCAATGCTTCTCTCACTCGCAATCAGGCATTTCTCACTGGGATTGTGAATCTTAAATGTGACCATTACAAGGCCAGTGACCAGAGGGAAACAAACAATGTAAGACCATAAGCAACATATTTAATTAAGGATTTTTGAATCAAGAAATGTGGTTTCTGTGGATAATGGAAAATAACAATATAGTGCCATGTGAACTTCTGTGCATACCCAAATTGTTCTTTTTGGTATATGCATATAAATATTTTGGGGAGAAAACTCTAATATTTATTGGTTGTATTAGTACACTTCATCATGATAATGGGAAAAAGAGCACTTTTTTGCAGATTTTATTTACAAAAAAATGTTGGGTACAAAAACTTTACATATTGAATTTAAATATTCTAGGAATTGTACAATGATGGTAGTGCAAGTTTACTGCAAAATAAACATTAATGTCATTTCACACCATACTTTGCAGCTAAACATAATTACATGATTTGTTGGGTTTTCAAAGTTAAGAGAGTTACTAAAGAGTTACCTATGACATACATTTAAAAAGTGATAATAATATAGCATAAATACAAATATGAGAAAAGTCCCTTTTATGGTGAGACAAAGAGATATACTACTACTTAGAAAAGTTTCAAAAAAAAAAAAAAGAAAGAAAGAAAAGAAAAGTTTCAAGGAGAAATTACCAGCATAAAAACTCCTGAAAAATATTTGTCTGTTTTGGAAAGTATATATATCTCTTAAATATATCACATCTTACTCATTTGGTAGTTGAGTGCTGAAAAACAATAATATGTTTTCAACAAATGCTTCTAAGAGTTTTCTGAACACTGAAATTGATTTGCATTGCATTTTTTACAAAAAGATATTGTCTATTTATTTTTAGAGAGAGGGAAAGGGAGGGAGAAAGCAAGGGAGAAAAACATCAGTGTGTGGTTCCCTCTCATGTGTCCCCAGCTGGGGACCTGGCCTGCAATCCAGGCATGTGCCCTGATTCGGAATCGAACCAGTGACCCTTTGGTTCTCAGTCTGGGCTACACCAGCCAGGGCTGTATTGCATTTTTAACATGTATTTCCATTAAAAAGTTTCATCTATTGGGGACAAGTAGTTTATCCATTCTGATTAACATTACTAGAATTTACTGATTCTTAGAATTTAGAAAAGAAAGGCTAATTAATACTATATTTTGCCCATATATTTAGAGACATATATTTATAGACATTATCTAACATGTAAGAAAAAGGAAGAAGAGGGTCTACAATTTCTATTATCACTGAAAACCATGTATGGAATATTTGCAGTAGTAGGGGACTTTGATAGGTTTATAAGTTGAAATATAAGTGATTAGAGAAATGTTAGGCCAGACCATTGAGATATAAAAAACTATAAGGAACTTACTATAAATATTATTGCCTCAACTGCTTAACTTATTCCAACCCAAAACATTAACAGCTAACACAGAACTGTGGCTCTCAAACTTCGACAGTGTGCTGGGAAAGAACTCACATTTGTCTAAAACATCACTCCAGTTATATTTTCACTTTTCATTTCTTGGTGGGAAGATTAGGATACTGTTCCTTTAACAAAAATTTAACACTCTCACTTCCTTCTTGCCAAGCACTCCCTAGTTCTTCTATCCTGTTCTTATTTTTCCATATTATTTTTGTTATATTGTTTTCCCAATTACTTCTTCTTAATACACTGTACATTTTACTTACTGTTTTTTACTTTCTGTCTTTCTTTTTATCTAGAATGTAAGCTCCAACACCAGGGACCTTTATCTGTTTTTGTTAATCGATGCATTCCAAATATCTAGAAGATTCCTGATTCATTATAATCACGTAATATCTATTAACTATTTGAGGTTCAACAATGCTTTTATTGATGTCATTAAAGCTGTAAGCTAAATTACTCTTTGCATCACTACATATGTTTGGTTTATTAAATAACAGTCAATGAATTGCATTTTCAGCAGGGTGCCTTGCTGCCAATAATGTAAAACCTTCTTGTTTGTTCTCCTGCAGCCTCTTCTCACCTTCTCCACAGAGGCAGCCCCTAAATGATTTTTTCTTCACTGATTTCTACCTAACACAATCTCTCTGCTATCCACTCATCCTCTTTCCAGACCTATCTGCATTCTCCTTTGTACCAAACTCTACCCTCTTAGTTGGTAAATTAAATGTCCTAAAGAGGGAGTTCTTAGAGTTCCCTTCCCTGACCTTGGCTCTCTAAAAATATCGGTTTATGAATTGAATAGTCAAATAAAAAAATTCACTTTTCTGGAGGATTTGAAATGGTGTAGGAATACTGTTATAATGTTGATTTAATTTTTGTATGGCTTTATTTAGATGCAGAATATTTCATTCTTTCTTTAAAACAGTTATTTCAAAGCGAAATAAGCCAGGCAGCGAAAGACAAATACCATATGATCTCACCTTTAACAGGAAGCTAATCAACAAAACAAACAAACAAGCATAATATAAACAAAGACACTGAATTTGAGAACAGTCTGACAGTGTCCAGAGTGGGAGGGGAGGGAATTTCAGGGGAAAAGGGGAACGGTTTAGAGCAACAAGTATAAAGGACTCATGGACAAAAACTATGGGGGGTGGAAATGGGAGGAAGGTGGGGAGGGCTGGGGTGGTGGGCTGGGGGCGGGGTAAAAGACAGAAAACTGTACAATATCAACAATTAAAAAATACTGATTTAAAAAAAAATAAAAACAACAACAACAACAACAAAAAAACAGTTATTTCAATCCTTAAATCTGCTCTTCTGTTGTTTCAAACACTAGATGTCTCTCTATTGCCAGCCTCACTTTGCTACTTGGGCTAGTCCAGCCTATAGTTACACTGCATTCCAGAGCAAGGAGACATTTATTTACTCTGGGGAGACAAGGGCATTTTCTATAATGTGTATTTTTTTTGATGTGATGTGTCCATGTAAAGACAATTTATCTATGGTCTTTTCTGATTTACAGATATGACTGATAATACTATTTTACATTTGTAAAATAATAGAAAGACTATAGAATCCTTTCACATGTATTATTTCATTTTATCCTCACAGCAATCTTGTAAGTCAGGTGTTATTGTCTTTAACTTTACAGTTGAAGAAACTGAGGCTCACAAATGTTACAGAACATTTATAAGTTGACATAGCAACTAGTGACCAACCCCATATATTCATTCACTGATTTTCTGATTGTAAATCCATTGCTCTTTTCTCTGCTTAAGACCGCCTTTGCCTAGATGAGTACCTTTAGATAATTCATTATTACATATATACTATGACGTAGTGTGGGTCAAATACATCCTTCCATACATTATAAGTGTGGACACACAAAATATAACCTGGGCCATCTTTATCGCAGATGCTAGTTCTTTCCCTGTCTTTAGTAATAATAAAACTGATATAGTTTATTGCATTCAATTCTTTCATAAAATCCTATAGAAGAACAAACATCTTCTAGTTAAAACTTCTAAATTGGCTTACATGCTCAAATAGTATCTAGGGGTGAGACTGACTCCCACTCCCATTAGTCTGAACCTTGGGTGACCCTGATTAGTGATTAGCTTTGAAGAGGCATACGTGTGAGCTTACATTCCTCTGTGTACTTTACTTGCTGCCAGGAGAAACATTTAATTTCCTGGTGGGAGAAAATTATCTTTAAAGGAAGAGTTCCACTCTTTCTATTGTTACTCAGAGGTTCTCTGATTGGTTTCAATCTCAATAAAGTACAAATAAAAACTCCCTTAGATTCTGGTTAAATAAATATATATAGGAAATGTTCCTTCTCATTAAGTTTGTATATTTTACATGATAATAAATCAGTCCTTTTTTGATATGTTAGTAACACCCATGGATATTTTTGCCATTATGTTTTAGTAAAGTTAATGCTTTATTACCATTCTTAAAAAACACAGTAAACTATAGAGAAATATAAAGTTAACTGTAACATTTGACCAACAGTTCTATATGCTTTAAAACTAGAGATTTTAAACTTGCATATAAAATCTTACCTAATTTTGAAATGTTACACAAGGAGTGAACAGAAACCTGTTACTTTCTGAAGTTTAAAGTCCTGAGCACTTAGTCAACCTTCCAAATTTTCTGTTTTAATATAAGAATACATGCTGCTTTTGAATTAGGAAAGGAGAAATGTGATCATTTTATTATATAGGAAAGATATTTTAAATAAAGGGTATACATGTTCATGAAAAATTCTAATATTTACTCTTCCAATTTTATGTTTAAATTGTTTTTGCACTGGCCAAGAATGTGATAATACATTATTTCTACAGCATTCTTGGTGCTTCTTTGTTTGTTTTTCAGGTTTTCCATTTTCAGGGTGATCTAGATTCACATTGCTTTCTTTCTGCTTTTATGGAATGGATTTAGTTCTCCGTTATCCAGCTGATAGTGGTTTGCCTGGCAGTCAAGAGCACTGTCTTTGGAGACAGACAGACAGCCTGAGTTTGAATCTCCATTTACTGCTGATGTGGTCATTGGAGACATTGCCTAAACTATCTGCGGCTCTGTTCCCTCATTCATTAAAGCTTGATAAAAATACCCAGAGGTTCAAGATGGGTTCCAGGTATGAGGAATAGTATGTGTGTAACGTGTTCAGCTAAGGGCCTGGACTATGGTGAATAGTGAAACAATGGCCCAATTGTTACCACCGATGCTTTTCTAGAAAAACATGTCTACTCACAACATTTTAGGTTGTTGCTATTAGCCAATCACTAACAACATCTGAAATGCCTGTTCAGAGATGTTACAGTGAAGCTAAGTTAAATGTATATTATTTATATGCAGAATCTTTTAAGAGAATACACAACAAAATTTTAATAAAAATATTTTAATTATCCATCAAAGATTTTATTTTTAGGGACCTATAAAGTATAGTTTCATTTAAAAATGATATATGTACATCACGAGCAAGGAATTTAATCAGCCATGCTATAAGCACAGCTGAATTGGCACTTGCATATCCATTATTAGTCATTCAGTGGAAGTACATTCTTTAAAGCAATAAGAATCTATCGGAAAAGAGATTGTTAACATATATAACACCATGGTGTTGGCCTTTAAGCTAGCCTTCAAACTGATTGAATAGGAAGATAGAGGAAAAGGAAGAAAAGTAAATACTCATTATAGAATCAAGAGACAACAAGTTGAAACATAAAAAAGAAACACGAGGAAAAGAGTGTAAAGATTAGAATGGACAAAGAGAATTAATTTCCTATTAATGTTTTGTATGGCAGCAAATTGGATAATAAAAGCTCATCCCTCCTCCTGACCCCGGTGGTTTTGTAGTGTAACATACATAGAGAAGAATATTCTCTGTTCTTTGGATTGTCTTTTATGTTCCCCAAATAGCTCATAGGAAACAAAGAGCTGGAATCAACAATCTTTTTTGAGTAGGAGGTATAAATGTTTGATATTACCTGTTAACCATATTTTTGGAAATACATGATGTTAGTAGATAAGTTATATAGTGATTAATTGAATATTTTACTTTTAACTACTGTTATTTTTTGTGTCATATTGAAATAATTAAAACAATAGCTTTCTAGACATACAATTATCTAAAATGTAAGAACGTGAGGTTTCATCTAAAGAAGGAAGGAGAAGTAAGTTTTACTGTTTAGTAGTTTAGTTTTACAGCTTCTGGGGATGCGTACGTAGTATTTTGGACACAAATGGAATAGCAAAAAAGAAATTTTAATAAATAAAAACTTTTTATTTTAGAAGCATGACATAAATGTTTTATTAAAAAGATGACTTAGTAAAGATTATGGGTATGATCATTTCTTTTAAAATTATTTCCAAATTTATGATATAAAAATAATAATTTCTAGCAATTTGAAATTGCTCTATTCAAAAATATGCATTTTCGTTTCTCTTCTTTCTCTCTCCTCTGACTCAAAGTTTATAAGAAACTGAAACAAGTGACATTGGTTGATTGTGATACTTTATAACTAACTTTCCTCTCTGAAAATATGGGTTCAAAAGCATATTAAGACACAATGGAATGACTTAGATGACCCCAATCTGTTCTGTGATTTTCTTTGTTGACTTCATAATGATGCTTGCCAAACACTTTTTGGGAGGAGTCCACTGATGAAATAACAGGAGTTGAAACCTGCTTGTTCGGAACATGGCTTTAGCTACTACGACTATTTTCTCATTTTCTTTACTTAAGAAATTCAACAAAGGTTAGCCAGAGAGCAGGGACCCAGTTTTGGAGACAACCACGATGACTTGAAACTAGTTATAATTAGTTTTTGTGTGTGTGTACATGCATAACTGTATTTACAAGGTTACAAGTAATATTTAAATTAAAACAATTTTAAACGAAGTTTGTTTAATATCAAAATGAGATTTCCCATCATAGAGATTTGATTTAAGAGGACTGGCCCTGGAGCCTGCCTTAATCGAGATTGCCATAACAAAGTACCACAGACTAGGTGGCTTATAAATATTGGAAATTTATTTCTCACAGTTCTGGAGGCCAGAAGTCCAAAATCAGGATGCCAGCATGGTTGGGTGAAGCCTCTTTTTCGGGTCATAGACTTCTCATCACATTCTCACATGGTGGAAGGAGGGGGAGTCTCTGCGGGGTTTCTGTTGTAAGAGCACTGATTCCAGTCCTGCAGGCTCAACTCTCATGACCTGAGCATGTCCCAAAGACCCCACCTCTTAATACCATCACACTGGGCATTAGGATTTCAAAATATTCTGGGGTGGGGGACACAAACATTCATATTATAGCAGAACCAGAATTTGTAACTATTTCAACAACATCATTGATTTCAAATCATTAAATTAAATATATGTATATAAATTTATTTAATATATTGGTTTTACCCTAGATTAGGAGCAAATAAGGCATTAACCATATAGCCTAGGGATATAGTAGGTGATACCATTTAAATTTATGTAAGTGTACCCTATGATGTTTGCATGATAATGCATTTCTCAAAACCACCCCATCATTAAGTGCATATTTGTAATAAATGCTAAACTAATGAAATTTAACTAAATTTGTATTGAAATCCAAATTTATTTCTTAAAAGATGGGCAATTGCAAATATAATTTTAGATATCCAGTTGTGTACTGTTTATAAGACACATACCTAAACATGATGATATAGAAAATATTGAAATGGAAAATCATATGCAGGCAAAGATGAACCTAACTAAATTTGGTTTCTGGTGATACTAATATGATTGTTTTAAAATTACCATAGCATTTTTGTGAATATAGTTTATATTACACTTGAGTAAATGCCTAAGTGTGGTATTGCTGGGTGTGCTGTGGTAAGTGGATATTTATCTTCATAAGGCATTTTCTAGAGTGGCTGAGCCATTCTGCATTCCAACCTATTATGTAAAAGTTCCTGTCACTTTGTGTCTTTGTTAGTACTTGGTATTGTTATAAAAAAAAGACATTGTAATAAATGTGTATTGGTATCTCATGATTTTTGTTTTCATATTATCTTTTTTACATCTACTGGATTCGATTTGTTAAGTGTCTTAAGTCTGTTCAGTCTGCTTAGTCTGCTATAACAAAATACTACAAACAAAATACTGGGTAGCTTATACACAACAGAAATTTATTCCTCACGGTTCTGGAGAGTGGAAGTCCAAGACACAGTGCCAGCAGACTCTGTGGTGGCTGGTGAGAGGCCACTTTCTGGTTTACAGAGGGGGCCTTCTTGCTGTGTCTTCACCTGGTGGAAGGGCCTAGGGAGTTCTGTGGAATGCGTTTATAAGAACACTAATCCCATTTGTGAGGGCTCCACCCTTATGACCTAATCACTTCCCAAAGGCCTTGACCTTTTAATATTGTCACACTTAAGAGTTAAGATTTCAACATATGAATTTTGGGAGGAAACACACATTCATAATGTAGCATTGAAGATTGCTTAGCTTATGTTCATGAGGGACAGTGTTCTGTAGTTTTCTTGTGACATCTTTGGCTGGTTTTGGTATCAAAGTGATGTTTACTTTAGAGCATGAATTGGAAAGTGCCCCTCCCCCTTCTATTTTTACAAGAGATTATGTGGAATTGGTATTATTTCTTTGTTAAATACTTGGTAAAATTCATCACTGAAACCATCTGGGGCTAGAGTTTTCTTTTTGGGAAGGTTTTAAACTACAAATTCAATTTTCTTTTTTTTTCTTACCCAGCTTTGTTATGCCTAGTAGTGACCTGGTACATAAAATATAATCTGCTACCTTTTTACACTCAGGTTCAGTCTTCTATGTCCTTATGTATTGTGTATTTGTTATAGACTAAATGCTTGTATTCATCTAAAATTCATATGCTGCAGCTCTAACCCCAAAGTGATGGTATATGTTAAAAATTTTTATCACTTATAATTAATTGTGGATGTTCCTGTTTTGTTTTGTTTATTCATTACTTTTAGATTCCACATATAAATGAAATCGTTTTGGTCATTTGTGTTTTTCAAGGAAGTGATCCATTTCATTTTAGCTGTTGAAATCATGGGTATAGGACTTTATAGTATTTTTAATTATCCTTTTAATACCTGTGGCATCTGGAGGAGGATCCCCCTTATATTATTTACATCATTGATTTGTGTTTTCAATCATTTCAAAATATTACCAAGTTCTCTTGACATTTCCTATATGACTTATAGGTTATTTAATATTCAAATATTTAGGTACTTTGTAAATTTTTTTCTGTTACTGGTGTTATTGAGAACCTAATTTATATGATACAAATTATTCCAAATTTGTTATATTTGTCTTATGGTCTATCTTGGTGAATGTTCCATGTATACTTGAATGTCAGTGAGGTCAAGGTGGCTGATAGTGTTGGTCAGGTCATCTGTGTCCTTGTTGATTTTCCTCCTACTTGCTCTGTTACATGTATTAAAAGTTTACACATTGAAACCTTTCCAGAAAATGTTGTAATTTTTGCTTTCACAAGTAATATATATTTTAAACTGAGAGAAGAAAAATAGTAAGTTACAGTGATCTAGATAGTTACCATTTATCCTGCTTTTGCTTTATTCCTAAAGTTTCAAATTTCCTTCTGGTATAGTCTCCCTAATTAAGTCCTATGAGTTTAAACTGTTTGGGGGTTGTTGAGATTTTTGAATTTTTTTCTATAAATGTATGTTTTTTTCACCAAAGCTGCAGAAGTTATTCAGCCATTATGTTGAAAATTATAAACTATTTAAACTGAAAAACACGGAAGCACAACAGAGACTATAGCAAAAATTATACTTAGAGAAAATATACTTTTAACCTTAGATGACTGTATTAGAGAAAAAAATTGAGAATTTATTAGTTAAATGTTTAACTTAAGAAGTTGGAAAAATAATAAACCTTTCAAAAGTAAAAAGAAGTAAAAATGATAACATAAATGAATCTAAGAAACCAGGTCATAACAGAGAGAATCAGAGCATTATAAAGCTTATTCTTTTAAAATACTAAAAACTTATACAAATCTCCAGCAACATTATTCAGAAAAAACAAATGCTCTACATTTTCATATTAAAATATTTAATAGTAATTTATTCACTTATAATTTATTATAAAAATGTAGCTCTAACGTACAATTTTCTAGAGAAATACCGAGGTCTGTCAAGAAGGTATCCAGCCATGTAATATGAAAAATAGAGATATTTATTGATGGAGACACAAGATACAAGAAACACTGTACATAGGACAATGACACCTCAGTCCCATTCTAAGTAGGTACCTTGGGACCTCACACAGTGCTCTCAATTGCCATCAGCTGCCCCATCATATTTTCCTGAATCTCTTCAATGGTCTGAAATCTCTTTTCTTTCAAAGGTGATTTTAGTTTTGGGAAAAGCCAGAAGTCATGGGCACCAAATCTGGGCTGTAGGGGGGCTGAGTCACCTGGGTGATTTGACATTTTACCAAAAAACTCTGCATGAGATGCAATGTATGAGTGGGTGTGTTGTTGTGATGAAGCTGCCAATTACAAGTTGCCCATAGTTGCAGCCTTCTGAATCATCTGAATAGTTTCCACAGAGAAATGTTCAAGCTTAAATGCAAAATTTGATGCATATTTGTTGTTCTACTTGCTCGGACATTTTGAATGTGATGGCCAGACAGTACACAAGCTCACTCAGTGGTGTCTACCACCCCCACTGACTAATATGGTGAAGTCATCATTGTTTATGAATGTGCATTCCAATCCACTCTCCTTGGCTGCCGGGTTACATTGATGTCGTGCAAACCATTCTCCTTATATTAATAATGGCTAGACATTTTTCCGATAGACCTAGTATATCTTACCAAAGTGGATTCAAAAGATACAAAAAATGAATTTATTTATAGCTATGAAGGAAACAAAGCCAGTTAGGGGTAAAAAAAATCTACAAAAATGTTTTAGAAGTATGGGTCCCAATTACTGATGTACTTTTATCAAATTAGCAGGGAATAGGTAGCTATTAAGTTTTAAATTTTTCTAGAAAAGAAAATAAAGTAAAAGTATTGCCAGTTTGGGACACTTACTAGCCTATTTCCTAGATAAATGCCTAAGATTCTCATTTGCCAAGTGGGAATAATGACCGAAGTACCTACCTTATTAAGTTGTAATAATTCAATGACAAAACCCCCCACAAAACGATACAATAAAATGCTGAAAACAGTGTCAGACACATAGTAAGTGCAAAATAAATGTTAGCTATTCTTTTAAAAATTATTTTCAAGGTACCCAAACCAGAAAAGACCAATGAATAAAAGGAAAATGCTATTCCAATGTATTAGCTAATTATATTTAGCAATGTAGTAAAATATACCATTATCAGTTAGTGTGTACTCTAGGATTTCAAAAATGATTTAATGCTAAAAATTAAAAATATTTCAATATATAATTATATTAACAGATTAAAGGAGAAAAATTGATTGATTCATTATATGCAGACACACATGCAATAAGTACAGTTTTTATGCCTCAAATAGTTAAACTGTGAGCTCTCGTTCATGATGAAAACTTTTAATAAACTGGGAGAACAAAAGAACTGGCTCACCCACTAAAGTGTGTTTCCCAAAAACCTGTAGCAAACACTATTAGAGGAAAAATTTTCTTAAGTTTCACCATTATTGTTGGGAGCCAGACAAAAATCATATAGGAGTTTGTACCTAGCATAATAAAACACAAAAAATAAATAAGATGAATGAGAACTGAAAAGGAAGAAACCAAATGGTCATTATTTGCAGATGGTAAAACATAAAATGCCATAAAAACACAGTATTTGAAGTTATGAGTTCAGCAGGTTTCTGGACACAGGATCAATATATAAAAATCACTGGAATTTCTATTCATTCCCAACATCCTTAAACTATTACAGGAAAGAAGACCAAAATCATAAAATTCTTCCCCAGACTGTAACACAGAAACCCTACCAGAGTTCCCAGCCTGCTGGCCTGTGAAATTCAGATTTAAGACTACAGTGTCAACTCCTACCGCAGTGTCCAGCCTGCTGGCCTGCCGTATGGATTTTGGACTTGCCAGCTCCCACAATCTTGTGAGCTAATTTCTGAAAATTAAATCTTTCTCTCTTTCAGTTCTCTCACTCTTCCTCTCTATCCTGCTGGTCCTGTTTCTCTGTAGAACCTTGATTAGTACAGCTTGCTATTAGCCCACTGAATGTGATCACCAGGATCAGAATTTTCCAACTGTTTTAACACATCCTGTCCATACAAACTTAGCAAATACCTAGGAGATAGTGGATAGTGGGTGATCAGGACAGTTTTTATGCCTCAAATAGTTAAACTGCATTTACTGTACAGATTGGAAAAGAGTTGCTTATATTTGGGATTTGAAGTACACAAATGAATTAGTAGGGCCTAGGCTGAATCCCTCTGTGTGACTCTCACCCTGTAGCTTTCTACCCTTTTATGGCATGTAATGCAAAGAATACGGGGCAGTGGTAGGAGGAAGTTCTTTGTCAAAAAAGACCATCCTGATGGGAAGAGAGCTGTAATAAACATGAACATGTAGTAGTATATATAAAGCTACTTCATAGAGTTTAAAGGAAAAAGGAAGACAGAAGCTGAAGGAGAAAGTGAATCTTTGGGATGTCAGCTGTCAATCATCAACAGGAGAAGAGATAAATAATTTTCTAGTTTTTACAAGACCTGGAGGTAAACCAGTGGGGCCTCCATACATATTCAGTATGTGTGCACTGAAGTAGAAGTCAGAAAAAAAAGCTTTGAACCCACTGCAGGAAAAAGGAGGATGTTAACAACTCCACCCTTTCCTTCTCCTTGTGCTTAAATCTTTCTCTGTGGTTTATTTTGTGATCTGGACACTTTGGAGATAATTTTTCTGGGAAGAGGAATTAGAATGTTTGCAGAGGGGAGTCAAGAGTGAAGTTGAATAATAATTGCAAATTTTAATTGGTAGAGCACATGATTTACCAGGGTTTCCCACACATGCAGTTCTGCCAATAAATATATGAACTCAGTTTTTTTCATATGTGAGGTAAAGGAATTGGATGTCTCCACTAGATAATTTCTACAGTCTCTTCCCATTTATAAATTCTATAAAAATGGACAATGCAGAGAAAAAATAGTTTGGGTCCCTCATACTCCCTCATCCACAGAACAAGCAAAGTTAAAATTTGGTTTGTTTTTTCCTTATGAAGAATGGTTGATACAAATAAAGAACAGAAAAATAACTGATTTCATACGCTAAATTAACAAAACATTGCTCCCAATAGACTATGGTGGCAGCCAGAAGTTTAATGGCAGTATTTTCTTGGATTTTTAGGTTTTCAAATATAAAGCAAGGTTTATATTGGTTAATTTAAAGCTTTGCAAAATATTTAGTTTTAACAGAGGAATAAAATATTATTTCAAACCTTTTTTTTTCACTTTCCGGCTCTTCAGTTTTTGAAAAGTACCATACTTTTTATGAGCCTTAATTTATTCATCCTTAAAATTATCATAACAACTTCTTATAAAGGTGGTTATAAAGATTAAATGAAGCATTATATTTGAAAGTTGCTAACATACCCTGAACATATGCTGAACTCTTCAAAACTTTCTCCTCCTTTCTGCGTCTTTATTCTCCACTTGATGATCTATCCATCAAATTTTCTCTTTTATCAAGCTAGAAAGCCGAGAGTTACATTGAATTAATATATTTAAACCATGGAAATACAATCTATTTATGCCACCAATATTTAAAAATAGAAACAGTAAAATATAAAATATTAGAGAGCATTGCTCATAGTAAAGGTATGTAGTATTTTGTAAAATTTTTGTATCATTAAAATGTACGTTTTTGCCCTGGCTGTTGTGGTTCAGTGAAGAGTGTTGACCTATGAACCAAAGGGTTGCTGGTTCAATTCTCAGTCAGGGCACATGCCTGGGTTGCGGGCCATGTCCCCAGTGGGGGGCACTTGAGAGGCAATCATGCATTGATGTTTCTCTCCCTCTCTTCCTCCCTCCCTTCTCCTCTCTCTAAAATAAATAAATAAATTACAAAAATGCATGTTCATGTATGGGTAGGCATGAGGGAGGGAGGATCTTCTTGGTGTGAAATGTATTCCTTTGTGTGGATTACAGTAAGGATGTATGTAAACCACTGTCCTAGGATATGCTGTCTCTCTCCTATGTTTCTGGCTCAATTTTACTTCCTATAAAAGCTTTCTGTTCTGTACCCCCTCCTATGTTCTCCCATTATTACTTCGGTAGCGTAAGCTCTAATCATGTTAGTTTCCTTGTCATGAAACTTCCACACTGACAACTGATACTCAAGAGATCTTTGTAAAGTGTATATCTAGACTACCTTCTTACACCATTCACAGGAATAAACTCAAAATGGATTAAAGACTTAAATGCTAGACTTGAAAACACAAAATTCCTAGAAGAAAACATAGGCAGTAAAATCTAAGACATTTCTCTTAGCAATATTTTTTCTGTTATATCTTTTTGGACAAGGGAAACAAAAACAAAAACAAAAAACATGGTACTACATCAAACTAAAAAGATTTTGCACAGCAAAGGAAACCATTAATAAAATGAGAAGACAACTGACTGAATGAAAGAACATATTTAGTGATACTTCTGATAAGGGCTTAATATCCAAAATTTATAAGGAACTTATAAATTTCACCCCCCCAAAAAACAAACAACCTAATTAAGAAATGGGTGAAGAACCTAAATAGACACTTCTCTAAAGGGGCCATACGGATAGCCAATAGACATACGAAAGGATGCTCAATGTCTCTAGTCAGAGAGAGATACAAATTAAAACCACGTTGAGTAATCACCTCACACCTCTCAGAATGGCTATCATCAATAAATCAACAAACAAATGTCAGCAATTCCACTTTGTAGAATATATCCAAAGAAACCCAAAATACTAATTTGAAAGGATATATGCACCCCTATGTTCATCGTAGCATTGTTTATAATCGCCGAGATTTGGAAGAAGTCCAAGTGTCCATCAGTAGGTGAGTGAATAAAAAAGCTGTGGTACATGTACACAACAGAATACTACTCAACCCTAAGAAGAAGGAAATCGTACCTTTTGTGACAGCATGGACAGACCTGGAGAGTTATTATGCTGAGTGAATTCAGCCAGTTAGAGAGTGACAAGTACCATATGATTTCACTTAACTTGTGGAATCTAATGAAGAAAATAAACTAACGAAGTGGAGACTGGTGCATTGATGTAGAGAACAGACTGACACCTGTCAGAGGAGAGGAGGTTGGGGGTGAGAAGAATGAAGGGATTAAGCAAAGAAAAAAAGAAAGACTCATGTACACAGACAACAGTATGGTGATTACCAGAGGGAAGGAAGATGTGGGGAGGTAGAAAAGGGTAATAAATAATGATGGAATTAATCTTGACTTGGGGTGGTGAACACAATACAATATACAGATGACATGAGGAATTTTGTACTTGAAATCTATATAATTTTATTAACCAATGTTATCACAATAAATTCAATAAAAATAAAATATATATCTAAACAGGTTAATATTAAAATGAATACTAATTTTTAGGGTGAGAGTTCAACGTTTAACCACCACCGCACGTACTGGTTCCATTTCAGATATATGGTTGTAAAATAAATGAGTATCTCAGACAGCTTATTGGGTCCTCCACGGGCTGTTCTTAGCTTTGAATCTGAGGCCTGCCTCAAATTCAGGGACGGTTCCTTCCTTGCAGGATTTCACTGTGCAGTGCCATCTGTCCTCTAGTACACATCATTTTCTTTCTGTCCCCATGCCTCTCTGAAGCTCTGGTGGGAGACACCAGTGGGAGCCTGCTTGCCATATATGCATGCACCAAGGACACATTCTTGTGTGCATGTTTTGTTCTCATGCATGTTGCCATGTCTGTCTTTGTGTGTGAGTGTATGTGCATGGTGAAAAGGAGCTGTCCATCCAAAATGAGGGATGGGAGCTGCTCAATGAACGCCTGTTCTTTGTCTTTCATGGAGGATTCTGCAAGGTTTTCTACACTTTCCTCAGAAAAGCTTCAGGTGGTACTGAGCTCTAGCTACTAATAGCGGTGGTCAATAAAGCAAAAACCCAATAAAGCACCCTGAATTTGGCTTTTCCCATTTTCCTGTTTCACTCTGTCTTGTCCCCCTTCTTTGCTCTTTGTGGAATCATCTTCCAAATAAACTACACGCCCAAAACTTCTAGCTTGGGGCTCTGCTTTCAAAGGGAAACTAAACTCCCTTTCTCAGTACTCCACAATATCTATACCATTTACAAGGTAAACAATATTTGTGCAGTGCAGGAAGAAAAAGTTTCTTGAAACATTTATAGAGTTTGGAGAATATAAATGCACTCTATATTTTAGAACAAGACCTTTCAAAATCTAGTCTCTATGTGTCTAACCTCATCTTTATTATTTCTCTATAGGTATTGTATTCATTTTTTCCCCTGCTCTTTATAGTTTCTGGACCATGCCTTGCTTTCTCTTGCTTCTGTGCTTTTGCACAAACTGTCACATCAAAATTTGTTAGAGAGGATGGGTTTCCGGTAAGGGAAAGAATCCTGAATTATAGTCTTTATATTTTCAGCAACTGTCAGTCTGGCACAAAGTAATTGTCAAGAGGAAGCCTGTTGAATGAAGAGATGAACAATTTGCTCATTACACATTGCATTCTGATTCTTGGTTTACTCATTTCTCTTCAGTCGTTTGCAGGCTTTTTGAGGTCAGTTAATTTATCTTCTTCTTGTATACCTGGTTTAAGGCCAGGAACAAATTATGGGCCTGATGGATGTTTATTAAATGCTTGAATAACAGACCATTACTTAACATACTGTGTTTTAATTTTCTGTTTAGCCTCCTGTCTGACTTAATAGGTTGTAGGGTCACACAAGGAATTTGTAGTTGAGTTCTGTATACCCATTGTACATTCAGAAGCTGGGACATATATTCATATTTAAAGAAATATTATGGATATTTCCCAAGTTCATTGCTAGAAATCAACTCCATAGGCAATGCTTATGGATAACAGAGAATTAAATAGTACAAACACATCAATAAAATGCAGCTTTATACCTGTAATTGTCTTAATGTTTGATTTTTAAGCAATAATTAATTAGAATATTCTCATTTGATTGCCAGTATACAGTTAAAAGAAGCTGGCTATTGTTATGAAATTCTTGGAGAAGGTAGAACTGTCACTTGGATGTAGTCATATGGATAAGTGCTAATCAAATTGTGAATATATGGTAGTGAAAAATGAAATGCATTAATATTAGCCAGATGAAAGAGGAGAAGTAGAATCAATACTTTTAGGAAAAACTATGCAAGCAAAGCAGATATTGAGGAGAGAAAGAGACTTCCAGAAGGCAGAGGGACAAAACAAGGAGAGAATGAAGGTTTTGTTTTTTAGCCAAGCACAGTGGGAGTCTTGCTAGCAAGAGTTAAAGCTCAAATGCTCTATGAAACTTTGGGTACTTCCTATTCTCTCACTAACTTTGGAGAAGGTGATGTTAGTTAACAAATTATGTAGTTAAAATACACATTTTCTCATCTTTTCTTCTCACTGGAAATAAATCTCATTGCTGAGTAACCAAAACTGAGAAAAGACAAATGCTCACTCTCCAGCTGACTGTCCAGATCAATAGACTAGAAAAACCATCTTTTAGAACTTTAAGTTGGCTCTGGCAGTTGGTTATAGCATGGTTCCGATCTTCCATCCCTGGTAAGGTACATAGAAGAATCAACCAGTGAATGCATAAATGGCTAGAACAACAAATTGAACTCCTCTTTCTCTCTCCTTCCTCTTTATAAAATCAAGAAAAAAAATTCATACTTTAAATTGGATCACTTTACTTCTATGTCCAAGTCCCAATGTTGTTGGTGGTGGAGATCAGCCTCTTCTATAGGATTGAGGAAAGCATTCCATGGACCCATGTGCTGGAGATTGTGGTACGGCAAGATCTTTTATTTGGATTTAACAGAAGCTGCCCCCTTGGTTTCTAATGCCCCATCTCTCCTTTTCTTGCCGTGGAAAAAGCCCAACTTTGTTTTCAGCAAGGCCAAAACAAAAGCCAGAGTCCAGAGTTTCTGCCACATATTAAAGCTCAGTCCTTTTGGAGCCCATGCCATCTGCTGCAGATCCCAGTGCTGCTACAGCCACATGGTGGCATGCTTCTGGGTAAGAGTGTGTGAACACACAGGTGAGTGTGTTACCAGGTCATGAGCAAGAGAGAGATTTTTTGTTTCCCCGGGACCATATTAACTGGGGTTTGGGACGGACCAGGTGCTTTTTCCAAAATGACTAATTAGCTTCCCAAGTTTTCACAGGCTTTTTGACGTGTCTACCCCCTAGTTGGACTGACGGGCCTCTTCAGTCCAGTACCTTCCCTGCACCTCTCAGCAATGGTTTGATCCCCCCGAGTATGAAACTGTAGCTTCCTGGTGAAGCAAACAGGCTCATGCCCTCCAGTTTATTAGGCTCGATGTCTAATTCTTTTGCTTCTTTTTCTTATGACTAATATCTAACTAACTACCTACAGTGATGGTAACATTGGCCTACCAGTCTCTACATAATTGGTTCTCCATGCCCTTATCTTATAGCTTTTTCTTTCCCCTTGATCACTCTCCTCCTGTCACAGGTATTGTCTTTGTATTTATTATTGTTGTTGTTGTTTTAAATTAAGAATTACAAAAGAACCCAAGTCTAACTTAGGATAAATATCTTTGGGAAAGGAAAATTCAAGATGGGCTCATTCAATGGCTCAGGATTTAGTCAATTGTCTAGGCCTGAGAAACGTAGTGTCAAGGTGTCTTCATGGGTGCTCTCCCAAATATGCCCGACAGCAAGCTGGTTATTGCAAACCGAATGCCTTAGCAGATAGGATTTCTTTGCCAACGAGGTGATTATGGAATAGTACAAGATGGCTGAAGAGTAGAATAATGGCTGAGGGACAAATAAAGATTCAGAACTCAAAGATCATTAGAATGTTTATAATTCTGGGGTGGGGAGGGTACATAATCTTATGAAGTCAAATCAGAGAATTAAATGTTATTAAAAAGGTCTAGGTTAACTTAGTCTGTCTGAAATAATAAATATGCTCCCCTTGGTCAGGTAAGCTAAAGACTGAAACTTACAAAAAATAAATTAATTAATATTTGATTAAGTCAAAGAATACCATAAAATTAATACTTTTCTATTTAATTTTTTAAAAAAATTTTAAAGCTCAGAACTTCTTAGAGGACAAAATTATCATGTCAGATGATTATTACAATTAAATTCATCATAGCTTTGGTATTTAATTTTTTAATCAATGTGATAATGTGAATACACATTGATTAAGCTATTTAAAACTTTTGAAAAAGTATGACAGATAAGAAACAGATACATTGGCCCTGTCAAGATTTAAATTTTAATTGTGTAGGAGAATTTTATTGTATATTTGAGGAAAACTGATTTACATTTATGTTTTGTTTGTTAGATTTACAAAAGTTGTTTAAATACTTAGAAGTGATTTGCAAGTTGGGCATTTGTATTGTTTGTTAATGCTGTCGTAATGAAGTATCACAGACTGGGTGGCTTAAATAATAAAGATTTATTGTCTCACAGTTCTGGAAGCTAGAAATCCAAGGCTTGGATGTCAGCAGGGTTGGTTCTTTCAGAGGATTCCTTCAGAGAGAAGCTTATTCCGTGTCTTCGTGTCTTAGCTTCTGATGGTTTGCTGGCAATCTTTGGAGTTCCTTGCTTTGTGTAAGTGCTATCATGATCTCTTCGCATAAGGATGAAGAGATCTCCCTGTGGGCATGTGAGTGTCCACAGTTCCCCTTCAGATAACACCAGTCACATTGGATCAGAGACCCCCTACTCCAGTACTACCTGCTCTTAACTAACTAAATCTGCAATGAACTTGATTCCAAATAAGGTCAAATTTTGAGGTATTAGGGATTAGGACTTAACCATATTATTTTGAGGGGAGATAATTACATTAATAATAATAGCATTTAAGTTTGACTTATGAGGAGTTTGAAGTAATGAAGATAGGCTATATTATATTTAAAAATGATCAAGTAAATCTTGTCATTCTTTTAAATACATGTAAGATTGTTTTTGTGTGTGTTGACATAAAAGATTGAGAAACCCTTAGCTTAAAATTTTAATATTATTTAATAAGTTAAAATATGGACAGTTTTGTTTTCTACATACAAATCTTCCCAGATATTAAACACTCAACTGATGCACCTCATCAAAGACCAGGCAACCATAATACACCCAGCACAAATAATGCCCTTTTTTATTACAAAATCATAAGCATGCAATTCTGTGACATAACAATATCACACTCAAGAACATCATATGACATTTTAGGTGAAATGTTCAAATTAAAACTGTAAATTATTACACCCATGTTATTACCCCACCAACCACACTCAGGCAGGCATGACTTCTGTTGGACCCTGTGGATACCACAGCTATGATCATTAATCATTTTTTATAGGCATTCGACTTGCTTCTAAGGAATAAATAATGCTTAGGGTACCTAGTTCACTCCAGAAATATCTGAATCAATATGGATTTATCCTTATTTTGTAAATAAACCTAAGCAAAATCATTAACTAAACTAGGTTGGAGTGGCTTATTTCTACAATAGAAACTGGAACCTGAAAAATTTTCCATTATTATGGCATTAAAACAATCTATAGGCCAATTATCTCACAATGTATATTGAGTTGATAAAATCAATATTGGTACAGTTTGTATTATAGGACTAATGATAATTATTCTAATTCTGTGTACCAAATACACAAAGATTTTGTTTTTTAAAAGTCACCTAATTTTTCATTAATAATTTTTACATGTTTTGAAATAACATTTTTATAAGTAGATGCTCTGAACTAAACAGAGTGGATCTGATTCAAAACCACATGCCTGGGTTTTTTCCTCAGGCAGTTCCAATAGTACCTTTAAGTATATATTGGGTTTATTTAACAATAATATATTTATGCTTGTTGTAAAATTGACTAGGTACATTCTATGCTGGATAATGGTGTCTTGTACCATAAACTCACTTTATTAAGCAGATATTTGCCAAGAGTGTGCCCTTCTCTTTTACAGTACTAAAACTTCGTCCATAGTCTCTTCGTTTATTGCCTTTTGAACTATTTATTCATTAAAAATATACATGACTTTAGGCATTCTATTAGTGCAATATTCTCACAATGAAAAACCTTTCTTTAATGTTATTTGCAATATAAAGAGAAAATAAATTCAATTAGTAAATAAATAATTTTAATATTAAAGATATTTTTCAGCCCTGGCTGGTGTAGCTCAGTGGATTGAGTGTGGGCTGTGAACCAGAGGGTCACCAGTTCAATTCCCAGTCAGGGCACATGCTTGGGTTGTGGGCCAGGTCCCAGTATGGGGAGCACGAGGAGCAACCACACATTGATAGTTCTCTCCTCTTTCTCCTTCTCTTCCCCTCTCTCTAAAAATCATAAATATAATCTTTAAAAAATAAAGAAAGGCTTTAAAAATATTTTTCAAACCTTTTCAGTTAATATTAGGTATGCTTTTCAAATGTTAGCATCTAATATGACATTTTAAAGCTTCTGCTATACTTTTCCTGACTATATGCATGCATGTGTGGAATGAGGTAGCATAGTCCCGCTCTCTTTCTCTTTATCTCTTCTTCCATGATGAAAATCACTGAATTTGTTTCACTAGATTGCTATGATGGCAGCAGTTTTTTTATTTTATATGTGATTAGAATGTGAGGAAATCTTTATTTGAGGAAATAAGGATAAGGTCCAGGGGAAAATATCTCAGTTTGAGGTATTGGTCTGAGGAACCCACAAGGGTTTGTGTACATCAGAACCAACATTACAATAGTAAGGGAAAGAGGAGAGCACTGCAGCCAGGGAACACTGCGAACCAGAAGGAAAAGTGGGGAGGGCTAAAGTGCAGTTGTAAGGGTTTGGTTAGAGTGTGTCACAATAATCGTTATTACCTGCAAATATTCAATGTGACTCCTATGGGAAGAGAGTTTGTCAGGTTTTGTACAATCTGGTGTCTTCTAGACTATGTTTCCTTATCTTCTATTGTGCTTTACTTAGCAAAATTTACTGTATAAAGTGTCCTTGAGATGAGATTAGCATTTGCTCAGCAAACTATATCCTTGTAAACTAGCCTGAAGAAGTCATTCAGGGAAGCTGAATAGTGCCGTAACTCTTTAATATTTAGTTTAAATAATCGCATGGCCAAAAAACAACATTGGAAGAATAGTACACTTGGTCTTTCTTGGTCCTTCCTGATTGCAATCCATCTTTCAAAAAAAGTTTTACATCTTATTTAGGGCTCTTATCTCTAGAATTTTATAGCTGAAGGTTTTATTTTAAGATGTATAGAACTTGTAAGTAAAAATATTGATTAATTCAGGGTTAGAATACACGATTCTGTCAGCTAAATAACTATCTGTGTAAGCCTTCTGTGGAGTCCTAGAGATGCTAATGAAAATATTGGTTATCTTCATAATAACTTGTTAGAGAAATTGTTAGAGCTAAAGTTTTAGGAATTCTAAAAACTTACAGATTAAAAAATGAGTTCATAGGAAGGCCATGCATAAAAACTTTATTAGAAGAACTAGCTACTATCTGGGGCAAAACCAATATTTAGTTGAGTTTCCTTATCATAGTGACCATCAGTTATAATTATTCCCATTGAACAAATGAAAGACCTGAAGGCCAAAAAAGTGATAGCATCTGTCAGAAGCATACAGTTAATTAAGGGAAAACCAAGTTTGAATTCACTTCTCATTTCACAGCACCATTCTTTCCATCACACCATGTTGTCTCCCAGTGGCAATATTTGAAGTGAGAAAATATTGTTCTTTATCCCCTTGATATACTATACAGTGACTGTTTTTTAATAAATAGAAAAAAAGCCAAAACAAATACAACAAAGATTCTAGCCTATTTTTTTCTGTTTTGTCAGCTGATGTAAAGTTTTGATGTTAAAACTAAAAATGAAGTTTTCATTAAATAAAAAAGTCCTCAGGAGAAAACCAAATGTTCCTCATGGGAGTCTCATTTATTTATTTTCCTCTAAGAGTGTGCATTAACTAAAAATGCGCTCTTCATTTTTTTCCTTTTTTTCCTGCCAAACTGATAAGAACAAAACAAAACAAAACAAAAACAAAAACAAACCAAAAAAACCCAAACCAAAAACAACTGTTTAAAAAAAAAGACTTTCATTTTGCACTTAAGTTTTTACCTCATGCTAGTTCCAAGCATTTCATTTTATGTAAAGTGATGGAAAATTATAGAATAATAAAATGTGTCAAGTAATATTTTAAATACTACCCCCCTCCCCCCCAAAAAAAAACCCCAAGCAATGGAAGATGTGAAAGCTTAAAATTACCTTTCAGGTAAAGTTTACTTCTGGATAGCTCTCTTGAACTCCTTCAGGTAATCAAATGTGCAGGAAGTTCACAAAAATTGCTGTGAGAAGGGTTTGAAGTAATTCTCATACATATATATTTTAGCATGAAAGCTAAGATCTCTCTGATGGTTATATATATTGTTGAGTGTATGTTTTTTTAATTAATGTTACAACTCTTTAAGAGTTGTTGCTTTTATGAGAAAATATTTCTTTTTTATGGTTCTAATTTTTTGATGTGTGTATAGAGATGTGATTTTTGTTCACTTTGAGGGATAGGTTAAAATTGGTTCCAACTGGAATAACTGAAATTCATTATAGAATTTAAATAAGACGCCTATTATGCAACTTGAGCAGGTTATACTGCCCCACTAATCCTTATGCAAATTGCTTACAACGAATTGCTAAACTCGAGGATAAGATATTGAAGACTGGCAGCCATTCTACTGCCAACACGTTAAGTAAGGCATAAATAGAAAAGTTGGTATAAAATTAACAACAGAAGATCATGAATTTTCTCAGAGCAACTGGGGAAGAGCTATCCTGTTATGCACAGCTGACGTTTTTACACTACAATCTTTCCAAGCAGGTTTCAGATTCTAGGTGGATCCTAGTAACTGTTAGATTTATCCTTGCTCTAGGGGTAGGACAAGTAGCTTGTGTCAGAGGTAGGTCCTTAAATCTGGACTCAGACACTGGCTAGTCACATGTCCTTGCATAAAGCACTGCATTTTTAAGTTGCCCAGACTTAAGTACTCTCGTCAGTTGTGATACCTTATTAACTGAAACAGCCTGTGGCTCATAGGTAAAGAGGAACTGAGACAAAGTCTCCCTGAGACAAGGTCTAGCAGGCATGACGTCATGCTTTAATAGAGACTATAAAAATGGATTGGGCCTGGGTTTGGCACTTCTCAGTGTGTACAGGACTGCTGATGCCCTTCTTCATAGTATTATTTAAGATAAAATTATCTGTATGTACTCATGTTGGATTTTTATGTTCAGATGTAAATTTCCTTTTGGGTAGGAAAGCTAAACCTACCCAATGACTTGTGTTCCCCGCCCCACCAAAGGCAGATCTTACACTAAAGTGGCTCATTTTGAACTGGGAAAATAAAGCATGTGGAGGGGTTAAACTATGGGGTTGTTATTTTTTTTTTTCTCTAAGAGTTAAGCTGTTGTGCCTGGAACTTGTGTTATGAGCAGATTTATACCATGTCTAATCTCCTGATTAAGCTTGAGCTTACTACTTGAAAGTAGGGACCATATTTGTTTTATTGACCATTATTTGCTACAGCGATTTCCATGTTATCTGGAACATAATATGTACTTCTCCATTTTTTTATTGAGGTATAATTTAATAACAATGAAATATATAGATTTAAGAGTATAGGCTGATGGGTTTTGCCAAATTTATACATATGTGTAGCCACCACTCCAGTCAAGATACAGAATATTTGCATCACTTCACAAAGTTTCCTCATGACTCTTTCCCATCAACACTCCCTCAGCTCCAGCCCAGGCAATCACTCTTCCCATTTCTTTCAATCTTGAGTTAACTTTACCTGTGATAACAACAATACAGTATATATTCCTGTGATTGTCTTTTTTCACTCAGCATAATGTTTTTGACATTCACATGTTTGTTGTATAAATACTGTGTTCCCTTTTATTTCTAATAGTACTACAATGTGTGAAACAACCACTATATTTTTATCATTCTTATGTTGACAAACCTTTAAGATGTTCCTAGTTTAGCCTATAATGAATAAAGCTACTATAACTGTTCTTGTACAAGTCTTCTTGTAAAAAATAAGTTTTCATTTCCTAGGGGTAAATATCTAGGCATGAAATTTCTAGATAACTTGAGTGGTTGTATATTAAACTAACACACTGCCAAACACTTTCCTGAGATGCTTGATACTTTTACACTTTCATTCTGCAATGCATGAATGAGAATTGGAGTTGCTCCATAACCTCACCAAAAGTTGTATTTTAAATCTTTTAAATTTTAGCTATTCTGTAAGATGTATGCTGCTTCCCCAAAATGTGCTTTTTAAGATATTGATTTTAAGCTGTTTATTAAGAAACAAAAGACTCAGAACTAACCTTTGTCTCCCCCCTTTCCTGTCTAAGACATGGAAATGGAAAGGCCGGCTCCAGGAAGGGAATCTTAACATACTCACCTTAGCTTTAAATAGGAAGGACCCAGATAGGAACCTGTAAACTGGATCTCCCAACCTCTCATTGTACCTGCATTGTCTAGCAGGAATTTGTCTGTCACTTGTGTTCCATTCTTTTTACTTACCTGTAAATCGCCTATTTTTCCTTTTTGAAATCCTATTACTGTCCCTTTCTCCTTTGTCAGTAATGGCATATGAA
Organism: Glossophaga mutica; assembly: GCA_039655065.1. NCBI lineage: Eukaryota > Metazoa > Chordata > Mammalia > Chiroptera > Phyllostomidae > Glossophaga > Glossophaga mutica. The sequence goes on along the minus strand of CM077306.1, from coordinate 39,793,491 downwards.
CCTCAACTGCCCAATAGCTCTTTGGGTCTCATTATGGCTCCTCTTGAATGTGAATTTGTGTAATAAATTTTGAACATTTTCTCCTGTTAATCTGTCTTTGCTAGTTTGATTAGTAGTTCAGATAGAAGAACTTAGAAGATAGGAGGAAGATTATATTTTAGCCCCAACTCTCTGTGCTTGAGTGTGTGTGTGTATATATATATATACCTAGAGACTACCAGATAATGAACACATTAATTGTAAAAGGTAGGAAAGGGGTAAGAAATGTGGTAACACAATGTTACTTTAACCCCACAAAATTTTAAGCTGTTTTGAAAGAGTGACTCCTCCACCAGTTTTGACTCTTTTTTAGTGCATGTTATAGGCAGTTTCTATATAAGCAACACTCATCTATTCAATAAGTAGAAAGCCCCTGTTATGTGTCAATGATTTGAAGTGCTGGAGTATTTCAGTATACAATACAAATATGGTTCCTGAAAGATAAAACTTTGAACAAAAAAATCAAACATTAATGAGTAATACAAATGGAGATGCAGAATTCTATGCAAAATAAAGCAGGAAGACTCAATGTAGGCTCTCAGTTCTGGCAAAGTCCTTCTGAAATAATGAAACCTAATGTGAGATCTGAAAGATGACCGGGAATTTGCAAATACAAAATTGGGAGAAAGTATTCTAGACAGTGAAAACAGCCTGTGCGTAAGCATTTAGGCGGAAGAAACAGTCTCTTTCTTATTTAGGGAAATTCAAATAGGGTCTAGCTCTTTATTTTCCCTCCAGGAAACTCTCCTCATTAGCACAGCCCTACAGGGAGCTTACTGGTACTGCACAAATGGCTTTGCTGGGTCCTAGCCCCAGAATCAGATAACAGTATAAAATGGTGGGTTTCAAGTTGAGAAACACTAGTTTTACAACCAGCAGACATGTGCCAATTCATTTGAGAATTGAGATGGAAGACACAATTAAAAAAAAAAAAAAACATAAATGGCAAAAAGAACCCCTGAAGAGAAATAAAACCTGAAAGAGTTCAAATGCTATTAAAAAATTACAGTGAACAAATAAGACAAACAAACAAACAAAAACTCATAGATGCAGATAACAGAATGGTGATTACCAGAGGGAAAGAAAGTTGTGGGGAGTGAAGGGTAGAAGGGGTTGGGTGTATGGTAACAGAAGAAGATTTGACTCCAGGTGGTGGGCACACAAGGCAATGTACAGATAATGTATCATAGCATTGTGCACTTGAAACCTACAAATTGTTAATTGGTGGTAGGCGATATCTTCATCTTCTTCTCTGTTTTCTTAGCACTGCTATGCCTGTCCGGCCCACTTGACTGCTGCTACGTTGACCATGGTGGAAGTATGGAAGGGAGGAGGAGAAAGAGGTGGGAAACTTTATATTGGCCCATGTAGTGTCTGAGCTTGATTTCCTCTGGTCTATGATTGTTTGAAGTGATTCTTTTCTGGGTATTTAGAGAACTACTCCATGACTTTCCTGAAGCCCTTTCCACATGGGTAGTAATTCTTCTTCATCTGTTCAGTTGTGATTCCCACATAGCTTCTGTACTTGGCTCTATACCTCCTTGGTGAGACCGTCTTGACCCTTCCAGAAAACTCTCTTGTACATAATTTAAAACCTCCTCATGCTAGCCCTGCCTCCCATGTGGCCCACGCTTTGTCCTTAAGAAACCTGCGCCTTGTCCCACTGTGAGATGGTCAATAGCTTCCTAAGCAGACCTCTACTCTGCCACCACAGGCTGTGTTGGCCAGCCTCTGGCATCTTATACATCAATCTTGAGTTGAAGACTAGAATGGGTGTGCCCAAACTGTAAGGGATTATGTCAAACTCCTCCAGAAGTGGTCTCCTTGAAGCCTTGCTCACTCGACTTGGCACCAGGAACAAATTCCCACATGACCCGGTATGCCTTCTCCAGCCCAACAGCAACTGTCTCTGAAGAAATCCTCTTCCTGTTTTCCAATGTATCATGTACCTCACCACCTCCCTTTAAAAAGCCAGAGATGTAAAACTCTAAGGTTAGTTAAAACTGATTCACAGACAGCTCTTTGGCAGTACTGCATAAGTAGTCTAGCATTTCACATGGGAATGTTAAAATAGTTGGCACCTACTGTCCTGGACCTCAGTAGAAATAAAGACAGGAATAGTTCCGTTCAGTATCTTATTACCATGGCCAGATTTGTAGATCCTGGAAAGTGTACAGCCAGTGGCTAAAGCTATAGAAAATGAGACCCAGGCCCTGGAGGTGGTGTAGCTGGCAGGAGTAAAACAAAATACTGAATGTCAGATAGGCTGACATTCAATGCAGAATTCCAGTGTCAAAAGAGTTTGTATTGTCAGAAGTTTAGAACAAAAATTAATTTTAAATCCTGGACAAAGGCAGATCTGGATGAGAAAAATCTGCATGATGTTACTCAGTTTGCTTATGGCACACCCACTACCCACTGCTTGTTAGTATATTGTGTTTTTATTGTTTCAAGTACTTGATGCACAGGGGTGTCGATAACATAGGTGTTGAGCACCTGAATTTTGCCAGGTGCTGTGCTACGTGCTGGGGGAATGAGCTGGGTACCAAAAGTGAGGTCTCTCTCAGTGCAGGTAGGAGTGGATAACATTGTTGCTGCTATTTTGTCTTTACCCGCTTTGACCCTTCCATTTGCTCTGTCATATTTGTATCTCCAGTTTAAAGGGAGCAAGGGTAGAGAGAATTGGTTAAACTGAGGTGAATTCTTCTACTTGTCAAAGCTTAGGTGAGATTTATGTAAGAATCTGGAAACAAAGTGAAGTTAGTTATCAGGGAATATAAATTGGCAGTGCTTCTATTTATATGAATAATTGAATGCTTTCTAAGTCACTGGTATTGTAATAATTGAATCAGAAAACAATAGCTGAGTTTATTTGCTTTCTCAACAGTCTCAGGCATTAAAAGAAAAAAATGCTTTCTTGTTTTAGCCTTCTTAGGTTTCATGCTATCCTGTTTTAGTGTTTGCTTTATTTCTAGACCAGCTTGTGGCAGAAGGCCAGCTGCAATCCGAAAGAGATCTGTTACAGTCTTTGGTGTATTAAGAATATGTTCATATTAATAGATTTCCTCTAAGGATATCTCACATCACCATTCCTGAGCCAAGTTTAAACGATGTGCTTAGTACTTTGAATACTTAAATTTCATGGAGGCAAAGGTATCAATCTGTGTATATGTACGTTGATGGTTGCTGTCATTAAAAGGGTTTAATTCCATGCAGTATGAAGGTTGTTCTTTGTTTTTGAGTCTATAAATTGAAATACTACTGATTAAGCACCTTAATAATTTTCACTTTTTGTTGCTGTAAGTAGCATATCAATGGAGATTTTAAACAATTAAGTCTCCTGGAAACAAAAAGAAACAAAAGAACACAGGATAATTCAGTGCTGAGATAAGAGGAAGAGGTTGGATTCTTTCACTTCCATTTTTGGAAATAAAACCTATAAATCCTTAAGGTTGGATGCAGACTTAGAAATCCTGTAATCTGATCATTCAATTTACATATGAGGAAATTAGACTTCACAATGGGGACTTCACCTTGATTTGCTCGAGTATATTCTAGAACATTATTAATTCTCAGAATCACTTTTTTAACAGTGGATGCCAGATTGTCATACATAAAGTGCTTATTTGAAATGGTGTCATATATGCAGTGCTTATGTGAAAAGGTGCCATTGTTTAAATGTTATTATGATTATATGTAAGGGTCACAAGAAGATTAACAATGGTTTGTGTGTGAGGTATTTGGCCAGTGGTTTTACATCTGAAGTAGTAAGTTTGAAATTGGCAGTTGACTCAAAACTGTCAGTTTTCTTTCCACTGTAGTATAACTTTAAATTGAATATTTCCAAAGGAAACCACGCAGTCTAATTACTTGAGCTCTGGAAAGGAATCAAGGATGTACTATTCTATATAAGAGTTCAACAAAGGCTACTTTGGACTGAGAATATGATTATTTTAAGAATGGGTAGGGGAGTTAACTGCCTTGGACCCCCTCCTCCTTAGGACTGAGGTGGCCGCTAGTTCTGGGAAGCAACCCCTCACCAGGAAGCCGTCTGGGGTAGCAGCACAAATACAGTCACTTCTGATCCAAGTGAGGGTGCAGATCCATGGGAAAAGCACACACTCAAGGGAAGGCATCGTTTTCCTTGTCCTGGAAGTTGAAAACTAGAACTTATATTATTTCCTCATATGGAAACTGAGCACAGTCATTTTATCATTTCCCATTTTTCAAATACCTTTTAATGTTTTCTAAATCAATAATTACTTTTTGCAAAAGAGGAAAGTAGAAAGCTACCCTTTGTTATTTCTTTTAATCACAATGATTTTAATTTAACTGACACCCCAGATATCTTAAAGCATACATATCTTTAAGGCATTGTATAAGAGTGTAACAGTTTTGTGTAATTCTATTCAAGATTTTAAGAGCAATAAATTTTTAAAATGTTTCTGTCTCTACTGTTGTAAATGCTCTCATCTTTGCTGTTTTATCTTTGTGACAGATGCAAGGATTATGTGTTAGCATAGATAGATTTTTCTTTCATTCCTCTACCAATTCAAAAGAATAAATACGGTGCCAAAAATATAAGTACAATGGGGATATTTATAATCTGGCAATTTCAGGTGCAGAGAGAAAAAAAAAATAAATGATTGGGTCTGAAGAGAAGCTAAACCAATCTTCTTTTAAGATATTTTATTAAAATATTTTATATCTCCAAGGCCATTTATACTCCTGAGCATATCCTGACTTTACTGTCAAGGTGGGGAAGAGGAGACTCATAGTACAAACATACATAGTGATGTAAAATGACTTTTAAAAGAAACATCTGCAACTAAAATAATAAACACTTACCATATGCATGGCACTGCATTACATTCTTCACATGTATTGTCTCCTTTAAATTTGACACCTCTACACTCAGGAAATAATTGCACTAGTTTTCAGATGAGGAATTTCAGTAACAGAGAAGTTAAGTAACTTACCAAGTTAAAATTATGTCTTGTAAAGGCGCAGTTAGAGTTATATATCAAATTTGCTTGACTACAAGAGTGAGAGTTTCATGGAGAGAAATGAATGTGGGACTACTTTTGCCTCTGTTTTAAGAAAAGCATTGACTGCGTACTCTGACAATTTTTTCTCTATTTTTGGCACAGCTGTAGGAAGTCGCAGACACAGGTTCTGCACAAGGCATAATTGGGAACAATGATTAATTACAAGGGATCAACATGACCCATTCCTCTGCCTTAAGCCCCCATCCAATTCATAACAAAGACCTCTCCATTCTCTAGAAAACATACCTCAAATATGTCTGTGTTTTTACTGTTCTATTTTTTTATGACCCTTGTCCAAATTGCCATCATCTTTGCCTGGACATTCACAGTATTTTCCTCATTCTCCCTGCTTCTGTGCTTGCCAACTCCAATGTATTCTTCAAAGGCTAGCAGGAGAAAATTTTAAATTAGAGCATGTCAGTTTCCCGGGACTCTTTAATATCTTCCCAATCTGTTTGGAGTAAGATAAACATTTCTTATTTTGGTAGACAAATTCTTTAGTTATATGGCTTTTGGCTACCTCCCCACATCTTAATCTCATACCACTCTCCCTAACATATTCCAAACTTTACCCACACTTTGTTCTGCCTTAGGAGTTTGCATGTGTTGCTACTTCTGCCTGGAAGGTTCTATCCCATTTCTTCTATAACTGAGTGTTCTGTGTTTCTAAAAAATTGTTCCCATGAGTCTAAGCTTAAATGTCAAGTACTCAGGGAGGCTTTCTTTGATTATCCAAACCACTTTAAGTCCCTTATGCTTTTTCTTAACAGTTAAAAACAATTTGTCATTTTATGCAGAGTTTTGTTTGTTTTATTGCATACCAATTCTACTCTACTAAATTTTAAGTTTTAAAAAACAAAGACTATATATTTTGGGTTTACTACAGTGTATTCTGCTTTTAATTATAAGCTAGATACAAAGTTGGGTTCCAGCTTGAACAAACTGAGTAAAATATTCATAATTAACTTTATGCTTTTATTCTATGGTTCTTATTAGTAAATTGGAAACTCAAATTAATTTCTAATTGCAGCATTTGACCATTTACATTATGTCCAGTCTATTGGGGGAAAATTATGCAAAGTATTAATTAGAGTGTACCAGTACAATGCAACTGCCCCTTCAAAATTAATGATAACACTATGAAAATGCAGAGGATGAAGAAAAAGTTGCTTCAGGAATGGATTTATTGACTCAGTGACATGTAAAGTAGGCCTTAATGATTAGTTACAACTTCCCAGGTTCAGAAGGCTGAATGGGGTTGGGGAATATTTGACAGAATGTGAAGGCATGGGTTGGTTCACAAAAAAGGGCTTTGAATATATGGCATAGGCTGATTAAAATGATGGTGGGAGAAAAGCCCAAAAGTCACATTGCATTGAAAGACCTTCTACACCAGACTACGGAGTTATTAATAAGGAAGTGGCATGATCCATATCATTTTATAGACAGGTGGTACACCAGGAAAATACATTGAAATTAGAAGAGATTTATGAGGATGATGAGGATGTTATTGCGATATGCCTGCCTCAAAATGTTGAACACCTTAGTTGATTAATTAATTGACTTTTAACTATGCAACAGGCAGTGCGATATCTATTGGAGATTTAGAACTACTGACCTAAAAAGAGAGGTAAGTGGAACTACTTATATATCATTTATCTGGGACTGTATCAATTTTTATACTTTATTGTTCAACTTTTACACATTTGTCTTACATTTTCTTAAATATACTGCATTTGACAATAGGGTATTTCTCTAGCAGATTTTATGCAAATGTGAGATTTCTCTAGCAGATCTTATGCATAATGTAATGGAGAATATGGTCAACTCTATGGTGTTCAAAAAATAGGTGGCAGAGGGACTTCAAAAATCATGTCATGCTTGAGATAAAACCTAAAATATGGGTGCAGGTTCATTTCATGAGGAAGGAGCAGCAAAGCAAAGGCATGGCGGCATGATATGAGCTGGAAATGACAAATGAGGCAATATGCCTGAACTACAGAAATAGTAAATGTAAGGATTCTCATGTGTCCATTGATTGTGGACTTTGCAAGAACAAACAAACAAAAAACCTCAGATGAAATACGTTTCAGTTTTTATCATTTTGGGCTCTATTTGAGCATGTTTTCATCTAATAGAGAAGTTACAGCTATAACTGAGCATGTTACATGGTGCTTGTTTAAATGTAGCTGGATTCTCATCACTACTAAGGTTATTGTCAATGTTGTTTTACTCATAACAGTGGCTATTTTAAATGTTTTCACCCTTCTTAAACTCCAACTTTGTCCCTCCCAATGTCTTGCATTTTATGGCTTCGAAGTGGGAGCTCTCTGACATAAAATGATGTAACTTCCTTTCTTCTGGCTTCAAAGTGCCTCTTCTTCGGTCTATCTGACTCCCATCTCACATTGTCCTTTCTAACCTCTGTTACTCTGTCTAACTACTCTTTGAAAGAAGGAATAAATTTAATGTCATTACTTTTTACCTCCCAATCACCCCTAACCTCTTATATTCCAGACATTCTCTTTACAGTTCTTTTGAAATTAATCTTTTTGTAATTTCTTAAAATCCAGGGTGAATGAACTTCAGTCCACATTTTAGCTTCATCTTCTTAAACTCTGTTCCTCCTTAGCCTGCATGCAAGACATCCTACTTATTTTCTTTTATTACTCCCTTTTCCGCATCTCATCTTTTATATTTATGTATGAGTTAATTCTCAAAGTTATTTCCTCAACCGAATCTCTTTTTTCTCTAGATTCTTCTTTAAACTATTTTTACTTTATTGATATCTAACAAATCAATGTCTCCCAGGGTCCAGATCCACAAGCAAACAAAATATAACCAGAGTCATTGAAATTAAGAACAATCTAACAATAGCCAGAGGGGAGGGTGGAGGGGACAGTGGGGAGAAGGGTTTTCAGGAACTATTATAAAGGACACATGGACAAAACCAAGGGCGAGGGGTGGAAGCAAGGGAAGGAGGTGGTTTTGGAGGGGTTGTGGGGAGGGGTGAGGAGAAAAAAAAGAAATTGGGGGAAACCATCTGAGAGACAGACAGATGCAGGAGTTCTGAGGACTGAGCTCAAGATGGAGATTTGGGAGTCACTGGTGTCCCAGGGATAATTAACATGAGGGGAGCGAAAGTGAGGAAAAGAGAAGATGGATAGAGAGAGGAGGGGCCAGACTAAGACCTAAGGAATAAAACTATTTAAATATGGAGTAAAAAACTAGAATTTTGGTTAAAAAATCTATACGTGTTTATTCTTTAAAATAAAGAATATTTAAAATTTTAAGCCAGCAACTCTTCCTGCTTTCTTCATTCTGTTAGAGAAGGATTTTCAACTGTTGTGCCACGAGAATTTTAAAAATATGTAGTACCTGACTATTTAGTCAGGGGCACTGACTTCTTTTACCTTAGATTGTCAAATAAAAAAATGATAACAGCCAACACAACAATAGCCATCTGATGTGAATGCCCTGTCTTGAACCATAATTATATAGATCGTATAATAGAGTTGCACCTTATTGGTCATGTCACATAATAAGGTTATGTCCGATTGGTTAATTCTTGGTATCAGAAATCCTTATATACAAGGATAGGTGCCTGATTCTTTAAAAAGTCACTTTGGAGCAAAAAGAGTAAGTAATTACTATTATTTCCTTTTTTGTAAATTAATCAAAATTGTATTTATTTTTGTATGATCAGCAAAAAATGTACTTTTAGTGTGACATAGAATTTTAATAATTAGTTCATTTGTGTCATGAGATAAAAAAGGGCTGGAAATCACTGTGTTAGAGGGCCAGCAGTTTCCCAGTCATCTATGTCTCACCAGGTAAACATTTCACCCTCCTTGACCTCCTGCATTTAATACTGCCGACTGATTATTGAAACAATCTTTTCCACTTAATTTATTTTTCTCCTTTCACTTTTATTGCTAAATCTAGCCCAAATCCTCATTGTCTCTGTCTATAAAAGCATCACCCATTCTAACTGTTCTCACATTAATCCTTTCAATACACAAAGCCAGACTGCTAGTTTTAAACGGGGGGGGGGGGGGGGGGGGATCCCACCACTTCCTAGATAATAAAATCTTCAATGTTTCCTTATTCTTACCAAATTTAGAAAGAAAATCTTCAAGTTATTTGAAAAACTCTAGACAAATTGAAAGTCCTCTATTGTAGCTTATACTCTCCTATAAGAAATATGATTTTTGCTTTGTATTTAAGGTATCTTAGAAACAGACTTTATCTGGTTTATGAATAGTATATTAGTAATTTTTGCTGCATAACAAATCACATTAAAATTTAGCAGCTTGAAAAAATACACATTTATTATCTCACAATTTCTATGGTTCAGAAATCTGGGTTTGGTTTAGATTTCTTCTTCATGGTCTTTTGTGAGACTACAAATATTGCCCAGAGCTAGAATTTCTCTGAAGGTTCCTGGGAAAAGATTCATTTCCAAGCCCATTTCTGTAGTTCTGGTAGGCTTTTGTTCCTTGTGGGTTGTTGGAATGAGAACCTCAGTTCATTGTTGGTTGTTGGTTGTTGGCTAGGGGTTACCCTCAATTCCTGGCCATGGGGACTTTTCTAACATGGCAGTTTCCTTCAGTTAAAGCCAGCAAAAGAGAGAATCTGCTAGTAATAGAGACGCAGCACTCTTATGTATTCTGATTATAGAAGTGGCATACCATTCTATCACTTTTATCATATTCTATTGATTAGAAGCAATAGTTTGTGCCCATATTTAGGGCACATTCAAAAGAAGCAGATTACATAGAGTATTGATATCAGGGCCAAAGATCACTGGAGGTCATCTTAGAGGTGTCCCAGCTCAGAGAGATTGAATCAAGATATGGGTATGAGCTGTAAATGGATAGCAACTGTAATATAGCCCCAGCAAGGGGTGGTCTTAACAGACAGTATATAGGAAAAAGCTTTTCAATTATTAGAGGTTTGGGTGGTATACCTGGTCATCCAGTTTGTGTGGAAGAAGTGGCTGAAAGTTGCTTGTGTATAGACACTTATATATTGGTCATATACACAGATGTGTATGTACTCATATGGACTATATACATATAGATATGTATATGGTTTGGCCAGCTGTTGAGAAGTTTGGGAAAAGAAATATTGAGAAATTGAGGATAGGGAGATTTGGGGCAGAGGCATTTCATTGAATATATGGAAGTAGGTATAAATTGTGAAAACCTTTCTATCATATGTAGAGCACCTGCAAGGTAAGATGCACTAAAGAGCAAAGTAGATAAAAGGACTTGTCTGTAAGCTAGAATTTGTCAGCTTCCTGGTGCTGGCATGATGGGCACATTAGTGAAGTGATGTGGTGGTAAGGATGGAGGTTATGCATGAATCTGAGAGCATTGGGCTCCAACTTACTGGGACTGGTCTACCTAATACTGCCATAAAATACTGCCACAAGGCCAAGACTAAGTCCTTGATATGCAACCATCCCTTGAGGAGCCTGCTTGGCCACTTGGTAACAAGTAGACAACCTTGGACCTTTTCTTCCTTGGAAAAACCAGTGATTATCTCTGATAATAAGTAACAGACATTGCAGAGATGGGTTTGCATTTCCTATATGCTCGTAAGATCTCAGCCAGCACTATCTGAGTGGCTTATGTACTGTTTGATCCATAAATGTACTGCTTATGTACTGCTGGGATCCGGAAAACATTGTTGTGGTCATTCACCCAGAGGACCCATTTTTATACCAAAGAAGGTATGAGAGTGGGCCAATGACTGCTGTGGTCTACATATAATGATAAATAAATGCATGGATATAGAGAGCTTTCATTCTTGCCCAACATGAGACATCTTGAAGATTTTTTATAGTTTGAGAACCCCCACTGGAGTCAGCTGAGGTTGTTGGGGCTGCATTGCAGCTCATTTTCATCCTGCTATATCCCTCCCACCTCCACACAAATATGGGTTCCATGACATTTCTTATTAAACATTCTGCATGCTAAAGTTTGTCTTACAGTAAACTTTTTGGGGATTCCAATCTGGACAGTCAACATGCTTGAAAAGATTTCATACTAAAAAAATAGCAGGGGACAAAGTCTTATCTTAATGTATGAGTTAATATAAAAAGTTCAAGGAAATATTTTTATAAAAGTTGTTATGAAGGCATTCATAAAATGAATAGAATTAAAATGATAGTGTTAACTTATAATTACAGCTCTAAAATAGGTCGAATAGGTAAAGTGAGATTTTATGGGAAAGAGAGACACTTTCAGTAAATTTGAGATGATTTTTCTCAGGGAAAACTGTCAGCTAGCATGATTCTTTTAAATTTCAGGATTGACAATAATTCATTGTGGCTGAATTTATGTTTGAATAGAAATTTAAGAACTGACAAAATTCACAGTACAGTGACAATGCAGTCACTCTGTCTTTTGAAAACATATAATCATTTGTGAGTTTTCTAGTTGATAAAATGTAAATCTCATTTCAAATAATGTAAAGTTAAAAGTTATTTACAGTCTTTTTCACTTTATCTACCCTCACTTTATACTTTGAATACTTTTTTTCTCTATTACATATGTCAAAATCTTTTCTGCTTTTCTCTCCTGATGCTGAGATAATGAAATGATTGACAGCTTTGATTGAAGTATGTTTCCTCAGCTGAAAGAAAAGAGTTTATTGCTCATATTCCTCAGTATACTCTCTGTGTTACAATCCTATAAGTAAAGTTTTAAACTCCCCAACAAAGCATTTTTGAAAGTATTTTAATTATTTGTGAACAGATTGTCCTATTATTTGTAGCTTACTACTGATCCAGAATTAGGAAAAAATCCCTTAAGATTTCTGAAGTCATTTGTGTGCCTACACTCAGCAAGACAGCTTCGTTGGAACTGGACTGTCCAACCTGGCTACACACACATACACATTGGGCAGCTTATTTCTGACTGTTAGCTAGGGTAACTCAGTTCCCCCACAATGTGCTCTCTCTGTATGTAGTCTTTCATCATTTAATATTCTGTGTATGGTGATTGGCTTCTAAGAGAGCCAGAAGAGAAGTTCCTAAGACCTAGGCCTACAAGCCACATACCATCACTTCCATCATGTTATTGGTCAGAGAAAGTAACTAGTCCAGTTTTATAGGGAAGGGGCCTAGTTTACCTCTTGATGGGAAGGTCAGCAAAACTATCACTAAAGGGATTATTGCATAGGAGGAATTATCGTATACATCTCTGAAAATAATCTAGAACCCCAAAGTGGCAGGACTTGTTATTACCGATAAGAGTTGTGAGAGGGCGGTCTGTTTGAAGAGGTGAAATTAGACTGAGAAATTGAATGAATGAGGGAATGAGCTATACCTACATAAGGGAAGAAAAAACACTTTTGCCAAGAGAATATCAATAGCAAAGAGCCCTGTAGTGGAACAAATCTAGTGTGCTGTAGGAAACCCTACAGCTTCTTATGGTAATTCAGATAAGAAATAATTGTTTCTCAAGTTAAGGAGATGTTGTGGGGTGATATGTTCTTATTTAGTATATGTTTAAAAACAAAAGTGATAGGATTTGGTTTTGGATTATGTGTTCATATGATGAAGAGGAATCTAAGATGATCATAAAGTTTTGGTCCTAAGTCGGGGCAACGATTTTACTATTTAATCAAATGAGATGAAGTTCTGTGGAATGGAGCAGATGCACGTGAAAAATAAAAATTCACTCTTGGATATTTTACTTGAGATTCCTATGGGTATCCAAGTAGATGTGCTGAGTTTGAAATTAAATACATGAGTCTGGAATTCAGGAGCAATAATAAGGCTAGGTATAAGAACTTAGGACTCATCACATGTGATTTTTTAAAATATGAAATTTGATGATCCCACCCAGAAAGTGATTATAAAGGTAGGAGAAAAGAGACTTGAAGACTAAGATTTGGAGCATTCCAGCACGTAGGGGTTAGGAAGAGCAGGAAGATCCAACAATGAAGGCTGAGTGAAAAGTAATTGGTGTGAACTCCTGCTTTGGCAAACAGCCATGGAGTCACACAAGAGAGGGAATTACTGGTGCTATCCGATGATACTAAGTCAGGGTAGGGACAGACTGAGATTTGACTGCTGGGTATGTGTAGGACATAGGTGCACTCAAACAGAGTTATTTTAGTGGAGGTGTGCAGAGGGGAGAGAGAGTAAAAATAGTTCATATAATAATAGTTTGTTTGTTTTGGAAATGGGAACAAAGAAACAAGGTATTATATTGTTGATGGGAGTGATCCACAGGAAGGAAAAAATGGTGATGTAAGAGAGAGAGAAGGAGGATGGCAAAATGCAGTGTTTGTGACTGTAAGAGAAATGAGAACAAATAAATGGATGAGCCATTGAGTTGTAGCTAGGAATAAGGTCTATTTATCCACTTTAATAAAATACATTTTTATAGTTTGGGATTCAAGACTTCTGTATAGTTAGATTTAATGGTGGGAGGTGGAAAATTTCTTCTTGAAATTTTTATATTTTCTAAGTGAAAATATAGTCATGCATCAGATAATAATGTTTCAATCAGCAATGAATTACATATATGATGGTAGTCCCCTAAGATTATATAATGCAGCTAGAAAATTCCTAGCACCTAATGACATTTTAGCCACCATAATGTTGTGGTGCAACACATTTCTCACATGTTTTGGTGTTAGTGGTATAAACACACCTACTGCATGCCAGTCTTACAAAAGTGTAGCACGTACAATTATATGTAGTACATAATACTTGATAATATTGATAAACGAACTGCTTTATCTATTTACTGTACTATACTATACTATACTTTTATTATTACTTTATACCATACTTTTTCTACTTACAAAAATTGTTTCCTGTAAAAGAGTGTGTCATGTTATGCTGAGAGCAGCTTCGTACATTTCACGTTTACTGTGTCTGTTGATTGTATCATTTTCTTTTGTGCTTGATTTAACCTTGTCTTGTGTACAGTAACAAGCTGTACAGCCTAGAAGCAATAGGCTATATACCATATAGCCCAGGTGTAGTAGGCTGTACCATCTAGGTTTGCATCTGTGCACACTGATACATGCACAATGACAAAATTGCCTAGTGATGCATTTCTCAGAAAGTACCCCCACTGTTAAGTAGTTTTTACTGTAAAATCATGATGCTCAGCTAAGAATAAGGTAGAAACGTTGGGTTTTGGAGAAATGAAATATTAATTGACTAAAAAATATAATACAATCACAAGGAACATTAACAGGCCATTTGAAGTTTATAGTAATGAATTTAAGGCTATCCAATTTTCTGTGTTTCTTTAGCTACACAGAGTGACCTAGGTACAGGAGTAGAATGGATGTCTTTATAAAGTTATGTGTTTTCAAGGTGAGATAGAATGAAGGCAGGAATAGGGAGATGAAAAACCCAAGGATATGTAAAGGAAGTTAACGTGATAAATCCTGGACTCTAATCCAGGTAAGAAAAGAAGTGAGAGAAATCAAGAGAGTTTGGGGAAAGAAGAAGATGTAACTAGTGAACTAAAAATCCTGGTAGAATGGAACTTGCAAGGTTGTGAGAATCCACAACTGCTTTCCTTTCAGACTCCTGAAGATGTGACACTCCTTGGAGAGGGATTGTAATGAAAAATGACTGCATCAGCAGAAACCTAAGGCATCGAGAGCCCTAGGGATGGTGATGGAATGAACATATGCAGTCAGACTAAATGAATGAGAGTTGGGATTAAGATTTAATTTAAAGAAAAGAAATCAATATAGAATTTCTTATACACCTAGGTACATATGTGCGTATATGTAAGAGTGCATATCTGAGAAAGGCAATAGAATTTTGAAGGTGTTAAGATGTATTTTCCCTTAAAAAAATTCATGTATGGTCTGGCGTGGCTCAGTGGATTGAGTGCCAACCTATGAACCAAAATTTTGCTGGTTCAATTCCAGTCAGGGAACATGCCTGGGTTGCCGGCCAGGTCCCCATTGGGGGCATGCGAGAGACAAATGATCAGTGTTTCTCTCATGCATTGAAATTTCCTTCCTTCTTTTTCTCTCTCCCTTCCCTTCTCTCTTAAAAAAATAAATAACTAAATAAAATCTTAAAAAAATTCAAGTATGTTATACAATTTTAAACATAATTTTAATTAAAAATCACAAAAGAACCAGGGCTTTATTAGCTCTATAACTTGAATGCATTTGATATATAGTATGAAGATATCTAAAGAAGGAATGCCTCAATTTGATGAAAGTTGGTTAGTCATGGGAGCCTTTGAAAAAAAAGCAATGAAGGCAATTTGGCATTTTCCATCCAAGCACTGCCCAGGAGAAAAAGACATTCAGCCAACAGCCTTTGAGTATGCCGGTTCCTTTGGCAAGTTTATTTGAAGATGAATTCATCAGCAGTCTGAGCCCGATGCCATTAAGAATTGGATTCATCCAACTTTTTTTTTTGTTTTGATTACACATTTATTAAACAACCTTCTGATTACTATTTGTCTTTCCATGTGTGTGCCTACAAGGACAAAATGTGTTGCTCATATGAGCTTCAAGTATTTTAGTCTCTGCAACAATTATTTCACAATGTAAATTAAGTCACATTTTGGTTTTGTTTATTTACCTCAGGAACTTGGATAATGTGAGCTTGTTCTTGAGAATTGGATTTGCTTTTGGAATACTGACAAAATCAAGTCATTAGCCATGTAAAACCTGTAGGCCAATTCATGAGCCAGGTAAAGAATATCACTCTATGAAGCCTTTTGGGAGTCAGCCAGCCTTGCCCTTGGCAAACTCCCGCGTAAACACTGTGTACCTTGTCTATACTTGGAACTCTGGCTCCAATTTTATTTCTTCTGTGATGCCTTCTCTGGGCCCTCTATTCACTTCCAGCTGTCTGGGGATGCATTTTAAAGATCACACAATTTGCTGGACTCACAGGGAGGCTTGCCTTCTCATGAGTAAAAGTTCTCTAGGAGTCATTATTTCTTCTTATAGGAAGGATACAAGACTGATTGATATCTGTCCTTAGAATATCCCAAGCAAGTTATAGCTTCATACTTTTGGTCCAGAAGAGAAGGCTTTAACTATATCTTTATTTAAATACGATATCTCAGGATTCTTGTAGGCCCTGTATACAAATTTTCCTATAGTGCACTTTTGTGCAGAGGTGGAATGATCTTTGGTATAGGCGAGAATACACATAAGGACTTTTGATGTTAATAAAAATAAAAAATTTGACTACTGTCATGTGCCAGTTCTCAATGAAGGTATGGCTATGGTGGTGGATATTCCAAAGCAATCATTTATGTCAATACGTAAGTGGAAGAGTGACAATATAATTTGTCATTTAAACTAAGACACTTTTACAGATGAAAGTGTACACTATTAATGATGTCAGGAGGACAGGTATAAACTATAATTGTTGTGGGTAAATAGAAGGGTTATCCTGTGTAAGAGCTGGGGTGGTAATGAGCCAGGGCAGATCAGCACAGCCTACAGTTTGGTGATAGCCGTGATCAGCTCCAATTGGTCAATACCTTATTTTGATATGTTATGTGCTGTACTATATAAAAAAAATTTAAATGTCACTCTGGCACATAAGGGTAAAAGAACTTATAACTAAAAAGTTTATACTTGAAATTTTGCTAAAGTGAAGGAAGGAAGCTCAATGGAGATTTTTTAGGCAAAAATTATAGGAAAATAAAATTTATTCATAAGATAGAATGTCATTCAATTATGAAATATTTTATTACGGTATATTAATTATATTTTATATTATTTTTAATTACCAGGAGAGAAATTACTTTACACAGAGAGCTTACATTAAAAATATGATACTTTTGTGGAGGAGCTATTTTTTAAAATTTGTATATACAAGGAGTGGCCAAAAGTAGGTTTATAGTTGTAATACAAATAAGTAATTCAATAATTAATAAAAAATAATAACAAGAATAAACTGTGTTTCATGTATTCACAGGTACAAACCTAGTTTCACTCACCCATATAGCTTTTTAAATAGTTACAAATTTGGTTAAGATTCTTTTTAATGTGTTCTAATAGTAAAATAGCAAATTAATGTGATTCAAGTATAAGACATTATCTTAATATTAAAGCGAATCTTAGGTGAAAGTGTTTTAAAGGTTAAAATCACTCTGTAATTATAAGGCAGTGGTTATTTTTATTAGATTCCATTATATGGCTTTATCATATTATAAGGACTGGACCAGATATGCCAACATGACCAGAACTGTATATAAATGTAGGAATATTTTGCATGTGGGTGACATAAGAGTGTTAACAGTTTTTCATTGGAGTAGTGATGTCAAGAGAAAAGAATGAAGGCAAATTACATTTGTATGATTAGTTTGCTTAGATAAATAAATCACTTCATTTAAAAAGTTGAAACTGAATTAATAAGCAAAACAGAGACTCATATATAGAGAGCAGGCTGACAGCTGTGGTGGGGGAAGGGGTGGAGAGATCAAGAAAAAAGGAAAAAGGACTCATGGACTTGGACAACAGTGTAGTAATCACGAGGGAATAGGAGTACAAGGGGATAAGTGGTAATGGAAAAGTACAATAAAAAATAAATTAAAAAATTAAAATAAAATGATACCCTGTTCAGCACAGCCCTTGGGTGCTTATAAAGAAGATGAGTACATTATAACAAATAAAATATTACAGAACAACTTATAGCTTAAAGTAATGAAAAAAAGTTGAATAGGTGTAGTCAAAGAAAGCTTTGACTATAATTGCTTTTAGTGTTTTGTTGTTGTGAATAAGGACATTTGTACTTTGGCATGTTATTGTTTACCAACACACTCTGCAAGGTCCTGGACTTCAGAAAGTCTGTTGTAGAATTCTCAGTTTTAATTGCCTAGGGATTCTCCTGAGACCCTTGAAAAAAATTATTGGATGGGGAATCTTTTCATAAATGAGAATTCTACCCCACAAGGGTCAAGAAACATAATATTCTAATCTGATTGTGCAGAATTTCAACAAATTCTCATATTACTCTCATTTTCAATTTTCCCCCAAAGTGTCTTGGCATTTGTTGACAGTCATAGTTAAGAAGCAACACTAAGGGCCAATTTGGCTGATCACACATCAGTAGATTTTGCTAACTGTTGAGAAAGAGGGTGGTTCATCCATGAGAGTCCAAAACAATATATGTTGAGAATTTGTCAATATTTCCAAAGCCAAAGACAAAAGTTGCCCAGCAGGCTTTCAAATATAAACAAGTAACAACTTATATTCAAAACAAAGAGAATTAATTCTTAAATATAGGAACAATGCATTAGAAAACATACAGGGTGGGGGCAAATGTAGGTTTACAGCTGTGAGTACATGCAACAGTTTATTCTTGTATTATATTTATTAATTATTTTCCATACAGACAAATGTACACCTACTTTTGCCCCACCCTGTATATTAGAAATAACCATATTCCATGTGAAGGAAGCCAGATTCTATCTGGCTTCAAATGTGAATATTGTTTTTAGTCCAAGATATTACACTGTAAGAACAACAAATGGAAGCCGTGTAGTGTGGGAGACGCTTCTGCGTGGTGTGGGCCCAGCTCCCACTCAGAGATGCACAGGACCCACGCCCACAGATAGGTTCTCTCGTGGGTAATCAGATTTGCAATATACCTAAGCTGCTTTGCTTCTTGCTGAAAACTCCCTCACCCTGCAAATGCTTATTGTAACTTTCTAAAATTCATGCTAAACCTTGCAGGGACCAGTGTAACTGGCTCAACCACTTTTGCCTTTTCATTTGCTAATATCCTTCTTCTGTGATGTGATTAGGGGCATTGGCTTCTTTTGTTGTAATGGGCATAGTGAGTGAGGACCAGCTAGCACTGTCCCCATCATTATGGATGAAATAAAAACATACCCACGGACTACCGAGTCCAGTGGAGGAAAAACGATGACAACGTGACTTTTATCTCAAGGGGAGCAAAAGCTGAGGCCTCCGCCATGACAGGCCTTTATTCTATTTCTCCTCACATAACAAGATGGTCCTCACTCACTCTGCCCTGTTACAACAAAAGGAGCCAATGCCCCTAATCACATCACAGAAGAAGGATATTAGCAAATGAAAAGGCAAAAGTGGTTGAGCCAGTTACACTGGTCCCTGCAAGGTTTAGCACTTGCAGGATGAGGGAATTTTAGCAAGAAGGAAGTCTCAAAAGCAGCCTAGGTATACTGCAAATCTGATTACCCTTGAGAGAACCTATCTGTGGACATGGGTCCTGTGCATCTCTGAGTGGGAGCTGGGCCCACACCCCACAGAAGGCTCTGCCACATAGGAACAGATAATGGTAGATTCTAAGTTAGGAAAAAATTTGATCAGATTTTCTGCTTTAGAAAGATTGCACTGGTTTTAATATGCCTTAATTGAAGTTGTATGGAATTGGAGGTAGGAACTTATCTAAGTTATCAGTACAAGTTGATGAAAATCTGTACTATGTTATTGTTAATGGGAATAGGGGAGATAAAGATTTAAAAGATGTTTAGAACATAGGTAACAGTTGAGAACATGAACTAAAAGGTGATGGAGAAAATAATGTGCTGTAGATTCCTGGCTTGGGCTAATGGACCAATATGCTGCTAACCTTAATAAGCAGGAAAGAATGAGAAAGCAGATTTGGGCAAGAAGGTAATTTTTGTCATACTAAGCTGAGGTGTCTGAAGGCATATCAAGTGGACACATTTAAAAGACTGTTATGAATGTGGTTCTACACTGGAGAATGTTTTGGAAAGGGTTAAGGAAGTCATCAAAGACTACGTGGCAGATGAAATCATCGGTGTGTGTATTGAGAAGAGGAAGTATGCCAAGTTGACACCATGAATAATATTAAAAGTTAAAGGAAAATGTTCCTGAAGAGGAATGGTTGTGACAATGGGAAAAAGTAAGAAAAAGTAGTGCTGTGGAAGCCGTGAATAAAAGAGACATCCAAGGATTAGGAGTGGTCAGTATTCTGAGATGCTGTTCGTATCTAGAAATAGAAAGATTGAAAGGAATCCACTGGATTTATTATCTAAAAAGTTGTTGGCATCTTTAACAAGAAATTGTTACAGTGGTGATATAAGCCAAAGCACATTTTGAATATTCCATCAGTTAAGTGTAACAGAGTCTTGACAAATTTATCACAAGACATAATTATTTATTTTTCTTATTTCCCTTTTTCTTTTCTATGTCAGAGAACAAGAACAGCCAGCGAGGTACAGTTAGTGCTTTAGTGCAGGATATTTTATTCTTTTATTACTTTCTTAATAGTAATAGTAAAGTAATAGCACAAAATGTAACCAGACTTCTATTTCCTCCACATAGGGCTAAGACATTTCTTTTTCCAAGTCGCCAATGAATCTAAAATAGAAGTGGAACCCCCCAGACAGTGTACAATTGTTTATTTGTATCTAAATGCATTTCATTTCTTAGTTCTCTTTGTTTTATACTTGGAGGGCAGGTATTTTTTCCAAAGATGGTTGGTGCTATTACAATTTATGTAACTGAAAGCAAAACTATGTCCAGATTAATTATTATAAAAATGGAGCTATTTTACTTTAGGAGAAACTTGGAACATATTAAAAAGATTTTGAATAGAGTTATGCCCACTAATTGACTTTAAAGTCAACATTTAAAGGTACATCAATTGGTGAATAAAAAGAGATGTTTTCAGAAATTTATGGAAAACCTATTCTCTAATTCTTATTTATTGCATATAAACATTTTATTTTTGTGTCTGTATGTCCACTATAATATTTTTGGTACATTATATTTTAAATAAAAGCCAGTGGTCATTAAAATAAAAATTTCTGAGTGCTATAGTCTACTATTGCTATCAGATAACCAAATTCTCAATTTCAGTTCTTTAATTTAAATATTTTTTCATTTTTTGCCCTTCTTTCCCTTAGCTTTGCAAATATTATTTTGCAAAATAATGTGATTAAGGAGGCAAGAATATAAATCTTAAATATTTTAAAGCCATTCTATTTTTATAAAAGCACTTTTCCAGTTTTTTAAAATACCCATATTTTGCCATGTATAATGTGCACTTTTTTTGCTTAAATTTTTGAGGGAAAAATAAGGATGCACATTATACAGGGATATAATGACTACACACCATGGGTAGAACAATCCCGTGCATAATGTGCACAAAAACGTGAGTGTGCATTATACACAGAAGTGCATGATGATCAAAGTATATTTTCCAAGGGATGCTTCAAGTTTTTAAAATAATTAATGAACACTGTGTTTCTTCTCTAGAATTTGGTTCCATGACTTTTTTCTCAACTTTCATTACCAAATCTACAGATTCTAACTTTGTTCTCTTATAATCTATCCCTTTAGATCCCAAGTGAACTTTGGAATATAGGCATTTGGGAAAGTGTTCTGCATGTTATTTAACAGTCAGAATATGAGTTGTGTTAGCAAATTTGGGACTAATTGCAACATGACTACTGAGAGACAATATTTTATTTCCTAATAATTTCCATCTAGTAGTGAAAAAGAGAAAATAATAGATGCCTTTTAGGAAACAAAGCAAAATAATGGTCCTCATTTGTCAGTGGAAGAGTGTCTCTAGTCAAATAATAAAGGTTATTTGTTGAAACTCAAAAGCACAGAAAGCATACAGAGCAGTAATTTCTGATATTCAAGTATGTTCAAAAAATTGTTATAACTTCAATTGAACTGTTTGCTGCTAGTACAGAAACATATTTAATATTTTTTCTTTTTTAAAATTTAATTATTGGTCATGCGAATTAGTATTTAATATAATAGGTAAGTCATTTGATTTGTTAAAGTGATTCTTAATAGTTAACACAGTCACTTTATTTGAGGGAATTAAAGAAAGTAAAACATGAAGTAAAATACAAACCTAGAATAAAACCAAAGATAGTACAAATTATTTTTGTTTCTGTTTTGTTTTACTTCATAGTACTTTTTCTCTATGCATGAGGTATGATGACTTACTAAATGTGTCTTTTCCAGATGATGATTTTCAATTATTTAACAAAGGTTTACTGAGTACTCATTATGTACTAGGTACTTTACCAAGTACAGAATGAACCAAGAAATATGGGGATTGTCAAAGTTATGAGAATCTTTTCCTAAGCTTATTATTTACTACTTTCTCTAGGAAATTCACATATTTAAAAATATAAATATTTTAAATACATGTTGTTAGAAAGTTAATTTCACAAGATACAACAGATCAAAGCTGTTAATGGTGCTTGGGCTGATGTTCCATGGTTAAAGTCGAGAGCTTTAGAGGATTGCCACAAAAGCTCCTCTCATTCCTATTCCTGTAGTCACTCTAAAAGGACATAAGCATTAAAGGACTGAAAAATATCAGTTCATAACTGAAGAAGAATAACAACAGCAAAACCTCAAGGAAATCAATGGTTGTGCTCACCATCGATGCTGTCAAACGAAACTTTTCCACCTCTACTCAAATTAAGCAGTTCTCTTCTCTTTGGGACGTTTACATACAGATCATTTCAGCACAGAAGTGCTGCTGTATTAGAAGAGAGCTGAAAAACATTAAAAAACCATAAAATGAAGTTATAACTAATTTGGCAACTAATATATATGTTTGGCAATTAAAAGAAAAGAAGAGAGCTGAAGGAAGACAAGCCAGAAAACTTTTAAACGGTATTTATGGCTTGAAGTAAGTAAATACCTTTAACTTTTTGAAATGTACTTTACAAATTCCTTCATTTATAAATTCTGTCTCAGAAATCCACTGACATAGTAGGAATATTTAAAAAAATAAGTTCAGGAAATCCAGAGTATGAAGAGTACAATATTTCCAGCTTATATTTGTTTGCTTGCTTCTTTTGACAAGCTCTCAAAAGCACTCTTCTTAGCGTACTAAATTTATTATGTTTGTTGTTATGACTGATTATTGTGATGGCTGGGATCATACTTAATTTATTAATCAACTGTTTTTCTTTACTACTGTCAAGAGAAGAAAAGACCAAATTGCATGTTTATTACCATTACCAAAAAAATAGCTTTAAATTTCCACATAGAAGGCCAGGCCTTCATGTGATTGATAGCATCATTTTGGAGATTTTCTTAATTTGATTACCAGCAATAGAAAATAACTTAAATTATCTTATCCAAAATCCAGTGGAATTTATTAAGAGGATCCTGGGTTATTTCATGGAACTGAGGAAAATTTATGCAACCAGTCCTTGGAAAGAGCAAAAACCAGGACAACACTGTAACTCTTAGCAGCCATAATATATTTAGCGGTTTCTTATGAAAGGGTGTAGGGGAGGGACCTGGACAAACACCAGAGATCTAAATATTCTCTTTGCACTTCTGGCCCAGAGTCTATCTTACTAGCATACCAAGTAGCATTTCAAGGCATTTCTCCTATCATACCCATACCATAAAAGTTGACACTGTAAAAATAATTACTTTGAAGATAAGGAGCAATAAACCCAAGGCAAGAAAGGCAAGAGACATGGTCCAATGCCTAGAGCACAGATCGCCTAAACTGTATACCCAAGCTTCTTCCAGATGGGGTGCATCTTATTCATGAAATTCTTGCCTTTGGATTCATAATCTCCAAACTATTCTGAGGGAGTACAATAAAGATGATGGTTTAGGAGGCTTTGATGTATTTTTCAAGTCCAGCTTACTAAAGGTCAAAATCTCATATTCTGAGAAGATAAAATTCTTTTTGGATTTTTTTTACTACTATTGCTTCATAATCTTCTGAGTTATGTTCTGTAATTTTTGCTTTCATCGAGTAGCTTAGAGGAATTCCAGCCCTACAGCATTTTCCTCTAAATCACCAGAATGGCAAATGCAATGGTCATTAGCATCCCTGCATTTTGCAGCAGACACTCTTTCCTCCTATCACTTGCCAACTGCTTCTCATATTATTTTTCACCTTGACCTTATATTCAACCCTCATTTTTGCCTTCATGTTTTATTTTGCTATTCATTTTCAACCTTCACCCTTTAGCTTTTCTTCTTGGTTTGTTTTCTTGACTTTGAACATGGCTGTTCTTTTTGGTCATAAACCTGACATACTTATTTTGCCTTAGGCAATTTAGGATAACCACTCTCCAAACTAGCAGAGTTCCTCAACATGATGTTTCACTAGCATCACCCTGGACACAGAAGTGAAATCAACAATGGAACTAACAGTTCTATAGGGGAATTCTGATAAAATATAATTTAAGAATTTCTATAGTCAACTAAATATATGACTTAGATACAATACATTCATGTGTAAAAATGTACAAAAATTGAGCCCCTCAAGATCAGCGATATATTAACCTCCCAACAATTTTGGAATTTGTCTTTAAAATAACTGTATTTACTATGCGTTAATCTAGAATTTGGTTGCATAGATTAGATAGTACTTGAGATTTAATTGGTCGTTAAATAGGATTTTAGTTCTTAAGCTATCAGTAACTCAAATTTACCTAAATTATGACAATTTAGAACTATTGCATGAATATAGAAAGCACAGGATATTTAAGTTGTTTCAGAGCTCTGATTAATGTTAATTTATATGGCAAGAATACTATTAGAATTTTAATTCATTCCAAATATAATATACTTAATATGTATATTGCTTAAATGTAATGTTGCAATAAATATTGCATATATGTAATATGCTTAAATGTACTTTAAAGAGAATAATGTTGCCTGAGCACAAAATCTGTCCCCTTTGGAAAAAATGCAAACAATATTTATCAATTCCTAGGATAGCACCTTATTTCTTAAAAAATATTAAATTTGGCTATTTAAAAAATAAAAGTTGTATTTTGCAGCAAGTTGCATTGTAAAAAAATAAAATTAATCTAAATTGCAGAATTAGTGAAAACTACTCTAAGCATGGGTATTTATAACAGTTTCTATTTGATCCACTACAATTTTCAGAATTAATGCTTATCAAGTGACAGAAAGAAGACACCAGTAGCTCTTCTCTAGCTATCTGGCTCCAGGATGGGTGGTGGTGAGTAACCAGAATTTCCCCTTTTTTATCTGATTGGAAATACAGATGGGGTCTCAGCAACTCCTACAAGAAGTTTTGTTCATGTAAGACGTTATGCTAAGTGCTTCTTAAGGACTTCTGGAAATCTCAACTGATTGGATCAAATATACAGAGAAATGAGTCCAGTCATTTTGGGCATTGTGCCATTAATCCTGGCACTCATTTTTTCCTGGCCACTAAAGTTATTTTCTAGAGTATAATAGTTTACAAGGGTTTCAATGAGTGGCAATGTATTTCATCAGAATTTGGTTCCTCTCCATTCTCCTGATGCTAGTACACTGAAATCTTATGGGTGCTTCACTTTACTAGATCTTTATAATGCTAAAGCTGCCCCATGGTCTACAGCACAGGTGGCAAACACAAGGCCCGTGGGCCAAATCCAGCCTTCACCTTGTTTTATCCGGCCTGGCACCTTGTTTCTACCTGGCTGCAGCGCCGAGCTCTTGCTTCACTGTTAAGGAGTAGTTACCTTTATATATTTGGCTCTTTGAAGGCAACAGCAAGGCTGATGTGGTCCCTTGTGAAAATGAGTTTGACACCCTTGGTCTATAGGAAAGTGGAAGATGCATCACTATTGATATTATACCATCTAAAAGGTTCTAAAACAGTTCTATTTTTACTCCCAGTGTTCCAGAAGGCCCAAAGCACCATTTTTGCATACTGATGCAAATGAGAAAAATGAGAAATTACTTATATCTTGGTTACTTTTTTACTGTCTCGTGGTTTTTTCTCCGTCCACCACTTTCAGTTTTTAATTTAATTCATGGAACAGTATGTTGAATATTTACCATTTAGATCACATTATTTTATTCTATGAGAGGAATTAAAGTGTGGTATAATTCCTGCCTCAAAGGTCTTACAATCTACTTGAGGAGATGTTTTATTCATTTTTTTAAGCAAAGATTCACTGGAAATAGAGATATGAGGAACCTAAGCTAATTGTTACAATCTGAGAACAAAGTATAGCCCTCATTCTAGAAGAAACAGCAATCATCACACAATTGCAAGTAGCCACCGTCTCACTGAATACCGGCCAAACCCCCAACAATATTTCACCACCTTCCTTTTCAGTCACAATAAAAAGAGTAGGGAGAGAGATGAAGGACATTGGCCATGTGGGTTGAACCTTATTTTAGTGAAAGTTTATTACCTTTCATTTATGGGTGTAGGTGCTTTTTTTTTTTTTATCACATGAAGCCATATTTTAAAAAATACAGAAAAATAATTAGAGGTCTCTAAACAAAGATATTGGCCTCTAACTCTCTAGTTGTAAGCATGAGAAGCTGTGAACATATAGGCCCTCTCTGATGTCACTCAAGGGTTAGAGTGTGTAGTGAGAGAGTACTTGAAAGATAATTTTGGGATTCCAGGAATATGAGGTGTTTTCCATTTCAGTTTCCTCCCTCTACTATTGAAAAGAAAAGGTATTGTTTTATGTGTATTTTGTGAAGTTCGGTAGTGAGGGCTCTTGAATGGTATCTGAATACTCAAGGTCAGCAGGACTTGAAGGACTGTATAGAATAAACAGGGAAAATTTCAGGAAAACTTGCATTGTGAAAGAGGACTCCAACTCTACTCATAGCTTCATGTGAAGGATCAAGAAGTTCCATGAAGGGCAGAAGCCAAGGGGCCACTGGACGGCACAACTTAGCAAAAGCATTAGAAGTTTATCAAAAGCAGACACAAACACCCCCAGAAGGAGTTCTTAGCTTAAGGCTTTCATACAAATTAGACAAAATCACCAATCTGGATGTTTTTTTAAAAATATATTTTATTGATTATGCTATTACAGTTGTCCCATTTTGCCCCCATCATTCCCCTCCACCCTGCACACCCCCTCCCACCCACATTCCCCCCTTTAGTTCATGTCCATGTGTCATAAGTTCTTTAGCTTCTACATTTCCCACACTATCCTTGCCCTCCCCCTGTCTATTTTCTACCTACTGTCTATGCTACTTATTCTCTGTACGTTTTCCTCCTCTCTCCTCCTCCCACGCCCCTGTTGCTAGCCCTCCATATGATCTCCATTTCTGTGGTTCTGTTCCTGTTCTAGCTGTTTGCTTAGTTTGCTTTTGTTTTAGGTGTGGTTGTTAATAACTGTGAGTTTGCTGTCTTTTCACTGTCATATTTTTATCTTCTTTTCCTTAGATAAGTCCCTTTAACATTTCATACAATAAGGGCTTGGTGATGATGAACTCCTTGAACTTGACCTTATCTGAGAAGCACTTTATTTTCCCTTCCATTCTAAATGACAGCTTTGCTGGATAGAGCAATCTTGGATATAAGTTATTGCCTTTCAAGACTTCAAACACTTCTTTCCAGCCCCTTCTTGCCTGGAAGGTCTCTTTTGAGAAATCAGCTGACAGTCTGATGGGAACTCCTTTGTAGATAGATGACTGTCCCCTTATCCTTTGCTGCTTCTAGAATTCTCTTCTTCATTTTAATCTTGGCTAATGGAATTATGATGTGCCTTGGTGTGTTCCTCCTTGGGCCCAACTTCTTTGGGACTCTCTGAGCTTCCTGGACTTCCTGGAAGTCTATTTCCTTTGCCAGATTGGGGAAGTTCTCCTTTATTATTTGTTCCAATAAGTTTTCCACTTGTTGCTCTTCTTCTTCCCCTTCTGGTACCCCTTTCAAAGCCCTGGTGATCAGGATGCTCACAGAACTGGTTGATTTTGCTCACAAATTAGATGAAAAAATGCAGGCTACAATACCTGAAATGAAGGAAGACGCATGGGAACCAATAACGATGGGAAGAAAACTGGGACCCAAATCAATGGAGTGGACCAGAAGGAAGAAACAACCAACCAAACAGAAAACAATGAAGAAACAAGAATTTAAAAAAATGAGGAGAGGCTTAGCAATCTGGATGTTTTTGACACAGCCTGAGAAACTGAGTGGGGACTGGCATCCTGGTGCCCAGCAGCAAGGAATTTAGGGTGATGCTGAACACTGCCCCAAGAAAACCCCCTGCACCAGCTGGGAGAGGAGCCCCATCAGGAGAGAACACGTCAGATAAAACATGCCGAATCAAAGTGATTTAAGGACCACCCGACACCAGTTTGTGGGCAGTAACAACGTGACATATTTATCTTCTCTGCCTTCCTTCCTGCTTTCAACAGCAGTGCAACTAGTGCCTGGAAGGAAAAGAAATGTCTCTGAGTCAGGCCAGCCATGCACCCCTCGTTCTCAGCAAGCAGCATGCAGTTCTACTCTTTGATGTGGGGTTTGGAGGGTGGGAGGATGCAAACGTGGACTCGGGCGGGAAAGCTTTTTTTTTTTTTTAAAGAGCAGAACTGAATCTTAAAAATAAGATGAGACAGTGATAATAGCCAAATGTGACAAGAAATGGGTGGAACTTAGCCAGGAGATCATTAAGTGGAACATAACGTAGCCGGAAGGCAATTACTGGTGAAATTAAAATTATCTTATGCTCAAACCCTGCCTTGAGGACTTGAAAATCTTCGGTAACCTGGTTACACATTAAATGATGTTGGCTTGAATTTAAAATAAAGTTAAAAAATACTTCTAAATAGCAAACTCACAGCGATTAAGAACCATACCTAAAACAAAAGCAAACTAAGCAAACAGCTAGAACAGGAACAGAACCACAGAAATGGAGATCATATGGAGGGTTAGCAACAGGGGCATGGGAGGAGGAGAGAGGGGGAAAAGGTACAGAGAATAAATAGCATAGACGGTGAGTAGAAAATAGACAGGGGGAGGACAAGAATAGTGTGGGAAATGTAGAAGCTAAAGAACTTATGACACATGGACATGAACTAAAGGGGGGAATGTGGGTGGGAGAGGGTGTGTAGGGTGGAGGGGAATGATGGGGGAGAAATGGGACAACTGTAATAGCATAATCAATAAAATATATTTAAAAAAATAAAAATAAAAGGACAACTTTAAAAAAATAAATAAATAAAATAAAATAAAATAAAATTAGAAAACCAAAAAAAAAAATACTTCTAAATAAATTGTTTAATCTTATTTATAAATTACCCAGCTGTTAAAAATATTATCTCCTCTCTCTCTTTGTACCTCTATCTTCCTTTTCCTTCTAGGCAATCCATTGTGCAAACATGGGTGAGCCACTGCACACTGCGCATTCACATCGCCCAACTTTTACATTTTGGGGTGTTTCCCAATAAGTCCTTTACAAACTTTGCGGCACCCTCAGTCTCCACCCTCCTCTGCCTCCGAAATCTGGTCCTTTTAATTCGGGATGGCATTGTGTTTTAATACAAAACAAAAATGCCCTATAAAAGAATGCTATTATTTACAGATCTATTTTAATGACCATCAGTTTCTCTAATGACATATTTTCTTATGCAATTTCTTTTTATTACTTGCATTTGCTTTCAAATGGGAGATGAAAATGACACTGAAAACTGAACAATGAATAGAAAAATACTTAGTGAACTTTATTTTGTGACATTTTTTTCCCTTGGATCATTGATAGTTCTAGTGAACTGCATTTTGGATTTCAGAAATTCAAGATGAAAACCCATGTGCATCAGATCCCCTTGTTTAAAGTAATACTTTCTGTAGAAGAACAATTAATCATTTTAACGTAACTATCTCTCATACTCACTGGTGTATTTAAAAATATATGCACCACTGATCGTTTCAAAGAAATTCTAACTATATATCAACACAAAATACAATTAAAATATAATTTTTTTGTACCAGAATTAAAAATACATATGTAAATGCAGGTGGGTTTTGCCTTTCCATGAAGGAAAACAAACACAGCTCTAATGTACAGTTTAAGCCAATACTGAGTAGAGAACATTAGAATTAGTCAAAATACATCTCTTTTATATAATTTCAGTACTAGACTTTGTAGTAGGTTTGAGAGACCTTATTCTCATAGGATGATATATTAATTTACCAAATACTACTGTGGATAATCTCTTTGTACAGCTTCTACTGTATTTACATCATATGTTATTTTATATTTGTTTCAAGTTCCAGGTGAAATTGTTGGACACAATATCAAATTATGAGATTATACATTTTTTAGAGCTAATATGGAACCCTAAGTGATCAAATGATAAGACCTCCTAATCTGATTTGCTACTTTAAGGATTATTCCATGTTTAGTGACAGAACCTGAATTCATAGCAAAGAATGCAAACTTCTTAGTTTAGTGTTATATTTCTCTTAGCCCATGCTGTCTGACTTCTAAGAAAACATCTTTCTTTTTAACAAAAATACTGTGATTTGACTGAATTTAAAAGTGTATTGGTTCTGTCACAGGTAAAGCTGTTGAAAGAAAATGGTATGAAGTGATGGAAAATTGTCACTTAATATTACCTATCTCTTCACTTCTCCTTTCTAACATCCCGTTGAATCAAGCATTTATTTATGTTTAATTCTCTTCACTGCCAACACTAACTCTTAAGACAGGAAGGAAAGAAGAAGGCTTAGAAAGTATATCATCCTATAGTATATTAAGGCTGTTAAGTGAGTGAAGAGGATTTAAATCTTCAAAGAATCTAGGACGCAGTCTTTAGTTGTCATTGTGGGGAGAATGTACAAATAGGTAGTTCAAATTTAAAATGGTCTAGGAGTAATGCAACCAATGAAGTCTTTAGCATTTTTGTATTATTTTTATGAAAATATGGAAAATAGTATTTCTAAAGATGAAGTTCATTTTCTGAGAGTAGAGAGGGGTATATGTGACCTCAGTCCTCGAAAACTGCAAGTTGCTTGAAGTCCATTAACATTAGGATGAAAATACAAATTCCTTAACTTAGTAAATGAGAGACTTTGTGACTTAGCCACTTCTCCACCTCCTCAGCTCTGCTGCCGACATCCTTCCACATCTCCATGTACCTTCTCCACTCAGGAGAGGTAGTTTCCTACACTTTCTTTCCTCTGTGTTTTTCACAAAGGCTATTCTGTCTGTCTTCCTGCAGCTCATTTTTCAAGGCTCAGCACAGGTGAGTGCCGCTCTGTGAAACTGTAGCATTCTGTGTAATTCTCCATTTGATAGTTTTCAAGAGATTTTTAAAAATCTATTTGTCTTCCCATATGTTAAGTGAGCAAACATGTCTTATATCCCTTTATCTGAAGTAATCTGGTGCATATATTTTGCTCATAAAATATTTCTTAAATAAATACATAGTTGAGTAATGTTAAAGTTAAGAAATTCAAATGAATGGAAACAAAACATGTGTGTCTAATTAAGAGGAGTTATTTCCTTTCTCCAGCAGATAGGACTTTGCCTACCTTTTATGAGCATATCTTGTACTTTTTCTTTGAAATTTTCTCCTGAAAAACATCAGTGGTATGAAAATGTTCTTGTGTTCACGCATTATTCATAACAGAATGGCACACAGAGTTTAACAAATTGTGATGTCTTTGTCACACCCAGTGATATCAGCCAGGCTCACCTCTGACATCAGTGAGTTTACTATAGTTCATTTTGCATGGATGGGTCAATTTATGGCATTAAAGACTCAGGAGGAGTAAAGACATTTCAGCAAAACAGATGGAACAGGATTACAGGGCCTCACATCACTTAACATAATCTGTGTTCTTACCAGTGAATTTCAACTGGCCTCAGTAAAATTGGTATTTGCTTACAATTAAACCAGGAAGGAAACTGAAAATCTAGGCAAATGTTTACAGTGGACTAGCTCTTCACTGTTAATGATCAGAGCTATCATCAGACATTTAATTGTTTTCATTTAATGATGTGATATACACGCCATGCCTGTATCCATCATCATGAGGTTTGTCTTTCTAGTCAATCATTTAAAAAAGAAAGCTAGACATTTTTTTATATTAAGCTTCTGCTGAAAAATAAATGATCTTTACTTTTATTGGGAAAAGCATCTCCTGTTTTAGGGGTGGGATTCTTTCATTTGTGTTGTTAACACTTGTATAACAGAAACATTTAATTCAAAAAAACCCTCACAAATGAATGATTTTAGATTCTTGGCAATACTCTGATTTTAACTTTCTTTACACTATTTTTAATGATTCCTTATTTTTGCATTTTACCTGAAGACTTTTAGGATGATGTGATTAGAAGAGATGCTTATTCTTGAAAATGGAGGAAAGAACTTAAAGCGAGGAAAATATAAGAGCTAGGAAATCATTATTATACAAAAATATAAAATATAAAGGTCATCATTTTAATTTGTGTCCCTCTGTCCTATCTATATTTTGTTTCTAATTGATTGATTTTGCTTGTGTAGGCAATTAGTACTGAGACAGTACTCTCAGTATTAAGCCTGATTTTTATATCTTCCTTTGACTCAATGAGCTTAAAATCAAGTCACAGAAACTTTTTGTTGTCTCTGATGTCATCATTATCCCCAAATATTTTCATTTAGAAATTTCTGAAATCAGTAGATTATGCAATTTATCACGTAGATTAAGTTATATTTCCCATGAGTCATTGCAAAGACTCAACTATGAAGCAACTTATTATTTTTTAGTTCTGAAAGAAATATATTCCTTCCAAGTGTGAGGTTAATTTAATTCTAAACTTGAACATCAATTTCCACAGCTAATGAAACATGTATAATGTGCTCATTAAAAAAATATTTGAGTGTAGAATTACATTCTGATCCTGTGAACCTGACTCTAGGAATTTCCACTTGCAATGCACTGTCACGTGAAGGAGATACTGATGTCTAAATCCTAGGTCATAATTTTCCAAAAAGAGGTATTCTAATATAAACCTGGAGAAAGATGACTTTGAGTTAGGTTCTTTATTTTTCTTCCCACTTCCCTATTACATTATGCTTAAACAATAAATAACATTGTTCCTAATCTCATTTTTTTTTGGTGAGGATAGCATGGGTTGAATGTTTGTGTTTCCTTTATCCCAATTCACATATAGGAATTCTAAAGCCCAATGGGGTGATGTTAGAAGTTGGGTCTTTGTGATGTTATTAGGTCGTGAGGGTAGAGGCGGATTAGTGCTCTTGGTTGAGAGATCCCACAGAGCTTCCTAGCCCCTCCTGCTGTGTGAGGATACAAGGAGAAGCCTGAAACATTGAAAAGAGCCCTTATCTAACCAACCATGTTGACACCCTGTCTTAAACTTCCAGCCTTTGGAACTGGGAAATAGATTTCTGTTGTGTATAAGCCACCTAATCTAGGCCATTTTGTTATAGCAGCCCAGAAGCACTACGACAGAAGGCAAGGGGAAGAAACAGTGATAGCGGAGATTAGGGAGAAGGAATTCAAAGAGCAAAAATAATACCAATGGCATAACCTCATAGAGTATCTCTTAGCTTGCTGCTTTTTTGTTTTTTTTCCTTTTCATTCCAGTGTAAATTACTGTAAATAGTCATTCTGGGTTCATTTACTGGAATTCTGATAGTTATCTGTAAATTGTGTTTTACAGGAAATTAAATGTTGCATAATAATATATAAGGTATATTGAAATTGGATGTATTAACATTCATAATTAAAGCAAATTAATTCTGAACATATATAACATGTTACTGTAACTACATTGTTTCATAGGTTCAAATTATATTATAGAAAGATTTTTTTAATAAGGTACATGTAGGTTAGAATTGGAAATGAAAGTCATTAGAAATTATGTCATGTTTAGAGATGAGAGAAGCAACTCTGTCCCTGTTTCGTAGGCAATAATAAATCTGTCTTTGTCTTGTGTTTCTGTACCATTCTTTCTGTATATCTGCTCTAATCTCATATGACTGGTGACTGGCTGAGTCCTGGTTCTTTTTCTCCAATAACTTTAATTTTTCTTTTCTCATTGCTTCTGGTTATTTGGGCTGTAGTCCTCAAGGTTTCTAACTCTACCTCAACTTTTATGGCCTTAACTCTACTTCATATCTTCTCCTGGCTTCAGATCCTGCTGCTAAGTGCCTTGTTCTCTTTAGGCTTCTTATTTTAAATTTTCAAGAAATATTTTATTAGCTTAGCTCTTCTTTTGGCATCAGACTGTGTTACAAATTTACTCCAGTCTTTAGATTTGATGTTGTTGGGGCCAATCAACCGTAGATATTGGAGTCACATCATGGGATGCAATCATGTTTAGAGTTGACTTTGACTATGATAAAAGTAGTATTGCAAACAAGGCAGTCAACTCTGAAGTTTCAGGAGTAGAAGAGATTCTGTTTAACTTGTCAAGTTCTCTACATAGCACCATTGGCAGATAGAAATTTATAGTATAATCTTGATGATCATTCATTCAAATAATATTATTTTTTTATATATCTTTGAATGACTATGTGCTAAACACTATTCTAGGCTCTGAGGTTGTAGTACTGACCAAAAATAAAAATAAATAGCCTACTCTTTTGTACTCTGCATCCTTGTGTAGAGAAGCAACAATCGAAATGAAAAAAAAAAAAACAGAATAAAGAAGATGATAAATGCTATGAAGATGATGATAAGTGCTATGAAAAACAAGTATTGTTAGGGTTGAGCTCTTTAAAACATGACATTTGAAAAGAGATATGACTCAAACCCCTCCTTAGCTAGCACCTCTGACTATTCTCCAAGGAGTTTACTCACATGGTTAAGTTCTAACATCCTTAAAATGAGAGAGGATATGAGTGGGTTTTTTTGTTCTTTTTATTCATTTGTTTATTTGCTTTTATACTACTGAAGAAAGAGGATGTTGACAGAAATGTGTTCTGCTTTTTGTAGTTGCTCTTAAACAGTGTGGAACCTCAAGAAATAGAAATAGTTGCAGTACTGTCCAAGAGAAAAAGAAAGAAATCTGAGTCCTCAATGATACTGAAAGGAGGGGAGGCAGTCAGCTTCATCCTGCGCCTAACATGAGGTCTTGGGTCTTGGATATTAGCTATATAATGGCCTAATGACGTCTAACATAGAACTCCTTGTCCACCCCATGCCGATACTATGTTTTTTATCAAGTCTGTTTAACTAAAATCCCACCCTCAACTTCAATCTTATTTTCTCACCTTCTTTATTAACATAATTAGTCCCCAATTCCCATCTATAATCTTATAGAACTATCTACAAAATGCGTCCACTTTCTGTTCTTTTCCCATGATCTTTACCTAAGCCTTCATAATTTCTATCTTGCATTATTGCAATTATCATCCTTCTAATCTTTTTTCTATCCTAGATCACATAGTAATCCCAGAGTCATCTTCTTAAAATGATAAAACTCTTCTTTCTTCACATTGACTTAAAATGTTCTAAAAGTTCTTTATTGTCTCATGTGGTGATTCCAAATATGGGCTCTGGTGTTAATCAGACTTGGGTTTGAATATGTTTACCACTCAATGTTTTAGTTCTCTTACTTCCCACACCATGATCTGGAAAACACCGTGATCCGGAAAACTCTTACCCTTCCCTCAAGCCCCAGTTAAAATGTCACCATTAAGTGGAAAGAAAAATGCTGCCAACACATTTTGACTCCTGCCATTAGGAAGGATCTCTACAGGCATGACTTTTATGTGCTCTTGTTACTTCTTTTCTTCTCAGGACAGGTAGAAGGACTCTCAGATTGGTGAGTTTTGGAGGAAGAACTGTGTGTGCATGGTTCTGCTCCCTCCTCTCACCTTATTCTTGGGAGCTGGCCTATCGAGATACATCTTTTCTTCTCTTTTTTTCTGCCATGCAGTGAAAGGGCCTATTCCTATCTTTTTAAACCTGAGGCTCAGTATTACTAAGCCCATTTTACTGCATACATATATAAGGCACTTGGCATACATTAGGTGCTCAATAAATAATTATCAAACATATTGAATGATTTATAAAAGTGATATTGATTTTCCAATATCCTGCAGAACTCTGACAAAGAAAAGCAGTAGTTTGGTGTGCCCTTTTTGCATTTCAACAGTCAACTACTTGAAAACTGTTTTCCAATATCTTCAGAAAGTATGAATTCCTCTTCAATAGATACAATGGTCTGTACATTAAAAATTACCTTGGGGTGCTTGCAAAATTTTCCTACAAATTCCTAGGTGACTCTCAAGATAATCGTGCAGTAGTTTTGAAATCTAGGCCAAAATCTGCCCATTTTAACAAGCATCACAGAAGAACCTTCAAATAAAGTTGGCTACTGTCTTTAGGTCCTGAATGAACTTTGTTTATATCTCATTACTAGGTTTTATTTATTCACATGTCTGTTTTCCCTAGTAGATTATGAACTCACTGGTGGTGTGTATCTCATCATTTCAAACACATAACACAGAACCCGATAGCTGGTAGTTAGTCAGTACATGTTTATGGAATATATGTTTATTGATAAAGACACACATGTGGCTGTGCTTCCTCTTTTATGTATAAAGCCAGCATTTTAGGACATTCAAAAAGAACACAATGAATACATCATTGTTCTGTTAAAGGAGCTCACTATTAGCTTATGAACAGTCTAAAATTCTTGTTTTTCAAATTGCATAGCACTTAGTGTGTTTTAAAAAAATACTAAACATCTTTTTTTCATGCATAATTCATAATTCTACACTAAATTGTCATAAAGTTCTTCTTTAAGAAACATGATAAAATGATAAATGTCACAGGAGATCCATATAATGCATTTGCTTTATTTTTATCCTGGGGTTTGGCCATTTCAAATGTTCTCAGCTATCCGAGCTTTCACTTGTATACATTTTCATCTCACCCTAAGAGCATGTTTGCTGGGCAACAGAAAGAGAGGTCTTTTTTTTTTTTAAAAAAAAGTTACTTTTTTATTTTAATTGTTGTTCTTGTACAGTTTTCTGTCTTTTACTCCCATCCCAGCCCACCACCCCAGCCCTCCCCCCTCCCTCCCTTATCCACCCCCCCTAGTTTTTGTCCATGTGTCCTTTATACTTGTTGCTCTAAACCCTTCCCCTTTTCCCCTGAAATTCCCTCCTCTCTCCCCTCTGGTCACTGTCAGCTTGTTCTCAATTTCAGTGTCTTTGGTTATATTTTGCTTGTTTGTTTGTTTTGTTGATTAGGTTCCTGTGAAAGGTGAGATCATATGGTATTTGTCTTTCACCACCTGGCTTGTTTCACTTAGCATAATGCTTTCCAGTTCTATCCATGCTGTTGCAAAGGGTAGGAGCTCCTTCTTTCTTTCTGCTGCATAGAATTCCATTGTGTAAATGTACCATAGTTTTTTGATCCATTCATTTGCTGTTGGGCATCTAGGTTGCTTCCAGCACTTGGCTATTGTAAATTGTGCTGCTATGAACACTGGGGTGCATAGGTTCTTTTGGATTGGTGTTTCAGGGTTCTTAGGATATAATCCTAGCAATGGAATTGCTGGGTCAAAAGGCAGACCCATTTTTAGTTTTCTGAGGAAATTCCATACTGTTTTCCATAGTGGTTGTACCAGTCTGCAATCCCACCAACAGTGCACTAGGGTCCCCTTTTCACCACAACCTCTCCAACACTTGCTGTTTGTTGCTTTGTTTATGATGGCCATTCTGACCGGTGTCAAGTGGTATCTCATTGTGGTTTTAATTTGCATCTCTCTGATAGCTAGTGATACTGAACATCTTTTCTTGTGTCTCTGGATCCTCTGTATGAAGTCTTTTAAACATAAATCCATGAATTTATCTAAGAGAGGAAGAGACAATATTTGCTACATTACTTAGGGAATGCAAAGAAAGATTAAAAAATTTGACCCACTTCTTTGCACGTTTGTTTCGGTATTCAAGGCCACACTTAGACTGGGTAAAACTTCTCTGATTATAAAGCTTTGACTAAAAGTTGTTGCCTGAAAAAGAAGATTGTGTCTTTGGGGATTCCTTTTGGCTATTTTAGTATTCAACAGATACACTAGCTTAAGCTTTATATTCTGAAAATAGCATGAAACATCTAGAAGCACTGAATTTCTTCTTACTGAAAATTTCCACAGTGAATTTGGGTGTTTAAAATGTGTTTAGAAGTTAGCAAGATAGATAGCATTTAGATAGCATTAAATCTCTGTGTCTTATCCTAAAGTATAATTACTGTGGAAGTATGTTATGACTATTACATTTGTACATTATAATGACAAAACTGATATAATTTTACAAATGTTTTACAGTCTCAGGTGGTGATACATGCATATTCTTTTTAAGTCTGAATTATTGAATGACAAATAGTCATGTAAAAACTGCCTCATCTGTATATAATAAGATATACCCTGAGGAGAAACACACACACAAACACACGTTCTTAAAACTTCCTTAAAACAAGTCCTTATATAATTGGTAAATAATTATGTCTCATTTTATTATTTATTAAACTGATAAATATTTTCATACCATAGTACTCATAGTTAACATTGCTAAGATAAAGTTAAGCAGTCATTGAACTACCTTCCTTCCGTAAACATCCATTGTCTCCACATAAAAATGAAATATGGTTTAGATCAAAATGTTCTAGTACACATCAGTAACAAAGAATATCTAAAGTAAAAGCTATTTTAATGGTTTTGAGTCATGGAAACTGTTTTTATATCCAATGGTAATACTATAAACTTTTATTAAAGTCATGGCGATTCCCATAAGAATTATTTTATAAAGACATGCATTATATTTTAAAAAACATGCAGTAAGAATTGTCAAAGTAATTGTACCTATGCTTCCAATGCTGTCAATTTTCATCAATTCCATTGACAATTTATTTCTCTTTTTTAACTTAAGGCAAAAAAAGAATACCCATTGAATTGGCTGAAAATTTTATTATTATTTTGATTTTTTAATTAATAGTAACAACTGAATAGAATGTTTCCTAAAGACCCTGGGAGTGTATCAATATAATCATTATTAACTTTAATTAGAATAAGAAATTTTAAAAGCTTAATAGATGGGCTCCCTAGATCTTTAAAGCATTCCTTTCAGTTATTCAAATAGATTTATTTTCATGGTCTTAAGAAAATATTTTATAGTATTTATGTACACTAATTTTAAAGGATTTTTTAAACAAGTAATTTGGCAGAGAGGAGATATAGTAAATAATTGAGGACACATGGACCATTTATTGAGGAATGAAGAACATGTGATATAAATTCTTGACTAGTGACCCTGGTGATCAAACCTAAGAAGTAATTGTGTTATTGTTGTTTTTATCTCAAATGCAAACTAGACGTTTATTAAAGTAAACTGCTAAGACATCAAAATACTTATTTATTGGTTTAGAGCATTTTTCAAAGTTATTTTGTATGTATTAAGTGCTATTTCTCACAATTTATGAAATTACATAGACTCTTTTTGTTAATCATCATATATCTCTCTAAGTTGAAAGTATAAATTATTATCAGTGAAAACAGCTTTAAGTTGTGACACCATAAAAGTCCTAGAGGAAAACAAGCAGAAAAATGTCAGACATCTCATGCAGCAATATTTTCGTTGATATGTCTCCTAAGCCAAGGGATGTATAGGAAAGAATAAACAAATGGGAGAATGTCAAGTAAAAAGGTTCTGCACAGCTAAAGAAAACATCAACAAAATGAAAAGGGAATCAATTATATGAGAAAACATATTCACCAACGATACCTTGGACAAGGGTTTGATCTCCCAAATATATAAAGAACTCATAGGACTCCATACCAGGAAGAAAAACAATCCAATAAAAAATGGGCAAAAGACCTGAACACACACTTCTCCAAGGAGGACACACAGAGGGCCCATAGACACATGAAAAAATGCTAAACATCACTAGCCATGGGAGAGATGCAAATTAAAACCACAATGAGATAACATCTCACACTGGTCAGAATGGCCATCATTAACAAATCAACAAACAAGTGCTGGTGAGGTTGTGGAGAAAAGGGAACCCTAGTGAACTGTTGGTGGGAATGCAGACTGGTGCAGCCACTGTGTAAAAAAGTGTGGAATTTTCTCAGAAAGATAAAAATGGAACTGCCTTTTGATCTGGCAATTCTACTGCTGGGATTATACCCTAAGAACCCTGAAACACTAATTCCAAAGAACCTGTGCACCCCAATGTTCATAGAGCACAATTTACAATAGCCGCATGTGTCTACACGTAATTGTTGGACGCAATTTATATTAGCGAAGTCTAATTTTTGAGCTCCTGTAATCCCAGTTGATAAAAGCAGAGTACCATAAATCTAGTTTTATAAACAAGTAAAATGAGGTCAGAATCATAGAGCTGTAACAGGGCTCAGACCACTCAATCTTCTGATTTTCAAAGCCCTGTAACTCTAAGAACAAAATCTTTGCCAGGGTCTCACCAAGCTTCTTAAAGGCAGGCCTGGGGGCAGGTCCGAGTATTGGTGTTCTCTAAGACCTTCCAAGATACAAAATCAGCCAGCGCAGAAAAGTAGTTTAAGACGACTGACTGTGCACTACAGAATAGTATCTTCTAACACTCAGGATGCATTTCCCCAAGAATTGCGTTGCATCACACACCCAAACAGGTTACATCGAACTTTAAGCGTCTAAGGCAAAGCATCCCAAGTGTGTAGGGACAAACACACAATTCCAGGCTTTCTTCTGCAGTCAGACCCTGCTTTCAAGCCATTCATCCCTGCAACTCTCTCAGCTCCAATCCCCCGGGAATTATGAAACTTGGCTGCGTGTGGAACCCAACTTTCTCCAAAGCCAGAAGGACCAGAAGGACAACAGTTGCGCCAAATGTGTGTGCAGTATCGAAATTTCCTAGCAGAAGGAGAGGAAGACAACAGCAGACCACAAACATCGCTACAAAGACGGCCTGAAGCTCCAAAAATTCGGGATCATTTTGAATTAGTTTTTTTTTTTTTTTTTTTTTGATAAAAGAGAAAAAGTATTATTTGCCAGCTTTCTTATTTTTCTTTGGCACATTGTATATTATATTCGAGAGCTCGACACCAAAATAGATTTTTACTCGTAGGTGAAACTAGAGCTATAAGGCAAAGAGTTTCTGTACCCTGTACCCTGTACCCTGGGATCTTCAATGAGGACATTTTATTGTGAGATGGACACAGCGAACTCTAGAGACAGCCACATACTATTTTCGTGTACATTCTATAACTTTCTGGGTATAGTCATGTTAGTCAAATAATCTGAGCGATTATTTCCCTAAACTGCAAAATTTGAGAGAGTTTTAATATAGGA
Organism: Glossophaga mutica; assembly: GCA_039655065.1. Classification (NCBI taxonomy): domain Eukaryota; kingdom Metazoa; phylum Chordata; class Mammalia; order Chiroptera; family Phyllostomidae; genus Glossophaga; species Glossophaga mutica. The sequence goes on along the minus strand of CM077306.1, from coordinate 39,752,395 downwards.
ACAAATAGTTCCTAATTTTGTAGAGTTTTTAAGAAAAATATACAAGAAACCAATTATTAAATGATGGAGATAATGAAATAATTTAATTAAATACTCTTTTTAGAGTTAAAAATTTCTGGGGAAACAATAAAAGCTAAAGAAGCAATAAAACCCAGGAAATTTCTGGGGAACTTAGAAATGCTTAGGAAGGAGCTGAATTTAGCAATACCTATGAGGTACTGTATTAAGTTCTCTGCATAATATTATTTTATAATTTCATTTAATCATCATTTATTATGATAGTGTTATCCCCATGCAAGGAGATGGTTACTTGAGGAAATTAAGTAATCTGTTTAAAGTCACAGACTTAATACTTTTGGAACCAAGATTCAAAGATATTTTATATGGCTAAGAAAGCCTACTCTTAACCATTGTACAATATAGCTTAGACTGTATGTAATAATACTACATGTAGGCTACACGAATTGTATGGAATGCTGAGAAATTGTTAAAACAGTCTGAATATCTTTGAGCTACATCATGCTTAAAAAAGACGGATCATCATCTATCATCGTTTTCCCTCTGAAAGCTTTCAGTGTGTCTTAAAATAGTAATAAAGTTAAGGACACTTCCTGGGGATTAAGGACTGGTTAGAATTAAAAGCCAAATGCTTTCAACAACTTCTCTTAATCAGAGATAAAATCTCGGGAAATGCCTTGTATCCTCATCATCATTGTTTAATTGGAAGTTCTTGAGTTTAACCTACTAACTTCTTAAGCGTTTGTTAATTATTAATTTTGAAGCCACAATAATGACTAATCTTTTTCTTTGACTTAATATCCATGTATTCCTTACACTCTCACATACACCTTCCTGGGGAAAATTTACTTAATACTAAAATATGTTATAAAATGTGTATATTAATTCTTAATTATAAATATGACAATATTAATTCATTATGGTGGTATTCAAAGCAAAATGTGATTTATACATTATCTCCCTTCAACCTATAAATGACATCATTGCCTAATGCAATGACAATATTAATTTTCTAGTCATTTTGAATTTAAATTACTTGCTGTATGCAATCTTATTTATAACTGTAAGAAAAACAGCTAAGAGAAGACAACCAAGACAATTTATTTTTACTTTTCTGATAAGTAAAAATCCTGCAACTGCCGAATGATTTTCTTTCATTTGAACAAGGACTGAAAATTTCATGCATGAGGAATGGGAATGCCTTGTTTTTAAACTAGAGATGACCAGGTATGTCGTTCAGTTTCTCCACAGCTAAATTTTCTTTTGGTATTTTAAAATGCAAGGCCATTTTTAAGTTGTTTCCATTGAAACTTGGCTCACATAAGAAATGCTAACACATGGAATGTAGTATACATATATGATTTGTTGCTTCACAGTATTATTCTTAGTAGCTGCCTTTTATATGTATTCTTTTAAAAAAATGTAGGTTACAATCCCTTCCACTAAATCCTGAGAGTAGAAAAATAATGAAGCAAAGCTCAGGAAATGTCAGAGGAAGGTGCATCCTGGGAGTGTTAGTCCCTCACTTTCAGGAAGTGACAATCTAGTCCTCTATCAGGCTCGTCTGTTCAGGCTTTCTCAATGTGGCAAGCTTCCTCCGATTCATGCCTCTGTAAGTAGTTATGGCTCCAATAGGAGTGGCTCTTCTAGGCTTCAAACTCCCCTTCTAGGAAAATGTTTCCATCATTCACCATTTCCTACAATTGTTATACCTCAAGCTGAAAAAGCTGTGCCTAGCTGGGAAAAGGCGGGAATCTGGAACTCTCCTTTTCCTGTCTATCACCTGAATTAAAGCCAGAGGGAGGGGAAAGGGATATAGCACATTATGACATCTCCACTGAAAATGGAATTTTACAAAAAAAGTTTTAGAAACTTAACAGCTAATTTCTGAATGGATACTTTAATTTTTGTAGAAATAGAACTAAACAAGGAGTGTAATTATTTCCAAAATTAGTTTTACAGTTTTTTGAAATGTTTTCTGCACCCTACCTTTTTACATATCCTAGCGTTCTAAAGTCACTTTATTTGAAAATGATGGAACAGAGCTGGAAGAGAATCACACAATTTTTCCTCTTGGTTTCCATTGTCAAAGGGACGCCGAGCCGATGGACAGGTATAAATTTTGGGTTGGATTGTTCCAAAAAGTGTTTCCATGTATCTCAGGCACTCTGTAAACTCACTTGTTCTTTCTGCAGTAATTATTGATCAAATGGAGGTAAAAAAAAATGACCAGTAGCCTATACATTCTTCCTAGTGATATGCTATTACAGGGAGTTGCACAGGGTACTACTTTCTGGACATTTTTCAAACCTCTAGCAATCAACTCCTGTAAAGAAATCACACTATTATGTTACCCAAGAGAAAAGGACTTTTCCTGCTGTCCATTAGTAAGAAAATAGTCTTAAATCAAAGATGACCCTTGACCTAATTCAGTGTGAATATACAGCATCTATGCCTTCTCTTCAGCATAAAACTAGAAATGATATGATTAAAGATTTCCTTTCCATTATCACAGCAAGTAGAGATTTATTCTCATTAACTGGGATATTTACTCTTGTTAAAGTGGATATTTTTTCATCAGCAATTTTCACATGTGGGTAAAACTTTGAAGGTCATATGCTAATGCCCCTTTTGAACACAGAGGGAAAAATCATTCTTGCTTCTTCTTTCTGACTAATTTATCTATTCAGTGTTGAATAAATTAGACAGAATTATCAGTTATACAAAAATATCAGACAGAGAAACATAAACTTACTTATAGGTAATTCTCAGACTGTTTTTTCTTTTGGTTAAATATGGAAACAAAACTAATAAATACTTAATAGAAATATTTATGTATTTTTTCCTTTAGGCTCTTGCCCCTTTTTCTTGATTCAGAGAGAGGATTCAAGAAAAAAACTCCTTTGTCATGTCTCCTGTTTGCTTTCTTTCTTTGCAAAATTAAAATGTTTCCCCACGCTGAGTGATTTTGTTTAAACCATTCTGGAGAGAACTTCAGTAGTTGTGATGGCCCTGTTCTGGAGTTCCTTTAGCCACCAAGGAGATCCTCCAGAGTAACAGCCAATATTGCTGTGCCAGCTCTCCTAAACTCGTTGTGCAACTGTCCAGCAGGGTGCAGTGACTTTCTTGGCTTTTGCCTTTTTTTTCTTTTTTTTTCAGGATATTTCCTGGCCTCATTGTGAGCACTTTTTCATTGTCAGCCAGCTTGTGAACTCTCAGGAACAGACATCCTCACAAACAAAATGACATTATGAAAAACAGTCCTCAGATATTGGCACATCAGCAAAACAGATGGGGAAGTAGAAAAGAAAAAAAAGGGAAAGAGGGAGGGAGAGAGAGAGAGAGGATTCTTCTTTGGAAAGATTGGCATGGCTCGACTGTATAGATAATATTTATCCATTCTCTATCACCTAAAGCAATACAAGTGTTAACTTAAAGGAATTCTAATATAATTACATTAAAAGAGAACATAGCATGTGAGTCCTTACAACTAATTCAATCATAATATTTTGAAGAAGTTTCTTGGCAAATCTCTGGGTTACTGGTAATGAACTTACATTTAAGAACTTCAGAAGCTCCATAAAACAACTGAACTATAATTCATATAAAATTTGTTTTATGTATCTTAAATACTTCTTTAGTTTTCCTAATAAACCAAAATTCAAAATAGTGATTGATTAAAGAATTATGAAATAATAAAATAAACTCAAGATGGATAAAAGACTTAAATACAAGTTGTGATACTATATAAGTCCTAGAGAAGAACATAGGCAGAAAATCTCAGATATTTCATGCACCAATTTTTGCTGATATGTTGCCTAGAGGAAGGGACATAAAGGAAAGAATAAACAAATGGGACTTCATCAAAATAAAAAGCTTCTGCACAGCTGAAGAAAACATCAACAAAATAAAAAGGGAACCAATTGCATGGGAAAATATATTTGTCAATGATATCTTGGACAAGGGTTTGATCTCCCAAATATATAAAGAAATCACACAACACCAGTCCAGGAAGACAAACAATCCAATTAAAAAATCGGTAAAGGACCTGAACAGACATTTCTACAAGGCAGACATACAGAGGGCCCAGAAACATACGAAAGGATGCTCAGCATCTCTAGCCGTCAGAGAGATGCAGATTAAAACAACAATGAGATACCACTTCACACTGGTAAGAATGGCCATCATAACCATATCAACAAACAACAAGTGCTGATGAAGTTGTGGAGAAAAGGGAACCCTAGTACACTGTTGGTAGGAATGCAGACTGGTGCAGCCACTGTGGAAAACAGTATGGAATTTCCTTAGAAAACTAAAAGTGGAACTACTTTTTGACTCAGCAATTTCACTGCTGGGATTATACCCTAAGAATCCTGAAACACCAATTCAAAAGAACCTGTGCACCCCAACGTTCATAGCAGCACAATTTATAATAGGCAAGTGCTGGAAGCAACCTATGTGAACCCTTTGTCAAAATTAATTGACCATAGAGACATGGGATTTTCTGGGCTCTCCATTCTATTCCATTGATCTATATGTCTGTCCTTATGCCAGTAACAGACTGTTTGGATACCAGTGGCCTTGCAATATAGTTTGATATCAGGTATTATGAAACACCAATTCAAAAGAACCTATGCGCCCCAATGTTCACAGCAGCACAATTTACAGTAGCCAAGTGCTGGAAGCAACTTAAGTGCCCATTAGTAAATGAGTGGATCAAAAAATTTGGTACATTTATACAATGGAATACTATGCAACAGAAAGAAAGAAGGAACTCCTACCCTTTGCAACAGCATGGATGGAACTAGAGAGCATTATGCTAAGTGAAATAAGGCAGGTAGTGAAAGGCAAATAGCATATGATATCATTTATAAGTGGAAACTAATCAACAAAACAAACAAGCAAGGAAAATATAACCAGAGACACTGAAATAAAGAATAAACTGACAGTAACTGGAGGGGGGTGTGAAGGGGAAAGAAGGGAAAGGTTTGTCAAAGAACATGTATAAAAGACCCATGGACAAAGCCAAAATGGGGAAGGATTGATGGTGGGAGGTGGTGGTGGGTGGGGAGGGAAAAAGTGGTAGTGGGAAAATTGAGATAATTATCCTGGAACGACAATAAAAATAAATGAATAAATGAAAGACCACTGAAAACTTCACATAGAAATTAAAGCTAAATAACATATTATTAAAGAATGAATGAGTCAACAATGATATCAAAGAAGAAATGAAAAGATACCTTGAAACAAATGTAAATGAGGACACAACAATACAAAATCTGTGGAACACTGGTAAAGCAATCCTAAGAGGGAAATTCGTAGCATTATAGGCCTGTCTCAAAAAAAATGAGAAAAAGCTCATATAAACAATCTAACTTCACATGAAAAGGAACTTGAAAAGGAACAACAAACAAAGCCCAAAGTGAGCAGAAGGAAGGAAATAATTAAGATCAGAGTAAAAATAAATGAAATAGAGTCTAAAAATACTATGAAAGATCAATGAATTCAAGAGCTGGTTCTCTGGAAGGATAAGATTGACAAACTTTTATTTATTTTATTTTTTATTTTTTTAAAATATATTTTATTGATTATGCTATTACAGTTGTCCCATTTCTCCCCCATCATTCCCCTCCACCCTGCACACCCTCTCCCACCCACATTCCCCCCTTTAGTTCACGTCCATGTGTCATAAGTTCTTTAGATTCTACATTTCCCATACTATTCTTGCCCTCCCCCTGTCTATTTTCTACCCACTATCTATGCTACTCATTCTCTGTACCTTTTCCCCCTCTCTCCTCCTCCCATGCCCCTGTTGCTAACCCTCCATATGATCTCCATTTTTGTGGTTCTGTTCCTGTTTTAGCTGTTTGCTTAGTTTGCTTTTGTTTTAGGTGTGGTTCTTAAGAGCTGTGAGTTTGCTGTCTTTTTACTGTCATGTTATCTTCTTTTTCTTAGATAAGTCCCTTTAACATTTCATATAATAAGGGCTTGGTGATGATGAACTCCTTGAACTTGACCTTATCTGAGAAGCGCTTTATCTGTCCATCCATTCTAAATGACAGCTTTGCTGGCTAGAGCAATTTTGGATGTAGGTCCCTGCTTTTCAAGACTTCAAATATTTCTTTCCAGCCCCTTCTTGCCTGGAAGGTCTCTTTTGAGAAATCAGCTGACAGTCTGATGGGAACTCCTTTGTAGGTGACTGTCCCCTTATCCCTTGCTGCTTCTAGAATTCTCTGCTTCATTTTAATCTTGGCTAATGTAATTATGATGTGCCTTGGTGTGTTCCTCCTTGGGTCCAACTTCTTTGGGACTCTCTGAGCTTCCTGGACGTCCTGGTAGTCTATTTCCTTTGCCAGATTGGGGAAGTTCTCCTTTATAATGTGTTCAAATAAGTTTTCCACTTGTTGCTCTTCTTCTTGCCCTTCTGGGACCCCTATAATTCGGATGTTGGGACGTTTAACGATGTTCCGGAGATTCCTAAGCCTCTCCTCATTTTTTTGAATTCTTGTTTCTTCCTCATTTTCTGTTTGGTTGTTAGTTTCTTCCTTCTGGTCCACTCCATTGATTTGAGTCCCAGTTTTCCTTCCATCTCTATCGGTTCCCCATGCATCTTCCTTCATTTCACGTATTGTAGCCTGCATTTTTTCATCTAATTTGTGAGCAAAATCAACCAATTCTGTGAGCATTTTGATGACCAGTGCTTTGAACTGTGCATCTGATAGGTTGGCTATCTCTTCACTGCTTAGAGGAATTGACTCTGGGGTTTTCATTTTTTCTCCAGTTTGAGCCATTTTTGGTGGTTTTTTTTTTTTATTTGTTTTGGTTTTAGTCTGGTCGAGGCTATTACGTAGTGAAGGGTGGAGCCTTAGGTGTTCCTCAGGGTGGGGCAGCCCAGTCGTTGGGTTGTGACGCTATAGGTGGGGGCGGGGTCCGAGAGGGAAGACTGGCACCTGCTTCGCTCTCTCCTGGACTCCGGTCCCTTCCGCTGCTTCCCCTTCACTTGGATTATCTGCACTCCAGGTGTGCTGTTACGTAGTGAGGAGTGGAGCCTCAGGCGCTCCCCAGTGTGGGGCAGCCCAGTTGCTGGGTTGTGATGCTGTCTGTGGGGGCAGGGTCTGAGAGGGAAGAATGGCGCCTGCTCCTCTCTCCTGGATTCAGTCCCCTCTGCCACCTCCCCTCTGCCTGGACTGTCCGTGTGCGCGAATGTGGGACCACCTGGTCAGCCAGGTGCCCTGCGCGGCCTCACTGGGTCTGCACAGTTGCCCCCCTGTGCCCAGGGTCCGCCAGCTGCTCCCTGTGGGCACGGGGACCGCCAGCCGCTGCCTGTGCACCTGGAAACTGCCAGCCGCTGCTGTTTGCGCTCCCGGGTCCACACCTCCACCTTCTCCCGCCGCGACTCCGCCCCTCCTACCTGTCTGGATGAATGGTTGTTGGACTTCCGTATAGTTCAATTTTCTATAAATTCTGGTTGTTTTCTTGTTTCTAAATATTTGTTGTCCTTAATTTTGGTTGTGAGAGGAGGCACAGTGTGTCCGCCTACGCCTCCATCTTGGCCGAAAGTAAGATTGACAAACTTTTAACCAGACTCACCAAGAAAAGATGAGAAAGGACTTAAATAAACAGAATCAGAAATGAAAGGTGAGAAATAACAATGGACATCAAAGAAATACAAAGAATTGTAAGAAAATATTATGAACATTTATATGCCAACAAACTAGACAACCTGGATGAAATGGATAAATTCCTAGAAACATACAATCTTTCAAAAATAAATCAGGAAGAATCAGAGAATCTGAATAGACAGATTACACCTAATGAAATTGAGCAGTAATGAAAACACCCCAATAAACAAAAGCCCTGGAACAGAAGGCTTCACAGGTGATTTTTACCAAATATTTTGAGAACTGACACATCTCCTACCCAAACTATTTCATAAAATTCAAGAGGAGGGAAGGCTCCCAAAATCATTTTTCAAGGTCAGCATTATCCTAATTTCAAAACCAGATAAAGAGATTACAGAGAAAGAAAATTATAGACCAATATCCCTGACGAACAGAGATGCTAAAGTCCCCAAGAAAATAATAGCAAACCAAATACAGCAATGCATCACAAAGGTCATACACCACGATCAAGAGGGATTTATTACGGAAATTGTACCAATGATGGTACAACACTTGCAAATTAAAAAATGTGATTCACCACAAAAACTAAATGAAGAATAAAAACCACATGATTATATCAATAGATGCAGAAAAAGCTTTTGATAAAATCCAGAATCCATTTATGATAAAAACTCTCAGCAAAGTAGGAATAGAGGGAACACACCAAAATATAATAAAGGCTATATATGACAAACTCACTGCCAGCAGCATATTCAATGGGCAAAAACGACAAGTGTTCCCCTTATGATCAGGAAAAAGATAGGTATATCCACTTTCACCTTTCTTATTCAAGATACTACTGAAAGTCCTAGCCACAGCAATCAGACAAGAAGAAGAAATAAAAGGCATCCCAATTGGAAAGAAAGAAGTAAACTATCTTTATTTGCAGAGGAAATGATACCGTACATAGAGAATCCCAAAGATACCACCAAGAAACTATTAGAACTGATAAATGAATGCAGCAAAGTAGCAGGATACAAAATTAAAATTCAGAAATCAGTTCCACTTTTATATGCCAATAATGAACTAACAAAAGGGAAATAATCCCATTTTAACTAAATAATCCCGTTAGTTAGGGAAAACTAACAAAAGAAAAGAATTCCATTCCCAGTTGTTTAAAAAATAATAAAATACTCAGGAATAAACCTAACCTAGGATGTAAAAGACCTGTACTCAGAAATTTATAAGACACTGAAGAAATAAACTGAAGAAGATAAAAATAGATGGAAGCACTTACTGTGTTCATGGATAGGAAGAATTAACATCACTAAAATGTCCATACTACCCAAAGCAATCTACAGATTCAATGTAACTCCTGTCAAGATTCTAATAACATATTTCACAGAACTAGAACAAATAATTCAAAAATTTATATGGAACCACAAAAGGTCCTGCATAGCAACAATGATCCTGAAAAAGAAGAACAAAACAGCCTGGTGCTGGCATAAAAACAGACACATAGATCATTGGAACAGAATAGAGGGCCCAGAAATACCCCCACAGTTTTATAGTCAATTAATATTCAACAGAGAAAACAAGCACATACAATGGGCTAAAGACAGTTTATTCAATAAATTGCGTTGGGAAAATTGGACACACACATACAGAAGAATGATACAAAACCACCTTCTTACACCACACACAAAAATGTTTAAAGTTAAAAACTTGACTTTTTCACAAATATCAACTGAGCACATTCCAAACATTTTAAAACAATAATTAATGAGGAAATCAGCAGAAAGGTAAGTGGCTGAAGGAACATGTACAGAAGAGGGTTTGATATAGCCTGTTAAGAAAGCCATGCTGAAATAAGTTTTCAAACTTAGGGACAAAACTGGGCAATATTTTAATATTTTGCTACAGGGTATTAAAATTACAACCTTTAGGATTGCCATTTTTCTAGAAAGAAATTATTTACATTATTTACAAGTAAATAATGGAAAGATTTACAAGTAAACATGTAATTTCATGCCTTCTTATCCTTAATTAATAGTAAATAGCAAAGGAAGCAAAGGTACCTATTCTAGGGATTTAAGTTATTGCTGGGTGATCCTGTTAGACAATGCCCAGTATGGTGTTGAAATTACATATAAATATGCTATTGATTTAGTAGTCCAAAAATACGAAGAGTATTCTTTGGAGATTATCTGTGAAGAAGAATATTCTTTGGAGATTGTGATCACAAAGGGGACTGTTACGAAAAATAAGAATATACCAAAATAAATGGCATTAGATAAACTGTGCCCACAAATTCTTTTCTGCTTTTTCCACCAAGTCATATTTCTTCCTTTTAAACTTGGGTTGGTTTTGTGTCTCTTTTAACAAATAAAACTAATCAGAAGTGGGTGTTTTATATCTTTTCACTACTGGATCTTATTAGAATGATACCCATCTCAATAAATATTTGCTGCACAAATGAATAGAACTGCAAAGAAATTTGACTTGACCATGTTTATCCAGTTGACAAATGAATTGCCAAGATACATAACTTTTATGGACAGGAGATCGAGTTTTACCTCCCATGTGAAGGAGGTTCCTACATAAACTTCTGGAGTGAACAGTTTGCCTTTATCCTCCTGTCTTTCTGAGGCATGTTCTCTCCCAGTTCAGAATTCTTGTGCTGCCTCTTCTCGTGTCATGGCAGCAGCCCAAGTTGAGTTCTTAACTAATGGTATCCCATTATCTTTTCAGATACCTTCCTTATTTTTTGTTCAAATCCATTTGAAGTCTGCAAAGTCATGATGATTAAAGAGTTAATCAGATAAACCAACTTCTACTTCAGTATTAGCTCTGGAAAAGAAAGCAGAGAATAAAGAGCCTGGGGTTTGAAGTCAGACTCAGAAATATTAGTTGTGAGTCATAACACCACCCTTCCGTTAATAATTGTGTGAATTTCGATGGGTTATTTTATTTCTTCAACTTCATTCTCCCATGTGTAAATTGAGGAATATAATACTACCAAATGAAGTGGTTGTGAGGATTAAAAGGCACAATGTATGCATAAAACAGTGGACAATTGTAACCAACCTCGCCATTCTTTTGACGTTGTGTCTATAAATGCTGACGGACTACTATGTAGCTTGTAGTAGTTTGCATGAGAATAGCATGTTTGCATAAGAATCCTAGGAACTAATTTCAAAGGTTACAGAATCCAATCTTCAGGTATCCCAACTCCAGGAGATTTCCTGATCTTCAACTATGGATCCAGGATGATGAAAACCAGGATGATGTGTACCAGACCATTGCTCGACCAGTTTCAAGACTCTTACATGAATGGATTGTGCTTGTCTACATGTAGAGAACTTTTCAAGCCTCTCCCCTTGATCTCTTTGTTCTGTTTTCCCTTTCCTTTCTTATAAAAACTTCTGCCTGCACTGAGAGGGAGAGATGAGCTTTAAGAAAAGAGTCCTGTATCTTCTCAGGGAGCTGGCACTTGAATAAACCACCTTGCTTCTCACCAGCACCTATCTCACGAGTCTGGCTTTCCTTGCAGCAGGCAGCCAGACCTGGGTCCAGTTACATACATAGTTCCTATTTTATGGCAAAGCATTAAGTAATTGTGGCTATTGTAAGGAGTGGGTTTTCCCCCCTCAAATGTTGTACTGTCTTTTACTAGATGTCTCCAAAAAAGTTGATTTTAATTGTGAAAGATGGGAGATATTTCGGGTTAGGTGACGTTTTCCTAGTAAATCAGCCATCTCTGTCTTCTTCTAGGGCACACTCTGCTTACTTTGGAAGGAGATATTTCAAGGCATAAATGGCCAATTAGCCCATTTTGGTTGACTAATCCTAGCCAAAAAATCAGCAGAAATTTTGATTGCTTTTCCAATAAAATGTACAATTTTTAAATGTAATTAAATTTTAAACATTGAAATTACATGTATGCTAGATATTTCACAGTTATGTTTATATCATATAAAAGTTTTGTAGAATTTCTTAATGTATTAAAAAAACTGAGCCCTTACCTTCCAAAGAAAATCTAGCTGCTGTGATGGTTTACATGTGTAAAAGAGAATTAAATACAGATTGTGCTTATAGAGAACTTTTTTAAAAAGATTTTTATTTATTTATCTTTAGAGGGGAAGGGTAGGAGAGAGGGAGAGAAATATCAATGTATGGTTGCCTCTCATGTATCCACTGCTGGGAACTGGCCTGCAACCCAGGCATGTGCCCTGACTGGGAATCAAACTGCGATCCTGTGATTCGCAGGCCCGCGCTCAATCCACTGAGCTACACCAGCCAGGGAGAACTTTTTAAAACAATAGTTTTTAGGCATTTTGGATATGGAATCTAAACAGTTTCCCTCCAATAAGTGAAGTGAAAGTGAAATGCCGGATAAGGCATAATTTAAAGCATGTTGAATTAATGAATTAATGAATAGGAGAAGTACTATTTTTTGATCCTTGGGAAAATGTGATTGTAAAGATATTACCTTCCAATTCCTGAAGTTTGTATTATTTGCAAGTGAACTTAAATCTTAGAACACATCTAGCCTCGGCTCAAACAGATGCCATCATGACTTCAATAGCAGATTAACTCCTAATTAATTGAGATCCATATTCATAATTGCATTTCCTTTGTTCAAAACCAGTCTGCAGACTTTCAGCTAATGATTTTATTTCCTATTACCGTATTCTACAACTAAGAGCTTAGTTTTGAGGTTAGGTTTTATATTTATATCTTTTCCTTATAAACTTCAGAACATAGTCAACCACACATTTGAAGTACTTGCTATTAGAATACATTTACTTCACTTTAGAAAGAGTATTTTAGGTTCTTTTGCTTTTCTGGATCTTGTTTATGCATAAAGTTATGCTTTAGCAAAATAAGAGGTCTTAATTAGTTTCAGAGTGAATATAATCACTATTGGAACTTAGATCAAACTCATTCTCTTCCTCAATAATTATTTAGGGGTCTATGTTACCCTGGAAATCACTTTAACTCATTCCATTTGGTTTAGGAACAGCCTGGCATTGTTTAAAAGAGCATACCTTTAGAACACTCAAATTTTCCATGAAAATTAATTTGCTCCACTCTATTTAAAAGAGTCAGCTGTTCTATCTTTGTTTTAGCCACCCCCTGTTATGCTTACTCTGGTGGCAGGAATCACCTTTTAAAGGTCACCCAGAGCCAGTAAAATCAATTCAGCCAGTGCCAGTGGTATTCTGGCTCCTCTGTAACCTATCCCATCATTAGTCAGTGCTATGTTCTTGAAATCCATGATCCATTCAGTAATGGTATAACATCGAGGGGAGGGCTGTTTCCTTTTGTTTTAACAAAATAGAATAAAATTCTTTGCTTTTTATGTATGTGAAATATATTCTAAGAGGTCCATCTAACTAGGTCAGCCCTTTTTCACTCCACCAATGCTCAGTCTTCATACTTTTGTAGCATATGTAGCCTTTTCTGTCAAAGCTTATAGTTTAATCAGATCTTAAATGTAAGTTATTTTGCTTCAAACATCTTTTAGTAAAATACTAATACTGTAATTAAATCAAAAAGTTTCCTGATACTTAAAAGCTAGTCATAATGAGACTAAAGCTATGTCCTATTTTTTCTAAGTTGAAGCCAAAATGAAAAAAGTAATCTACTCAGTAGAACTTAAGGTTGACCTTAGGGGACCTTCATTGTCTTCCTAATTTCCATTGACACTCCCCACCCCAGGTGCACACACACATACACATAGTGATGACTTCATCAATAAGAACAATTGGCATTTCCTTATCTTTTGTAAGATATGAAAAGGCAGCATCAAAGCTAGTTTCCTAATCTCATCCCTTTCTAAATCATTTTCTATTATAGTTCTTCCAATTACCATTTAGTCCCTTTATGCCCCTCACCCCTGCCACAGCAATCACTACACATGTCCTAGAGTTATTTTTCCTTTTTACTTAATCCCTCCACTCCCCACCTGCACACCTCCCCACCTTAGCTGTCATCTTGCTCTCTGAGTTGGTCTCTAGTTGGCCTGTTAGTTCAGTTTGTTCATTAGATTCCACATATAAGTGAAATCATCTGGTATTTGTCTTTCCCTGACTGGCTTATTTCACTCAGCATAATGTTCTCCAGGTCCATCCATACAGTTACAATGGATAAAATTTTCTTCCTTTTTATGGCTGAGTAGTATCCCATTGTGTAAAAGTCCCATAGATGTTTTATCCACTCATCTGCTGATGGACACTTGGGCTGCTTCCATAGCTTGGTGATTGTAGATACTACTGCAATGAACATATATCTTCTATATAAACATTTGGCAACTGCCATTGATGTCACCCTCGAGTTCCTTGTATATGTTTTGAAGGTATTGAATTAGATGATAGGTGATTCCTTACACCTTTAGATTTCTATACAAAATATCTTCATCCAATGGTGTTGTTAAATGTAAATATTAAACTATAAAATTTCCTGCAAATAGAAGACATGTATTTGTGTAGGAAGTATTCAGATGTCATTTCAATGCTTTCTCATCAATTGAAGTTGGCAATAATCTATTCCTAGATTTTGAAAAAAAAATAGTCACTCACTGAAATGTAATAAACATAGAAAACACATCCCTTTATGGTTATCCCTCTCTTCTGGAGGAGAAAGGAAAAACACTGTACTTTGGACTTAGGAAATGGCAGTCAGCAAGGCTCATACACATAAAACATAGTTCCTATCATTTAATAGACACTTAATATGCATTTGTTGAATTACCTAACCTTTTTTGTCTTATCAAAATTTTTTAATTGAGATATAATTTATGTATACTATTATATTAGTTTTAGGTGCGATGCAATGATTTGATGTATGTATATATTGTAAAATGGTCACCACAGTATGTTTAGTTAACACCCTTCATCATACATAATTATATTTTTTCTTGTGATGAGAACATTTAAGATTTACTCTCTTAGCTAATTCAAACATACAATACAGTATATATATATATATAGTCACCATGTCCTACATTACATCTCCAGGGCTTATTTATTTTATAGCTGAGATTACCTAACAGTTAGGAAGACATGTTATTTGATTATTCTTTCTGTGTTCTTTATATTAGAAAAGTGAGTTTAATGCCTAGTTTATTCAAACCAGAACCCTGGATTCCTTGGTTCTCATCTCCACATTGCTTTCTTTGATTCTCCATATCCATCCATTTCATTTACTGAACCTGCCCAATTCTTGCCACCCCCAATAACCTGTCATAGTTCAGAACACAATAATTTCTCTCCTAAATTAAAGCAATGGCTTACCGTAGCTGGCTTTTTCCTTTTGTTCTATTTTACAACTTGCCTTCCAAGCTTCACTCATAGTGAAGTTTTTTCAGTTTCTAGAATTCCCTATAGTTTGATATTTTTGTACCTGCTCTCTCTTTTTTTGTTCCTGTGATATATTCCTTGTATCTCTGGTGAATTTCTCAACTTTGATATAATTTATTTCTAGTAATTTTTCTGAGACCTACAATCTTGGTTAGGTGTCTTTCCTACATGATTGTACAGAATATTATACTACCTCCGTTTCTACAGACATCATATTATATTTTAATCATCTGTTAGTTTACTGATATCAGTGACTAGACAATAAATTCTGAGAACTAAGAAATTGTTTTGTTCAGTGTTGCATCTTCAACACCTAGCATGATGCTTGTTGTAGTTATTCAATAATCATTTATTGAATTATTACATATAGGGTAAATGTTGGCAAGCTATTTATAGAAATATATATATTTTGAAAATAGATATGATCATTATCTTATGGATTGTCTACAGTTTTTTTTTTTGCACCACAACATCAGGCATGAGAAATTGGAACAGACATTCTATGGTCTGCAAAGTCTACAGTAATTAATTATTATGTGATCTTTTAATGAAATGTTTGGTGGCCATTAATAAAGAGACATGCAGGTTTTTTAACTTTTATTGAGTAAACTTTGGTAATTTTTGCCTTTGTGGAATTTGTTCTGTTAATTCAAGTGTAACAGTGGAGAATTGTAACCCACCCCACCATTCTCTTGACATTGTTTCTGTAAGTGCTGACTCTGACTTATATGTAGCTTGAATATAAACAGTATGTTGTTTAACAATCCTAGAAAATAACTTCAAAAGATACAGGGTTAGACCTCAGCCATCCCAGCTCTGGAAGATTTGCTGGTCTTCAACCATGGAGCCAGGATGGACTGAAACCAGGATAACGTGAATCTGGGATGACTAAATCAGGATGATGCACATCAAACTATCACTTGCAAAATGCCACAGATTGGGTGACTTAAAAGACAGAAATTTATTTCTCACACTTTTTTTGAGAGTTGGAAGTCCAAATAAAGTTGGCTGTAATGTTGTTTTCTCATGATGACTCTTTCTCTGACTTGCTAATGGTCAACTTCTCATTGTGTCCTTACATGGCATTTTTCTCTGTGCCCATGCATCCTGTTGTCTCTTCGTCTTCTTATATGGACAGTCTTATTGGATTTAGGCCCACCCCTTATGACCTCATTTAACTTTAATGAACTCCTTAGAGGCCCTATCTCTATGTACAATCGTACAATCACACTGTTGTTTAGAGTTACAACCTGTGAATTTTGAGGGAGACACAATTCAATACATGACATCTGTTAATGTCCCATTGGGAAAAGCAAATTTTGTGACCAAGTGCAGGGTCAACATGGGAAGGTACTACACTGGAGAAAGAACACTGGAGGCATGGTCTGACAGGAGCCCACTGATAGTTTGCAAATTGCGGGGAGATGTATCTACAACTCAAGAAATAGCTATACTGTGATAATCATTTTTAAAAATTTTATTTTTTTTACATTTTGCTCCTTTGGTCTCTTTTTCTATAGTATAAATTGGCTTGGCATAGGTTACCTACCATTTAACTGCTTTACAAGATATACATTAATCTTCTTAGAGGTCAAAATTTGTTTAGCAAGCTATTTGTATAAAGGGGGAGAAATGGAGTGGTTAATAGATTATTTAAGACCAAATTAAAGCTCTGTTGTTGCCACTACAGCATTATGGAGGTGGAATAAGTAAGTCTTTATATTTCATTAACAGAAATTGTCCTAAATGGTTTGATCTATTGTTATTTTGGGGAAATTTCAATAATTCTTGTCAATGCTCAAGCCTGAGATCTCTAGGACTCATCTGCAATTGAGCCACTTGGGTTTAATTAGTCACTACAGTGAGGGAGAAAGTATGCCATGAGGGATGAAGAGGTACCATGGTAACAGACTGTTAAGAGGGACTTGCTATAAGAAGTGAAAAGACAGACAGCAAACTCACAGCTATTAACAACCACACCTAAAACAAAAGCAAACTAAGCAAACAACTAGAACAGGAACAGTACCACAGAAATGGAGATCATGTGGAGGGTTAGCAACAGGGGAGTGGGAGGAGGAGAGGGGGGAAAAGGTACAGAGAATAAGTAGCATAGACGGTGGGTAGAAAATAGGGGGAGGGCAAGAATAGTGTGGGAAATGTAGAAGCTAAAGAACTTACGACACATGGACACGAACTAAAGGGGGGAATGTGGGTGGGAGGGGGTGTGCAGGGTGGAGGGGAATGATGGGGGCAAAATGGGACAACTGTAATAGCGTAATCAATAAAATATATTAAGAAAAAGAATTGGGCTTTGGTTGGGTGACTTTAGAAAGTGTCCAAGGGATCAAGGGCTTGCTATAGATTGGCTGTTGTCAGAAATAGGGGGAAATTCTATGACTAAGTTCAAAATAAATCTTATAGGAAGGGTAGATGAGAGCAAGGCTTAAGCAGTTATGGTAAAGCACTCATATTGGCTGGGAGTGGGGAATGTTTGAGAGTTTGTGCTTAGATAACGTACTCAGATGTGAGACAGAGTGGTCTTGTTTTTGCCTTGATTCATTATGGTCGCAGAGTGGAATTATCTGATATTGATGTTCTGGGTGACTATGTTCAACAGAAGAGAACCAAGGCCTTGCCGTTGATCCCCTGGTACCTACTGGAAGCCAAGGGCTGCATTTTCTTTCTCGTTCTTTTTCCTTTATTCCACCTTGGCTGGGGACATAATACTTGATAAAAACTTCTGTTTCAGTATGTTTAAAGTAAATATGTTTTATATGACAAATAAGAAGCACTTTGGAAATTCTATGTACTAGTTCCAAGTTTATTCTTTTAAATTTTGTCTGGACACAGAGTAAGCTTCATGGAATCCACAGAGGAAATCCCTGGGTGTCACTCCCCTTATTCTGTAAGCATCTACACACATGTCCCCAGGTTTCCAGAATCCAGACTCTGACTCTGAAGCACCACCCTCAGTGTGTCCTTTTGTGCTGAGTACTTTGGACCTTTCCTCCTTAATTACCCATCAGGATATACTTGCCCTGTCTCATTTCCTCAGTTCCCACAGCTGCATTAAAAATTTGGCTAACAAATCCTTGTGAAAGCTTTATTACCTTTTAAACATTTCATGACAAATCCTGTTTCATTGTGGCTTCCTGGAAATAGTCCTTGACTTCAAAATGCTAAGGCTTTCTCGACTAGAAGTTCAAGAGTTATTTGGGGCCAGACAGAGCTTTCTCCTCTTCAAATTTTCCAAATAGAACTGGTGGCTTTCTACCTTGTCAGTCTCAGTTATGCACTATTCCTCTTTTTTTATATTTTTTTATTTTAATTGTTGTGCTTGTACAGTTTTCTGCCTTTTACCCCCATCCCAGCTCACCCCCCAGCCCTCTCCCTCCCTCCCATTTCCACCCCCCACCCTTGTTGTTGTCCATGTGTCCTTTATACTTGTTCCTGCAAACCTTTCCCATTTTCTCCTGAAATTCTTTCCCCTCTCCCTTCTGGTCACTGTCAGCTTGTTCTCAATTTCAGTGTCTTTGGTTATATTTTGCTTGTTTGTTTGTTTTGTTGATTAGGTTCCTGTGAAGGGTGAGATCATATGGTATTTGTCTTTCACTGCCTGGCTTATTTTACTTAGCATAATGCTTTCCAGTTCCATCCATGCTGTTGCAAAGGGTAGGAGCTCCTTCTTTCTTTCTGCTGCATAGAATTCCATTGTGTAAATGTACCATAGTTTTTTGATCCATTCATTTGCTGATGGGCATCTAGGTTGCTTCCAGCACTTGGCTATTGTAAATTGTGCTGCTATGAACACTGGGGTGCATAGGTTCTTTTGGATTGGTGTTTCAGGGTTCTTAGGATATAATCCTAGCAGTGGAATTGCTGGGTCAAAAGGCAGACCCATTTTTAGTTTTCTGAGGAAATTCCATACTGTTTTCCATAGTGGTTGTACCAGTCTGCAAGCCCACCAACAGTGCATCAGGGTCCCCTTTTCACCACAACCTCTCCAACACTTGCTGTTTGTTGCTTTGTTTATGATGGCCATTCTGACTGGTGTCAAGTGGTATCTCATTGTGGTTTTAATTTGCATCTCTCTGATAGCTAGTGATACTGAGCATCTTTTCTTGTGTCTCTGGATCCTCTGTATGTCCTCCTTGGAGAAGTGTCTGTTCAAGTCCTTTGCCCATTTTTTAATTGGGTTTCTTGTCTTCTTAGAGTGGAGTTTCACTATTCCTCTTAAAAAGTAGAATGTTTCCTTATTAATGATCTGCCAGGCCTTAGAAAGTATAAACCCTAGGAGCCTAATTCTGGGAGGGGTGTAAAGGACACTGCTTTGGAATGCTAGTTCTGGTAGAGGTTAGAGGAAAGAATGTTTCTTTATTTTATTGCTGATTTTCCAACAATAGGCTAGCTCTCTCTAAATCATACCTTTGATGTATTTGAGATATGGGATTATTCTGATTTTAGTGTGAAGTCCAAATAGTTACGTAACTCAACAGATGGTTATTATCATTCTCTTCAACAAAACTCTAATTTCCCTTATCAAAAAGTAAGTGACCTGTGGGGAGAATTAAAAGAATAAAGTCTCAATATTTATAGGGAAATTAATTATTTTATCATATCAAAGAGGATTTTACAGTCATCCTGAGAGTACCACATGCCCTCCATAATTGTTAGATTTCTTCCCAGGGATGAAAAATTTAAATAGTTTTACTGCTGAATGATGTATTTAGCATGTGTGCTAGAATGATTTCCAGTTATCATTGCAAATTATCTCTTTGCAACACTGATGCAAAAAAAAAAAAAAAATGAAGGGCTTTCAACTGCTGCTGCAGTAAAACAGATGAGGTGACTCTCATTCCTGGGAATGTTGGCTCTACTTGAAGGGTGATGGTGGGTAGCTGTTATAGGATATATTAAAATATTTCGTGCAACTCCTGCATTCTCAGGGAAGACAGATGCTTCTACCCTGGCTTTAATAAAGAAATTTCCAATAAATAAAAATGGAGACTACAGCAGAGGTAATCACTAAAATTTATTTTTAGTTTCAAATATTTTATTATTAACTAATGTAGTACATCTGGGTAATTACTTAAGTGTGAGAAAATACAAACATCATAAAACATTGGAAAAAAAAGATATAACTCAAAACTAACCTCCTAGAGAAATGTATGATGTTATGTAAAAATATGCCCTCAAAGCAGGGATATCTCTGCATTTTTCACCAGCTTCAACAATATTAGTATTACCAAGAAAAAGCTGTTGATAAGTGTAAGAAGCTCCAACATGTCTACTGTTTGATCTTTATAAATAAATCTAATTCAAGGGCAAGTAATTGTTATCACTTACAATATGGGGAGGGATTTTGTCCTCCCATAATCCATATGCTGAAGTTTCTACGTTTAATACTTCAAAATGAGACTTTATTTGGTAATAGGGTCATTGCTGACATAATTAGTTAAGATGAGGTCATACTGGAATAGGAGGGCTCCCTAGCCCAATGTAACTAGTGTCCTTATTAAACAGAGAAATTTGGACACAGAGACACACACATATAGAAAATACCATGTGACAATAAAAACAGAGGTTGGAGTGAAGAAGTCAAGAGATGCCCCAAATTGTTAGCAAACCACTGGAAGTTAGACAAGAGGCATGGAAAAGATTCTCTCTCACAGCCCTCAGAAAGAAACAACCCTGCTGCTACCTGATCTTGGACTTCTGGAGGCCAGAACTGTGAGACATAAATTCCCACTGTTTAAGTCCCTCAGTTTGTAGTACTTTGTCATGGTAGGTTTAGCAAACTGATGTAGCAATTAAAACATCTCATTTGCATTTTTATATTAGATGATTGAGCTTATGACCTAAGAAACCAAGGTTTAAGATTTTATGTAACTTTCAAAGGACCAAGCAAATGGA
Organism: Glossophaga mutica; assembly: GCA_039655065.1. Classification (NCBI taxonomy): domain Eukaryota; kingdom Metazoa; phylum Chordata; class Mammalia; order Chiroptera; family Phyllostomidae; genus Glossophaga; species Glossophaga mutica. The sequence continues at coordinate 39,731,499 of CM077306.1, read as the reverse complement.
TCCAACAAAGTGCAGTTTTCCCCACATATTTTTATGTTGTTATTTAGCATAGAAAGAATGTATCAAAAGAATAAGTTGACCTTTTCTGTTATTTTAATGTGAATTTTGTGGAAGCATAACTACTTTTAAGATAGCATCAATCATAAATATAGGCCTGGATGAATTCTCAGAAAGACATATGTATGTAATATACATTATGTAATTATACCCATGTCTTTAGCCTCTTAATCAAGAAACATAGTAGTGGAACCCAGTGTCCTCATTTTTTTTGTTGTGATAAAATTAAATAACATGATATTTATCATTTTGACAATTCCTAAATGGTGTTAAATACATTCACAATATTGTGTAACCATTATTACTATCTATACACAAAACTTTTTCATCACCCCCATCTGTACACACTAAATGTTACCTTTACTTCCTCCCTCCCCCCTATTCCTGGAAACCTTTTTTATACTTTATGCTCCATGAAGTTGCCTATTCTAGGTACCTCATATAAGGAATCATACAGTATTTGTTCTCCTGAGTCTGGCTTATTTCATTAAACATAGCGTTTTCAAAGTTCATTCATTTTGTATATATAAAAATTCCATTTCTTTATGGCTGAATAATATTCCAGCATGTGGATATATCACATTTTGTCCATTCATCTGATGATGAACACTTGGATTGCTCTCATCTTTTGACTATTGTGAATAATGCCACCATGGGCATTGACTAATATTTTTTCAAGTCCCTGTTTTCAATTCTTTTGGATATATATTTAAGGGTGAAATTGCTGGGTCATATGGAAGTTCTATGTTTAACCTTTTGAGAAACTGCCAAACTGGTTTTTACAGCATCTTCACCATTTTACATTCCCACCTGAAATTCAGGAGAGTTCCAGTTTCTCCACATCCTTGCTAACGTGTGTTATTCTCAACTCTTCTTTAGCCATCTTAGTAGGTGTAAAGTGAATATTTCATTATGGTCTATTATTGCTATTTTTTGCTGCTGAATATTAGGAGTTCTTTATATATTCTGAATCTTAATCATCTATTAGACAAATGATTTCCAAATATTTATTATATAGATTGTTGTTTTCACTTTTTTAAAAAACAGTATCCTTTAATGCACATAAGTTTTAATTTTGAATTCAATTTATCTATTTTTCCTTTTGTTCCCTGGGGTGCCATATCAATGCAAACATAACCAAATCTTAAATTTAGGTCTGTTGATACAAGATTTTACCTTAAAAAACACCTCATATTCATTTAAGATATTTGGTGAAAAATAGATCATCAAATTAAAAAATACAGTGTTTCATAAAAATCTAGCATTATAAAATAATGAACCCATATGTTTCATTGTATATTTTGAGTTCTATCCTTTAATCAAATTAGTCTTCCAGAAGGCTACAGTATTGGATAGGTAGCTTCAGAAATATCTTTACTAAAACATATTTTATTGATAGTCTCTAGTATTTATCAAAGTTTGGTAAAGTTGACTTTCTTAAAAATGCTTTAACTTGAATAAAAATTTAAAATGTAAATCATTTGCTGTTTAAAAATATTCAATTACTCTTGCAAAAGAACTCATGAAATAGTTACTTTTGTAAATGCAGTGCTGATGAGTTTCTTTTTTTACCCTTAGTTACTATATTATTTTTTAAAAGTATAATTTATTATTACTATTAAAGTTGTCCCAATATGTTCTCTCCTTTATCCCCCACTGCCTCTACCCACCACCCTTCTGTATTCCCCCCTCCCTTAGTTCACACCCATGGATTGCACATATAAGGTCTTTGGTTTTTCCATTTCCTATACTATTCTTAACCTCCCCCTGTCTATTTTGTGCCTACAAATTATGCTTCTTATTCTCTGTACCTTTTCCTCCATTCTCCCTCCCCACCTCTCCAATGATAACCCTCCACATGATCTCCATTTCTGTGAATCTGTTCCTGTTCTAGTTGTTTGCTTAGTTTGCTTTTGTTTTTGTCGTTTAGGTCCAGTTGTTGATGTGAGTTTGTTGTTATTTTACTCTTCATAGTTTTGATCTTCTTTTTCTTAGATAAGTCCCTTTAACATTTCATATAATAAGGTGATGATGAACTACTTTAACTTGACCTCATCCGGGAAGCACTTTATCTGCCCTTCCATTCTAAATGATAGCTTTGCTGGATAGTAATGGATGTAGGTCCTTGCCTTTCAGACTTCAAATATTCAAATAGTTCTTTCCAGTCCCTTCTTGCCTGGAAGGTTTCTTTTAGAAATCAACTAATAGTCTTATGGGAACTCCTAAGTAGGTAACTGTCTCCATTCCTCTTGCTGCCTTTAAGGTTCTTTCTTTATCTTTAAGATTGGGTAATTTAATTATGTTGTATTTTGGTGTGTTGCTCCTTGGATCTCATTTCTTTGAGACACTCTGAGCTTCCTGGACTTCCTGAAAGTTTATTTCCTTCACCAGATTGGGGAAATTTTCCTTCATTATTTGTTCAAATAAGTTTTCAATTTCTTGCTGTTCTTCTCCTTCTGGCACCCCTATGATTTGGATGTTGGGATATTTAAAGTTGTCCCAGCAGTTCCTAAGCCTCTCCTCATGTTTTAAAATTCTTGTTTCTTCATTCTATTCTGGATGGATATTTCTTTCTTTCTTTTGTTCCAAAGTATTGATTTGAGTCCCAGTTCCCTTCCCTTCACTGTTGGTTTCCTGTATATTTTCCTTTATTTCACTCTGTATGGCTTTCATTTCTTCCTTCATTTTGATACATTCAATAAGTTCTGTGAGTATCTTGGTTACCAGTATTTTGAACTCTCCACCAGATAAGTAGGCTATCTCTCTGTTACATAGTTCTTTTTCTGGAGTTTTGATCTGTTCTTTCATTAGTCCATATTTCTTTGTCTCCACGCTGTAAGGGGTAGAGCCTTAGGTATTTGCCAGGGTGGGGCAGCTCTCTTCCATGCAGTTTGATTTTCTAGAAGTTCTGTTTGCTTTTTTGTTTTTAGATTGGTTGTTATCCTTCTTTTGGTTGTGCGAGGAAGTGAAGCATTTCTACCTATGCCTCCATCTTGGCTGGAACCTCTACTATCTTAACTTTTGTGAGATGGTAATTACACAATCTTGGTATGCTTTTTGTTCTTTCCTTTTTTCAGGGACTTCTAGAAAGCTCAAGCTAAGTTTTATGCTAAATCACATCAATCAGACCAGCCTCAGGGGCCACATGTATTCACTCTTGCTTCTTCCCACAGTTTTCATTTCTTTTTTAAAGAGACTCGTTATATGTATTTAATATAATTTTTTATTTTATGCTTGAGAAATGGAATATTTGAATTATCTATTTGTAGATCAATGATTTAAATATAATAAGACTGATTTTTAAGTGGGGAACATGCAGAGCTGCTTTGTCAGACAACGCAAGTGACGGATCCCACACAAGTCAGCAGCACATTTTAGATGTAGGATTAGGGGTATTGTCGTCATTTTGATTATGTAGTATGCTCATACTACATAGAGTATGAGTGGACAGAGACAAGATAACAGTGGTTCAAACAATCTCACCTTATTTCTCACGTATGTAACAGTTTAAGCACATGGAGTCCAGATCTGGTCATATGATTGTACAAGGACCCAAACACTTCCTTGTCTCCATGCTCTTCCTGTGTCTTGTGTATTTGCCAGAACTGTGCGAGTAAACTGGTTCTTTGAAAAGAAAAATGCTGATTTTTGTGGTGCAATTACTCCGTAATAGCTGTGTTTTAGCCACCAATAATCTAACTGCTGGCTTGTAAAATTCCCTAAAAGTTAAGTCAGCTTTGAAAATTTGGCATGAGCTTAGCTCCATCATAGCACTAGGTGTTGCTCTTACCACTGCAGTCCTGAGGGCAACCCAGCAGGGCTACATTCCAGTCAGAGGCAAAGGGCCCTTCTCTGAGGAGTGTGACTCCATGTTCCACACATCTCTTCTACTTTCATTCTACTAGCCAGAAGCTAATCACTTGCCTACACCTAGTGGACAGATAGCCTAGAAAATAGTGTCTTTATTCTGTTTACCTAACTATGTATCTAGACAAAAACTGGGGTTTTGTTCTTTAGGGAGAAGGAAAGAAAGGCATTGGTGAATAATAGCAGATTTTGCCATAGACATACATAAAAACTAGTATTATTAATTTATACTGATAACTATAAGGATAACAACAATGACTATAGAAAAGAAAGTTTATGTGAGTTAATATATGGCAGCTGTATATTGAAGAGCTTTCTGTTTCAACTAACAATGGAATGAGTAATAGCCAAAGAACAGTGCGAGGCTAACCTAAAACAATGACAAGGACAGGCAAGTATCACAGATCTTTTCAGGTGTTAAATATGATCTTTGTACTTATCCATTATCATCACACATTTTTACAAGGTGACCTGAGTTTTTTAAAAGTTATTAAAATTTACATGTTAACAGAATGGATTAAGAAAAAATTAAACTTTGAGAAGCCTTTCACTCTCCCTAGCTTTCTATTTATGAAAATAAAAGAACAATGGCATTTGAGAATTTTATATTCCTAAGAGTTTAGATTAAAGAATGAGTAATCTATGAGAGTTGTCTATAAATTACAGTTGAGCAACTTGGCTGTGTTTGTTTATTAAGAAAATTAAATAAAGGTACCCATGACAACCAGTGTGTTTCATGTAAGATTTTAGAGTTTATGTTAACAACATATTTATGAGGTCTGTGCAGAAAAAGTCCAGCCATTATTAATATAAAGAGAATGGTTTGCGTAACATTGATGTAACCTGGCAGACAAGCAGAGTGGACTGGAATGCACATGTGTGAATAGTGAAGACTTTGCTCTACTAGTCAGTGGGGGTGGTAGATGCCATTGAGTGAGCCTGTGTACTGTGTGGCTGTCACATTCAATATGACTGAGCGAGTAGAGCAAAGGATCTGCATCAAATTTGCATTAAACTTGAATGTTCATCCATGGAAACTATTCAGATGATTTAGAAGGTCACAGCTATGGGCATCTGGTGACTGGCAACTTCATTATGACAACACGCTCACTCATGCATCATGTCTCACGCAGAGTTTTTCTGAGAAACATCATATCACCCAAGGGATTCAGCCTCCCTACAGCTCAGATTTGGTGCCCTGTGACTTGTGGCTTTTCCCAAAACTAAAATCAGCTCTGAAAGGGAAAATATGACGGGGCAGCTGATGGTGACTGGGAGAACTGTGTGAGGTCCCAAGATGCCTACTTTGAAGGGGATTGAGGCATCGTTGTCCTATATACAATGTTTCTTTTCTTCTTCAGTAAATGTCTCAATTTTTCATATTACACGGCTGGATACATTCTGGACCTTGTATATTATGCGCTTCAAACCCACACAAAAAAATACCATCTCTATGCCAATCAGTGATATTCCCTATAGGATGTTACACCCCCACTTCCTTCGTAAACCACCTATTAGTCCTCTTTATGTATCTTCAGACAGAAGGTATGGCTGCACTTATTTTTCCTGAGGCAATTGTCACACGAGTCCCAAGCACATCATATATTTGTTAATTTATATCTTCCGATTTTCCCCCAGCTTTATTTAGGTATAATTGACAAGTAAAAATTGTATATATTTAAGACACACAATGTAATGATTTGATATATGTATATATTATATGCATTATGTATACATTAAGAAATGATTATCACAATCAAATTAATTAACATGTTCATCACCTCACACTGTTACCATTTTTTAAAAAATTTTGGTATGGTGAGAACCAAGATCTACTCTCTTTGTAAATGTCAAGTATATAATATAGTATTATTAACTATAATCACCATGCTGAATGTTAAATTTGCCAGAAATTACTCATTTTATAACTGTTTCAATTCTTTATCATTTTTAGAAAATTATCACTTTCAGACATTTTATATCATATTTTTCACTTCTTGTTAAATGAGTTAAAGCAAAAAAATGTTGCTCCTCATATGGAGAATTGATTGCAGACAAATTTTATTTAATGTAGGTAAGTTCATTTTTTTGTGAGTGGCTTTTCTACACTCCTGCTTGTTATATCAATCTGAGTCTATTCTTCTCCTCCTAGTCGTCAGAGTCTTGTGGTTGTTATTAACCTCTCTATCCTTTTTCCAAAAAAACCTTTTAGATCATTAGTGGTATTTATTGTCATGTTTACTTAATCCCTTTTATTATGAAAAGATTGTTCAGCCCTTACAGTTTTTTGTGACACCAAGTTTTGAAGAAGCCACCTTCTTTGTGCAGTTTCTGACCCTTTGCATCAGAAAATACATTGTCTAGGTAAATAATGATTGACTCAAATTTCTTTGAAAGGGAAATTAGGGCTCTAAAAATACAACTACAAGTAACACCTAATAGTCAAAGTTTACAGAGGTTAATGAAACATGAATATAAATTTATACTATAGTTTACATAACTATCAGAGAACATCTAAATTATGTTATGACATGAAAAAGATAAGCAAGATTAAGTTAACATTGACATTTAAAGGGGAAACTATCATCTAATAAGGGAAAAATTTACCAAATTTTATTTTTCACAATTTTATCTGGGACCAGCTCAGAGAGTTATTATGGTCCATAAGTTGAAATATGGGGGCTATGTTTTTTTTTTTTTCCTTTTATTCCTGTAGGTCAGAGCAGGGAGGTTTACCTCTGAACAACAATCAAGGAGATTTCCATCTATTATTCTCCGAGGAAGCAAGTTTGTTTCATGGTATACTGATGTAGTAGAGAAATGCAATATAGAAATATGAATTTAGAAATAGAAGTTGAATAAATACCAGAGCGATAGGGGAAAGAATGCTAGAATCAGACAGACATAGGGACAGCAACAATAACAGTACTGATAATAGCAATTAATAAAGCAATGACTATTTGTGAACACTTTGCTAACACGACCTCATAAAATCCATCTAAGGTGGGTTTGGTTACCTCTGTTCTCCAGTGGAAGAAACTTAGAGAGGATAAGTCAATTATCTGGCCTCTTATAGGCAGTAATGAACAGACTCAAGATTATGTAATAGGCTTGTCTGATGCTAAAACAGTCTCTTTACAACAAGATTAATGTTGCCTCTATCACAGCTTGTATTAATGCTGTTTTTATGTCTTTGAGCCTTAATTTTCTTGGTTTTAAAACATAAATTACAATCTTTACAGAGTAAAGAATTGTATGCAAGCTGACTGACTTATAAATATACCACTCCTTTCTAGTTGTAACCTAGACCTCCCATTATTAGTCTATTGTCAGAAAATTTTAGCAGCCATCACTTCTTGGCCTTTGGCTAAGATCAAGTGGAGAATTTTAGCACCAAACATATTTAACTATAATGCATGTCTTAGATATCAGAAATAATAGTCTAAAAATTCCATCATAAAATTGCTATAACTTAATTTATCAGTGGACAGAAAAGGAATGTGTATTCACTGCTTGATATTACCTAATTTTACCCATGTCTTTTTTTGCTATTATAAACTCAGGATAATAATTTGACCTTCCCTTTGAACTTCGATTTTTTTCTTGACATGTATTTTTAGGTTTCTGAATTAACAGGAAAATAATTAGTGCTGTTTCTCTTCTCCACAGCCCTCATTTTGTTCACATTTCCTATTTGACCACCCGTCTCCCTTGGCAACAAAGCAAACAAAGGAAAACCTTTTATTTTCAAAAAAGTTAAAATAAAGAAATTAAGATAAAAACTGAGGATTAAATCTGGGTTGTCCCTTCAGATGCTTATGTAACTAAAAAGAAAAACAAAGCCATCTCCCACTTAAATTCTCCTATTTACACATGGGTCGCTTGCTTCTCTAGAAACCCTCTGTGTAAAGCTGACCCCAAGGTCTCACAGCCGAGGGCATGAAGAGCAACAACTTACTTGATTTTAGGCATCTCTCCATTTCATATTTCTTTATGTTCCTTTTTCTTTTTTAAAATGTGAAACCATATATGTTATCAAGATAAAAACATTTCTCATGTTCAAAGTAAACAAAAGTGTTCATTCTTGTCAAACATCTCTCAGAAGTTCCTTCCAGGGAAAGTCCAGAAAAAACTTTAAGTAAATTTTCAAATCATGATCTTAATACATTTGTAATGATTTATTTTTCATAGTTCCTAAAAATTTGCTTAAAAGGATTTGGCTCAACTCTAGTAATCCCTGAAATAATTGAAAAAGAAAGACAGAAAAATACCAGTAAAGTCAGTTAAATAAAGTACCAGTTCTGGACTACATCATTAGTCAAAAGTGTTCAGCAGATTTAGTTTGTGAAGCATGCTTATTGGGGCTTGGGGTTATAGTCAGGGCATCTGGAGTCATAAAAAAAAGCTTCTGCAATTTATGTTCAGATTACAGCAATATTTCTTAATGTCCTGAGGAACTATTTCTTTGACCTTTGTATACTATTAGAAACCTTTAGCAATTTCAAATTAAAGTTGGCAAAAATAAGTTAGGAAAACAAGAAGGCCATGGTTACTCTTTTTAAAAAATATTTTATTGATTTATTATTTTTTTTAGACAGAGGGGAAGGGAGGGAGAAAGAGAGTGAGAGAAATATAAATGTTGCCTCTCCCACACCATGTACTGGGGACCTGGCCTGCAACCCAGGCATGTGCCCTGACTGGGAATCAAACGGGCAACCCTGTGGTTGGCAGGCTGGCACTCAATCTACTGAGCCACACCAGCCAGGGTGGCCATGGTTACTCTTTTACAACAGGACAGTAGTTCATATAGTTTAGGGTTAAACAAAATTTTTTTTTAGTATAAAAATAATAAAATCCCAAAGCTACATGATCAATTAGAAATTTCATTCCAGGAACTTTAAAAAAAGATTGTGATAAATTTATTGTTTGATTATACAACATATTTTTCACCTTTAAAAACATTTTTACTTCATATCCAATTCGTAACTTACTCATCATTCCAGCTATTAATGAGAAGTGTTTTTTCTGGGAACCACTATATAATTACATTGTGAAATGAATCCCCTGTCCATAGGTCACATTTTACTCACATCTGAGGGCTGGCAGGTAACCCTTTGATCGTCCATATGTATCCCACTTGAAACCACAAGCTTCTACATCACTATGGCTACCATGGACCAGGTTAGTATTCCTGGATGGATTAATACTGTAGATAGCTGCTATTTAATGAGCACCTATTATGTGTCAGGCTGCGTGCTAGATAGTTTAGAAACATTTCCAATTAGCTTTAAATATTTAGTATGTTTTTCTAGTAAATATGCAAGAAAATTAAAACTTGGGGAAGTTATGTAGTTTGCCAAGAATGCGAAGCTATTAAGTGGCAATCCTTATAAATGGGACTGAAATACAAATCTCATCCCTAAACCCAGGGTATTTCTACTATAAGTTACTGTGTACAGAATGAAATAGTCACCAGGAGTGCAACAGGTAGAAATAGCCTATTTCATGCTTCAAATATTGTGACATTAATTTTTGGTAAATCATTACACGGCAGTCATTTCTTTTATTATTAATTTATAATATTACTATTAGGTTTCTGGCTGTGTGACTGATAGAACAATATGTATGAGAAAAAATCATTCAGTTTAAATATGTTTCAATATGTTGAACTTATGGTACTTGTAAGATATCCAGTTTGCTTTCTAAAATTCAGCGTCAAGGAAGTTATGTAAATAATCAATAGCCAGGGGCACTGAAGGGATCGTGTCTTTTGACTGTCCTCTCAATGTAAACACAGAAATTCAAAGATGGTCTTTTTCATGTCCTTTAAGTGTCAGAGGGAATTACCATAAAGGGATGAACTTAATGATTTTCAAAGCTGCCAGCTTGAATCTTAAGGAAATTCTGCAGGAAGACAATGCCTAGTAACACTTTCAATTGTTTATGACTTATACAAATGGTGGATAATTCATTCTTAGGAGATTATTATTATATCTGTATTGTTTCTGTTGTGTGAAGGTACACGTCTCGTTTCTTGTGATTTGTAGCTCTATGACCTTGTGAACAGAAGCCCTTGTCCACAGGCAACTGTGCAGTAAAAGAACATTAGCCAAGATTAAAGATAAGGAGAGAATTCTAGAAGCAGCAAGGGATAAGGGGACAGTCACCTACAAAGGAGTTCCCATCAGACTGTCAGCTGATTTCTCAAAAGAGACCTTGCAGGCAAGAAGGGGCTGGAAAGAAGTATTTGAAGTCTTGAAAGGCAAGGACCTACATCCAAGATTGCTCTATCCAGCAAAGCTGTCATTTAGAATGGAAGGGAAGATAAAGTGCTTCTCAGATAAGGTCAAGTTCAAGGAGTTCATCATCACCAAGCCCTTATTATATGAAATGTTAAAGGGACTTATCTAAGAAAAAGAAGATAAAAATATGACAGTAAAAAGACAGCAAAATCACAGCTATTAACAACCACACCTAAAACAAAAGCAAACTAAGCAAAGAACTAGAACAGGAACAGAACCACAGAAATGGAGATCACATGAAGGGTTATCAACAGGGGAGTGGGAGGAGGAGAGAGGGGGAAAAGGTGCAGAGAATAAGTAGCATAGACAGTAGGTAGAAAATAGACAGGGGGAGGGCAAGGATAGTGTGGGAAATGTAGAAGCTAAAGAACTTATGACACATGGATGTGAACTAAAGGGGGGGAATGTGGGTGGGAGGGGGTGTGCAGGGTGGAGGGAAATGATGGGGGAGAAATGGGACAACTGTAATAGCATAATCAATAAAATATATTAAAAGAAAATATGTATGCAATAGGATTTCTTTTGATGGTAACAAAAAGGTGAACTAGTTATATTTTCCTGAGTTACCAACAGGTAGAGCACAGAATCTACACAGTTGTATAAATTGTCCTTAAACCCTGAGTTAAACACAAGTAAACAAATAATTTTTATTATAACTATCCTAAAACATGTGTATAAGCCACTTTTTGACCTATGTTTTAATATAGTTCACATATATAGCTCATATATCTAAATAATTTTTAAATGTTGGAGACTTTTCAACTCTATGGAAGACCAATTTTATCATAATAAAGATTTTTGACTCTTGTGTTTAAAAATTAACACTTTTAATTTAAATGTTTTTTCCTTTTCACCACAGCAAATACATATCCAGTTATCAACTTTCATCCTGACTTACAGCATGACTTCCTTAACAAGTTAATTTGAAGGTCATTGATGTTTAGCTTTCCAAGTATTTCAATCCCATTGGGTGTTGTACATTGTAACAGAAGTTTAATGTAAGATGATAAAAGCTTTGTATAAAATTACTGGCAATTTTACATGGCAGAAAATATATTATATTAAATACAATGGTTTAATGTTTTCCATGTCTTAATCTACACGTTAAATGTGAAATGTCACATTTCAGATGGCATTTTTATTATTTATTTTTATTTTTTTTCTTTTAGATTTTATTTATTTATCTTCAGAGGGGAAGGGAAGGAGAGAGGGAGAGAAACATCAATGTGCGGTTGCCTCTTGTATGTCCCCTGCCGGGAACTGGCCTGGCAACCCAGGCGTGTGCCCTGACTGGGAATCGAACCGCGATCCTTCGGTTCGCAGGCCCGCGCTCAATCCACTGAGCTGCACCAGCCAGGGCCTCAGATGGCATTTTTAAAACATTCTCTTGAAATAGAAAACCTAGCAAGTACATGTGATATGAAATATTCAAAATGAAAATTCCCTGTGAATGACTTTTGACTGGGTGGCTGTCCCAGCAGCAGAATGTGTGGTTTGTAGAACTTAACACATCATTAATATCCTCCTATGGTAAATGAGCTCAATCCTGCTAAAAATTATCTTGAAGTATTTAAAGCACTTGGGTTTCACACTTTCTGGGTCATAGACTCCTTTAAGTTTCTGACAACCCCATTCCCTTACACAGGTGCCACCCAATGTACAATGGTGAAGGTATCCAGGTTGCCTGAAGACTGCAGACCATCAGGGTGAATGTTGATGTGTCTGAATGGGGGTACAGACATCTTATTGGGGTACTTTCAGCTTTTGCATCTACGAATCACATTTGGGTACATCCATGCTATATCATACCATGGTAGTTTCAGCTACAAAAGGCAAAAGAGTCTCCTGAAAAAAATAAGCACCCTGAATCTGCTGCATGGGGCTGGCCATATTTAACCCCTCCTTCTTCATTTTTTTTCTCATGCCAGTTTTCTGGAAGAAGTATAGAAACAAATTTCTTTTATGTTTGCAGAATATATGATAGGCTTTCTGATGGTAACCTGATGGTAGTGCATTTTTAGTTACATCACTCTACTGAGACCAAGTGAGCTTTAATTTTATCTTAAAGAACAAAGGAATGGGGAAGCAAATGTATTGCCATCAAATAAAATAATTTGTATTTAAATTTAAGAAAACACTGAGAATGTTATTGTAAGTGAAATAAGCCAGGCAGCAAAAGACAAATACCATATGATCTCACTTATAAGATGAACCTAATGAATAAAACAAACACACACACAAACTAGAACCAGAGGCATGGAAACAAGGAATGGATTGACAGTGACCAAAGGGGAGGAAGTAGGGAGAAAAAGGTGGCAGAAGGGGAAGGGAATAACCAAGGAACATGTCTGAATGACCCATGACATTGACAGCAGTGTGGGGATTGACTGTGGGAGTGAGGGGTGGGCTGGGCACAGGAGGGCAAAGGGGGAAATTTTGGGACAACTGTAATAGACCAACAATAAAATAGACTAATCACAACACATTGAAGTGAGAAACTAAAAGATAATTTTTATTGCATTAAATTTTTATTGTATCAGGTTAAGAACAGTTAACATGAGATCTATCCTCTTAGCAAACGTTCAAGTGCATGACACAGTACTGACATTCACTGGAGGTGCAGGCTGTACCGAAGGCATCTAGAGGTTCACTCCTCCTGCTCAGCTGACACTTCACACTGTTGATGGAGCTCCCCGTTGCCTCTCCCCGTAGTCCCTGGCAGCTACCATCCCATTCTTTGATTTTATGAATTTGTCTAGTTTTGAACTCATTCACCCAAAGTTCAAGTAAAAATTTTTAAAGCAATAAAAAAAATTTTAGAATGATATGAATAAAGTTATATTAATAAGAGAAGATCCAATGTTTGTAGTTTTATTTTAATGTAATCTGATAGCTCAATATGGATGTCTTTATCACTCAATAAGTTATGGAGAACACAACTACTTTGGCTGAAAACTACTTCCCTAAGTCAGTTAGGATTATTTTGCAAATGTTTATTAAGGGATACTGTTCCAGCTTTCATGTGACTTACTCCTGTACTTTGATAAACTATGCATACATTAATAATTACTGTAGTACAAAACAGTAAATCCACTACCCTCTCAGTTTACTTATGAGACATACCTATAAAATTAGGTGGATTGTTAAATTGGGAAAATAAAAAATAACAAAAGAACTGTAGCATGTGCACTATACACTGTGTTTTAATATGTGAACTATCTTTTATTTGGAATCATTTATTGATAAAAAATTCAGGCGAAAGTAGAATTTCAACATATTCGATAATGTAATCATTATTAAATGTTAAGGGCATTACCAATTACATTACCCAGTATTTTCTGGTTTTTTAGCTGAGGTCCATGGTTAAATCTTCAGAGGATCTGTAAGCAACCTGAAATGTTAATAAAAACTTTTATGTCTGTGTATATGTACATTTTTTCTGAGAAGCAATCCTTAGTTTTTATTAGTTTGTAAAACGTATCTGTGACTCAGAAAGTTAAGGGTGCCACATTATCTGTCCTGATTATTCAATGTAAATTAAAAAACAAATAAATCTAAAACATTGTAGTGATTATTCCTAGAGTTGGCATGAAATAAAACTAGAATATGTTTATTCTGGAAAGAAATTACTGAAATGTTCAGTTTTCTACTATCCAAATAACCCTAGTGAAGAGAAACAGAAATCAAAGATGATGACATTGATTTAAAGTGATGCTCTCTAGTGGAAAGATCCTCATTAAGAATGAATACAATTTCCCAATATTTCATGCAATCTCTATTTCTATTGGAGTTAGCTTTTTCTTCCCACTGTAATTCATCTTGTGCTAATCTTTAAACAACCTGTATCATCTAGTATGTATATGTATATGTGAAATCAATAATAATAATTATTTAGGTGGATATTGTCCTTTATTTGTTGTATTCTGAAAACATGCAATAAATCACTCCCCAAAAAACCACTTTTATGCAAAATTTTCTCAGAGTCTGATTTCTAGGAACCTCAAGTAAGTCTTTATTAGGGAATAAATTATTGAGAATATATAGTGTGTATTAAAAATGTGCTAAAAAATACAGTTACATAGTAACTATATTCAAAAAGGCATGTGTCTCCTCTTAGTATTTAACCAAACTCAATTTACTGACTAGTTAATCATGACAATGGTAGGAATTGTCCCTGGATCAGACTCTTTCATTGTTACTGTGATTTCTACAAAGTGTTTTCTCTTTAATACTATGTACTTGTTTGTGATGGATAGTTTAAGACCACTTCTTGCTCCAGTATAATACACAGAATTCTCTCTTTTATTTTTCAATTCTTTAGAAAAAAGTTTCTTAATAATATTCTTTGTTTAATAAATGCTATTTCATGTAAAAGTCTGATTTATTCATAAAATACACTAGCTTCTGTTTACGTGTTAGTTGAACTTTTAGTTGGGTTTCATGTTGTAATGAACTACTAATTTTTGCTTTAACCCTTGACCAAATTCTAACTTTAGATCGCCCAAATTTATTCTTTCTTAGAATCCATCAGTGAATAAAAATGTGGCACTGTTTAATCCTCTTTTTAAAGGCAAAGTTTAGTGGTATTACACAGTGGTAATAAACCTATTTGGAAAATGAAACTGATTGTGAAAAACATGTTACAAATTTGTTTTAGGCTAATGCCTATTTTAAAAGTGAGAACTTTAAAACTGCATCATGCAGATCCATTTTGAACTTTGTTTATAGGAGGGTGAAATAATCCAGTTCTGTGAGCCAGGGACTATGTAATTTAGTCTCTTAGCCATGCTGGTCCATATTTGTCTCATTAACAGAGTAAGGAAATTGGACTACGTCATTTTCACGGGTGCTGCGGCTCTGTGATTCCACAATTTGCCTTTTTTATTTTTTGCTTCATGAGTGTGACTCCAATGTTTATTGACAAAAACATATCAAAGATACAGCCCCATGTATAGGACATTTAGCTGTAATAAATAATTAATTGAATAAATGAATAAAGGGTATTTTGAAAAGGAATCAATATAAGTTATGCCTCTCTGTCTCTGAATTTGCTCTTCCTTCTGCTTCTAATTTCTTTCCTCAGTCCTTCACATGGCAGACTCTTTATCAATTTTATTGCAGATCAAATATCACTTTCTCTCTGTTGTCCTTTTGATCGCCTGTCCCTAAGAAGTAGTGGAAACCTTTATAAAAGTCCAGCTTATCGCCTGAGAAATAGGTTTGTAAAACCTATTTGTTTTGAGAAAATTTATTTTCCCAGGAGATTTATTTGGGAAAAGTTTTATAGTGACCCTATTAATTATAAACATTATTTTGACATAATGAATTAAATAGTGTATTGGAAGGAACTGAGCCTTCAGATGTAATGAGTTTAGTTGACTAAAAGAGTGTTCGTTTGGGATTAAGTAATAACTACAGATGTTGAGATTACTGCTTGAAATTATGTGCTGATTCAAGGAGTTTAAGTGTTGAAAGCATTTGATTATTAAATGCTATAAAAATAAAAAGTGATTGATTCAATTATTTTTTGGTCAAACATGTAGCATTAATAAAAAAGATTGATATATCAGTTGAGGCTCTATTAAAGTAGTAAGTTTACCCTGTAAAACAGAATCAGTCACTGTGACAGAGTTAGGATCATCTAGACTGGGAATTTCCTTGTTTTTGAACATTTTGGCAGTTTTGGGGAGTGCTGACAAGGAATTTTGTAGAATCTTTCTCAGTTTGGGTTGGTCTAATGGTTTTCTCGTAGTTAGACTATACTTATGTGTTTGTTTTTTTTAAAAAAATTAGAATTTTGCATTTTGTTCATCGTGATGGGCCATCACTCTATATAATTATCTGAGATTATGTTATACAAATTATTGATAGGAAGATTTTATTTTTTGCCTTTTTTCTTCTTCATTTTGTTATTTTGATAGGAGAGTTTTTGTTTATAAATTTATTTGTTTAGTATCTGCTTTGCAACACAGCAGAAGGTCAGATCCATGGAAGCAATGATTTTGCTATCTTGTCCATCACTCTGTTTCTAGAGTCTTAAAGAGTGAGGACATCTAACAGG
Organism: Glossophaga mutica; assembly: GCA_039655065.1. Lineage (NCBI taxonomy): Eukaryota > Metazoa > Chordata > Mammalia > Chiroptera > Phyllostomidae > Glossophaga > Glossophaga mutica. Next base: position 39,715,212 of record CM077306.1, on the reverse strand, counting down.
AGTCAGGGAGTGTGATGGACATTTGTTGAGTGAGTAAATAAATGAGTGACGGTATATTCTGTGTAGGTAGCTGAATCCCATCTCCACTCCATTTGAATGCTGTGGCCGATATATTGAGTAACATATTAAGGCAAGATCTGTACACTTGGGTATAATATTTAGAACAAGTCACCCTTTGGACTACAAACTAATATAAGTCAATAGACAGTAGTTGAGATTAATCAGTTACTGGGGTACACTAATTTAAGGGTGGTCTTAGATTGGAGGATTCTCTAAATCAAATCAAGGAGATCTGAGTTTACTTATATCCAGTCATGGAGACCACTGTATATCCTTTCGGAGGTGTATTTTCTAACCAGAACAATGAAAACAGAGGGAACTTAATACTAGAAATTGGCAATAGAGATGTTAGAAGTTTGAAAAGCAAAAATAAGGGGTTGAAAATAAGGAATAGCACATGATGCTACTCCATAAAACTGGAGAAGCAACAGAGAAAACTTCACTACCTGTGGCCCATGACCCCTGTGCCACTTAGGCTGTTGCTCCTGGAGCTGAGCTGCCAGTGTGAGAACTTGGAATTCTGCATTTGCTGGTTGCTGTTTCTGCTTCCACTGTAGTCACTGCTAGAGGCAGAGCTACAGTCTCTGGAGCTGGAGGAATAGCCTCTTCTGTCTCCCCACCTTTCAATCTTCTTTCAGTGCCTCTATTGACAAGTGACTCACAGGGAGTCATATCTGCAAAGGGAATCTAGGCAATGTATTTATAGGCATCCCATGACAGGAATAGAGAGAGGGCTTGGTTGAAAGACACCAGTCACAATGAGCAGATAGATTTTATGCTATCATCAGGTCAGTAAACTTTCTCTGAAAAACTATTATAGCCTTAGCTGGTGTGGCTCAGTGGATTGAATGCTGGCCTGCAAACCAAAGGATCACTGGTTCGGTTCCCAGTCAGGACACATGCCTGGGTTGCGGGCCAGGTCCCCTGTAGGGGGCATGTGAGAGGCAACCACACATTGATGTTTCTCTCCCTCTCTCCCTCTCTTCCCCTCTCTAAAATAAATAAATAAAATCTTTAAAAAAGGGAAAAGAAAAGCTATTTTAGAGAAGATATACAAAATGTGAACAAGGCATTGGGCTAAATGTTTGGGAAAACCAAAATGTATAAGATATAAGCCCTGGTTGCTATAGGAGTTACTATAGTGGGAATAGATGCATTTATATTAAAAAAATATGCAAGGCAGGTAGTAACAAGTATCCTACCAGTAGTATAAACAAAGTAGTAATTCAAGACAAAGAGAAAGTTATTAACTTTAATTGGTGAGAACTCTGGTTAAAAGGATTGAACTATGTAACTTAGTTGGCTTGGTTCAAATTTTGGTTCTACTATTTCTTTTCAATGTAACCTCAAGCAAGATTTTTAATATCTTTGTTTTTCACTTCTCTCTTCTGTGAAATAAGAATAATGATCAAAATAATAGCACCAACTTCAACATATTATGAGAGTATGATGGAGTCACTTTTATAAAGCTGAAAGTAAAATATTACACAGTTCTGGGACCAAATAAGGGCTTATAAATGTTTATTAGTTTCTTGTAAATGTTTTTATTATGAGAAAAGAAAAGAAGATGACTTGGGTATTTTCCCATGATCTCTGTACTTCTAGAATGGCCTTTGGACATGGTGCTTTGATTATTATACACAAGTATTGTACTTTTCTGGAAAGGTATATATTTGTAGTGGAAAATGAGATTTTACAAATCATAAATCCATTGGCATTTAATAGAAAATTTATTATTAGATTAGTGATTTTGTTTTAACACAAAATCTTACATGTTTTAAAAATTCAACTCTGGTTGCTCTCAGTGCATTCAATATTGGAGATATCTGATGAGTTTGTTAAAGAGTAGATAAAATTGCTGCCAAATTGTTCCTTTGTTTGTTATGAAGGCATAGAATTTTAGACATATATGAGCTCTTAAACACTGTGTTGTTTAGCTTTACTCTCCGCATCCAAAGCTTGGGAAGGTGAAGAGGCATGCTTACTTGCTAACAGCTACGTAGCTAGGCATCAACAAGTCTGAGAATAAATGAGGTCTTTCCTCTTCCGTAACTGTGGGTTTTCTACTTTTTAATCTTCTCACTTACTGCTCATACTTCTTTTTTTTTTAAAAAAAAATCCACATTGGAAATGTTTCTTTAATTATGTCTTTACTATGAGGTTTAGTTTGTTTACTAGTCATTTCTCACAACTCTGCTTGGTAAAAATTGTTTTGCTTTCCCTTATTTCAGTGTGGGCCTGTGCTTTTTATATAAAACTTTTAATAGCTTTTTTTTATTGTTGTTTGAATGCAGTTGTCTCCATTTTCCCAAAACAGTTAGCCTAGTCTCTGCATTAAAAAGTTTAGCAATTCATGCAGAGGTTTATTGTGTTTTTTAAAAATATTGTTGTCTACATGGGAATTATGCCCAATTAATGATTTATTTATATTTTTCAACATAATTACAATAAAAAAATTGTAAAAGCTCTCATATTTCAGCTAACCTGAATCTTAAATTTTAAACTCAGCAGCCAGTCACAGAAATTGGTAGTGCTATTGGAAATGTAAATGAAGAAATATATCCATTCCATATAGGCAAATTAATGTTAAAAAAATTGAATTTGAATGTCACCCATTTTTTAATGGTAATCAGGAAAAACAACTTTCATCGACTTGGGACAGCATTTATAAGCAGGAATTTTTTTGCTATTTTAATTATGAAACATAAGTGAAAAAACAATGTCACTTAAGGCTTAAATTTACTTAGCCTATGCTGAAATATATTATTAGCACAACAATGAAATAATACTTTTTGAGGGGAATGGAAATTAAGCACAGACAATTATAGACAGGGTTAGTTAATAACTCAAGCATCCTTCTCCTCTATTGTACCTCCAAGAATACTTTCCTTATTGACACTCTTAGGAATTGTAAGGATCCATTCTTTGTGACACTCTCCTACTTTTGAATTACCTCCAGCATATTTTTTTTTTACTTTTAAAAATTTTTTATTTATTTTTTTAATCAGTATTTTTTTAATTGTTGATATTGTACAGTTTTCTGTCTTTTACCCCGCCCCCAGCCCACCACCCCAACCTTCCCCACCTTCCTCCCATTTCCAACCCCCATAGTTTTTGTCTGTGTGTCCTTTATACTTGTTGCTCTAAACCGTTCCCCTTTTCCCCTAAAATTCCCTCCCCTCCCCCTCTGGTCACTGTCAGACTGTTCTCAAATTCAGTGTCATTGTTTATATTATGCTTGTTTGTTTGTTTTGTTGATTAGGTTCCTGTTAAAGGTGAGATCATATGGTATTTGTCTTTCACTGCCTGGCTTATTTTGCTTAGCATGATGCTCTCCAATTCCATCCATGCTGTCGAAAAGGGTAGGAGCTCCTTCTTTCTTTCTGCTGCATAGAATTCCATTGTGTAAATGTACCACAGTTTTTTGATCCATTCATTAACTGATGGGCACCTAGGTTGCTTCCAGCACTTGGCTATTGTAAATTGTGCTGCTATGAACATAGGGGTGCATAGGTTCTTTTGGATTGGTGTTTCAGGGTTCTTAAGGTATAATCCAAGCAGTGGAATTGTCCAGCATATTTTTTATTTACTGCCCCTGCTTTCCTCAGACTGGGAGATCATGGACATTCATTCATTCATCCACCCATCCATCCATCCATTCACTCATTCACCAATCTACCCATCCATTCAACCATTCATCTATTTATTTTTGTATTCAGAAGATATTTTTTGAATGCCTACAATAGACAGACCACTTGAGGCTGATTATGAACACATTGTGTTTGCAGTCTCTTATAACTTACAAAATAGGTCCCAGGAAATAAATATGGGAATATCTTTCAAGTCAGTCCATTATACACTACCTATATGTCCTACAGATCCAGTCTTAAGAACAAGAGTAGACTCCATATTTCCTGAGATACTCACATGCTGAGCTTCACCTCTACCCTCTGTGGTTAGTACTCTCTTCAAACCACATGGAGGAAGCTGTTCAAATCCACAAACACCTGTGGCATCTAAAATTCAAAACATAAACACTAGCTACAGAAAGCTTTTTGATATGAGAAACCAAAATAATTCATTGTATTATAAACCTCGATTATGCCCTTCATTCTTACCATTCTTATGTATCCATTTGCCCTAAGAGCCAGAGGTTAAAGAATTTATACCGAAATACATTGAACATTTCTCTATCAATTCCTAACCTTTTCCTGCTGTATATACAATATACAAGTGAAGGTGTCCAGTAGGCATTTGAACATAGGAGTCAAGTTCAGAAGCGTATTCTAGACCAGCTATTACATAAAAGAATTGCCAGAGTATAGGTGGTATTTAAATCCACATGACCAAAAAAGATAACCTAGGGCATGAGTGTAGATAAAAAAGTTAGAGAATAAAGACTGACTCTGAAGCCTCTCTTTACTTAGCAATAGAGAGATGAGAAAAAGTCAACAAAAGGAATTGAGAAGAAGCAACCAGTGAACTAGGAGAAAAACTATGGGAATGCAGCGTCTTAGAATCCAAGAGAAGAACATCGTCCAAGGAGACAGGAATGATAAACGTTGCCAAATGTTGCTGTTCTATCAGGTATAGTGGAGAGAAACTGGTTCATTAAATTGTAATGAGGCCATTATATATCATTATATATCTTGGGAAGAACATTATTGTAAGTTTTAAACAACACATGTCTGTTTAACATATACATCTTCACTTGTACATTTAATAGGTATGAAAAACTCAACTAGTTCAAAATTGAAATCTTAATCTGTCCTTTCAAATGTCTCTTTCCACCATCTTCTCCATTTAAAATATTGTACCTTCATCTTGCAACTGTTTAAGCCAAAAACCTTGAGGTAATTCTTGACTTTTTAATTTCTTTTATATTCACATCCAACCTATCAGCAAAACCTGTCTGCTTTACCTTCAAAATACATCTAGAATCCAACTACTTTTCATAACAGCTTTGATCTAGATTATTTTAATACTTTTATACTGTCTTCCACAAATTTCCTTTGCTCTTACATTTAACCCAGTTAAGACATGTCAGAACATGCCACTTTCTGTTCAATATCTGTCAGTGGTTTCTAAACTTTTTAGTCTACCTAAATCACCCTAAATTTTATTTCCCAGGTTTCATTGTCATGGGACCACATCTCTAAGAAATGTTTCTGTGGATAACTCATTTCCACAGAATGAGCTATGACCTCAACAAATCTTTTTGTTTTCTTCAAATATTCTTGCCAGGAGAACCTCTTTAAATGTTGTTATAATCATTGTGTACCATAGATTGTGGACTTGAGCTATTACAGTTAAGATTTTGCGTCAAAGAACAAGCCCTGTGTCTTAGAGGAAGCTGCATTAACACAGTTTGTTTTTATCTGGTTAGGTTACAGATTCAAGTAATATGAAGAAGAAATATATTTTTTTTCAAAAGAAAATAAAAACCACATCACATGTTTGCTGGAAGGCAGTTGCCTTTTTCCAATTTGTTATAAGAAGTATTTAACTTTTTGCCCAATGTGCTTTAAGTTTCTTGTAGCCCAAATTTATGCTCAATATTCCCTTAACAACAGTTTGAAATAGATTTAGAAATGTAGTTTTTCCCTAACAAATGATTCAGAGTTATGTTAATTTCATTTATGAATGCAACTGTAAAGAAATCATTAGGTACAACTTAAATGGTGTATTTAAAAATAGAGGCACTATCTAGCTCATTAGATTCCACATATGAGAGAAATCATATGGTATTTGTCTTTCTCTGAACAAACTGAACTAACAAGGAGAATGGGGGCAGACTCAGATAGAGAGCCAGATGCCAGCTAGTAGGGGGAGGTTGGGGTTGGAGGAATTGAGCAAAAAGGAAAAAGGATTCATGGACATGGACAACAGTGTGGGGATTGCTGAGAGAAGGAAGTATAAGGGGACTAAAGGGTAATGGAAAAATGCAATAAATATTTTTTAAAAATTATGCCCAGAAAAAAAAGGAAGACAAAGAAGTCAAAGGTGCACCCAGATGCCAGAAGCTTAATAACCAGGATGGTCAATTAAATAAAGAAGGAGAGACTGCTTGGCGAAGGAAGACAATGAGCTCAGTCTCAGACATACTCAGTCGAAAGTAATGGTACAATCACCACATGGAATTGGAGGAAATTAGATATTTGAACCTGAAATTTGGATTTGGTTTGAGACTTGGCTGGAAATGTTGATTTGGGAATGACTATTACAGATATGGAGGGAAAATATGTAAAGGTAAAAAAGTAGAAGCTTAAGAAATGGGCCTTAAAAATTCATCAGATGATGGAGGGGAGGGAAAGAAGGACATCATCAGGGACAAAGAAGAAATGGAATGGAAAAGAAGAAATGAACCAAGTACCACATTCAGACAGGGTAAATGGATTTCATTTCATGTGCCAATTCTGATTAACTGGCAGTAGCTGCCTGGGTGTTGTGTTTAGGAGGACTCCAAGGCCAAGTCCAAGTTCAATGAATTGATGTCACCCTGGGCACTGGAGGAAGACCTGATAGTATGGCTTACAGTTACCTATCACCAAAAGATGAAAAATAAAAATAAAAACAGGCATTGTATAGTATATTCACTACTATTAAACATTTGAAAAATTATAAGAACCAGAAAGTTATATAATTTGAAATTTAAGAGAAATAATTATATTATTTTAAAGTTAATTTTAAATGACAATTTTATTTCAAATATTTATTTATTCAGTCACATTATTAATAATAGACTAAATACATAATCTTGTTTATAGTTTCTACTTTGGAAGACTTAATTACAGGTGGAGAAATGAGTTCCCTAAATATTTCACACAAGAATATTTGTAACTGCAAACAATGCTAAGACATGCTTTGCTTTTAATGTGTTATCTGTTGTTGCCACTTCTTGTTTTAGTGTTTGGAAACATGAGCTGTGGATATATATATTGAATATATACTGAATATATATATATATATATATATATATATATATATATATGTATGTATTCAAATAAGTAATTATAGTACGTAAGACCTGGTTGTGTTTTTATAGGCAGCATTTTATAACATTCCACTTGACATTTGAGTTTAAGTTCACCAACTGAGAAATTGATATAGAAAGATAAGGTCTTATTTCAGTGCTCCACCCAAAGCAGCTGATGATTACATTTCAAAAGATTTCCTCTGCTGATTTTCCACTGCCTTCACAAGAGCTGTGAAGCACTTGGGATGAGACACTGTTTCCTTTAGTTACGGGAAGTGTTGCCAAGTTGGGGCTTCTATACTTACCATGACATTTTGCTTCAGAAAGATAGGAGAAAGAAAAATAACCAAAACTTTTGGCAAAAGCTTTTTGTATAATTATGAAATGGTTACCTGAAAAATGGTGTGTCCTAGGAGAATACAAGGGTGAAAACACAATAGTTATGTTAATCATTGTTCTTAGATATTCTGGGCACTTTAAAAAAACTAAATAAATGTCTAATTTAATTTAAAATGCTATTATTAATAATACTACTTGTAATAAATTGTCACTAAAAATTTGAGATTAAATGTTAAGTTACGGCTTTCAAAGAATAAGGCAGTGCTCATTCAGTCAACTGACCACTCTTGATTTCAGCACCATTTGAGAGAGCCCAAGGGAAGTCACTCAAGAGAGCAAAATTTTCATTGCAACAAAGTTAAATTTCTCCCATTTGAATTCTTCTCTATTTGTCCTAAATATGCATAGAAATATTTCGTTGCTTCAGGAACAACTTCTACACAGAATTCACAGAACCAAGGCTAGTGTTTCCTTTGTTTCGCTGTGCGCATGTTTTGTTAGCACATGTCAACACTATGTGCTCACATCTTTCCACCTAGGAAGCCATTTGGGTTTAATTTTGGGGTTTCCAAAAACCAAATTGGGAAATGACAGACATTTTTTCTCACAAGGGATTAACGAGATAAGAGATGACATTTTAAATAGAGATTCAACTCATATATTTTATTTTTATAGTGACACGAATAACACTTTTACCTTTACTATAATTACTAAAATACAAACATAAGGGCTAAAAGGAGACAATTGTGGATTTAAACGGATATACTTATTTACACTCCAGATCATCTCAGGTTGTGAAAAAATGGAATAAGATCTACATAAGGATAAGACCAGACTTTCTTGAATACAACTGGGAATAATAGTAAAATATAAGTGCTTTTAAGGAAACCAAATGAATAGAAATATATGAAGATAAAATAAAATTAATGTGCTGAATTACTTAATGCTTAACATGCTCAAAAACTTATTTTTTAACTTCTCCTATAGTATGTTATCATGCAGAAAGAGTAAAATAGCATTTAAATCACAAAAACATTAAGACAGAGAAATGATTGTTAATCAAGAACCAGTAGAAACTGTTTCAGCCATTGGTTTGATGAATGATCTCTTTGACTGGAGATGAGGTACCTGAAGAATCTGAAACATCACTAAAAATAAAAATTGCCAGTTTACAAAGATATCATTTATAAAGGAAAAAATGAAAAATTGTTGACCCAGATCCACATGTAAAATTATTTTAGCTTTTTTAAAAAAAAAAAATTGTTCATTTATCTTTAAAGAAGGGAAGGGAGGGGGAAAGAAAGGGAGAGAGATATCAGCGTGTAGTTGCCTTTCATGCACTGACCACTGGGGACCTGGCCTGCAACCGAGGCATGTGCCCTGACTGGGAATCGAACCAGTGACCCTTTGGTTTGCAGTCCAGTGCTCAATCCACTGAGCCACACCAGCCAGGGCCCATTCTAGCTTTTTTTTTTTTCTTGGATAATATGTGAAATAGTGAACTTGAGTTTTCTAGAATATAAAAATGCCCCACAGAAAACAAAAATACTACATGCACTGAATGGAAAGAAAGAAAGACAAATTAAAGAAGGAAGAATTGCAATGAGAGGAGAAAGCCACACATAGCAAGAGAGAGAAATACAAGAAGAAGGAAAATGGGGTGAAGGGCTCCCAAGCGTGCAAGATGGAGAGTTCTCAGCAAAGGATTCAGGAGAAGACCAGCATGTAAGTGGAAAAGACAGAAGAGATCCAAGTAGTGTTGTTTATTTGTACTTTGCACTTCTGAAAGCAATTTTTCTCTGGTTGTGTTAGTAAAGATGGTGATGACAAGAGCCAACATTTCAAAGAATTTACTGTGCTAAGCATTTCACGTGTATTGTCTCTTGGAACACTTGAAATAACTAGAAGAGTTCACACATAAGTTAATTAATTAATGGTCAGAAAGATTAGAAAACTTTTGCTTGGTCACATGTCTGGTAAAGGTTTTATAAAGAGAGACTACACGTGGCTGATTTCCAACTCCAACACCTGGGTCCATATTATTTTTGCTCTGGTCTCTCCCCAAAGGCTCTTCAAAGCTGTTCTAAAAGGAACAATAACTTTAACCCACAGAGTATTTGGGCCAGGTGGCGGTGGTGGTTAGGAATGCTGCAGCACTCATGCTTCTAGCTTGGTTAAATCCAGGCCAAATGTTTCCATACCGCTTCTAAAGTATCCCTGAGCTTTATACCATAAAGGATACTTGTGAGTGGAAGGGGAGGAGAGACAACAAGGTACTCAACTTTTGCAAAATGAAGGGAGGAAGAAAGGAAAGCAAGGAGACAGGGAGAAAAAGACAAAGAAGAAAGAAGAAAATCAAGGCAGAGATGTTAAAGTCCAATGAAAGTCTAACATTTGGGGAATATTAATTAATTAATTAGCTATTGTCTTGCAAAAAGGAAGAGGCTTGCATAATTTAAGTTTGATACAAAGCACATAATTATGTGAGATTAAAAAAAGTCTGTGAAATAATAGCTAATACCTAACACTCATGTGAATTATCCTTCTAACATGTATTAACCAGTTTGAAGTAAATCAGTTCTATAAACTAAATTCTATTATTATTCCTACTTAACAGATGAGGAAACTGAATCTGAGAAAGGTAGGTGACAGCCACCAAAGTCCCACAGCTAAAAGTGGCTAAACTGGAATACAAACCTAGATTGTCTTCAGAGTCTACTTAAAATGTAACAATACAAATATTAATTAATGTCAGCAAATCTCTTTATTCCCTCCACTCAAGCATAGTAGCTTTGAGTAGGGACAGAACAACTCTTTTCAAATATTAATGTCTATACAAATCTCTGCCAGACCTTGCTGTAATGTGGATTCTGATTTGTAGATCTGAAGTGGAGCCCACGATTCTGAATGTCTAATAAGTTCTGTTAAAAGTGATTAAAGAAGATAATTTAGGTGATACAAATGAACTTCATTTAACACTTCATGAAACAGTGTGCCTGCTTGGGAGAACTGCAAAACAGGGCAAAAAGCAGGAAGTTTTTATAGGATAAAGAAAAAAGAACAAGGAAGAGACAAATATCTGACTGGCTGGGGCCACACAATCAACTTTACTTGGCATGAAAAGGAGGAAGGAAATAAGTACAGAGCGCAGAGCTGGCTTGGCTTCGGGGATTGGCTGACTGGATTACTGCATTTCTGGTCAAGCAGAGCATTTACAGGGGCTTGAAAGTTATCTAACTTTCAGTTTGTCTTGGTGGCAGCCCCAGGGAAGGAGTGGCTCCATCTTGGGCCTAGAAAGTTCTTTGGATAGTTTCCAAGTGACACTGATGTTGTTGGTTCACAGAGCGGGTCTGTACGTAGCAAAGGTTCCTGAAAGGAGTGGGGGAGGGGGAGATGTGAAATGACGGGGAGAATGGTCAGGATAGGTTCAAATCACCAGGGTCAGTTAAAACAAATGACTATTTATAGATCTTTAAAGATGAGGTAGTCTGAGAAGTTATCACACCAAATTAATTACTCAGCCATAAGAAAAGAGGAAATACTGCCATTTGTGACAACATGGATGGATCTTGAGAATATCATGCTATGGAATAAGACAAAAAACTAAGAATCATATGATTTCACTCATATATGGGATCTAAAACTACCTGAATGCACAAATGAACAAATAAAAGCAACAAATGAACAAATAAAAACAAGCAAAAATACTTCATAGACACACAATAGCATGGTGGTTACTAGAGGGAAGTGGGGTGAGGAGTCATAAAGGAGAAAGGATTCAAATATATGGTAACAGGACAAGACTTGACTTTGGGTGGTGGGGACACAATATAATGTGCAGATGATCTTAATAACCAATGTCACTCCGATAAATTTAATAGAAAATGAAATCACATTTGAAGAGACCTATGGCTTGGTTACACAGCAAGGCAGTGATGATGACCTGTTTGTTCTGCCACAGCAATTCTGAAGGATGTACCCACTCTCATTGTCTACTCTTAGTCATTAAGGAGGATTGATTATGCCTATTTTTAAAAAGGGATTTGAAGACTTTTTCTTCAACCTTCATTAAAATGTATACCTAGTGTGAAATGAGTTATAAACGAAAGGGCTTTGTATTTGTGAGCATTCTGAGAGAAACAGAGCCCATAGGAAATCTATCTATCTATCTATCTATCTATCTATCTATCTATCCATCTATCTATCATCTATTTATCATCTATCATCACCTACCAATACACATAATACATTAAACATACTCACATACACATATAAAAGCATTTATTATAAGGAAATGGCTTAGGCAATTTTAGAAGATGAGAAGTCCCAAGGTGGACAGTTGGTAAACTGGAGACCCAGGATTGTGATGGTATAATTTTCAGTCTGAAAGCCAACAGGATTGAGACCAAGAACTGATGTTTCAGTTTCAAAATCTGGAAGAAACTGATGTCCCAGCTGCAAGCAGTTAGGTAGGAGGAGTTTCCTCTTATTTATGGGCTGATCATATTTTTGTTCTATTAAGGTCTTCATCTGGTTGCATGAGGACTGAGTGTATCCAGAGGATAATCTGCTTTGCTCAGGGGACTAATTCAAATGTAAATTTCATCAAAAAGTACCCTTACAGACACACCTAGAATAATGTTTGACCACATATCTGAGCACCCCATAGCCTAGTCAAGTTAACACATAAAATTAACCATCATAGGCTTTGAAAACTTGACTTAATATATTAAAAAATAATTCATATATAAATATGACAGTTTTGTAGTCACAACTACATTTTGAATGAATAAAAGCTATGAAAACCCTGAGAAACCATAACTGGTCTAGATTTATAACTTTAGGTATCAGTCATGGAAATGCTTTTTTAAAAAAATATATTTTTATTTTAAAATTACAGTTGACATGCAATATTATATTAGTTTCAGGTATAAAACCCAGATTGGACATTTACATAACTTACAAAGTGATCACCCTGATAAGTCTAGTACCCATCTGACACTATCCATAGATATTATAATACTACTGACTATATTCCCTGTGCTGTATGTCACAACCCCATAACTATTTTGTAACAACTAATTTGTACTTCTTAATCCTTTCACCTTTTTCACCTAACGCCCCAACCCCACTCCCATCTGGCAACCATCAAAATGTGGAAATGCTGTTCTTATTTTCTAAGTGCCCAACAGGTTGTGTTGTGCATCAACTTCTAATGTGAGTATTAGGGTTATTATTATTTAATTGCCTCCTTTTGTGAAGAAAAATAAAATCAGCAATCTTGGTTTGATGAGTTGAACAACTTGGAACTATTATTTATAAGCTAGTAGCTATTTAAGTCTCAGTTCTACATCCAAACTTGTCGACCGTGGGAAAGCTGCTTTAACCTCTGAAATTGAAGTTTCTACCTCTGAAAACATGGACTACAAATAGGACGTTTCACTCATTGTGATGATTAATTGAAGTTAGAAGGCTCCTATCCCAGTGTCTGGCACTTAGCAAAATATCGGTAAATGCTAGCCACTATTGTTATCATTTCTAAAAATTTTTCTAAAATAAATCACTATTCTTATATTTAGCATGAATGGAATCTGCTGCCCTTAATGTGTTTCACGTTAGAATAAATTCCACATACAAGTTCTCAAAGAATAGGTGTCAGAATAAAACATATCAAGTTGTTATATTTTACTGTAAGATATTTTTGAAAAAAATTCTAGTGTTACAGTACTTTAAATGGATAGTTTATAACCACCTCGCATAAAATCTTATGTTAGTATACACTTGGCAATTTAACAGAATTTTATTTCTTGTGTGTAGAGTCTCTTATGGCTTACTCTCGCTATTAGTGATTTTACTTTGTTCTTTCCACTTCTGCAGGGAAAATCATGGTGATAAAATTAAAATGAATAAGGATATATAACTTAGAATAACTAGTGTTTGTCATTATTTAGCTATGGCTATTCTTGCTAAAGTACTCTGAAGATGAAGACTGTCAGTTTGTTGAAAAGAATGATTATCATGTCAAGCTCCTTGTGAAATACCTTGTAGATTATAATTAAAATGTTCAGCTAATAACATAAGTTTCTGCTCTTCTATTTAGCTTATCAGCTAAAAGAATATTGCTGAAGATATTTACTGACAAGAACTAATTCCCTTTGGAGTCTTAGTGATTTTCTCATGTAGCATTGAGGTTTTGTCAAAATGCCCTAAGACTCTGGGAACATTAGACAGTAACCTTATTTTTAATCAGTGATTTTCTAATTTAAAAGCAATTCTTATAAAAACAAAATTGTTTTATTTCTGTATCTACTAACTTGAAATTTAAGGAAAGACATTGCCGCTAATCCCTCAGGAAAAGAGCAGAGTGAAATATATACCCAAAGTAGCCATATGGTAGTGGACTGAAAAGTGGATTAAGAGCTAGTGGTTTCATATTCTAGTCAGCCTAGGCAGTTCTCTTACATTTTGAACTTAAATAAAAACTTATGTGCTTCAATTTACCCAATTTTAAATACATAGTTAAAAAAGTACACACTGAGAATGTGAACCTATCATCTTACTTATCTCAAATTCCTTGATTTAAAAGGAAAAATATATGTCTTATAAGGATGAAATTCCTAGACCAGCAAGGTGGCTGAGTTGGTTGTAGCATTGTCCCATGCACCAGCAGGCTGTGGGTTCTGTCCTCGATCAGGCACATACCTAAGGTTCCATCCCTGGTTGGGTAGTGCATGGGTCAGGGGCCAACTGATTGATGTTTCTCTTTCCCTCTCCCTTCCTCTCTCTCTAAAATCGATGAATATATCCTTGGGTGAGGATAAAAAAAGAAAAAGAATAAATCCCTAAAGATTTTAGAAGAAAGTCTCTGGTCCACAAATGTCAAAACCATTTGAAAAGAGGTGTGTATGTATTAATGAAGGAATTCACAGTTCTAAATTCATAAATTGATGTCTACTTGGGAGGATCCCTGTGGTTGTAGAATCAGTTCAGGTATGTCTCAAGGGCAGCAATACTAGAAGAGGGAGGATGGTCCTAGGACAAGGATACTAAACTGTATATATTCATGTGGAGAGCCCAAGCTAAATTCCCCTTCTATATCCGGTAAACTTCACGTAGGAAATAAAACAGAACATATAGAGAGGAAAGAGAGAATGTTTCAGCAACACTTGAAGCAATATCGGCTTTTGTGAGGGTGAGTCATGGAAGTTCATGGGGAGGTAAATAGCATAATTTGTCTCCTTAACATAATTGGATACAAACAACAGAACCGTCTCAGGGTGAGTGAAAGGGCATCCTTGGTGGGAATATAAAGCAGCAGGAAAAAAAGAACAAGTTATCCATCCTCAAAATGAAAAGATATTTGTTTAAGTTAAAATTAGCTACAGTCAGTTCACATTGCATGACTGTAAATCCAATGAATGTATACTGCATGACTCTTCTGCATTTTATGAAGTAAATATTACCATTATATATGTATGGTCATAGTTTATTTTCTTTATTTTTTATTCTTTTTATTGTATTTTTTCTATTATGATTTAGTCCCCTTATACCCTCCTCCCTCCACAATCATCACACTGTTTCCATGTCCACAAGTCCTTTTTCTTTTTGCTCAATCCCTCCACCACTAACCTCCCCTGACCCTGAGCTGTCAGCCTGCTCTCTATCTGTGAGTCTGTCTCTATTTTGCTTGTTAATTCACTTTGTTTATTAGAGTCCACATATGAGTGAAATCATATGGTATTTGTTCATAGTTTATTTTCTTTTGCTATGTCATGAACATAAAATAAGCTTTTTGGGTATTCTCTGTGTAGCTTTTCATTTGTCTTAAAACTTGAATTTCCCTTGATTCTCTTTTTCATTCATTGTACACAATCAGTCACTGTGATTTGTTCAAGGTTGCACATGTTACCTTTTGCTCATATACACAAAAAATCTCAAGATTGTTGTAAAATTTACATATAACAGAAGCTCATGTTTTTTATAGGTTTGGAATTATGAGGCTGTTAGACTGGAGAGACTATTGCAACTTCGCCATTATGAGAAAAATACGCGTGAAAAATAGAGCTAAGTTGTGGGAAGTGAGGCTGGGATGTGGAATCAATGCAATGCATGATGGTAGCATCACCGGTGCCCCTTATCAGTTTGTACCTACAGCTGTGCTTTTCATTCCCTCTCTGCTTGTGGCATTTTGGGTTGGGTTTCCTTTTGCTTGGAAGTGAGAGATTCCTGACATTAACATGATTCTCCATCATTCTTACTTTTGTTTAGGATTTTATCCCTTCTCTCACAGATTGCTCTGACGCCTCCCTACTGATCTCTCCTGCTGTAACATCTGCCATTAGTTCTGCCTGCCACACAGCTCTCAAAATGACCTGCCTAACACACAAACCTGACCTTGTTATGTCTCTGCTTATGTCTTTTCTGACTATAGAATAAAGGCCATAGTCTTTAACCTTGTGTGTGAACTTCTACAAGATAAAACCCCACCTAAGTCTATGACCTAATTTATCACCTTTCCCCCACTTCTCTCAATATTTGTGTATCAGCAGTATTGAAGAGAAAGTGTATTGAATGTATTTTTCTTACAAACACACTGCATTGGGTTTTAACAGCTTCACTTTACTCTTTCTTCTTCTCCTTCTTCTTGCACAGAATATCCTTTCATTATGCATGCTGCAGAGCCTAGCTAGTAGTATTCATTCTCCTTTTAAGAATCAAATTACACTTATTAAAATTCCCCTTACTTACCTCACATGGTTTTAAATTTGGGTGAAGTGTTCTTAACTTTTGCTTCAGAGCCTAATCATTATTTTTCTCGTATTTACTATATTCTATCGAAAGGTTGTGCTCATCTCTACTCAACCCCCTTTCTCTCGTCATCACCCAACTCACTTGTAAGAACATGTTTCATTTTTCTTAGAATCACTAGCATCTTGATACATTCTTGGTAACTAATGCCCAGTAAATGTTTATCGAACAAATGAATATGTAACAGAAAATCGCCACCTTGACACTTAGCTCTTCCATTACAAGACTCTGTAGTTGAACAGACCATGGAAATATATTCCCATTGAAAAAATATTACAGAGAATGCATATTTCAGTAGACATAATTTAAGATCAAAATAATTCTTTGTCAGGCTCAAAAACTATGACTGTAGCTTCTTCTTTCAACAACTGCAAAAACTGTGATATTTAATTCTGCAGAGAGAATTTAGTATACTGGCGCAGTTTGACAAAGGTTGAATTTGTACATCAACTAAAAACTAAGTTCATACAATCTTTCCTTGCAGATGAGTATCTCTTCAATATTCATCAATTAAAGTCAAATAGACACTTCTGTTTTCAATTAGCTAATGCATTGTATTAAAATTTCCTAATGCCATTATACTTTATGGACAGCCTAATGACTGCTATATATCTCAATTTTACAATAACAGGAAGAATAGGAGCCTATTCTAAATTTTATTTGATATTTATGTCTTTCTGTATGACTGCAAGGAGTGCTCTTTTCCCTATTGCTCCAGTAAGGATTTTCTTCCCTCTTCCTCTCTATTTCTTCTTCCTTTTTTTCACAGCAAACGCCAGTACTTCCCAGTCTCCCCACTTCTCCCAAATCCCTACCCATAATACATTCAATCCTTATTCTTTGCTTTATCTCAGCATTATTTCAGCACACTGCAGGTTAAGGTCCAATTTTGAAGGTCTAGCAGGATTTCTGGGTAAGGTGAAAGAGGGAGAAACCCTCTGTGGTGCTTGCTCCCTTCTGTCCGATGCTGCAACTCCACCCTGGTGCTCTATGTCTTTGCATTTTGATGCTTAGACGATTGTAGGTGAATTCATAAGACTCTGAAAGTCAACTGAAATCAAAAGAGCATCCCCCCCTCTGTTTTTCCCTTTCCTATCATAAGCTAGAAATTTAGTCCACATTCTCTGAAGCTAAGAAAAATAAAAATTCTCTTACCTCTGTGCTTTTTTCTAGTTGCTACCCTTTTCCCTCTTCATCACCTTCAAGAGCTTTCAATGCATAGATTACGATCTCCTCTCCTTTATCTTTCATTCATTCTTTCTCATTAATTTTATTGAGAGATGCAGCCTATGTAAAAAAATGCAGGAAACATACGTTCATTCTGAAGAGTAATTATAAAATGCCCCTGTTGCCCCCATCCAAGTCAACAATAAGATGCTGCCAAGCACCCTGTAAATGATGCCTCTGCAGTCACAGATACTGCTTTCCTTCTGAGAGTTATCCACTAGTGTGATTTTTTTGATAATAATTTTGTGACTTTTTACACTTTACTATTTTAGATACATAAAAACATGGCATAATTTGACCTATTTTTCTGTTTTCATACATATACAATCATAGAGTGTGGATGCTTTTTTACTCCATATAATGTTTGTGACATTCATCAGTTTGTCTTATATAGTATTATTTATTTTTACTTCTGTACATTTTACTAATGAGGAACAAGGAGAACGTTATGGTATCTTTTTCCTGCTTTGTATAAAAGAGTTTCTCTGGCTTATTCACCTAGGATAGATTTGCTAACTTATAGGGTATGTACACCTGCAACCTTCACAGATAAGAACAAACTGTTTTCCAAACTGGCTGTATGGATTTCAATCACAACACTCTATGAGAGCTGATGTTGCCCAATCCTCACCAGTACTAGTTATGGCCAGATTTTATACTTTTTGCAAATCAGCCTTTGAAAACTATCTTAATGGTCATCTAAATGTGCTCCGTTTCTTTCTCTTTGTTTTGATGATAGAATCCACAGAAATAAGAGACACAAAGCTAGTAAAGTGGGTTGAATGGTGACTGCCTCAAAAGATATGCCTACCCAGAACTTTTGAATGTGGCCTTATTAGGAAAAATGGTTTTTGCAGATGTCAGTAAGGTAAGGGTCTTGAGCTGAGATTATCCTATGTAGCATTGGTCCTAAATCCAGTAACAAGTGTTTTTATAAGGAAAAGAGGAAAAGGAGAAATGACACACCAGAACAAAATGACACACGCAAAAATTGAAGCAAAGATTGGAGTATGCAGTCCAAGCCAAGGAACACCTAGAGCAAGGAAGGATTCTTTTCTAGAAACTTCATAGGAAGTACTGTGGTGGCAAAACTGATTTTGTGGGTCTGATATCCAGAACTGTAAGAAAATGCATTTCTGCTATTTTAAGTCACCTAGTTTATTTCAGAGATATAAGGAAATCAGGAGGACTAGTTTCTATTGCTGTTTAACAAATTACCACAAATTTAGTTGCTTAAAAACAGTGTAATTTATTGATTTACCATTCTGGAGGTCAGAAGTCTGAAATGGTTCTCACTGGCTGATATCAAGGCATTAGCTGGACTGAGTTCCTTCTAGTTTCTAGGTGAGAATCTTTTCCTTGGCCTTTTCATCTTCTAGCACCTGCCTCTTGTCTTGTGGCCCCTCTGTCTTAAAAACCAAAGTGGCCAGTTGAGTCTTTCTTACCAAGAAAAGGAAGGAGACAAAATTCTGAACTAGCAGAAGAAATGACAATGAAAGCATACAATTCTGATAAATTCACAAAAAGAAACAAGTAGGCCTGGGACCATGGACACTGGCTAGAAATTCCCATCCCCCGCCACTGCTCTCCACTATGACCTCTCACCCTCCTGACTCATATCCCAGGCTGCTAGAAGTCCTCTCCTGCTGCATAATATCTGCCACTTATGTTTAGAGTAGTCTTTGTTCCCACTAATTAATTCCATGAAAATTGACCTTGGAAAAGCAAGATCTTGTGTAATTCACTGAAAATGAATAAAAGAAAACTGACTTGCATACAAATTATATTACTTTTCTAACTCTGCAATTCATACTTTCTTGTTTCAAGTAATTATTTCAATGTGTTTTATTCAAATATGGGTTCATAGAATACTTTTGCTATTTAACTTAATTTGGCTCTTCATGAATTTCTTCTCTTCAAAGAAATAGAATACCAGCATATTCTGGATTTAATCATCACAGGTTGCATTGCTATTACCTCTAAAGATAGGAATAATTAGTGAACATTTTATCAGGTTTCTTTGCCTTTTGAGACATGAAGCAAAAATTAAATAATGTTATTAGATTATAATGTTAAATTTAAAAATTTAAATTACAAATTAATATGTAGAATAGTAATTGATGGAAGCATGGATAATGAACTCTCCAGATTCCTTCTGAAAGAAACCCAAAGCACTAGCTTATGTCACTGAAAACACACTCCTTAGCCATATTTTCTTTTAATAAAAGAATACTAGCAAGGAGGTGGTGACACATGAAAAAAGTTTTCTGCCTATGATACATTTACTCATACGAGATACTTTGTCACATAGTATCTTATGAGATTCTCCTAGAAACTCTGTAATATACACAGGATACATAATATTGTCCTAATTTTATAAAAAAGAAAATTGGCCCAATAATATCCTAGAACTCTTGGGACTAGGGTCACATTTTTTAACTCTGCATTCTGTGGCCTTTTATACCGTAATGTTTAATTTAAAATTCCAAACTACAAATAAGTAAATAGAATAGTAATTGATTTCAGATAATGACTTTGTAAGTTTGAAAATGTTTGAAAAAGGATGTATCCAAATTAATGTAGGAAAAATATCTACTAAAATTTTAGTCTTCTGGATTCTTCCCTTATTTGCAATTTTATTAAGTTTAGGGTGGAAGGTCGTTTTGAATTATGAACACTCACATTTGAGAACAAACTATGTATGACTAGGTGATGGGGAAAGTCTTGCTTGATTATTCTCACACCATTGCCATCTTTACCTTTTTCAGAAATGATACCTATGCTGCAGGGAATGACAAAATGCAAATGGATCATCTCTCCTTCCTTCTTGAATATTAGGGAGAGGTTACATAATGAAGCTTATTTGTCCGGCTACTCTAGGAGCCTCATTAGGAGGCCTGGCCTCTACAGGCCTGGGAGAATCCTCCAATGAAATGGGAGAGATGATGAGCTTGTGACTTCTCGAAAGCCAGTATATCCTCTCGCTTATCCACCTTCTTTCCCAGTACTTCCCAAAAACGTGGAGGAGAAAGATCTGTGTTCAAAGGATCAGTGGAAGTCGCACAATTTGGTTTAGATCAATAGCAACAACAGGAGACTCCAGATCCTAAGCCATCCCTTATCGCTAGCAAGATTGAAGAAAATGCACAAAAGAACATGTTAATAACTGATTATCCAAGTGTCTCTAATTTTATATACATTTTACTAAAATATTTAAAGATAAATAAAATCGTTATATTTAAGCACTTAGTGTATTTTATTTTATTCATATAATGTTTAAAAATTTTTTAAATACAGTTTTATTTTTACATAATATAGACTAAATAGATTGTGTTGTGTTAATCACAAATTAGATACATTGCTTACAAATGGAACTGTATACAAAGTTTCACATGACTAACAATTAAAATTAGTTTTAAAAATGTGGCCTCTTCTTAAATTGGAAACAATAGGCTAGTTAGTAAATTAAATTTTCAGTGTATCTGGTTATTCATTATTATTGTTGGATACTACATTAATTTTTTAATTAAACAACTACTTTTTTAGAGCATTTCTAAGCTGACAGAAAATTGAGCCGATCAAGGTTGCCATATTCTCCACTTGTCCCCTGCTTTTGTTTCCTCCATTAACAACTTACCTTAGCATGGCACATTTGTTACAATTAATGAGCCAATACTGATACATTATTGTTAACTAAAATCTATAGTTTATATTAAGGTTCACTGTTTGTGTTGTATAGTTCTACGAATTTTGGCAAGCATATCACATATCCACCATGTGGCTTTAAAAATTGCCAAAATGGAGCCTCCACTATAGATGATAGCTGTAAATCCACTGACTCTTAAAGCCAAAATTCATTGGCTTACCCAGAAAGGTAAGAAATTAAATCTTTTGAATTCTAGTTTTTGTTGTTGTTTTCTGGAAAGTCTTTCCTATACTATAGAGTCTGAGGAAAATTATATCTAAAATCAGAGGGCAATGAATGTTTATATTAAACTAAGTAAGCTCCTAAAAATCAAGTGACTTGATAATAAAAATCCTTTGGTACTGAGGGAATGAACAAGTAGCTACTAAAAAGATGTATTGTGATGGAATCAATGATGAGATTCAGAGTGAAAAAAAAAATGCAGTCTATTCAAATGATTCACCTGCTCCAAAGACCCATGGCATCAGGGACAGCAGATAAAAGGGAGGACAATCCTCGGTTCATTGCCCGACTGTCATTTTGCCAAAGTGACTGCATCTACTCATCTCTTTAACACTGGCTTTTCTGTGCCCTAAATGCTTCAACAGACATGGACATGGGGTGAATATTAATGTGGCTTTGGTGGTAACTAAAATGTGTTCAAGTGATGGTACAGAAACACAGTTACAAGAAACCTTCAACATCACTGAATAATACAGATCTGAGGACTTCACAAGTTTAAAAGATTCACGGCCATAAGTTTTCATTTATTTTAACAGTTCTTATGCAATAAACATATTTTCTAAATCCTTTACAAATCACAGTCTATATGCATACTGATTCTCTTTATATCATGAAATTTTAATCCTGTATATCATGACAGGATTAGAGAAATAAAAACTCTAATCCAATGTATTTGGAGAAAGCATTAAATTTAACCAGTATTGTTCTGGTCTTAAATACTTATTTTTTAAAAAATAAAATTTGTAAAAAAACAAATTAATTTTGGATAGTGGTTAAAAAAGTGTTATTTATCATGTCAGATATAGTAATATACAGTTGCTTATATGGTGTCTATGAAGGCTCTGATACTCTTGATTGCTTAGCTGCCTTTCTATTTGAATGACTTCATGTATTCCTCATGTAAGCTGTCGATCTCTTCATTCTGTGGAATCTAAATGATTTCTTTTATTCTATTTTTTCCACCTTTTTTGGAAAGCCATCTCCTTTTTACCTTCTTCTTCACCTTAGCCCTGCCTTTTCTTTTTCCTCCACAAAATCACTGAGCTATTTGAAATTCAGATCCATTTCTACTTATGGAGTATTCACAGATGATTCATAGTTAATTTAATTCAACAGTATTTGTGTGCATGTTAGGCAACCATTCCCTAATTACATCCAAATTATCACTGTTTTATGCATCTTGTACAGTGTTGTAATTCTTTCTTATACACGTACCTCGTCTCTTTCAAATCAGATAATAAGTAATTAGAAGTTGGGATTAAGTTAAGAGCACACCACAACAGACAGATTCTTGTGTGATTTTTATATTTACAAATATGCTTGACATGTTACATGGAATTTATTTTATACCACAACTCACTCTTTATCCATTCTGGGCTTTGGATAAGTTTTTGAAGCATGTGTAAAAACATTCTTTTGTAGAAAATTTACTTTGGAGGTAATATCAGCAAGCAGGAGAAGTAGGAGATACCAGGCATTGTCCTCCCACCAAAAAAAACAAACAAACAAACAAACAAAAACACAAAAAACAAAACCCACCCCAACAATTAGACAGTTACTAATGAACAAATAGCTGCCCTGGGAGGGCTCAAGAGTCTAATTAAGAGCCTGCAGTCATACAAGGGAGCAAAAACTGAAAAACAGCCACACATAACTGAGTGCTGAGGTGTTTGGAGCAGCTGAGACATCTGGAGATGGCCAATATTAAGGTCAGGGGGTCTCAGCATGAGCCATACCATGGGTGGCACTGCAACCCCAGTGGCCTGTTCTGTGCAGGAACCCATTAGCTGTGCCTCTGAGGAGCTCAGCAGCTCCCCCGACAGCAACGGACCCCACAGCTTTCACAGTGTGGGGCCCCGTGATGCACATTAACAGGACACCGGTGACTTGCTGATTAGAGGACACCAGCAGTTTTCTCCACTATGGTAACCAAAAGCCATGCTGCTGCTCTCCCTGCCAAGAAGGCGCTGCTGCTGCTACACCATCTTGGGACAGTCTTTCCTAGAGGAAAGGTTGGGGCTGCCAACCTTTTCCCAGACCCATGCCCTTCCCAGACCCTAGAGCCACAGCCACTCCATGAGCACCTGAATTCTGGATCCTGGTTCCATAGTCGTTTCTGACTGAGACACTGGAGCCATAGCCACTGTGAACTAGCCGGCATCCCAAACCTCAGGGTTGCTGTTGCTCAAGATGCTGGGGTCACACTTCGGACCCCTGCTCTGCAGCCACTCCCAACCCTGTTGTCAATGCTGCAGGAAGGGCGCCTGCTCTTGAGACATCAGTGCCACAGTCAGGGCTGGTAAGCCCCTCGGAAATACCAAAGGTCAGGGCAGAGATAAATGAAACAGATCCCAAGAGAAACAATAGAAAAGATCAACAAAAGCAGGAGCTGGTTTTGTTGAAAAGATAAAATTGACAAACCTGCAGCTAGATTGTCTAAGGAGAAAAAAGAGAAGATTCAAAAATATAAAACCAGAAAGGAAAGAGAAGACCTTGCAGTGAACCCCAC
Source organism: Glossophaga mutica (assembly GCA_039655065.1). Classification (NCBI taxonomy): domain Eukaryota; kingdom Metazoa; phylum Chordata; class Mammalia; order Chiroptera; family Phyllostomidae; genus Glossophaga; species Glossophaga mutica. The sequence goes on along the minus strand of CM077306.1, from coordinate 39,691,365 downwards.
AGAGCCACAGAGGCTGTCTGCATGAGCCTGGCTTCCCTGGAGCCTTCGTTCAACACACGGGTTTCCATCTAAGTTAATGTCGCAACCAGATTACTCAGTCAGTAATATTTTCAGTTTTCATGGTCACAACTCTGTGGCTATATGTCCATATGTGTTAGAGGTATTGTATAGTCCTCCTTAAATTTTGCATATAACTTTTATTTTACCCAGTGTCTTCTGAATATCTTCTTCTGGGTCGACAGTTGATCATCATTAAAGAATTCAATGATAAGTATTTTGAAACCTTCACTTGTTCTTTTGGTGGAATTCAGAATTTTCTTTTTCACAAACTTGTGCACAAAGATGCCATCTAACAATTTACATTTTTTGTCTGCAGTTTTAATAGTTGCTTGGTTATAGCAGAGCATTTCCTCATAATAGAGGCCAACTGTGAAAACATATATGATAGGGACTGATCTACTTTAAAAATGTGACAAGCAAATAATATCTGTGAAATTACAACTTTAATGTGCTGGTCATCTTTTAATATACACAAAATAAACATAAATTTAGTACAATAATGTTCCTCCTTTTACCACCTATAATTATTTTAATCTTATTTCCATTACAACAGCCATGCCAGTTTGATAATTTTATTTCTCTAATAGTTGATGTTCAAGCACTGTCCATTCATAAGACAGGTTCAAAAGTTAAGTTGGATACAGAACCAATCACAACAACTAGGGTTTACGGTCAGCTTATGAGACAGAAAGAGGCAATTTTTCACTCTGTTTCCTTAGTGACTTAGTTATTCAAGCTTTGTGGAATGGCCTGCTGTGAACTCTGGCTTGAGGGATTTGAGGACACTATTTGTCCTCCAGATCATTGTAATGTAGCTGATCCAACCCATGTGGCTTGACAGTTTTACCCTTAGAATGAAAAGATAATGGCATCTAAGAAAATGCTTGGTTTTGGAGGCATAAGCATGGAAAGAGAGAAGTTTGGAAAAGTAGAGGACATTTTCGAAGCATGTAAAACCTGGAGAAGGATTTTTCCTGAGATATAGCGTAACTTGCAAACTTGCAAACATAATGAATACACCGTTTACTCTGGGGTCAGGTGGGATAAGGAGACTAGAAGGAGAATTGAGAGAGGAGCTCAAGTAAACTTTACCTAGGGGTGGTTGTAAAGACTGTAGCAAGGAAACACTTCCTTCAGATACCTAGGATACTTTTGTTAGCTGACTGAGTATCTTCAGGCTTAATGCTTTAGATGAATTAACAAAACTATCAGTGACTGATTGAATGCAGGGCATGTTAAGCACCACAGATGCTGTAGCTGAAACAACGCATTGTACTGTTTATGTCTGGAAGATATAAACTTTGTCTCTCTTTTCCTTGGGCAGGGATAACTTAAGCCCTACACTGTATATACCTTGTCTTTCATTCAGGAGAAAAGGGGGGGCGTTGGTGCTCTACTAGTACAGAGTACAGAGAGTTCTCATGGGAAAAGAAAAACATTGGCCCATGGAATGAGAACTGCCAGATTAAATGATTACAATTTATTGTTTCACTGTCTGAGTCCACCCAGTTATGTCATGGAATAGTATATCACGTATGTACATATACAATGGAATTTGTATTCAATACAAGAAACATTTTTTTTCTTGATTATTTCAAGTATACAAATAGGAGAGGTTCATTTTTCTTTATTTCGCTATGGAAAAAAGATTTTATCTGATGTAAGATAAATTAGGTCAAAGCATCATTAGACATTTTGTTCTTTCTTAAATTATGAGCGCAAAATTGTAGGAATTAGATGGGCTATGTTGTACTGGTCTTTGAGATCTTAGTACTTAAAATATTTTAATGATGAACAGTGTATTCCTAATATTTATTCTTCCTTGCTATACCAAGCACTATTTTTTCTATTAGGTTGAAAGAATATAGATTTCTTTAAGCTTATAAAGCCATGTATGGAGAGCTTATGACATTTAGAAGAAGGACATAATGACACTTAATTCATTTTGCTGTCATCTTTTTTCAGTTGAATTAAAGCAATCTTTGTTGAAAGAATACTATATAGTGATACTGGTGACAAATTTTATAAAATTTTATTTATTTCCTAAATACATCCTTTTGTTTATGTATTAAAATTTTTCCTATATTTTATGTAAACAAAGTATTAACTGGCAACTGTGTTCTCATGGCTATAAAATGTATGGAAATTCATTTTAGTTAAGCTTTTTGTTTATTTTTTTATTTTTGGTTTCAGGAAATTATGTCGTAATTAATTTAGGAGATTACAGATTTGTTGGAAAGATATCTATGTACATATGTAAACGCACACATGTTTACACATATGATGTATATATGTATTCTATATATGCATATGCACATATTATATATACACATTACATATATTATACATGCACATACATACACAATCCAAAAAAAGCTGGACACACACAAAAAATCTTGTTAGAGTTGAGCTACACATAGATCTTTGAACTAGCAGTTTTTAAAAAATAATTGAGACACAGCTGTGTATTTCTATACTGTACATCTCTGTTTGCCAGTTAGCTTCTTTATCCTCTTTATCTTCTCTCTGCCTAATTACTTTCACATATTTATAATTTTGCTAACCTTATAAATTAAAATTTATCAAGCCCTTACCATCATCTATATTCTCTTCCTTATGACTGTTCACTTTCTGCTTGTGTCATTGCTCTTACACAGTCACTTGCCACATTCAATCTGACGATCATATCGGCTTATCCTACCTTTCATTCTAGACATGATGAATGACTCTTTGACCTCTGGTCTGGTTGCCCTTGGATCATATGTCCATTTGCAGTCCAGTCTTTGTCAGAAGCCATGTCACATGGGCTAACAGTTCATCAGAGAGGGAGCTAGAGCATTTTCCCTTAGGAGAAATGGTAGATTAGGAAGGAACAATATTGGGTAAAATTGAAATAAAAGATTCTACCTTGTCTAACACAAAGGAACTTTACCCCAACATTATGCATTACATTATTTTTCACTTACATTTTCTTTTTTGTAAGATTTATTTATTCATTTTTAGAGAAGGAGAGAAATATTGATGTGTGGTTGCCTCCTCATTCCTGGGGACTTGGCCCGCAACCCAGGAATGTGCCCTGACTGGGAATTAAACTGGCGACCCTTTGGTTTGCAGCTCATGTTCAATCCACTGAGCTACACCAGCCAGGGCAATTTACATTTTCTTATTTGGCACTTTATTCACACATGATACATATAAACTATTAATTTAGGGTAGAATATATTGAACTTTGTATTTCTTCCTAATCCAAGGATAAGGGTAGTTTATCTAAGTGATTTATAAAGAAAATTATCAGTGATACTGACTGCTGATATGTTTCTTTTTTAAAAAGATTTTATTTATTTATTTATTTATTTTTAGACAGAGAGGAAGGGAGGGAAAAAGAGAGGGAGAAAAACATCAATGTGTGGTTGCCTTTTGTGCACCCCTAACTGGGGACCTGGCCCACAACCCAGGCATGTGCCTTTACTGGAAATAGAACCAGCGACACTTTGATTCACAGGCTGGTACTCAGTCCATTGAACCACACCAACCAGGACAGCTGATATGTTTCTTGAAAGCCAGGTATGTCATTAGTGATCTCATATCCTACATTTTATAAAGTGATACCTCCACCATCCACACCATTTATAATCTTCAGAAGGCTTGCTTCCTGATAGGCATATATTTCTTATAGGATATTATAGGATCCTTGGTATTTTGTATCCTTGGATATATCAGTAATGACCCCTGTAAGTGTCTTTGTCCAGTGGGTCTTATGCTTCTTTCTAGTCTGGCTTTTCTTGGTATATTTGGAAGTGGCAGTGTTATTGAACTTAGTATTTCTATGTTTATAATCATGGTTTTCCATTTCAAGATGTTCTTGGTACTCAGTGTTTCACAGAGATTAGTTTTTAAAGATTTTATTTATTTATTTTTCAGAGGAAGAAGAAGGGAGGAAGAAAGAGAAGGAGAGAAATGACAATTGGTTGTCTCTTGCATGCCCCCAACCAGGGACCTGGCCTGTAACTCTGGCATATGCCCTGGCCAGGAATCAAACTGGCATCCTTTTGGTTCACTGGCTGGCATTCAATCCACTGAGCCACACCAGCCAAGGCAGATTCTCTATAATAAATGAATGGCAGTTCTCAACTGATCTTTCTTTGTTTTCCACAAAATGAGAATAAATCTTGTGTGAAGTATGCACTCTGATTTTAACATAAATCATTAACATAAACACATTAGTCTTGTAATTCAAGTTACATAGCTATTATTAGCAACTGTGTGTGGCATTCTAATCTTTGTATAAAGTAGATATATCACATAGTATTATATGTGCTCCTAACCCTTCATTGAAATTGTAAATGTTTAATCATGCAATTCCACATTACAAAATTTCAATCTGAATTTATAATAATGATCTCAATTTGTAATTAATTCATTCACTGATTCCATAAATATTCCTTGAAGTTCTGCTGTGTTTTGGGCCTTTATGTTACATATTAGAAATATAGATATAGGAATGAATGCCCTGGAGCTTCATAGGGAGGTTCATAAAATGCATGGTGCTTGGCACGACAATGGAATACGCGCTATGAAGAGAGTGTGTCTGACTTACGTGACCACATGGCAGCTCCCTCAGCACACGCAAGTCAGACTGGCGAGAGAGGGGTTCTTGAGGAGTTTCCGTGTGAAATGATTTTTAATCAATTTCTCTAGATATAATATACATATAATAAAATGTACTCATCAGTTAATGTAATAGGTTAATGAACCTCTGACAAATAAGGCAGCTGTGTAAACTCCATCCGAATTAAGATACGGAACTTTCAATATTCTGCCAAATTCTCTTGACTCTTTACAATCTTTGCTTGTGGACCCCTCCCCATCAGCACCCCTAGGATGAATAAATTTTGAAAGGAGTTTTTCACAGGTCTGCGAGTTGTTAACTCTTTTAGAAGAAGGAGAAAGAAAAGCACATGATTGAGAGTAGGGATTCTATCAGAGAGTATAGGAAGGTGAGGCTAGAGAAGTTAGTGCAGTTAGAAGTATAATACAAATGAAAAATAATGAGGCCTGTATAATTGAAGAGAAGACATGTTCAATTTGAGAGAAAAATAGTAGTAGAATGTATAAGGCTTAATAATAAGTCATAAAGGAAGGATTTAGTAAAAAGAGTACTTAGATGCATTCCTAAGTGATTAAATGATATAATTACTGAAAATAATGGGAATAGAAAGAGAAACAGCATTGGAATGACCAGTTCAGTGTCAGCCATGCTGAATTTCAGCACCAATGTGACTTCCACATTTTATTAAAGTCTGGCAAGCAGTTGGAAATATGGGTCTGTATTTGTGACAAGATACATGGACTGTTAAGAAAGATATAAAATCATTAGTCCATAGATAATTGTTAAAACCAGAGAGAAAGTAAGTAAATAGCAGAAGAGGGCTAAAGATAGAACAGGGAAACAGGAGTCTTTAAGGATTGCTGGAGAAAAACAAAAGAGGTTTATCTAGCAGCAAGACAGGAAGGCATGTAACAGAGAACAATATCTTGGAAATCAAAGACTGGTAGGTTCCATACTGCTGTTGTGCAGTGGCACCACAAATAACATGGAGGAGAGAAAGTAGAACAGGGATTAAACATTTCAGTGCATTTTGAATCTAGGTAGTCCATGGTGATTTTAGAGAAAGTAATTTCTTTGATAGGAGAAGTCAGACTGAAATGCAGAGGCATGATTCAGGAAAAATAAATATAGACAATGCATATAGAAAACTGAAGAAGCTTGAGTATGAGAGAAAAACAGACGGGAATAGTGTTGTAGAAAATCGTATAACTGAGGGGGCTTTTCTGTAATGGGAAATAAGTGATGAGTTTTATGCAAAGGAAATAGAGAGATAGAGAGAGAGAGAGAGAGAGAGAGAGAGAGAGAGAGATCATGAAAAAGGAGATCCTTTCTTTTTTTTCTTTTAAAAAAACCCAGGGAACTTATTGGCTCACACACGACCAAGGTGGTCCTGGCTGTAGAAACGGCTGAGTCCAAATACTCAAACCATGTCATCTCCTGCCTGTTTTCCTTTGTGAAGGCAACGTTCTTACATAACCACACTCTTACCCCTTGCCATGAAGTGGTCTCTCTCAGCTCTAAGCTTATATTCTAGTTCTCCCAGCAAAAGGAGAACTCTTTCTCACTTTTCCAACAGAATACTTGGTGTTATGTCTCACCAACCTGGTTTGAGTCACATGTCCATAATAGTGAAGTCAGTACACTGCATCCTGTTGGCCACAGTGGTTGTACCTATCCCCAAGGGGCTGGGCATTGGGTTGGTCCCTGCAGAGCCACACAGGGTGAGTAGGGGTGATTCCTCCAAGCGTAGTCAATGTGCTATGTTGGAATGAAAGCCAATGAAATTCGGGGCCAGTAAAAATGAAAGATACCAAGAAGAGATATTTAATAGAGTGAGAGCACTGAAGATACAGAAGGGGATGGTATTTCAGCACAGATGGAGGGATAAGGCAATGTGGGTGCTGCAATTCAGCCTTTGGAAAGACTGACTGACAGAGGTCAGGGCGCAGGCATTTGTACTTGAGGCAGTTTCCCCAGCCCTGTGTTTATGCAATGTCCCCATGTGACTATCTTTGGATGGCAGTGGGGTGGGGAGCTGCAAGGAAAACTGTGCACTCTGGGGTTCACTTAAAACTTGTTCATAACAAGTACTTCTGTTTTAAGTGTTATTCTGTGAAGCATCATTTCCAAGTCCAGAAATGTAGGTGGCCTCTGTTGTTATTAATTACCTCTCAAGAGTTGGGCCTGCTTCCTCCTATTAAGTGTATGTTTTTCTTGTGCTATTCTGTTGCTTAGATTTTCTTTCCGAGGTTCTTTCTACTGCTTTCTCATTGGACTTTCTTATCTTTTCTCACATTTGTTTCCTTGCGATAGAACAAGACTCAGTCTTCCGAGTTTCTTCAGTAGCTAGCTACATTATACTTCTTTCACTAAAGCATTCTTGTTTTTCTTTTTTTTAAGCTGGGGGGATGTGTGGGTGGGACAAAGAAAAACTGCAAAAGTGTTTCTAGAGAGAGAGGGTGTGAGTGGAAATAATGGGGATCATATCAGTAGACCTTTATCTGGTGTGCCTTTCCTGCAGTTTCAGTGATGACATTCCTGATAACATTGGCAAGAATTTAATAGACCTGTTTTTTCCTGATTTTTAACATATACTTCAGTAAATTACTGGTTAAAGTCATACGATGACTTGAAAAAGTTAAAGGGGAGGACCTAGTAAATCTTGAGAAAATGTTAGACCTTAATTTCAATGTCAGACAGAAATATTTTGTATGTGAAATAAGCAAGAGTTATTTTTTGATATGCAAAAATAAAATATTTTATATAAGCATGACAATAAACACATTTTATAATAGTCTGAACATTATAAAATGAGAAGTAGAGTACCAAAGTATTCTGTGAGAAAGGTCAATGCCAGTTAGAAATCATGAAGAAAGTTAACTTATCCCTGTAGATACTCTAATTTACTACTTTGGAAAATTCAGCTAAATTATTTTATTTTGATTACAGTCTTCCCAAAGCAGTATGGGTATTTTGCTTTTGAGAATAGGCTACATTTTATTATGGTATATCTATCCCATAGGATGTAATACAAACTTTTTAAAATAAGAAAATAAGGCAATTCTTTAATAGTTTATATATTTGTTTGAAAGCATCTGCAATTCTAACTATATATAGTGAAATACAGTCACAAAATAGTGACTAACTAGTGACTTTATTTACAGTCATGTATGACTATAGAAAACCAAAAAAATCCCACCCTTCGTATCACTTTTATTGAGATCACTCACAAGAGTCTTTTTCTCTAAAGAACAGTATTCTTATTTATTTATCTTCAATATTTGGTACAGTGCCCTTGAGGTAACCAATGTGCAACAAATGTTTGTTGCATAAATGAATGAAATTGGAACAAACCGTTCTAACTCAATTTGGCCAGTTTCTAGAATTTTTAAAGATGAATGAGATTTGATTTTGAATCTTGGAAGAAAACTAAGCTAAATCTAAATAAATTCAGTTTTCAAGTTTCACTTGAAAATACTAATTATATAATTCATTCCTGCTTCATTCAAGAAACTGCCTATTTTACTTAACAATGGTTACTTATTTGAAAAGAGGTTACTATACCTGTTTTTTTAAGTGAAATCCTCACTGAGCCGTTATAACTTTTCCTCCTTATGAACAATACTATAACAATTAGTGTATATGCACATGTATGTACACATCTGTTCCAATTTCCAAAAGATACATTCTTAGCGAATTACTGAGAGGAAGAGCATCACAGATTCATGTTTTTTTTTTTCCCATGGTTCTTTTTTTAATTTTTTTTAATTTTTAAAAATTTTAATTGTTGTTCTTGTATAGTTTTCTGTCTTTTACTCCAATCCCAGCCCACTACCCCAGCCCTTCCCACCTCCCTCCCATTTCCATCCCCGCCCCCCCTCCCCCGCCAGTTTTTGTCCATGTGTCCTTTATACTTGTTGCTCTAAACCCTTCCCCTTTTCCCCTGAAATTCCCTCCCCTCTCCCTTCTGGTCACTGTCAGCCTGCTCTCAATTTCAGTGTCTTTGGTTATATTTTGCTTGTTTGTTTGTTTTGTTGATTAGGTTCCTGTGAAAGGTGAGATCATATGGTATTTGTCTTTCACCACCTGGCTTATTTCACTTAGCATGATGCTCTCCAGTTCCATCCATGCTGTTGCAAAGGGTAGGAGCTCCTTCTTTCTCTCTGCTGTATAGAATTCCAATGTGTAAATGTACCATAGTTTTTTGATCTATTCATTTACTGATGGGCACCTAGGTTGCTTCCAACACTTGGCTATTGTAAGTTGTGCTGCTATGAACATTGGGGTGCATAGGTTCTTTTGGATTGGTGTTTCAGGTTTTTGATGCACGTTCAGTTTGCAAAGTCACTCTTTGCTTTTTCAACTAGCAGGTAGGGAGAGAGACACCTAGGAAAAAGTTTATTACTATCTTTACGTTCTCAGCTAGGCAGTAGCATCCATCAATTCTGCTCTGAGCTGCTGCTCAGTTCTATGGTAGAAACTTGTTCACATGGACATTTTTGTCTGTATGTTTTTAATAATGAATACTCTGCAGTGTGATGAGTTTAAGATATGAGTAAGGAATAGTGGCAAATTTTTAATACATAAATAAATTCCAACTCAAAGAGCTGAACTATCATTATTGACCTCCTATTATGACTTTTCTTGTTTAAGTGGCTAAATTATCTAGCCTCAATTTTGTAGATATCTTCATGAAGGAATCCTATATTGTTGTACCCTTATGTAAATATTAACCACATTAGGTGTCTCTCTCTGTCAGGAACACTTTTTGGTTCAAATTATATCAGAATTACAGTACAGTCTGTCCCTGATTTTGGATGACAATTTTTTGATTTTACAATGGTGTGAAAATGACAGAAATTCAGTAGAAGCCTTAGTCTGAATTTGATCTTTTCCCAGGCTAGTGACGGGTGATGGAGTGGACTGTCTCATGATGCTGGGCAGCAGCAGTGAGGCGACTTGCCCTGCAGTAGGCCAGTGTAAGTGTTCTGAGCATGCTTAAGGTAGGCTAGGCTAAGCTGTGGTGTTCAGTAGGTTAGGTGCATTAAATGCATTTTTGAGTTACACTCTTTCCGACTGATGATAGCTTTAATGGAATGCGACCACATTGTAAATCGAGGAGCATCTGTAGTTAAAATAGGTGAAAATGGGTAAAACAGAAAGATGATTAAGGACAGTATGTCCTGTTCATTATTCCTGTATAAAATAGAGAACCATAGCTCAGAGTACTGTGTTTTGTTTGTATGCTTTGTTTTTCTGTTTGTAGTTGCCTTCTTTAGAGCCTCAAATAATACTCAGATAGATTAGTGTAAAATTACTGGGCTAAACTGTTTCTGAGTATCACATTAGTGAGACTATTTGTATGCGTGAGAAATAACAGTAAGATTTTGATGGAATTCAAGCTAAGGACCTAAGAATTATTCTTGTGCTGAATAGTGTCTTTTGTCTCTCACATACATCATTATCCACGTGGAATCTCTTCTTTAACACTGGGGCTAGAAGGCTGAAAATAATCCAAAACTCCTTAGCTTTCTGTTATGTTGCACAACTAGGTGGCACTGGTGGAGGACTGGAAGGAGGCAAGAAGAACCATTTCTTTTCATTTGTTTATAAGGTGGAAAACTTCTGTCTTTTCAAGAGAAAGGGAAGAAATAACATCTGTCCAGCAATGCAGCCTCAGACTTGATAACAGCTTCTTGATCTCTGTGGGAAAGCCCTTTTCTCCCTTTTGCTTTCCAATACCATTTATACTATTTGCCCTTCAGCGCTATCAAAAGATTTGTAACAATTTTATTACTTAAGTTGTCATTCTCTACTGGATTTTCAGAATTATTTTTTCCATGGCTGTACATTAACAGATAGGGTTCTTGGTGTTAGAAATGACATCAGGAAACATATCTACACAGATAGTCATATATGATTTGTGAGTTGATCTAACTGGATATAAATACAGTAAGACCTCATTGCTAGTAGAAAACTGGAAGTTGGTAGTTAAAATTATGGAGTGGACAAATAGTTACTTTCTGTGACTCTCTTGTATGACGTGCCAAATGAAGATAAGATTTGGGATACCAATCAGAATGTCAGAATGATTTTTTTTCTCTAGCACACTTAATTGTTCAATTTCTAGGACTGAAATAGGTGAGGTGCCTTCTAAAATATTGTTGATCAATATTAAAAAAAAGCTCTTGAACTGACTTGCCTCACCAAAATAGGCATTATTTATTTTCAAGGACCTAGCCACTTTGCAAACATCTCCAGATCAAAGACCTACAACCTCTGGAATGAAGGTGAGACCAGTGTTCATCTTGAAGAGAGACGTGACACCACACCTATGTGCTGCAAATTCTCCTCTGTGTTTTTCCCAAAGTGGCCATTTTTTAGAATTATCGTGGTTTGAAAAATGGAAATACCTACCAGGGGAGTTCAACTTGTGGCCTGCGGGCTGCATGCAGCCCCAGAAAGGCTATAAATGTGGCCCAGCACAACATTGTAAACTTACTTAAAACATTCTGAGATTCTTTTGTGTTTACGTGTTGCAATGTGTTTAATGTGTGGCCCAGAGACACCAAAAGTCTGGACACCCCTGGTAGACCTTAATGGTCTTTCTTCTTCTTCCAAGGTAGCACAGAGAGGCTAAAGTTTGAACACCCCTGATAGACCTTAATTGCATCACTAGAACAATAACTTTGAATCAGCTTTACTAACTGGAGAGTTGAACAATCATTATGGTCCACAAATTGGAGAGGGGAGTTATTAATGAAAGGTATTAAATGTTGTTTGGAACTAAGTCTATCTCATAGTGGATCCAGTGGGTCTGTGGATATGACTGTGGTTATATTTTCCCTATCTGTAGTGAGTTGTTGTAAGGCAAGAATTTGGCAGCTGTCAATATTCCTAATCTGTGGAGTAAGAGCTATTATGAAAAGAAAGTTCATGTAAAAAGCTTTGAAATGACTCTCCTTACTTAAATACTAAACAAAAAACAATACTCTTTCCTTGGTGGAATTGAAAAAAAATCAATGCCATCATTGAAATCTTGAGAGATGCAAGTATGATTTCACTCACATTTCAGTTTTACTCAATTATTTACCATGCAAGAAAATTACCTGCAAAATACATGCAAAAGGTGGTCAAGTCTTGAAAAAATGGCATTAAATTATCACAAAATTAATCAAACTGAAGACACTTCCCCCAAATGTGGTCTCTTTATCTGACATATTAACACTGTCTTGCTGGTATGCACTATTTTTCTTATTGTCATGATTCTACCTTCTGCATTTTTGAACAGCACTAGTAACAGAAGGTCATTTTGCTAAGATATGTCTCTGGGTAGTCTAGCTGAAGCTATTTCTTTTATTTTTCTCTTTCTTTGAGCTTAATTACTATTATATTGACTTCCTCACACTTATATAATACCTCACAGTTTGCAAAGTATTATCTTATATGTTCACTTTGTCTTTAAAATATATTTTGAAGTAGGTATCTCCTTTTCATTTTCCTGATGAAGGAACTAATATTACATGTATAATTTTCCTACAGTTTTTCCATATATATTTAATAACTTTCCCTAAGAGGGGAAGTGTACCTAACCAAGAAAAGGATATTTCAATCCAAATTTTCTTAAGTGAAATTCAGATTCTGTGTGTGGGGCTCAGTGATGCCTGCATCAGTATATCTCTCAATACATAAGCATTGATATGTTAAATAATCAGGATTCAGACATTTCGTATGAAAATATTCAAAGTCCTATTCTTCGTGTCAATTAAAGAGGTACTTCTGTGAAACAGTACTTAATTTATGTCTGAGCATGAGTGTCATTAAAATGTGTTTTGCAGATCTTCTATAGTCTCACAAATTTTAACACAAGCTGCCAAAGCTTCTATGTAAATATTAAAAGTGGAATGTTTTTAAGCTTAACTAACATATATTCTGATTTTTCTGTTTCTGAAATTATTTTAAAAATATGAACTACATCAAATACACAGAAAAGTAAAATAAATAACAAAATAAAGCTAATTACATCATCCAGTGATTAAGAACATGGCCTCAAGAGACAAAACTCAAGGGTTCAAACCCAGTTCAACCTTTACTCACAGTACAATTTTAGACAGATTACTTGACTTCCCTGTCTCAGTTCTTATTCTACAAAACAGAAATAATAGGGTACTTTCTTATAGGATGTTGTGATAACAGATGCAAAGGACTTAGTAGTAGTCGGACTTTAACAAATGTTTATTATACAGAATACTCAGTTTTGTTAAATCTTTATATTTGGCCATATTTGCTTTACCTCTCATTTTTTTAAGAATTAAAATATTATATATAGTTCAAAGTCCCTCAATTATTTCCCCTTTTTCTGTTCCTTAGAGGTGAAAAATGAGTTTGGCTTTCATCATTCCCATGCCTGTTATTATAATTTTATATATTTATGAAACTACAGTTAATACATATATTTTATATACTATATTAAAAATTTCACACTTAATATCACGTTTAATAAATAAAGTTGTTAATTTTTCAAAATGTGTGTTGTTTAAATCACCCTTTAAAAGAAGCATGGTGCAACTGTACCTTCTATTGAGCAAAAGTCTGGCCTTTATGATTTAATGCATTAGATAATAGATCACACAAATAAATAGGCTTAAATTATTTTTCAGAGGATATATCATTCATTTGTTAAAATATATCCTACAGTTATAAAGTGATTACACTTTAAACACAAGGGTATTGTAAATAACAATCTAGTATCTTAAAACTAAAGTATTTGTCTTTAAATAATCTTGGACTAATACAGTCAATTCTTATCAAGTAGAAAGATGGGCTTATGCTTAGAAGTGTACATGAGGAATTGATGAAACAGTGATTATTGCCATGTGTAGAAAAGATCAGTAAATATTAATAATAATCTTAAGGAATGGCTAAGACAAAGAGGGAGAGAGAGGGGAGGAGAGGAACGGGGAGAGGAAGAGGGATAGTGAGAGGAGCAATAGCTTCATTGAGACTACCCAGAGACATCTCAGCAAAATGAGCTTCTGTTACTAGTGCTGTTCAAGAATGCAGGAGATAGATATCATGGGAATAAGGAAAACAGTGCCTGAATGGTGCATCAGTTTGCCTTGATGGACCCCTAGGGCTTTCTTGTTCTTGTATGAGAATGTGCTTCTGTGTTCATTCATCAAAGGTGGTGTTATAGTGTTTCATCATAACAGAAACATCATATTTTTAAATGAAGCACTCATGGAATATATTATAAATGGTCTCTTCATAAGACACATATGGTTTTATGTTTCTACTTCCAAGGTGTTCTTATGTAATTCACCTTGAATTTTATTTACTATGCTTAGCCACAGTCATATTAATCTCCAGAATATCATTGCCTAATAAGGTCTTATGAATCAAAATAATGAAATCTTACAGCTAACAAAGCCATTTGTTTTTTAAATTAATCCCATCTTATTAAAAGATTGTTCAGAATTATTTTTAAAATTAACTGGCAATTTTTCCTCTTTTTATTCCCCCTTTTTTCTTTCTCACTGTGTTATTTTCTAAAAACTAATTTAGACAAAGGGCTACAAAATTCAAGTGGTTAAAAAAAAGTAATTATATAAACCATGTATTCAAGTATATTTTAACCTAAGGGTAGAGGGTTCAGACAAACACAAAAGGAACAATATATACAATATATTGTATAATATATACAATATGTTAAGGATCTTACCTTAGAAAAAACAAACTAGTATAGAACACTGAGAAGGGATATAGCACATGAAAGAATGACTAAAAAATATAAGAAAGTAAAATTAAAATAGTGCAGAAAAACTGATAGAAATTTAATTGATAAAAATGGAAGAGAAATAAAAACACACATAGTGATTTTAGGGGGGAATGAAATGCAGGTTGGCTGACATAAGTGTGAGGAAGGGTAGTAAGAAAGGAAAATTAAGGCAGATCATAAGGACTCCTGAACATCCAAAGTATGAATTTCAGTAGGCAATGGGGACCCTATGAAGTATTTGAGTAACTGACTGTCATGTTAATTAGACAAGTTTTGAGACAAATCTCTGGTGAGAAAACATTGGAAATTGTCTTTGTGTTCTCTAAATTTAGAAAATTGCATAGACTTGTGGCTAAGGAATGTTTTCAAGATGTCTGAGTCCTCCATTCATTATTTTATTATTTCTCTTTTTATTGCATTGTGGTCAGAAATGAAATCCTGGTCTCTCCTCTTGTTTTGCATTCTCCATTGTCTCATTTAAGATTCAGTGTACTTCTAAATAAGTCTCAATTATTCTGCCCCTTGCACCCTTATTCTAATTGCCATGGTCATATCATCTTCTCCTGCAATCTGTCAGTGAAGCAGTAGAGAACTCAATTTCAAACTGCTATTGTGATTACATTAATCCCACACTAAAGATCATCTAATAACTGCTCATTGCTTAACTGCTTATAGGTCTAAATAAACCTCTTTTTTTTTTTTTTTTTTTTTTTTACCTAGAACTTAAGTACCTTCATGATCTGACACATGCCTATACATTCAACCTCATATCCCATGTCTCTCAGAATTTTTTGTTCTAACTGTCATGAAAAAATAATTTTTTTCAATGGAATGCTTTTATGTTTTTGAATTTATCATTGTTCCTGCCCAAAATGTTTTAATTCTCTGTCTGTTTTTATATCTTCTGTTCTTCCTTGATAATGCATTCCAAGTATCCAAGAAGGTCTTTTTTCTACTGACTTCTGTAGGCACAACAACTTCACCTTCTTCAATAAATTTTTCATATAACTCTCACCATTTTTCTTTTTGAAAGGCAACGACTTGAGAACCAGTGTATCTGTTTCAATAGACTGTACATTTTTGGGTTCTGTGCCTTCCCTATGATAGGAATATAGAAGGTATATAGAAAACACACATTTTTTTGATTGGATGAATAAATACATTATCCATTTTACAGAATAATAATGGGTACGTAGTAAAAGTAAATATCTCTTGAGAGGATAAATGGGTAAATATCCAGGGCATATTATGGTTTATTTTGCACATCCTCAACTTACATGTGTTTATTATAATTAGTATATGCTTATTTGTGCTTTTACTTCAAATTCTCATTTAATTACAGATCATTTCTGACATTTGGCACAGTTGAAATGATCATGAAAACTGGATAACTTTGATTTCTACCATTAATTTAAATGTTGACAAAAACCATGCTTCATCCTATGATTGTATATATCCAGGATGCTTAAACATAATAGAAATGGCAATTATTGCTATAGTCAGGGATATAAAAGATGGCAATAGTAGAACCTAAAGAGAGTTAATTCTAGAGAGCCTGGACATTGACTCTTTGAGGCCAGCTGAAAACCAAGGTGCCTGTAGGTCAGAAGAGGGCAGCAAAGTGCATGCAGTCCTGGTCAGAACTCTAGATTGACAAAATGGCCTGAGGTAAGATGAAAAGTATTCCTGAAAGATGGAGGCTGGGTGCAGCAGCATTTAGCAATGGAGAAATGTAGGGGACCTAGGAAACTGGTCTACCATCTTTGTACCCAGGCACAGTAGCCTATATAATAGATAAAAAAAGAATATACCGATAACATTGTTTTTACCCTTATTACACATTATAGTCTTCGAAACAATTCTCTATGATACAGATGACTAGTTACCGCCCAAGGGAAACAGTGCCCAAAGAGGGAACTACTAGGAAAGAATAGAGCCAGGATTTCTCTCAGATAATGCAGCCAAAATGAACGTGAGGAAGTCAGATTGATAGGGGTCAGAGACAGTAAGAATTCAACACAGAAAGCAAAGGCCAAAGGCAGCATCCAAATATCAGAAGCCAAAGGAGATCAACTAGAGGCCAGAGTTACGCGGGATAGACTGAGAGTCTCCATTCAGGATAGCTTTTGAAAAGGATGGTGGGATGGATTCTGAAGTCTTAAATAGCATTTCTCTTGGATAAATATGATTTGTCATGCCCACATTGTGAAACCTCCCATAGCTACCAGGTCGGTCTATCTTGTTGGAACTCTTTATTGCCCAAACTTATAGCATGGCATTTAAAGCTGAGTAGTATTTATTCATAACTTAGCTATCTCTATTTCCATTGCCTTCTTATTTGGTGCACCTACAACATCTTAATCTTTAATTTCAAACATTATATTAAATTTTGCTTGAATTATCTCCAGTTTCTTCCCTCACTATCCCCAACCAAGTTTAATTACTCAGTGAGGGACAGGAATAGGGTGTATAGTAGGCTCTCGAGTAATTTTGGTTAAACTAATGCACTATTAGCTCTCGCACCAACACAGATGAAATGGTTTTAGCTCTCTCATGGAACATAGAGTTCTGCAACTGAATTGTAGTTCAGTCTCTACTAGTAAGTACGGTAATTATTACTGCCAAAATTAACCTAATTGTTTTCCTTTTGCAATAGCAGCAGGTCTCTCTGAGTTGAGGCCTTATTCTTTTTTTAATTTAAATTTTATTTTCAATTTCAGTTGACCTTCAATATTACTTTATATCAGTTTCAGGTGTATAGTATAGTGGTTAGACACATATACTTTACAAAGTGATCCCCCGATAAGACTAGTATCCATCTGGCACCATAAATAGTTACTACAATATTATTGACTATATTTCTTTTGCTGTACTTTATATCTGTGTGACTACTTTGTAACTACCAATTTAAACTTCTTAATCCCTTCAACTTTTTCACCTTGCCCCCCAAACCACCTCTCAGCTGGCAATCCTCAGTTTGTTCTTTGTATCTATAAATTTGTTTCTGTTGTGTTTATTTGTTTATTTTGTTCTTTAGATTCCATATATAAGTGAAATCATATGGTGTTTGTATTTCTTATTTCACTTAACATAATACTCTCTAGGTCCACCCATTTTGTCATTAATGGTAAGATTTCATTCTTTTTATGGCTAATATTCCATTGTATATATGTACCAGATCTTCTTCATCTGATTGTCTATTGATTAGGACCTGGTTCTTAAAGAAAGTAGGTGCTGAGAGGTCTTATCTATACTACGGGTCTGTCAAAAAACTCCCAATGCAGAGATTTCAAGACCTTCTGCCATTATAGTCACATTTGCACAAGGGCACAATCAGAAGGCCCCTCTAAAAACTATACATTACCAGCATTTCCTTATCAATTTTCTCTCCTCATCCCTCATTTCTCTTCTAATCCCTGTGATCATTTCCTTTTTCACTTGTAAAGATATTGCTCCTTTGGCTCATACACAATATAAAAATTTACTTATTAATTTTTGAGTGACATTTTGTGTTTTCTAATTATTATACTTGTTTATATTTTTCTATCTTAAATTTAATCAGTGTGTATGGCACCCAATAAAGCAGCATGTCTAAATGTTATTGGTACAAATAAAAAATCAGTGTTGCTGAATTGGGAGATTTAATTTCTAAGGACAAGCTCTACCTAATTCAGTGTTTGTTTTAACTGATTCAAAAGCAAGTTCATATACCACTACCATGCTTGAAAGACATGTCTGAAAAATATTATTTTAACCACTTCACTACCAATAAAAAAACCTTCTTAGGACATTATCTAATTTTAACATCTATATTTTAAAAGCATATCATAATACTCTGTGGATTCACTAGTTGGTCTAAGAAAATTTTGTTTTGTTTTTAGCTGTTGTAACAAAATTCTGAGATTACTAAAAGTATCATTGTAGCATACAACAAAATTTATTCCTAATATTTTTATTTTAACCCAGTCTATAATTATTTTAGTAATTATCTGGACAACGGTCTTGTAATTAAGATTTTCAAATGACAAAACCAAAATCTGCATGTTGTGTAAAAAAATAAATTTTCAATTTTAATAACAATGCATTTATAAATGTATGCTTAAGCATGAAATGTTAAAACGTTATATCTCTACAATTTAGTTGGCAAATTAAGGATATATATATATATATATTCTACAAATACTTATAATTCCTACTTCCAGTATCTAAGTATTGGAAAAAAATGTATCCAACTGGAATTAAAATATTTTACACTTGATTCCTCAGTTTTCTATAGATCATCATATAGCAAAATTATATCTTCTAATTTCAGAAATACATATTTAACATGGAAAAATAAATTTAAATGAAAATTAAAAATTGACCCAAGGAAAGAAAAATATTCTTTTTAAGTTTTTGTCATTCACATACTTTATAGAAATTTTTAATTTTTTCTGTTAGTAGGAAAAACTGGTAAATATTACAGATGCTATATTGATATCAGAAACAGATACCCATTCACTGCAGTGTGTATTATTTTTGAAGCTTTGATTTAGTAAGACTTCTTTGTATTTTTTAAAAAATAACAAAAAATCATTTAGAATATGCATCTGGACAACAACAGCTCCATTTAGAGAAAACACAAGTGACCACCAGAGTGCTTTTCTGTGTGTACTCGCTTTGCATGGCAAAAGTTCAAAAGCAGCAGGACTTTCTCATCTGCTTGCAAGCTGCCCTGGACAAATTGATTCAGAGAAATTTAATTTTTCTTTGGTAAAAAACACATTTCTCTAAGGCTTGAAGAGACATTTTAGAGACATTTCAGAAAGAGAAATAGCTACACAGTACTACACCTAATAACGCTTTATCTGGTGATAAGAATTTTACTTAAAAATACAACCACTAATAGAGTATTATTTATTGAAGAACTCGGAAGAAACAGATAAAAAGTGTGGAATCATTCAAAAGCACCATATTCGTGTGATAAAATGGATTGCAAAATATGTAGAGGATTCATTCAACTGTTGACAGCCTTTTGGAGAGATGTGTATGCACATATGTGTGCACCCATATGCACAAGCACACACACACTTCCTTTTCACAGTGGAAATGTTGCTCCGGTGTTTAGTACCCAGTTTTATCCTATTGTTTTTGAAAACCAGGATGTGATTCATTCTAAAAATAGTTTTCTCCAGTATAAAACGTCTGAATAAAAATAGTTTGTTGTTGTAGCATTCAGGAAAGTCTAAAGATCTTGTGTGTGTGTGTGTGTGTGTGTGTGTGTGTGTGTGTGTGTGTTTTAACATTAAGCAGCCTCATAACATTGCTAAAGAATCACCAGGCAGTAGAGTGCTGCACATGGAGGGATCATTCAATCACTTGAGGTGTTAAGGACACAAAGAATATATTGGTTCTTAGATATAATGCTTACCTGATTTAAATGTCTTTTCTATTAACAATTAAACACGGCTTTCTTTGTTTTATGTAATACCATTTAATAGTAATAACCAGGTCAGATTTTAAATAAACTTTTAAAATTTCATATTTTTTCTCTTTCAATGTATACTACATTTTGTATATTTTAAGTAAACCAACATTTCACTAAAAAATGTTTCTATATTCAATGTTTTTCATTATTATTGTTTGTTGTACAATTTTGTACTGAGTCTTTACTTTCAACAATTTTTAAATATAGGAGAAAAACTTTAAGGCAAAAAAAAAAAAACAAGGAGAAATTGTTTGTGACTTTTTGTTTTACTTTAAATGAGAATGCTCTTAATTTTACATTACAGCAACAGAGGGTTTTGGAGTTTTCGGAATTCAACAATACTGTTAACTGAAAGTCTGAATGATGTTAGCAAAAATATTCATGTAGTGGGAATTTTACCCTTGATCTTAGCCAAAAGGCCAAGAAACGGTCATGTAGTGGGAATTTTAATAAAGCTTTTCATTTGACAGTAGTAATTATAATTTATCTGAAAAAGACTTTACTCAGCAAAGCAAATGAAAATTCTGTCATTAAGATCTGAGACTTTTGACAATGAAGAACATCTTGTTTTCAATTATTAAGAGAATATTCACTATTCTAGCAGTTTTTTTACTAAAGTCCTTCAGTCTGCTTAAAAATTCATTTAAGTGATTTTAAGATAATACTTATATTAACACAGTAAGTTGTATTTGTGAATGACAATGCAATTTCAGAGCATACTGAATATTTCAGACCAAAATTTTTTGAGATTAAGCTTCCTCAATGATATTTATAATCACACTAGTTCATACATTTTTAACCATTTTTCTTCATCCCCTTCACAGGGAAGTTTTCTTTCATTAATTCTGTACAAGTGTAATTCACTGTTCAAAAGCAGGAAGCAATCACTAGGAGTGGGACAAACTCTGTTACATATTAGGAGAACTAAGAGTTTTCTTTGTCATTCTATTTTTGCAAATAGTGATGAATATTCATTAAATTCAAATATTCCTTAAGCTAAGGAATGATTTGCCAGCTGTGAATCTTTGCAAGGCACTTTAAGCCAGCAGGAAAACAAAAACCATGCAGGTGCTACTCATGTGTGTCATAAGGATAAAGAAAACAAGCAAGCAAAAGCATTCTCAAGGAGAAAAATGTTCTATGAAAACTTCGCTTTCAGAGGAATATGTGCAGTTTTTTTTCCAAAACTAGTTTGCAGAAATTTTTCAAGAGCAACTTAAAAATGACTTAGAGAGAATATCTCATAATTGTACTAATATTTAACTTTATTTTTCCTCTGCTGTACTATAGAGATGTAGGTAAAGTTTAATATTTTTAACAAAATGTGAGACTACTTGAAGTAAACACCACTTTATGTTATATTTACTCAATATGAATGGGGATGGGGCACTTCTGTCTTATAAAAATCATATTGTTATAAAAAAATCAATGTTAGATTTCTGGCTATTATTTTAATTATTTCTTTGTTTTCTTACATTGAAATGTTGACCACATTTAAGCTGAATAGAAATATGCTGACATGTATTAGAAAAATGTTACCTGTACTTACTGGATCATAGTATATTTTAGACTTTATATTTCTTTAGATAAGAATAATCCTATGTTTAGCCTAAAAAGCAAAATTTGAAAGTTTTAACTTTACTTTTTTCTATATTGCAAAATTAGAATTAATAATTATTTAAAACCTATGTTAATATGTATTAAATGAGCATGCATTTGTTCACTTTAAGTCATAATTAGGAATAGTAAAGCTATTATTTTGTTCTCAAAATATTTAATTTTTTATTGAAAGTCTTTCCTCTTGGGTAGGGAGCCTAAGTGTAATTTCCCACAAGCCAGTATTAGCTGATTCCTTGGAACCATTCAGTTATGAAATGAGGAGCAGAATAAAAAGGAAAGAAATAACCCATTTAAATCACCTATTCAGGCATTTTATGGCAATTTGGTTAAGGCATTTAAATAAAACTGGCAGTGTCTACCTTCCCAAACAATTGTTGTCCAAATGGTTATTCTTGATAAACTGCTCCATCTTTTAAAAATATTTAGATATAAAATTGACATATAACATTGCACTCACCTAAATTATTCCTTAGTTCATAGATTTATAGATTATTTTTAATAAAGTGTAATTGACATAGAACATTATATTGTGTTTGCTGGACAATGTGATGATTAAATATTTGTATAAACTGTAAAATGATCACAACAATAAGTAAAGTTAACATGTTACTATACATAGTTATAAAGAAATTTTATGACTACAACTATGTGTAGATTATTTTTTTACTTACTTTTGAACCAAATGTGCACATGCTGAATGGCAAATGCATGACCAAGAAATTTGTTTTTGTAGTTATTTCAGAAAGGTCCCTCAGGTTTATTGATCTAGGATTTTTTAATATTTTAAGTGTTTCTAAGCAGTCACATGGGATGAATGATGTCTTGCTCTGCTGAGTTTTAATTAGAGATCTCGGGCAAGTTACAAAAGCTCTGTGAATCTCAGTCTCTTCATCTGTGAAATGGAGACATGATAACTGAAAAAGTATATTGTGAAGATTAAAAACTATATTTAGAAAATTTAGCATCATGTCAAGCTCATAGGGTATCACCAAACAAATGGTATTAACTGTTCTTGATTTTTTTTAACAGTCCAAATTCTAATTTGCTATTTGATTTACCTCAGCTTTTCTTGCTGTACATGGCCATGCCTCCTCCCTATCACGTCAGGTGAGGTAACGTACACATGAAAACATCGATGACTTGAAATGCACTATGCACATGTTATAATTTTAAAATTCACATTAACAGCCTCTCTACTAGGACTATTATGTTTGACCTTGCACCATCTGTTTTGCTTTAAATGTTCTCTCAATTTCTTCTCGTGTATGACTTCAATAATCATCTTCCCAGACCCTTGGGCATGAAAGGTCAGTCTTCCCCATCTCCTTCTCTCACTGTTTTCATAATTAAAATGTTGCAAAATGTCTGAGAAAATTTTTATTTAACTTGTCCCCTATTATCTATTCTAGTAGATGATTCCAGGTGAAAGTTTTAGTTACATCATGAGGTTTTCTTTCAAAGAAATGCTCCTTTGTTTTTGGTAAAAATGACACACCTAAAAACCTCAGACTCACTTATTACTGAACTTTCAAGTTCATTGCTGGAAACCTCGAGGTTCTCAGATTCCTCCTTAAATATATGAATTTTCTTTTTCTCTACTTCAGCACATAACCTTTTTTCCTTTTAATTTATATTAAAATTGGATAATTTTAACATTCATTTGAATTTTTGACCATTTTGAACAGTAACAAGTGGTATAAATATTATTTTAATATTTATTATTGAATTAATAATATTGTTTTGAAAATTAAAGTCCAACAATCTTTTATCCCTTCAGATTTAGTAAATGCTAACCTCAGGCATAATCATTATAACATGATTAAGTATGTCTTAGAAATTATTATCAAGTATTTTATACATAGGTATATTTATAATAATGTAAGAGCCATAGATTTTAAACAAAAATTATTATTTTAATACACATAAAAAACACATATACAGAAGGAAAGATGTTTTCTGGCTACATGTGTTTGTTTAACTTACTGGACAAACAGTGGCTGGGAAAGTACGATACAATCTGTGACTCCTTTAAAATTGGGAGTGATTCCAATTTGATGAAACAAAAAAGGGAGTGGAGGAAAAGGAAAGGTTTGAAAACATTATTCTACAGGCATTTGTCTTCCTTGCTAATCTTAATTTTGCTATAACAGATCCATAAACTTATGACATTTTGCATTGGATTGAATTCAGCTGTTTAGAGGAAAGCAATTATGATTATTGTCCTAAAGCCAAGATAACAACACACCATTTGTGACGAGCCAAGGAGCCTGGAATTCACAAACTGCCTTATATTTATTTATTTCTCCATGTTGGCTGTTTATCAGGAAGTGACTTCAGTGCAGACAAGAGTAATTCCACATTTACAAGAGTAATGTCCACATTTATTAAGTAAACTCTCAAAACTTTGAGAAAGATGGTGCATAAGCTGTATTCAGAAATGATTCTTTCAAAATATGTATATGTGGACATTCACTGTATTTAATTTGACTAGCACTGTTTAAATAATTATTGTGAAAAATAAGGTCATGATGACATGGGTAAATCTGATATTTAATTTCATACTTTTTGTTTCTGAAACAACTTATTGATCTATGTATAATACCCAACAGGATATAATATATCCTTTGCTGTTACATATAAAAGATATATATGTGTGTTTATAACAGCAATATATATATATTTAAAATAATTTTTCTTCAATAATAAATTTAATGTTGATATCGAATGCAAATTACAATTTTAGGTGTACTCAAGCAGAATTCAATGTAAGGTTTATATGAACAAATTGAAGGCAAGTCTTGATTGAGATGATTTTGATAGTTGTAGAACTAATAATAATACTTTCCCACAAGTTGAAGCTAACAGCAGGATATCTAAATGACATAGAAAGTTTTAATCTCTCCTTTATCTCTATTCCAAATGCTAATAAAAAGTCAGCAACATTTTTGAAGTTAATTATTATTTTAAATATGCTTTTTTATTTTGGAATATATCAAGTATTTTTTTAATTTGGGTCCCCAAAAGTACTTTTAATTATTACCTTGGAGTTATTTCACTTTTGATCTCTCTCTCTCTCTCTCCCCCTGCTTTTGTGTTTTTAAACTTTTTGGTAATTATATGTCCCCTGGATAATCTAATAAATGTTATTGACTCTTTATATAACTCTTGTTTTTTCATCTGCATAGCTAGATGTGCATTAGTAGAAAAAAACAATATACTAGTACACCATAGTGATGGGACATGATGGTCATGTTCATTGGAATTGACTTGAAAACTATGCTTTTGCTTAAGGGCTTCTGTTTTAAAGTTCTTGGGTGAGTTTTACATGTATTTTGCTCTGTCATGGAACATTATTTTGGAGAAGAAATAAGAAAAAGAAAGTCCTTGCCTACATTTCTAATATGAGATTATTGAATTTGTGATATTTGCACTTTCTTCAAGATAGACAATGTGGTGATATAATTGCATAAATAATATTCTTCCAATCTTCTCCCATCCATCCTTCAAAGCTTTCAGATCCTACTCATTAGCTATTTTAACTACTGAATTCCCTAACTTCTTTCTTTTTCATTATACATAGCATACTGATTTCTCTTTTACATAAAATCTAATTTGTTTATTATAGGAATATTGATGATCCATTTTTAGTGCTGCAATGCTTTGCAAATCTCTTGGCCAGAAGTGACTTAATAATAGAAGACTATAAATACTGTGAGGGCAGGCATATTGTCTTTCATTACTACTGATTATATCTCTTGCACAGTGCCTTGCATGGTATAGAAACTGAATAAATATTTGTTGAATAAATGAATAGATTAAAAAGAACCTGATTACTAATAGGGCAGAATGTTGCAATTGCTATTCAATAGAAATTGATTACAGTAACTCCTAGTAAAGTTCAGTGTTCCTGAATACTAACTCTTTACATTTGCAAGGAAGTAGAACAGTCAATTAAAATACCTACACTATCTTTCATAAAAATTCATCAGTAAAGCCTATGTTTTTATTCTCTAAGAGAGGCAAACAGATTCTTCATTGAGTGATATTTATTCTTTACAACACAATTATAACACATAGTTTTCAAGCCAAATCATATTTTAAAATTATACATGAATAGACTATAATTTGTAGACATATCAATAACAAAATAAACTATTTTAATAACCAAAGTTGAAGGTGTGCAGCATTAAGACTAAGAAGGGGGTCTAGAGTAAGAGATGGCATTCATGCTGATGAATTGATGCATGCCTGTATGGTGGCATGCAAATCATATCAGTGATCATCACTTTTTAACATATAAACTATTTAAATAAATTATTTTAAACTATTAAAATTACATTTGGTAAAATTAAGTTTTACCAAAATTTTGAACTAGTATAAATCATTACTACACTGACCACTGACACATTAAGCTGAAAAGAGTATGAAATAACTTTTAAAGGATTTTTGAATAAAATTTTGGCATGCAAATGTTCATTTATGCCTGCAAAATTCAAATTATTATACATTTATTAGGGATGGATAAAACAGTGTAATGGAGAAGACAAATACCAAAGACAATTACCAGTGTAGCATATAATCACTGATATAATCACTATGGGAACATGAATTCTTTGGGAGGAAAAACACACAGAACAACTACTTGCCAGAGGTAGTGAGGAAAGGCCACAAATGAGATACATTTGAACTGGTACTAAAGGATACGCAGAGGTGCCCAAAGGAAAAGATAGAGTATTCCAGATGTGATGTTCTGAAAGTGTGTTGTGTGTCCAGGGTTCCAGGAGAATGTCAGTGTGCTTAGCACAAAATCCTGGGAAAGGGAGGAAAATATGGATAGAAAAATACACTGTGACCAGGTTGCAGAAGGCATACTTAACATTCCGTGGAAAAGATTTTTAGCTTTATACTTCAGGGATGGTGGAGGTCTTACATAGAAAAACGAAGTGATTCAATTTGATCTGGGTAAAGAATATGAAATGTTGCCATTTGGAACACTGCGGATGAACCTAGAGAATATTATGCTAGGTGAAGTACATCAGACAGAGAAAGATAAGTACCATATGACCTCAGTTATAAGTAGAATATAAAAAAGAAAATAAATGAGCAAACTAGAGAAACTCAGATACAGAGAGCAGATTGGTGGTTGCCAGATAAAAGAAGAGTTGGGGGAGGGGTGAAATAGATGAGAGGATTAAAAATTACAAATGACAGTTATAAAAAAGACTCACAGGGATGTAACACGGGGAATACAGTCAATAATATTGTGATAACTATGCATGGTGTCAGATGGGTACTAGACAGGTTGGGGTGATCACTTCGTAAGATATATACTCATAAATGTCTAGTCACTATGCTGTATACCTGAAACTAATATGATATTGTATGTGAAATGAAATTGGAATTAAAAAGAATATTAAATGCTGGCAGTAGCATGTGAATAATTGCCTAAGACAGAGAAGAAGAAGGAGAGCAGATAGGAAGAAAAAATAATGCTCCAAGTGAAAAACTTTGGGGTGTAAATGAAGGCAGTGGAGGATATTCCTGAGATATTATGAAACAAATTTTAAAACAAGATTTTGAAACAATTTTGAACAAGATTTAAAAACAACTGTACACTTTGAATTTAAGATTTGACCCCAGCCTTTCTTTTCTTTTTTCTTTTTCTTTTTGGCAAGCAATACTGTTGTACTCATCTACAAAGTGGAGTCCCTGGACTAGTTGCACCAGAATCACCTAGGAACTTTTTCAAAATGCAAGTTCTCAGCTTACCTCAGACTTGCTGAATCAGCAACTCTGGGGATGGGGCACAGTAATCAGTGTTGTAGCAAGCTGTCCAGGAGATTCTGATGCACGCTCAACTTTGAGAACCATCCACATTCTAAACTATGTTTTTTCACTGTCTTGTGCATTGTTGACCCCTTTGGCTATATGGTGAAGCCCGTGGATCTTTGTCAGAATATTTTTAAATATCCATGATGAAATATATAGATTACTAATGAAGTAGGTGATATTGAAATTCAGTTATCAAAATATTAAAAATAAATTTGTGATACAGTAATACATGTACTTTTTAATTAATCCATTTAACAAACAAGATTCATGGGGGAGTCTAATAAATATCATAGTTATAAAATATTGGTGATCAAAAAAGTTATTTCTGGATGTCTACAACAATCACAATGTTATATGACTATAACTGTGATTTATATTGGTGACAAAGTCACAATATAAGATCGATCCAGAAAATATTTAGCCAACCATGAAATATGAAAATTAGAGACATTTATTGAAGAAGATACAAGATACAAAAACATTGTACATAGGACAATGTTTGACACCTCAGTCCCCTTCAAAGTAGCTGCCTTGGTACCCCATACAGTTCTTTCAATTGTCATCAGCAGTCCTGTCATATTTTCCTGAATCTCATTGACTGTCTGAAGGTGATTTTAGTTTTGGGAAGAGCCAGAAATCACAAGGCACAACATCTGGGCTGTAGAGGGGCTGAGTCACCTGGGTGATTTGATTTTTTGCCAAAAAACTGCACCAGACAGGATGCATGAGTGATGCATTATGGTGAGGAAGCTGCCAATCACCAGTAGCCCATAGCTATGGCCTTCTGAATCATCTGAATAATTTCCGGAAAGGAATGTTTAAACTTAATGCAAAATTCGATGCAGATTCTTTGCTCTACTCACTCAGTTATTTTGAATGTAATGGCCACACAGTTCACATGCTCACTCAACAGCGTTTACTGCTCCCACTGACTAGTACTGTAAAGTTTTCATTATTCACACATGTGCATTCCAGTCCACTTTCCTTAGCTGCCAGGTTACATTGATGTCATGCAAACAGTTCTCATTATATTAACAATGGCTTGACTTTTTCCCTACAGACCTCGTATTACTAATACTATTATAGTTTATGCCCACATTCATAATTAAAGGAAATATTGAACTTCAGCCAGAAGTTAATGAAAATAAAATTATGAGTTTTCTTGGTCTTTAAATTCATGGATCCCTTGAATTCTACCCACAAACCACCAGGAAAAAAGAAGGCTTACCAGTTGGGTGATTTCAGCCCATCTGAGAAATGCTTATCTTGTAATATGATAAATTTTATACATTATAAAACAATATAGGAGACAGAATATGAATCAAATGTGTTCTGGAAGCCATAGAATAAATTGTTCTCCTCCAGGACAGCTTGTGGTCTAACACCTGTGCATAATAGATCTAATAGTGACTAGAAATTACCAATAGTGCTTCATATTATCTTGCTTAATCATACAAGATCTTTGTGTTTATGATAGCTTAAAATTTATTTTCACAAGCTTTGCAAATCTTCACCTGTCATTTAGTCTACTAATTGACATCTCCCAATTCTTCAGATCCTCTTAGAAGCATTGAATTTTCAACTATTTCCTTCATGATGCCACTGCTAGCCCCATTTAAGAAAATGGATATTCAAAAAGGATCACATAAACAAGTCAAAGTTATGGGGTCCAATTCAGGGCCATGACTCCAACTCAGTTCCATATTTCTTGTTCCATGTTCTGGCCTTGCTGGCCATGGCTTCAGAGAGGCAAGGAGCCAAGGAGACCTGGCCTGGCCATCATTTGAGATAGTTGAGTGGTGATATCAGTTTGCAACTGC
Source organism: Glossophaga mutica (assembly GCA_039655065.1). NCBI lineage: Eukaryota > Metazoa > Chordata > Mammalia > Chiroptera > Phyllostomidae > Glossophaga > Glossophaga mutica. The sequence goes on along the minus strand of CM077306.1, from coordinate 39,662,179 downwards.
ATGGATGGAACTTGGGAGCATCATGCTAAGCGAAGTAAGCCAGGCAGTGAAAGACAAATACCATATGATCTCACCTTTAACAGGAAGCTAATCAACAAAACAAACAAATAAGCATAATATAACCAAAGACACGGAAATTGAGAACAGGCTGAAAGTCACCAGAGGGGAGAGGGGAGGGAATTTCAGGGGAAAAGGGGAAGGATTTACAGGAACAGGTATAAAGGATACATGGACAAAAACTATGGGGGGGTGGAAATGGGAGGGAGGTGGGGAGGGCTGGGGTGGTGGGTTCGGGTGAGAATAAAAGACAGAAAACTGTACAAGATCAACAATTAAAATAAAAATTAAAAAAAAGAAAATAATGTAACAAAAAAAGATTCTTTCTGTTTTAGCCACTGATGGCAAGCTGCTCAAAAAGGAAATAATCAGAGTATAAAGAGATGAGTCTGCTTTCATCACAAGACTGAGAGACAATAGACTGTCACAAAAGGAACATGTTCTTGATTTGTAGATGGGACAGTATACATATAAGAATTTTTGCCAATTCAGTGTTTCAGAAGCCAATATTTTAAAACCATGTTTTTGCCTTTCATCTCCTTTCATTTGATAGATTCTTCTCCCAAACCCTAACTGTCAAAAGAAAGCAAAAAGTTTACTAAGAGGCTTTCTTATAAAAGTGTTTTGTTCTATGTTGTCTCTTGTTTGTAGGAACAGGGATACTGTTTCTACTATCACACACTGATATCGATGTTTGGTCTTTATAATTTGGGACAGTGTGACATTGACATAAATTTTCAAAGACTCAGCTTTATTAAATCAATTGAGGATTACATTTGCCTGCTGATTCAAATGTGGTTTTTAATAGATGAGGGAAGAGGAATATTTATTGAGTGACTACTATGTGCCAACCTCTCATAATATAATGGAAGCTGTATAATACAGAAATGAAGGTAACACAGCCATGAGCAGGTGGAGTAGAGGAAAAGAAAGTGAGTCTCTGAGATGTTATGCTATTCATGGGGTCATAGGCTGGCAGCGACACAGAGACCACAGTGCAGGAAGAACCCATGAGCATCTTCGTGGGGTATAAATAACTGAAAAAGATTAGTAGTAGCAGAAATCAACAAAAGCACAGTATCTGGTTAGAAGAAGTGCAGAGTTTTTTCTTTTACCCTTTCCTAGGAGTGTAAGAAATGTCTTCAAGCGGCTGTGGATGGGAAATGTAAGAAAGATGTAAGACCTCACCAATCTGTCTAAATTAGAAAAGAACTGGTTACCCTTTTACAGGACAAAGAAGAGGGAGAGCAGTGTTTTTTCTTAGATTTTATTTATCACACATCAAATGCACATTTGAAGAGTTGAATAAAAGCAGAGAGGAGAAAAGACAGCTCTATGCAGAAAGGAGTGACAGGGTCTTCTGAGCTAGGCACCTCTTTGAGAACTAGTGTCACCAGAAAAAGAACTGCTCCACATATACTCTGATGCCTCATTTAGTGTTTCGGAATGCAGCAGGTATTTATTATCATGTTAATGAGAGGAAATAAGGAACTTTAAATGACCTTTAGGACAGAGGGGGAAGCTGGTTTTAAAAATGTATCAGAGAAAGAAGTTTGTGACTTCTGGTGGAACCCTACTGCAATTCCACTTTCAAGTCAAAGGTAAAGATTGTTAGTTACTTCCAGGAGTGGCTAATGCTTCACAGGACCATGCAGGATTAATATTTGATTGATAGAGTTATTAGAATAATACTAGTGAAACTAGTTGTTTTTATGGTTGTTGCTAAGCATTGTTAAGATGTGTGTAACAGAAAATAGCAGGTGAATGTGGAGTTTAGTACACATAAAAAAGTATGAAATAATTCTATGGCGAAAAAGAGGAGAAAGGCTTCACATTTAATGGGTTCTTTTATTGGGGTCAGGGAAGTTTTAGAGTAGAATTGAATAGCAGAATATATTTGTCTACACAAAGAAGTGTTTATCTAGGAAAATTGCTCAGGCACAACCTTAATATCTTTGGAGCCCAAGGCAAGAGTACAAATTGAAGCCCATATATTGGACATATTTCAAGTATATACAGGAAGCCACAAAATTGTTAAGGAACTTTGTGTTTATATCTTTACAAATAAATATTAAAAAACCCAAGAAAACTAGTTTCAAATTTAGGTATCTTATAATTCTCAGAATCCTTGGCACTTTGTGCAGGAACATGCTGGTATGGCTGAGCTGGTGCCTGGACCCTAGAAGGTCCTTTTTCATCCACTCTTAGTATTTTCTCATACTTGTTGGGGACCCTTATGTGTCTGTAAGTGCACATTTCAGCTTGCAAATCTGAGTTCTGTCTACTTCACAATGTGGAAACCATCCTATGGCCACTCCTTGAGAATAGGTGTGGGTATAGAAGAGTCATAGTCTATCATTAAAAATGGTAATCCAGCCAAAAGTCTCATGCTGTTTCTGGGTATAAGCATAAGGCATTTGGGCTGGAAGCTCTGGGGTCCCAAGTTAGCCAGGATATGTTTGGAACAGGAGGATTGAGTTCTAGGTGGACCTGTTTCCTTGGCTCAAATAATTTTTATCACTTGGAAAGAGGTCAAGCTACAGCAATTGGGTGTTTAAAGTTCCAGGACAAGATATGACCCCTTTTTCATGGATATGAGGCCAGGACTGCAAAGGTTAAGCTGGAATTGATACCAAGACAACAAGCAACAAACCTAGACTCTTGAGCAAGTTGGGTTGTATGATGACCCTAAAGTGTATGGAGCGCATACTGGAGTGTAAACAGCAGCCTGGAAAATTGTTCTGGGTGTGTAGACTTGAACCAAACAGGTTCTCTGTAAAATGAGCTCTTTGTGTACACTTGGAGATGAACCATTCTGTTACACACTTTGTGTGAGCAACAGGAAAAAGAAGAGACAGTACATGCGGCTGGGCAAGCTTCCTGGACACAGAATCAAAAGGATAAAAAAATGACCCAATGAAGTTCTTACATGAACTTAAGAAATATGAGTTTAAAGTGAACATAAGTAACTTGGAAGAGGAAGAAGTTTGTGGGGAAATTGGATGTCCTATGAAGAAAAATCACGAAGGCAGCCGTCATCAATGGTCTGGAAATAAAAAAAGCAATAACATAATGTTTGCTGAACTCTTACTTCAGAAAAGAAAACACTATCTGATTTACAGGGGAAATGTAAATCTCAGGGTTTTTGTTACGATTTGTCCACTTTATTATAAGGTAATGGGTAGTACAGAGAGAACTTCTACTTAGATAGAATGTTATGAATTGAACATTTGTGTCCCCCTCAATTTCCTATGTATTGAAGCCCTCACCCCCAGTGTGTTATACTTGGAGATGGGGCCTTTAAAGAAGGAATTAAGGTTAGACAAAGTCATAAAAGTGGGCCTCTCATCTGATAATATTCATGTCCCTATAGAAAGAGATGCCAGATAGCTCACATCCTCTCTCTTTATGTCCCCAAAGGAGAGGTCACGTGAGCACACAGCAAGATGGCAGCTGCCCACAAGTTAAAAGAAGCAGCCTCAGAATAAAACCTTTATCTTGGTGCCTTGCTGGCACCTTGATCTGGACTTTCCAGCCTCCAGAATGGGAAAAAAATAAATTTCTGTTGACTAAACCACCAAGTCTGTGGTATTTTTGTTATGGAGCCAGAGCACACTAAGACATAGAGCAAACAACAACAGGTTGGAGATTAAATATGTAATTATGTTTCTAGAAAATTTAAGATGATAATGGGATAAAATATAATATGTAGCCTGAGATAAGATAAAGAGAGAGAGAGGGGTCAAAAGAATGTTAAAAGAAATTTTGAAGGAAAAATGGAAGTAGCAAAAATATGTAAGAAGCACCCCAAAACAAATTATATGATACAAATATTTGCAATTTCAGGGTGCCAGAGAAATTCCATTTAGTTGGGGATTAACGCTCCTCTCTTCTCCCCTTTAGTCCCAGGTTGCCAGGTGGGAGCAAGGGAAGGCGGGCACGTGCTCAGCAGGAGTCAAAGTGCCACAGGGGAAGCACCTGGAGCAAACAGGCCTATCGGTCTAGCCTGGGGAAAGAAGGGATTGGTTGCGGGTAGGCCTACTCAAAGCTTGCCAAAGCTTGTGAAATTAATAGGTTCTTTTGAACAGACACCTGATCCACCTCAAACCCAAACTAATATAATCCCAGGGGACCTAAGAAGTTTCCCCCTCTCTCTTTCTTGCTCTTGAACTGCATTCTCATGGTGCACTTGCCTGTTCTGTCAATGGCAATATGTCCTTAGCAGCCACGTGGCCTTTGGCCATGAAACTCCACAGGCAAGTTCCAGGAGGCAGCCTGAATTGGACTGCAGCTGGAAACACATGCTAAGCTAGCTGGATGCTGGACTGTACTGTACTTTAATATGGAGCAGAAACTCTGGACACTGGCTTTTGTCTTGGCTTTATTGAAGACAAGATTGGACTGCTTCCATGTCAGGATAGATGGAGATGGGATATTAGAAATCCGAAGGGAGGCTTCTATTTCCACCCGAACAAACCATACTACACCACAGTCTCCCATGTGTGGGTCCTTGGAATGATTTCCTCTTGATCCTGAGCAGAGCCTAATTTTCACTGACAATATTTGGCAAGCCAGGCAGGAGGTGATCCCTGTTAATTTCACATCATCAATAAGCCATATCACAGAGCCCCATCCTCTCATGTGGGTCTCAGGAAATTATTTTTCTGACAACACCACAAGAACTTGATTTCTACTAATAACAGTCTGGCATCCACTAATATATTAAGTCATCGAAAGTATTTGTAAAATATTATATGCTTATTATTTTAACTTGAAAAAACAAATAATTGGCATCTCCATTTCTTTTCCAATTAAAAATTAATGAGGAATATTCTTTTTTATTTTACAGACCTCCATACTTAACAGGTAATAGTTTCAATGTATTTCCTTCTTTATTTATTTATATTTATTTTTAAAAAGATTTTATTTATTTATTTTTAAAGAGAGGGGAAGGGAGGGAGAAGAGAGAAGGAGAGAAACATCAATGTGTGTTTGCCTCTCACATGCCCCCAACTGGGGACCTGGCCCACAACCCAGGCCGGTGCCCTGACTGGGAATTGAACCAGAGACCCTTTGGTTTGGAGGCTGGTGCTCAGTCTACTGAGCCACACCATCCAGGGTGCATTTCCTTGATTAAAGACACGATAGCAAGCATTACCCATTACTTGTATGTAGCTTGTTAATAAGCCCACTTTTTACACATTGTATTCCAGAGACCACATATTTTTAAAGAAGAGAAAGTGAGAAAAGAAAACAAAATGATTCTCTGAGTGAGAATGTCATCAAACTCCTGTTCTGATTCCCATTCCATTTACAGCAAAACACTTTGAAAGACTGGCCTATATACAGCTGACCTCTCCTTGTTCTCTCTGTCCTATGCATGTGCATTACTACTATTTTAATTATTGGGTTACCTGATATCTGTTAGCGCTTATTTCCCACAGCCCTTGTTTATAGCTTTTACAATCATTTATTTTTATTACCCCATATGAAATTTAGAATCAGCATATCTGGTTTCAAATTAGTTGACTACTATTATTTTCATTTGAATCATATATACTTTATAATTTATTTAGGAGCAAATTAATTTTTCTGATGATTTTCCTGTTTAAGAACTCAGTGTGTCTTTCCATAAATTTGTCCTTCGTTGTGACTGTTAGTGTGTGAAATTTATTCAATTCACCTCTCATTTAGTTTGTTCCTCTATGTTATCTTCTCTTGGCGCCATTACAAATTTGCTCCTTTTTCCCCATCTCGACTTCTATCTGGTTGTTGAATGTGCATACTGATTTGTGTGCATTCACTTTGTATGTTGCTACATTTCTGAATTCTCCTATGCTTAGATTAGCACTCTAGGTATGTCCATTCTATTATCAGAAAATCTTGATAGTTTTCTCCTACTTCCATATTTATACCTCTATATTGTTTAGTTGGATATTAAATAACAGTGATTTATAAGCATTCATATCTTGGTCCTAAGTGTAGGGACAAAGTATCTAGTATTTTTCCACTGACACCATGCTGACTGTAGGGCTGAGGTATCTTTCATGAAGCCTGTCCAGAAAGTATCCAGGCACACTGAAAAATGGGGACATTTACCGAGGAAGATACAAGATACAAGAAATGTCATACACAGGACAATGATGCCTCAGTCCCCTTCAAAGTGCTCATGGTGGGACCTCACACAGTTCTCCCAGTTACCATCAGCTGCCCCATTGTATTTTCCTGAATCTCAACAACAGTCTGAAATCTCTTCCCTTTCAAAAGCAATTTTAGTTTTGGGAAAAGCCACAAGTTGCAGGGCACCAAATCTGGGCAGTAGGGGTACTGAGTCACTTGGGTGATTAGATGTTTCACCAAAAAACTCTGCATGAGATGTGATGCATGAGCAGGTACACTGTCCTGATGAAGCTGTCAATCACAAGTTGCCCGTAGCTGTGGTCTTCTGAATCATCTGAACAGTTTCTGAGGAGGAATGTTCAAACCTAATGTAAAATTTTATGCAGATTCATTGCTGTACTCCCTCAGTCATTTTGAATGTGTTGGCCACATAGTACACACACTCATTCATCTCATTCATTGCATGTACCACCCCCATTGACTAGTACAGTGAAGTCACCATTGTTCTCCTGTGCACATTCTAGTCCACTCTTCTTGGCTACCAGTTTACATCAATGTTGTGCAAACCTCATGATATTAAGAATGGCTGGACTTTTTCCAGACAGACCTTGTATTATCTTATGATGTAATAGTATAATAAGTCTAGTAACCACCTATTACTCTAAAAAGTTATTATGATATTATCAACTTTTTTCCCTGTGATATGCATTACATTCTTTTGATTTATTTACTTTATAACTGGAAGGTTTTACCTCATTCCTCTTCTCCTTTTTCACCCATCATTTTCCCCTTTTCCTTCTGGCAATTATTAGCTTGTTCTCTGTATCTCTAATTTTTTTCTCCTTAATTACATTAATATATTATATTAATAGGTTTTCTAAATATTGATTCAGTTTTGCATTCCTGAAACGCATTTTACTTGGTTATGAAATATATTTTAATATGCATTGTATTCTGTTTGCCAATATTCTACTTTAGATTTTTATCTATCAATGTTCATAAGATATTAATTGTACTTTTTAAAAAATTACTTTACTGTTCAGTTACAGTTGTCTGAATTTTCTCCCTATCTTGCCCCACCCCAGCCAAACCCACCTCCCTCCCTTGCTTCCACCCTCCCCCTTGGTTTTGTCCATGTGTCTTTTATAGTAGTTCCTGAAAACCCTTCCCCCCATTGCACCCTCCCCCCCTCAGGCTATTGTTAGATTGTTCTTAATTTCAGTGTCTCTGGTTATAGAATTCTACACAGCAGAGAGGGAGAAGGAGCTCCTGCCGTTTGAGACAGCATGGATGGAACTGGAGAGCATTATGCTAAGTGAAATAAGCCAGGTGCTGAGGGACAAATGCCATGTATCTCACCTTTACCTGGAACATAATCCACAAAAGAAAAAAAGCAAACAAAATATACTTTTTTAATGCAATAGTAGATTGTGATTTGATATTCTCATTTCGTAAGAATAAGTTGGAGGGTTTGCTTTTCTAAATATGTCAGTTATGTCTTTTCTGATATTTTTGTCCACTTTATAGTTGTTGAAAGAGGTATAATCTCCTACTACATTTGGGTTTTTGTCCATTTCTCATTATGTTTTCTGTAATTTCTGTTATATGTTTATAACCACGCAGATATTATTCATAAGTATTATGCTTTCTTTGAACTGGCACCCTTTGGTGTTATAAAGTGTCCTTCTCACTTGATATCTTTTTAGAAAACTGAAATTCCTTCCTGCTTAATATTAAGTTCAAGACTTATATTTTCATTTTTTGTTTGGATTTTTCTGGTATTTTCAAAGTTTCTGAATTAAGTGTTTAGGTTTGTATTTTGTCTACCTCAAAAAGATAGTTTTACTCATAGTTCAATTTGAAAACCTATTAACATGTAAGTGAAGCCCTTTGCTTATATGGACCAGATATGTCAGATTTAATTCTGCCAAATTATTTTTATGTCATTTTTTCCCTATTTTTATCATTGTTCAAAAAAGTACTTTAAGCTGATCTATTTTTCTGGAATCAACTCAAATCAGGATTTTGTCTCACAAACACCACTAAAATTGACCTTGTTGATGTTACTAATGACACCCATGTTGCCAAAAACATTAATGATATTCTCAGCTTCATTTTGGCTGAAGCCATAGCAGCATGTGACAAGGCTAGCTACTCTGTATTTTGAAATATTTGTTTTTAAATTAGCTTCTGACATAACACTCATCTCTGTCTTATCCTTCTTTACTGATTTCTCTGCCATATTCCACCTTCTTAATGCTGGGGATAATGACCCCAGAACTCAGGCCCTGAGTTTCTTTTCTTCTGTATTTACTTTTACTTCTGAAATGAATTCATCCAGTCTTAAAGTTTTCAGTCCCTCCAATGTGTTGACAATTCTCATGTTCATACCTTGAATATGAGGTATGAACCTCCTGGTCTTCAGACTCATGGACTGAACACTTTATCCCATATCTCTACATGGATACCTAATAGAATCCCAGTCTTATCACGACTAACACCAAACTCTTGATTTCTTCAATGAATGTGCCCTGTCTCATACTTTCCTTGGTTAATAAATAGACACTTCTCTGAGGAAGACATACAGAGGGCCCAGAGACACATGAAAAAATGCTCATCATCACTAGCCATCAGAGAGAGGCAAATTAAAACCACAATGAGATACCACTTCACATCTGTGAGAATGGCTATCATAAACAAATCAACAAACAAGTGCTGGTGAGGTAGTGGAGAAAAGGGAACCCTCGTGCACTGTTGGTGGGAATGCAGACTCATGCAGCCTCTGTGGGAAACAGTATGGAATTTTCCTGGTAAACTAAGAATAGAACTGCCTTTCAATACAGCAATCCCACTGCTGGGATTATACCCTAAGAGTCCTAAATCACCAATTCAGTAGAACCTATGCACCCCAGTGTTCATAGTAGCATAATTCACAATAGCCAAATGTTGGAAGCAGCCTAAGTTCTAATCAGTAAATGAGTGGATAAAAAAAACTATGGTACATTTACACAATGAAATGCTATGCAGCAGAAAGAAAGAAGGGGCTCCTACCCTTCATGACAGTATAGATGGATCTAGAGAGCACTATAACCCAGGAGGTGAAACAAATACCATAAGATCTCACCTATAAGTAGAACCTAATCAACAGAACAAACAAATGAGCAAAATAGGACCAGAGAGTTGGAAATAAGGAACAACCTGACAAGTGTCCAGGGAGAGGAAGAAGGGAAATGATGAAGGAAAGAAGGGGAAAGGGCAAACAAAGGAACATTAATAGAATACTCATGGGCACGGGCAACGGTGGGGATTGACTGTGGGAGTTGGGGGGGCCAGAGTAGGGGTGAGCAATGAGAAAAAAAGTGGAACAATAATAAAAAAATGAAAGTACGCAGTGAATGTGACTGCAACCTCCTTAATGTTCCAGGAAACAGAACAACAAAAAATAGAATAAAACAAAATTGAAACCATCCTTGACTCTTAATTTTATATCCAATCAAAGAGCATATCCTGTTGGCTCCAGTTCTGTGTATATCCAGGATTCTTTGACTTCCCACGACCTTTGCTAATGTGCTATTTTCAGCTACCATCTCTTGCCTAGACAACTACAATAGCATCCTAACAGTCTCCCTGATTCCACCCTGTTTCTACTCTGCTTTCACTCTTGCCACTGTGTAGGTTATTCTCCACTCATTAGAGTGGAGAATAAATTTATAGTTTAAACAAGATTATTTATTTTTTTAGAGAGAAAGGAACAGAAGGAAAGAGAGAGGGAGAGACACATCGATGCAAGATAAAAACATTAATTGGTTGCCTCTTGTACACACCCCGACTGGGTATGTAGGCACGTCGAACTGCCAACCTTTTGCTTTGCAGGATGACACCCAACCAACTGAGACACACTGGTCAGAGACAGATCTAAGGGGATGGGAGAGAGACATAATGGGGGAAAGAATGGGAAGGGTCAAGTCAAAGAATGTATATAAAGAACCCATGGACAAGGACAACAGGGCTGGGGATTGAATGTGGGAGGCGGGCAGGGCAGGGGATAGCAATGGGGTAAAGGTGACAACTGTAATTAAACAATAAAAAATAACTAAAAAATACATATCAGATTATTTTACTCCTCTTTCCCAAATCCTCCTGTCCTTTTAGAGAATAAAATTAAAAATCAACACATTGGTTTCCAAGGCCCTGGATGATATAGTTACTAGTGACCCACTCTGAGGTCTTATCTTTTATTCCCCGTCTTAAGCCGACTCCACCACTTTCTCGAGGTTCTTCAAACAACCCTGCAGTGGAAGCCATGTCCTTATTGCCATGGTGCTGGCAAAACCTCCTGCCCCCAATAATAGTACAGCTCTCTTATTTCTCTGTTTGAATGTCACCGCATCAGGAAACCCTTCATGAACACCCTATTAAAAATAATACTACTCTTAAACAATAAATATTTGCTGAATGACAGAGTGAATTCCTAGGTAGATGTGGGGTTTAAGCAAGGTTTTTATCTCTTATCCCTTGATACTTAAAAAAAACAAAAATAAAAATGAAAGAAAAAAAATAAAGATAATCCCTTGGTGTTTGACTTGAAATAAGTTACTTATTTGCAGGGTGGATCCTGTTTTGTGTAGCATGAATGTGCAGCCAGAAATGTGGAGTTTGTAAAACCCTCTGCGGTGGGTAGAGATGTAGTTCCACTGTTAACTGTAGAGTTTGGCCACACACATGCAAGCAGAGCAGATGCTCCATATGGGGATGAGATAAGATAGAGGCCACTCTCTGTCATCCTATTTTTTCTATTTGCATCCTTTGTTTCTTGCACACTGTAAGCTGTGGTAAATATTTCTCACTATTTAGCTTAATGCTTACAGCACTTTTGGAATAAAGCAGTGTGGAATTTTGATCCAAGGGAGGAGCTGTCTCTGGGTCAAAGCCTGGGACTTTTTGGTGTAGTCTCCAATTGGAACATAGACAACTTTATTTTGTACTTGGTAGCAATGATACCATATTTAATTCGAAACTTTAAATTCTACACCTACTCCTGTGAGCTATGTTGTAAAATTATTTGTATAGCCTCAATTTTAACATTCATAATTTTAAATAAAGATTATTCAATGCGAAGTATTTACTGTAGAAATGTCTGTTTGAAAGTAAAGTGAAACATATTAGATTTTAAAATATCACTTAAATTGTAAAATCTGTATGGAAGAACTCCATTTATATGGCAATGTTCCCAGTAGTGTGCTATTTAAGTAGATGCTCAATACCCTTGTTGATATAAATTTATTTAATAATCTGATCTCTATTTTTAGGTCCAACACCTTAGCCACTTGACCATCGCTGCTACAATAATCTTATCTCTATTTTAAGGTAACATTAGCTTGATGTTGTGAATTCAGTGCCACTTACTAATAAATGTATATTTCACTTGATATTTCACCAAGTGACATACCTTCAGAGCTGATAAGTGATTACACGATGGGTGTCATTTATTCTGTTATTTTAAACTATTAATGCAAACTACCAGTAGATCTCACAGGAATATGATTTTCTTATTTTGAATGTGGAAGATTAGATTTATTTAAACCCTAAGGTTTAAAAGTATTTATATATATACATCATCAATAACTACAAGGAAGTCCATGAGTAAAGCAAGAATAGAGGAAATAAAACTGTCACCAAGATGGGCGTGCTGCATTTTGCAAACAAACACTATCATAATACAAATGTCTGAAGAGAAAAATACTACTCATTTTACAAAGTTCTATTTTTTTGTTTTTTTTAGTGTACTTTTTTCCCCATTACTATTTAGTCCCCTTATACTTCCCTCCCTGATGCCCAGCAATCGCCATACTATTGTCCATGTCCATGGGTCATTTTTCTTTTTTGCTCAGTCCTTCCACCCCTTAATTTACCCTCACCCTTAGCTGTCATCCTGCTCTCCATCTATCAGTCTGTCTCTATTTTGCTTGTTAGTTCGGTTTGTTCATTAGATTCCACGTATGAGTGAAATCATATGATATTTGTCTTTCTCTGACTGGCTTATTTTACTTAGCATAATATTCTCCAGGTCTATCCATGCTGTCACAAGGGTAAAACTTTCTTCTTTTTCACAGCCGAGTATTATACCATTGTTTTATCTGCTCATCTACTGATGGACACTTGGACTGCTTCTATATCTTCGTGATTGTAAATAATGCTGCAATGAACATAGGGGTGCTTATGTTCTTTCAAATTAGTGATTTGGGTTCCTTTGGATATATTCCCAGAAGAGGGATGAATGGGTCAAAAGGTTGATACACTTTTATTTGGGGGGGGGGTATCTCCATACTGATTTCCACAGTAGCTTTACCAATCTGAATTCCTACCCGTACTGCAGAAAAGTTCCCCTTTCTCCACATCCTCACCAGCACTTGCTGTTTGTTGATTTATCAATGAAAGCCATTTTGACAGGTGTGTGAGGGTCATTTTATAGTTTTCAAAATAGTGGTTTAACAAATTTCCTCCATTACCTTCTAAATTTGGCTTTTACCTCCCCCAATGGTTCCCCTTTTTCTTCATTTATATTTCTGTGAGTAAAAATTATGAAAGACTTTTAAATGGTTAAAATCATTTTAATGCATTATCAGCAATTAACACACTATAAAAACATATACATAGTGATGCCTCATCTCCAAATGAACTTTTACTAATTGAAGGCATTTTGTTTTTCAGATATTACAGTGGAAAATAACATCAGGGAAATCAAATCCAATTTAAATGTCACTTTAATTCATTGGCAAGCCTTTATTCCATCTTAATTTAATTATTCCATAAACATCTGACAACAATTATTCTTCCAGACAGTATTCAAATCTTTCACTGACTTGTGTCATCATATATTGTAACTCTATTATAATATTAAAATACTGTATTTGATATATATTTCATTCCTATAGTTTTTAGAATAGCCTGGAACACTTCAAAAGCTATATATCTACATATACTATAAGTCAGAAAATTAATAATTTTAATACGGTAAAAACTGTAAGATTAGTGAATTGGCATATTTTACAGTAGGAATTGCTTAAATTTCCTGGATCAGAATGCAAGTTCATCATCAAAATAAAAAGAGAAATATGTCAAACATACTTATTAAAGTATGAAACACCAAGTTCAATAAAACAACAGTCTTGAGTTTGTTTTTAATAAATATTTTATATCTTATCATAGATATCTCTGTTAGTTCTTAAACTTCTGATGCTGGCACCTGGTTGTCTTTAAAATATTTACCAAATATAAAATTCCAGACCCTATTTTATTATAAAATCAGCCCAGACACAGTATCAGATATTAAGATGCATACATTGTTACATTATGTATTTGTTTTAAAAATCTTTCCTAGTTTTCATGTACTTGATTTGAGGCTATAAAACAGAATAACACAGTATTTACAAGCTCATCTTTCAGAATTTTTTTTTACAAACTTCCAAAGTAATAAGAAACTCTATATCAATTAATATTCTTCATGTAAAACTTGCTAATTTGTCTACACAGTAGAAATGGAAGGGGCAAAGTGTTTATTTACAGATACAGGGAAACCAATTCCCTGCCAGTTATGTAGTGAGATAGGAAAACAGCAAGGTAGGAAAGTAACTGATAAGGGTTTTTGTAGTATCAACCAAGATGTCTTCCTAATTATACTGAAGTAGGATTGCATGTCGCATATACTATTTATTAAGTCTCACAAATGGATATGGCACAGGGTGTAAGTGTGATGTATCAGCAAATGAGTAACCAATAGGAATTCTACTCAGTTGCCTTTCTTGTGAAGGAGCGGGTAAGTTGACAGGAATAATTAACTTTTTTATCTGCTCCATTTGAATGGGTAAATACAAAAAGGGTTAGAATATGCTGAGCAAAAAAATCAACTTCACCAATGAACATAAGACAAAGTTTTTAAATAAGCAAATGAAAAGCTAATTTTCCCTCCAAGTCTATATAGGTCTTTGCTAGGTCTAGGCAGAAAGAGTCGATTCATGCCCAATATGCATATGAGATTTTCAATCTAATTTATACATGAATGCATGCAATAGTGTCCTAGAATGGCTTATTCAGCCAAAAGAAGTGATTGTGGTAATCTTTCCCTATTTCCACATTCAGTGATGTCAAGTTGGTGGCTTAAAATCAGCCATGGTAGGACTATTTACACCATAGAAAGTGGCAAGCATTACAAATAAGGGTTTATTGCCCCGTAGAGCTAGTTGTGAAACATTGACCAACAAACTACTGAATTCATGTGAGTGTTTGTGGCAATCAAGAAGTTCATTTAACATTGAAGTCATGGATGTAAGCCCTTGAGTTAGGAGTGGCACAAAATAGTTATACAGTACTGCCTCTATTGTAAAATATAATCATTTAACTTTTCTGGTTTTAAGACAATATTTTCAATATCATGCATGCTTTTTCCATTTAAGTGCTCACTGGGAAAGTCATGGCTGTATCCTGTGCCCTCACTGATTGTGGACACCGTGTAAGATGCACTACGAAGAGTGTCGGAGTGGGAAAAGCTTTTTCCAAATTGAATTTTATATTGATTCCAGTTTCTTCTCAGAACTGCTTGAACCTATCAATCCAAAAAAAAAAGAAAAAAAGAAGAAGAAGGAAAAAGGACAAGAGCAATACATTATTTAAGATGAAGACATTGTACAATAAAATAAGTTATGTATTGTAAAAAGCCTTTTTAAAAGGCATTAACATTAATTAGTGAACAATATTATATTTTAAGCTTAATTTAAAAATTAAATTGAGTGAAACCATCTTTTTATTGCAATTGCTCTGCACTTTTAGTTTCCATTAATATTTTTCTTTCCATACCTTATTTTTGAAACTTTAATGTTGAGTATAAATGTATTGTTGTAAAACAAATAATTAATCCAAACCCACTTATAAATATTTGTGTGCAACATTGAATTTTATATCAATATCTTTATAAGTAGAATGAGAGGATGAGTGAGAGTATAAAAGAAGAGAGACAAGAGATAAAAGAAAAAGTAGAGGTATAGGGAGTATAAATTAATGTCATCATCATCATCATCAGCAGCAGCAGCAGCAGCAGCAGCAGCAGCAAACTTTCATTGAATCATTATCTTATGCCAGGTATTGTGTTACATTCTGGTGGAAAAAACAGAGCAAGGTTTTTGTCCTTAGAGAACTTACTAACCAAACAGAAAGAAGTATTGAATAGATAATTACAAATGAAATGAGTATTGAGAAAAATGATATAGGTCATAACGAGTTCAGTTTTAATTGAACATAAGACACCAGGGTAGTTTTCTTTATACTGAGTCAGTGAGGGCAAATGAGAATATACAAATACATCTCCAACTGGGTAAGCTGGGCATTTCCAGGTGTCTGATGAGTGAGGAGGCTGGTGTGGTGGCCATCTGTTTCTAGGTTACAAGTCTATAAGCCACATTTCTGTGGCCTGATCTTTGTCTTTCCAGAGCATGTATAGCTTTAAATTGTCTTCCTCAAGCTCTCTACTGCTCTTTGATCTTTTCATTACTTCCACGAAGACAGTCTGAGCATCTAAATGCAAAACTCCAGAAATTTATGTACTATAAACATGCTAATGCAAAAATTGTTTAACTTTTTACTAATAATATAAAATTCCTCAATTTTTTACTCAGTCTATTTATGTGTATAAGTCAATATTAAATTTAAAATGGGGCTGGCTAATTTACATCTTTCATTATCTTGTTTAATATATCAAAAAACCTTTATTCTCCTAATTACAATCTCTAGCCAATCGGTATTCCCGAATTGTGAGTAACTCTGTGGGGATCTTCAAAGTCCTGCTAGAGTCACCTAAACTCTGTCACTTCAAATCTTATTTCATGTTTGAGCACATGGAAAAACAGAAGAAACAAATATAGAATTTATGAGTTTTTTTAGTCAGAATTTAAAATGAGTTATTTCCAAGTAGCTTTTCTCTATTCTATAGTTCACAAATTATGTAATGAGAAATACAATACATTGGTTTTAAAAGTTACATTGTGATTAAAGTCAGAGTTTCAAGACTTTCAAGGTTATTTCTTTATTTTTACTAAGTATGCTTGAAAAAATAATTTTATAGTCATATAATTTTAATAAAATCATTTATAAGACCATATATATATATCATGCAAACAATTATACTTTGATTCCCTTATGGTTTAATAATATATTTCTAAATTCTTCAAATAACATATTTAAATTAAGGTAATTTAAAAAATATTTGCATATGTAATATCTTCAAGAACATAAGCAAATGACAAATGCAATAGCTTTAGAGTGTGACTTTTAAATAAATATTCAGAGATTTAAAACAAAAATTACTTTTTAGCCAATTATCTAGATATTTCTAAAGGGAATTATTTTTGACCCAAATTTTTATGCTAATCCACTTCCTTACACTTTGTTACCAAATGATGGACTGACTGAAGACGTACACCATATGTATATTGTGGTTGAAAGGAAGTGGAACATAACTGTGTACAAAATATTTTACACGAATGTTATGAAGAAGCCGATAGGAAGTAATGTCTTAGCTGTGAATGTAGTACTTACAGTCTTAAAAAGGAAAGCTTAAACTCTAAAAGCCAAAATGGCTTTTGAAAAATGTTTGCTCTTGAGCTGCTTTGATTAAGATCATCACCCTGTTTCTTCCTTGCACTTATATCATCAAGCAGCAGCAGCAGCAGCAGCAGCAACAAGAAGCCATGGAAATCCAGTTTCCTGAAGGGTGGGGACTGCCTGACTGAGGTTAAAAATGAGCCTAATTAAAACCTACAGGCCTTGTAGACATCAGTTTGTGTATGTCATTCTCTATAATGATGCAATGTTTTCATTTACTTCCTTTAATATAATATCACACCTGTTCAACAGAATTAAAGTGGCCACATTTAATGTACTTTTAATGAAAAAAAATTAATAGTGAAAGATAAGGAAAGTTGCCACTGGAATGGAAGGTAGATAGACTGATGTTATTGAAAATCTTAAACTGTTGTTCATTATTTTATATGAGTGTTATATAAATAACAAGGCCAACTGTTTAGAATATAACATTACAACTTTCTATACCCCTTAGCACCTGAGAGGGAACCAACTGTATACTTCTAACCTCAATCAATTAAAAGATATTTAATAGGGATTCATTACAAAAATTCTACCTAGTTCTCATTATGGAATATGAATTGTTATTCATAACAGAATTTTGTTGACTTTATGATAATATCTATTCTCACATGTTGTTAAATGTGCTCATTAGACCGGGAAGGGTACTTCTGATGACTAGAGTCCTGAGTTTATGCAGACAATTCACAGTTTTTGTCTGAGTGGACTAGAGGTGAGATGAATGTGGCCTGAACACTTGTCAAGGCACAGTTATTTAACTAGCGAGAATTACAAATAGAAATATTTTGCCTAAAAATAAAGTAAGTAAAATGTGAGAGTAAAACAAAAACATGGATACTAAACTAAAACAAGCTATCTGACCTAATGTGGAAAGTGAGAGGAAACTAAGCCTCAGCAAATGATTTTAAGAAGTACATGACATAGTTGGAATCACACAAAATGAATTTGGCAGCTGCATTTTCATGTCATGAGAGTGGGAAAAACTAATACAGAGACAATAAAGGCGGGGTTATAGTATTTCTCAAGATGAGAATGAATCATACATGAAAGGAATTGTATCTTAAGAGACAAAGAAAAGATATTGGAGAAGCGAAGAACTGAAAAATTTGGCAACAACTTGGCTCTAAGATTTTGTATTATTATAATTTTCCACTGCCAAAATTTTCTCAACTTTAGGACATGGCAGAAGATCAAGGTTGCATCTCTTTTGTTTCCAGAGTGCAGCAAGAGTGTTATGCAGTAGTTTAGATATTCCCTGGGCACTTTTTTCCTAAATTAAAGGGCCAATTTGAGATATGAACCCAATTAATATTACCATTTGTTTATGTATTTTTGAAAATGAGTGATTCAACAAATCTTATAAGGAATCCATAATTTATTGAGTATCTTCAGGGTGGAACATGGTGCTAAATACTTTATATAATCCCAGCTTATTTGAATCCTTGTGAGACTTGTGTGAGGAATTTGCTTTTATTTGATCTCAGTGAAAGTAGACACGGAAATGCCGACAGGTTCAGGGTACTGCCCAAGATATATCGCATACAGGAACACAGTGAAGTCTGTGGGGCTGAAATGCATTGCTGCAGCAGTGCTTTTGTCCGACACTTCCTCCTATTACAAAATATTTTCTTAGTGCTTATGTTTTGTACCTTTATAATTTTGCACCCTTTATAAAAATCAAATGTGTTTCTGCCGATGCAAAGGTGTATCTTTCATATTTCATACAAGTTCTATATGTATTGTCCATATCTCTATCATCTAGGTTTAACTAAAATCCTATATAAGCAGCAAGTAGAATTATCTAATGAAGTTTATTCAATAATAAGTTTATAGGGGTACATAATTTCTGTTAGAATTTTTATCAAAAATGATTTGCTTATTTTTCTTAATTGCATTTCCATCTATACTTCTCATTGGCTTTAGAAAACAGTCATTCTGGTCCTCTGGAGAGCAGAAGAATCATGGAAGTACTGTTTAAAGATATCAGACATAGTCTGCTGTCTGACAGTCCTATACCACATTATCAGTAAATAAATATATAGCCTTGGCTGGTGTAGCTCAGTGGATTGAGCACTGGCCTGCAAACCAAGGGGTCACCAGTTCGATTCCCAGTTAGGGCACATATTTAGGTTACAGGCCAGGTCCCCAGTATGGGGCGTGCGAAAGGCAACTACATATTGATGCTTCTCTTCCTCTCTTTCTCCCTCTCTAAAAATAAATTTTAAAAATATTTTAAAATAAATATATAAAATAAATAATTATATTAAAAATTAAGTATAGTTTAATTTAAATTTAAAAATTAAATGAAGTTTTATTACATGCTAAGAGAAAGAAGTCAAATATTACTTAAGCAGAGGAAAGCAATATTTAATAGTTTTTCATATGTTCATGATTTCCATTATTGACTTGTTTTAAAGAAATGGTTCTTATAAAGTTACCCTAACTTTATATGTGTTTTCCATCCAGAGCTTCATGATAAGCTTTGCAGTGCCCTGTCTCGCTCAGTTGCTGACCGGATTTCTAACCTTTGTTGAAGTTTTCCAAAATCCTCCACCATGTTAAAATTTCTCAAGTGGATTAAAAACATATAGAGCTAAATCAATATAGTTCAAATTACTGAGCTATAACACTGTTCATATGCCTAAGAAATATAGTACTACCAATTTTTAAAATCCCTAAAAATTTTCAGTTAGGAAATACTTGGCAAACAATTTCGAAATATCCAAGATTACTTCTCATGTTACAAATTAGAGCATGCTAATTCTCTTAAATTTTCTAACCTACTGCATATCTTTCTAATAAAACAGAGAGTTTAATTTTTAAAAATCCTTTGTATCTATTGCCAAAGACCAGACTGTGGGCCAAACAGAAAAAATTAAAAAGAAACAGAGAACGGAGAAAATAAAAATGGGCCAATTCATTTTTCTACTAGAGGATATGCATGTCCTACGACGTTAAGGATTTCCTAGGAGTGCACATAGGTCAAAGTTCAGACTTAACAGTTTAAAAGGTAGGTCAAAAGGCTAGATAAATAAAAGTCACTGATGAAATATTTTAAAGTGAGGCTGGATTTGTCCTAGCCTTGAACTCCAAAATATCCCAAACTTTGGGAAAGGACAGTTGCATCTACAAAAAGAGATTCTATGGCTGTCTTTTCTGATACAAACAAAATTTGAAACAGTTGTTCCTAGAGAATTCATAGTTCTGTCTCATTTTTTAAAGAAAAAAACATATTGCCAATATAAAATGATAGAAGGAATAACAACGATCGCCATACCTCTCCATTAAAGAAGCAGAAAATTGTAGAGACCAAAAGACCCTGTTAAAAAAAAAAAGAATAATATGATTCCAAATCAGAAAAGATACAGTACATTATTTGTAACTAGTTCACTGCACATGCAGTCAAAAGTAAAACTATGGGGAAATTTAATACCAAATTTCTCAAGCTGCCTTCTGGCTGTAAGAACACCAGCACCGTACCTGATAGTGCACAAGAATGTGCATGATGTAGTCATATACCTCCTCTGCAACCCTTCCTTCGGGTCGCCATGGAAACAGCACAAATTCAATGCCCAGCAATGGCACCAGGATCAGAGTAGCTCTCACAGCTTTCATGTACAGATTGGATTCTGCTTGGTGAGTAACTTTTAACTTAGTGATGAGAACACGTACAATATTTAATAGAAAAAAAAGATTCACCTAGAAGAAAATAAAATGGCATAATTAAAGTATTTCATATTAATATTAAAGAAGCATTAGTGAAGGCTCTTTGATTTTATAAACCTTAGAATATGTTCAATTTATAAGAATGTGATACAGTTTTATACTTCTGGAATTGTAATTTATTAATTTAAAAAGTACGCTGATTCTAATGGACTTAGATTTTAGAAAAGTAAAATTGTAGAATTATTGTGAAACACATTCAATCGGGGGATATCTAAGTGTTTTTCTTATGCAATTTTTTTGAATTTTGCTCAGGTTCAAAATAAATTTTTAAATATTCTCAGCTCAAACAAAGGAAAGATTTGTTTTTAACAAATTTTCATCTTTAAGTGTTTGCTCTGTATCAGTCCATATTAGGCACTTTCCTAATGTATGTTGTACAATAATAATTTTCATATTTTTAATTTATTCTTTCTCTGCGTGTGTGTTTTGTAACATCTTCAAAACTCCTCCAAGATATTGCTGAAATACTCTTTATCCATAAGGTAGGCTGAATCACACACTAGAAGTAGTTGATATTCAACCTTCCTCATTCTAGAGATAAAAAGTTGGCACCCCACAGGACCATCGTTATGTTAATTACTGTCTATAATTACATATGGACTGTGTGTTAATGACTTTCCCCAAGAGAAAAATTGTCTTTGTAAGGGAGACGTAAAACTTCAAAAATATAGTGTGGGTAACTAAGTTACTCAGAAAATGGACAGAATTTTGCTGGGATATCCATCCCTCCCCTGAATATTACATTCTGTCTGTCCTATATTGAGCCAAACCAGTATTGTTTACTTTTGTCTATTTTCCCTATGCCCATTCCTTATGATTATGGACATTAACTCTAGAACAGCCCCTTCTCACACTATTATGCCATTGCCTTTCCCTTTTCTCTCCCCCAGACTTGTCGCGTCTGTGCTTGTTCTAATAATCGAAAACATTTAAAGTATATACCGATATATAATTTGTATCCACAAACTTTAATAAATTGGAAAATAAGGGCAACATCTTATTTAATGGAGACAACAATGAACAAGTAACATGTTTGCTGATTTCAGGCATGTGTTATTAAAATAACTGGGCATAAAAATATCCTACTACTATTCTTAGAGAATTCCGTGGAACATATGCCTCAAAAAATATAGCTCATTATAATCCTGATGGAAACACATCCACAAAAAGTAACATGGTTACAGACACAAGAATGTCCCTGCTAGAGACGAAAGCAGAATAAGCCGTTTCAACAGCTGTAAGAATGACCTGACAAATCAACACCTCAGCTGCTATTCCAGCCACACCACTATATTCTCTTCCTAAGCATTCATTGCTCTTTTAAAAGTTTTGACTAAATAGAAACTACCACCATACCACAGAAAAATGATAATAATTCTCTTGTATCTGCTTATAATTCAGAATATAAATATTGTATAATCATCATATACAAAAATCATAAACTATAAAAATCTACAGAAATGCTGCAATTTAGATGCCCATCACATAAACATTTCTAAATGCAAAGTGTTTCTCCAAAATGGCAAGTCTGGTGTAAAGTATGAAACTAGAAACTAGAAAGTCATCCTACTTTATTTTCTGCAAATATTTCCATTTATTTTAGATAAAAGCTAGAACAGCAATTGTAAACTTCAGATGAATTGTACCTGAATCCCATCTGTCTTTGAGCAAAACTAATTAAGAGAAGTAAGCTGTGTTACTGTACCATTCACAAAGTCCACATATCCAGTGGGCACAACAGGCCATTTTCAGTCACAGTACTGCCCAAGGTCATGATGGGAGGCAAGGTGAATCAGGTCAGTGGTGGTGGGAGGATTCTTAGGAGCCATTGCTGTGCTAGAACAGCCAGCAATCACTTAACTATGCACCAAAGGGGCCTGAATATCTCTCACTAAACCCAAATTAAATGTATCTCCTCAAACTTCCCCTGAGTAGAATCTCGAAAATGCTGTAGCCATAGCCACTCCAATATCATCCTACTCAAGAGGAAATTGTGACAGAGGAAGTCTAAGTGGAAAGAAACTGATTTCGGTTGAAATCTTATTTATAAAAATTATATAAAAATATGCGATCATATAAACAATTGCTAGAGCCCCTCCCTGGACCTTGGAATTGACTGGGACCAGTGAGGGGCCCTGGAGCTTAAATAAGAACAGAACACTTTATCCTGGCAGAAAAATAGGCTCGCAATCTTTTTTTAGGCCAAGAAGATGAGAAAAAAGTTTTATGTAAATAATGTGGATTTTCACTTCCTTTTTACTGAGCAACGTGGGCTATATTCCTATGTGATATTTTACCTTAGTGGCACTATCTACACTTTCCTCTCAGAGTTGATATAGACAGGTTTTCCCCAAATTGTGTTATTTGCTATTAAAAATTTTAATTTGCCAGGTGCTTTTACTTCTCCCTGAAGCTCTCTCATTTAGGCATTGAATCCCATTCTGCACAGTCAGATCTCTTATAGTACCATTTTTCCCTATATTTGCTCTGTGGGCTCCTGAGTGGCCCAAACAATGTATCTCAAATTGGGGGGCGGGGCTCTCATCAGAAAAGGATCATGCTATCATGTAGAAGTGAGAAGTCGAGAAACTTTTAAAAGAATTTTTTGAGAATGTGTTATATTCTACATACTGTGTTAATTGCTTAATGGGGCAAATTTAATCCTTACAGTACCCTGTGAGATATTTATTCTTATTATTCCATAACCACAGATGTGAAACAGTCACCGAAGGGTCAAAAACAAAACCAGCCTGGGATCCACATCAGCAGTGGCTAAACAAGGCTTCAGTGCTAGGTCTTCTGAGTACACAGCTAGAACATTTCAGGGTATGGCTTAAACACAGTGTGACACGCATGTCCTTAGGATATGCAGGGAGAAAGAAAAGGAAGAAATTTTGTCTCTGAAATTTTCACTAGAGTCTACACTAAAGAATACTAAAATTTCCATGAGACATAATAAATTCCATATGTTGATTTTTTTGAACTGGCTTTCTTGTGTGGCTAGGCAGAAACCAGACATTTGACAAATGCTACATGTTTTATACATGCCAGGCTATGCACTTTTTATGTATTAACTCATTTAATTCCTTGTTTAAAAAATTAAGAGTCACTATTATTGCACTCTCTATCTTACAAATGAGGGACTTGAGGCAAATCACTATTTGCCTCAAGTCCCTCATTTGTAAGGTTGCAAGGTTAATGGCCTAAGGTTGCACAGCAAGTAAGAGGAGGAAGAAGAATTTAAACCTAGGCAATCAGGCTCCAGAATTTACCACCTTAGTTACGATTCCCTTTTCGAGATGGCTTAACATTGATACATTAGAGAATGGCTTGACCTGTGTTCACACATAACCATATACCAAATTGCAGCTAAAAAATATAGCAAAATAATTGAAGAATACTTGTCTAAAAAAAGAATCTGAAAACAAGGGTTGGGACCCTTTGGATTTTGGCTGGGACATATATCACCTTTGTTTTTTTAAATATAATTAAATATCACCTGTAATTACACTCAAAGACTATAATTGCATGCTGTTCCTTAATGCATTATGAGAGAAAGAATATTATTTTGGATTTATTTCCCCAATGAAACAACATAATAAAAGCTTTAAATGTGACTTCTGTTTCTTTGCAACAACACTTAAAATGTGCAGTGCCCTTGCAGTAAGTGATGATCATTATAATAATAAAACAACAGTTTAAATGATACTCTCTTTCTTCAAATTAAAGTCTTTTCTTTATTGGAATATTACTCTCATTACTGACATAGCTGTGTAGGTTTTCCTTGTTTGCCATCCCCACTTCGTGGAACCAACCTCTGCCCTTCTCTGTTATGCTCTGCACCCAGGAGGACTGAGGTTCCTCTGATAACTGCCACCACCCTGGCTTTCGTATCCTCTGACATTTGCTGCATTTGGCCAGTGGGAGGAACCAAGAAACCAGAGCATGGCAAGAGAGAGGAGTGTAAGTATTACTTCCCCTCCTCTTTCCAATCAAGCTGTGGTTTGGGCCGTGTCTGTGTTCCTCTCCCCAAGACCAGAGCTCCTGTGGGGCAGCTTGTCCCAGAACATGTTTACATCTTGTAACTGCACTGTCCCTTCTGCTGGCCCCTTGTTGTGGTGACGGCTTCCACTGTTGGCCCCTAGTGCCACACCTCCCATTCAGATTTAGTCCTTTACTTTTCCTGCCAACACCTTAATATAATACAACATAATATAATGCAATGCAATACAATGCAATGGAATGGAAAACACCTTCATCAAACCCTTTTCAATTAAACACTAAGCACGTTGTCTGTGTCCACTGGGAACCTGAAGGATACCATGGGCCTGATGACTCAGGAAATGAAGTTGAAATATGAACAATAATGAAAAAAGGAGAATTTTAATTACATACCAGGAAAGCAGCACAAATTGGGCCATGAATAATGTAGAGAAGATGAGTATCAGAACTGATCCAGCAGCTAGTGGGGAAAACAGAGAAATCTTGTTGAGGATTTTTGTTTCCCTTAGGTCCAACAGAAATCAGAAAGAGATATTATCTTACTTGTCATTGTAATATAAGCTTCTGGCTACAGCATGTATACAAGCAGGAATCAGTGGAAATCCTGTAAATATTAAAGAAAAAGAAAATGCATAGGTGATTGTTTCAGATGAAACTCCTGAAATATGTTATGTAATGTAAAAATTCAGAGATACTCTAGGAACAAAAATAACTGGTCACTTATGCTTATTGAGTAAATATTATCTGTATAGTCAAGCAGTAAGTGTGGTAAAATATTAGCTATTTTTATTTTCAGGTTTGTGTGTGTGTGTTTTCAAAATACACCATTTCGAATCAGTGGACTTCGGAGGCTAAGTCTGTGCATGTGCTGCCTCAGACCTAAGGCTTGGAAGAAATCCAGCATTCATGTGTTTTCTGTAAGATGGAATTGCCCATATTTGGTAGATGGTCACATGCAGAAAACCACTGAGACTAACTGACTATACAAAGAAAAGTGAAAGAAGGGAGAGATGTTTTATGTATCAGAAATTTTGCATGTTTCGAACATTCTAAATCAGATCTTTCAAATATACGTTTTATAAAGAGAACCTGAATGTACCAAAGACTGTGCGTGTGCGTACATAATTGTATATGTGTATATCTATGTTCATTGTCTGACAGGTCAGGTAGATAGGTACGTAGGTAGGTGGATAGATAGATAAAGTATAATTTCAGTTATGTTTCTGGAAACTAGTCCTATTGAATTTATTTTCAGGGTTTTTTATTTTGCATTATTCCTGTTTTATTTAAATGTTAGAAGTGTATCATTGTTTGCTTTGTGAATAATTCCATGTCAGGAGATTTTGTGGAAAAAATAGGTATGTTTCATGCTTTTATTCAATAACTCTTCTTTATACTCTTAGATAAATGACAATGTTTTTTATTTTTTTTAACAAACATTTTTAAAATGGAAAGTCAAAGCTGGCTAAGCCCAATGTTCTCATTTTGCACATGAGGAAAAAGGAGATTCAGAACAGTACCGAGACTGGATCCTAATTCCTAATTCTAATTCCATTGTTTTAGTGATGTAGTTAGCCAAGATACACATTGAAATATTAAATAGAGAAAATTTTATTAGTAATTGACTTGTGACTACTGAAAACAATGTATCAGTAGTATTTTATTTAAATTTATAGCAGTAGGCAAAGGTTTATCACCTGGAATTATTAAAAATGATTAATAATATAACATATTAATAATATTTTTATTGTTTTATTACAAAGGAACTCTGAATCCTCTAAAAGATTTCTTAATAAGGTGAATTAGCAGATATGTGTAATGACACTTACCCCAGCCAAGAAAATAATACCACATTAAGTGTTGCTTCTCTACAAACACAGCCACCACAATGAGTGTGTGTAAGTAAACACCTTCACAAAGCATCCAAAAGTAGTTACATCCCATCAGGTAAAGATGCATGAATTGGAACACTTTACAACCAACCTGTGAGAAGGAAAATGGAAAGCAATCAATATTCAGTTGTCTATCAGTTCACATATAAAGTGACAATCTAGTTTAGTTCAGTTTTACCGAAGTATGGAATTTTCTTTCCACTACACAAAATCTTACACATAAATGATTCAGATTTGTAAAATGCCTGTCTTCATTCTCATCTAATGGTACCTCTAAAGTTTTAGCCATTGACTCCAAAGATTTTTGATGGTGTACTGAAAAGGAAATGTGTATATTCCAAATCTACTACATTTTGTGGATGTATTTTTCTCAACATGTTTTAGTTATTATGTAATTTTAAGTGTAAAATTTTCATACATGGATGACTATATGTCTATTTATATTTGTTTTTATGAACTCCTTGACTGTTGCATTCTTTTGGAAAAATCTGAATAATATATTAATAACTATAGAGGCAATTCATTAAAAGGGCCCAAAACTTGGAAAGTCTTGCATATTAATGCTACCAGTGCAAATACTTATTAAATAATAATCTAATGAGGCTATACTTTACCTTATCCAAATATAGGGTTTGAGGGTTTCATGTAGGTAAAAGGAAGAAAAAGTACTGGTTTTACTTCCTCTTTTCCTGAGTTCTCCATTTCCTCTTGTCTACTCTTACAGAAATAGGAAGAGGGAGATCCAAATACCAGGTAAGGAAAACACAAGGAATAGGAGATATAGTATACTCTCTGAACAAGGGACCTAAATGAAAAGCTCTCCCAGAAATGCATGGCCAATACTTCATTCACCCCAATATCCAATCTGGTACTCTATAAATATTTAGTGGCAATTATCATCATTTTTGAAGTAAATGTTTTTTTTTTTCACTAAAAAGAAAACTGGAAATGAAATGCACTGGAAAATAAATGTTGCATTATCAAAGAACAGTAATAACATTTGTTTATGAGTTAGTTAAAAAGAATTTTAATATATCTCTTTTAATTTATCCTTAAAATAATTCTGAGGCACAAATTATTATTAATCAACCACCTCATAGTTAAAAACTATATTAAAAAGAATAATGATTTGCTAATATTCATACACTTTAATTAAAGCCACACGCTAAACACAAGTCTTACAATTCAATTTTGTTTTCATGATTATACATAATGCCTTTTGTATAAAACCTATTGTATATTTATAAAACCTATTCTTTCATTAAATATATTTGCAGATTGCATGACATTAAATTTTAAATAACATACCTTATGTCAAACATAACACCATAAGTACACTTCCATTATATTATAGAGAAATGATAGACTTCAGCTTCAAATTATCTATATAGTTTTTAGCTATTCATATTTAATTCCTAATTCCATTTTTAGAGTTAACCCATAAACTCTAGATAAAAAGATAAAAACAACTTTAAACATGATTCAGCAAAATATTTTTATGCTGAGTATTGATGATAAATACAGACAATAAATTTTCCAATGATATATTAAAACTAAGTATATATAGTTTGTAACTTGTGAGCTTGTATATAAATGAGATTTAAAATCCGTGCTCTGCAGCTTCATTGCAAAACTCTGAATATCCTTGCTTTAGAGAAATTCACTCTAAAATGACAGAACGTTGGCTGTTTTTTTAATATTGTTAATTATAGCCCAGCATGTTTCCTCACCCGGTGACTTCAGAGTGGAACATATAAAAAATGAAGCAACCCGGATGCACGTGTGCAAACAATGCAGGGAATTTTAGAATTTTGGAAATAACCCTAAAAACACACATAAAACACATATGGGAGTATTGTTTATTGACCCATTGAGTGAAAATTCCTTCCCTTCCCTGATTTTAGTAACTAGATAACTTAATCTCTGAAAAAACACTGTATATATACATATATACACACCATTCCACAAATCCATATAATATTATAGTATAAATATTTATAAACTTTATGAAAATATGATTAAAAATGAATATATTTGTTATTTATGCAGATATCTTAAGTTAAATATAGCTTACATAGACATGTAGCTTACAAAAATATATACATTTGTATAGGGAAATTTTAGCTTCTTTTAAATATATACTTTTATATTATGATAGTCTTTGTGCTTATTTTTGTGTATTTTTTGATACCCACCCTAAAATTTCATGCATCCAAAGAAATTGTAAGGAAAAGAATTATAAATTCTGAGACATGAAGACTTGGTATAGCCTTTTAAGAACTTTATGATAATAAAGTTTAACAATTATATAGGGGATGTATAATTCATTTTTCTCTGGTTTTATTAACTTTTTAAAGTCAGACAGATACCCAGAATATAATTTAAACTTTCCATTTTCATGTATTGTTTTTTCTAACTACATAGTTGATTTTTTTAAAAATTTGATTGTTATATAAACTCTTATGTCCTACCAGTAACAGGACTCTATCCATAAATTGAGGTGAAGATATGCAAAACATATATAAATAATTGAAGCAAAACAGTATTCTTGCTCTTAATATTCAAACATTATAACTTGAGGAATATTGAGATATATTTACCTTTCTAGAATGAATATAGCTACACACATTCTCTGCATGACAGACCTTAAAATATTCATGAGTACTAAATGACTTAATTACACACATAACATTTACATCAGGTCCTCTCCCCTCTCCCCTATCTTTCTAGCTAACCCTTTGAAGTTAAGGACACACCTTGTTTTACTTACAGGATTTGTGGCTACTAAGGCCTGGTTGTTAGCCACGGCAGTGAATTGAATTATTGTTACTACAGAGTTACAAACGAAGGAGAAGAACAGGTTTTTGTGCAAAGTAATTCTTTGGCAACTTAGGCTCCTAAAAGACAAGATATAACAAAGTATGATGACAACATAATTCCACATTTTTAACTAATAATCATTCAAACAAGATACATGCATAATTCATAAAAGAGCTGCTCCAAATGTGGAAGAGTTTTCCCCCCAAGATTAACTCATGATAAAATCTTAATTAGGGAAAACCTATAATTTCTTAAAACACAGAAGCAAATGAAGTAGTTTAGGAGAGTAGACATACATAACACATACATAAGGACAGGAAATTTGTCTGTACAGGCCTCTACATAAACTTTTGTTAATATCTCAAATGATTAATATATTAATTCTGAAAATTCAAAAAGCGGGATTCAGTAAAGTTGATGCAAAATGCAGCTAGTTAATTTTGAAAACTTTGGATTTGTGTGTCAGATTCCTACATAGATAATGCTTTTTTTATTATACCACAGAGGTTGTTCTGTTTATATAGCAGCCACCATTAAATGTCTTTAGAATATTCCAAGCACAGAAATAAGACTTTATATCTCAATTAACAACCCCTTTGAAGTATCATTATCCTTTAATAAAATTGAGGTAATTTGCTCAAGGTTTGCAGTCTTATTAAGTGATCCATTGAATCTGAATGTTGAAGTTATTAAGAAAGTAATAAGGCTTTTATTTTTTATTTTTATTTTTAAATTATTTTATTGTTGGTCAATTACAGTTGCCTGCATTTACCCACCACCACCCTCCCATACCCCAGCCATCCCCACCTCCCTCCCTTGCTTCCTTATAATATTTATTTAGTCACTTGTAACTATGTATTGATGAATAAGTAATACTATATTGTGTACTGTGCCTAGATAATGGGAAAAACACTTGTGAATAATACAGAGCAAATCTTATGTTATTCACGTGACATGAAGGATAAGTAGACATGTCAATTACATGAAGTAATTCCAGATAATGTTATACACTTTTTATAAATTAAAATAGGATTAGGAAATAGATGAAGACTGTGGCCAGAGTATGAGGAATATAGATGTGAAACAGAAAATAGGGGAGAAAAATCATATTAAACAGAGAAGGCATCCTGACTCAAAGTTGTTGGGGTTTTTTTTTTAGCTAATGTTAAAGCTTCAAGTTTATGAGGGGCAAGAAGGACAGACAGACAATGTTAACAGAGCATAAAGCAAAACTCCACATTGTTGTTTTCCATTCTAATATGAAGAAACTCAAATTTAAGGAGCATAATTTACTGAATGACTTTTTGATTCTGAAGCACATAATCTTTTGTGCTAGCTCTTAATGTTCCATCAACAAATGTTAAAATCACAATATTCAGTCATTCTTGGCTTTTATTTTTTTAAGTAAAAAGATGGTACAGTTTGCAGGGTTTACAGAGATAGTCATATCTGTGGATACAGTCTAGGAAAATAAACTGTTTATCAGAGTGGAAAAACAAATTGCAAAATATATTATGACTGAGGAGAAAAATCCTATATAACTTATGTCTTGTATTTCATTTTACAAAGTTTTAATACACTCAAACGAGTACATAGTTTTTACTCTAAACAATGGATCATTAGTTACTTTGAAACAATTTGTCATTTTATTCTCAGTAAAATTTAGTTATGCTTGAGTAGCACTTATGTTTCAACTGTTCAAGCAAAACAAATAAAATACACTTATAAAGAAGAAAATTTCAACAGAAATATGTAATATTTAATATTAATATAGTTTTAATAGCAAAATTACTGTTTAAAATAAGTCCAGCCCTGGCTGGTGTAGCTCAGTGGATTGAGCTCGGGCCTGTGAACCAAACAATCACGGTTCGATTCCCAGTCAGGGCACATGCCTGGGTTGCAGGCCAGTTCCCAGCAAGGGACACATGAGAGGCAACCACACATTGATATTTCTCTCCCTCTCCCTCTCTCCTACCCTTCCTCTCTAAAGATAAAGAAATAAAAAATCTTTAAAAAAATTAAAAAAAAATAAGTCCAAATTCTTTAATTAAGCTTTACTTCATATTTTCATTCCTGGGACTCTTCTCCATAAACCAGTAATAGCGACTGCATTATAGCAGAACTGGTTTTTGTTAGAGTATATCAATTACTTCTTGCTTCACTCTGCCATTATTCAAATCTGATACTTTAATGTGGAAATGCAATGCTTTTATTATATAATTGCAGTGGACATATTTAAAACATATTTAAAATCCAACCAAGACTTGCATTACTGAATAGAAGTGTTTTCAGCTCTCGCCACATTCAGTTTGAAGATGGTGGATTTTTTGGCACATTGATTAAAATTCATAACCTTGGAAATAGACGCAGTAAGTATAATCTAATAAAATATTACACTAAAAACATAGTTAATTAAATACTATACAATGTTAAGCTGGAGGAAGCCATACAAGAGAATAAGACCCATCTCAGCAGCACAGTGCATATAAACTTACAGTGACTGAAATGCACCACAAAAGCTGAGAAAGCAAGGGGGTCGAGGAAGGCACTGATGGGACCCACTAGAAGACTCTTTCTGAACTCAGCCATTATCAAACCTTTGACAGTGTCAACACGCCACATTAAAAAAAGAAAGCTTAAGTAAAAGTTTTGATTTGCCAAAACAGGTACATCAGGGTGTGATTTATGGAGTAAGACTCTTTGTTCTCTATGTTCCAATGTAAAATTTCTTTAAATAGTTAGCTTTGTTTAAAGTGGATTTAAAGATGGAATCATATACAGTTTTCAGAAGGAAAATTATAGTTTAAAAAAAACCTAATTCAAGAAAATAAAGAAACTACAAATAAGATAAAAGTTCACAGTATTGATCGAATGTATTCAGATATTATCTAAGAGAAAATGTGAAAATTTGGCTTATTTGTTCTGAAAACAAAAATATTAACATTGTAGATTATTTTATGAAATTAAGAGTGCTTTGGCCTGCTAACTGAATATATATATATATTTTGCTGAATTTTATTTTGGACCTTTTCTCAACTATATAGGAATGATATCATTTTCTATATACTTGTAAATATGAAACTTGGCTTTAAAATTGGAATCAGTGTCTGAAATGTCAGCAAAATTAAGATGTTAGAAGAATCACTTTTTCCTCATACAAGTCAGATGTTATATGCACTCTTTTATGTGCAAGAAGACAGAGCCGTTTGGATTGAAAGAAAAAGCAGGATTTGCTATGCTCTCGGATTCTAAACAGCAATTAGAATATAACTTATAACTAATTCCAGTAAAGTTTATTTATTTTTTTATCTAAAGGATTCTGTTTTGTTTTTCCAAGAGATCATTATGAGCTAGAGTCATTGCTTTTCAGGGCTTGGCAAATCCCCAAGTCCTGACTCCTTCTCTTCCCCTCCCTTTCCCTTTCTTTTTATCTCCTGCTCTCTTTCCCTTAATTGGCTCTAATATAAAACTGAAGTGCAACTGATAGTGTTTCATGTTCTCTGTTTCTGATTTAAAGCATGGACGAGTAGTATACTTTCCTTTCTCTAAATAAAAAAAATAAACTATATCTTAAGTCAATTTTTTGTGTGGCTCTTAATTTTTATTAGGATGGATCAATAACCCTCAATTAGCAAAAAAAAATTCCATCTCTACCAAAGACTAAGCAAGAATGATTTCAGTATGAAGAACTGGGTTAAGAAGCAGAAAGGAGCTATTGATAGATTTTTTTTACACACGATGATTTTATTTGAGACATTAGCTCCTCTAGGAATTAGTTGGAAAAAGCTAACATTTCTATCGCTCTTGACAATATGAACATGCTTTGCCAACCATTCAATTCAGCATTTTCTGAGGTGGCCTTGGTCTTCCTTCAATCTAGCTTCAGTGTCCAAAATTGTCTCACACAGATGCTTCTACTGATTAGCGTTTTAAGAAACCTTAGTCTGATGATGGAGATGACAAAGGCCAGATAAATCCAAGGGACTTGTCCAAGGCTACGGAGAAGCCATGGGAAAATCTGTACTTAACTAAGCTTCCAAGTCAGTTCATGTCTTCATTTCAAAAAATTTTATTAAGTGCCTAATACATGCAAAATCCTGTGCTAAGCCCTGGGATGTGTAAAGAAACAAGGCAGAGATGATCCCTGCTCTTACAACCGTAACTTTGGGACATTCTTTCCATTCTTTCCCATTTTACTGGATAGTTGTTTTTAGTGGATAGTGGCTTTTGTTATTTTAGTAGATACTGCGGGGGAGTGTATATTAGAAGTGCCTTAAAATCAAAGACTCTGAATTCCTCAATATAATTCAAGTACTGAGTAAACTACATGGTATCTTGTGGGCATAAAATAGTTTTGTTATTTTTGACTAACTTAGCACATTTTTTCTTTTTTTTTAAAAGATTTTATTTATTTACCTTTAGACAGAGGAGATAGGAAGGAGAAAGAGAGGGAGAGAAACATCAAAGTGTGGTTGCCTCTCACATGACCCCAGTGGGGGACCTGGTCCACAACCCAGGCACATGCCCTAGTTGGGGAATTGAACTAGAATTTCTTTCTGATATAATTATACTACTAATTTGGTTTATAAAATTTTTATTCATTATTTACTTATTTTTCTACATGGACATTGTAACAATTTCTTTATGAATATGGTGCCTATACAACTAGAAATGTGTTTTTTTAATTTTTAAAAAGCCTACTAGTATACTATGTCTATCAGGGCTAAATATTTATATAAAAATACTTTAATGGACCAGTAAGAAAGAGTGGTAACTATGCTAATACCTGACAATGTTTTCCAAACTCTACTTAAGTCTGCATATATATCTTAACTTTTATACCAAAGCTATAATATAGATACTAATAGTATCTGAACTTTGAAGATGTGAAATTGAGGATTAAGCAACAAAAGAATTTGTTCCAGGCTATGCAGCAAATAAGTTACAAAGTGAGAGCAGGTGTGTCTGTTTAGAGAATGTAATCTTAACCACTCTCCTATAATGAAGGATGTCTAGACATATAAAAAGTAGTTAATGCTATACTTGAGTCTTGAAGAGGGTTTCTCATGTTTTACCTAAAGCTTGAGAATGTATAATAAGAAAGAAAAAATAAATTGTAGCTTTGCTTTTTTTCTGTTCAAATCCTTCATTTGTAAAAGACAATTAAATTCCAATAAAATTACTAAACCGAATAGAGAGGATACAGATCTGGAGGAACCCTGAATAACTTAGTTAACTATTTAGAACATAGGTAAAATCAGGCATTAGAGTAGATAATCTCTTCCTTTCCTATGATTACAATATCTACCTATTGAAATTCTACCCATCCTTTAACACTGGTTTCAGTGATATTATCACTTCAGGAAGCTTCTGGTACTATGAATCAGAGGAAGTCTTTCCTTCCTCTGTCTTTCCAGAGCTCTTTCTAACTGCAATAACTTTTTTACTCTGTATTACTATTATATAGGGGTATTATTAGATGACTACGTAGTTGTAGTCTCTGTACCCACTTTACCGATACAGTCTAACGATAAACTAGTGGTAGAGTTTGTCTCACCATTCATTGAAAAATTCCTGCCTGCCAGGTACTATTTGAACCTTATTTGTTCAGTATTTTAAATAGCATCATGACTAATTATAAAGACATGGAAGCTTACTAAAAATCAGAATCAGGCTAAGTCAATACTATCAGTAAGTGATGATGTCAATACTATCAGTAAGTAAAATTTGAGTATAGTTCATATTTTTAATCAATGTATAACACATCCATTACAATTACCTTATGCCTAAAACTGAGCACATACCTGCTATGCTAACTCATTTACTAAAGATATTTTTTTTTTAGTTCACTATCGTGAATGAACAGTTAATTGTACATTCAGTATAAACTTTAAATATAAGGAATGTAATTAGTTGAAACCTTTAATTTAATTTAATTTTTTTATTTGTAATAGCCAAATTTATTGTAATTTGGATAAGCAAATACTAGATGTAATCATATAATGAAATACTAAAATGAACCCATGAAAATGAACCATCTGTGACATAGACAAATCTCAAAAACACAATTTTGAGAGGCAAAAAGCATGCCATTGCTTATATAAATTTTAGAAATATATAGAAAATACCATGTAGTATTTATAGACATATATTATGTAGTAGTAATAAAATAATAAGCATGGGATGATAATAAACACCAGTTAAGGACAAGGGATACAGCTGTAGAAGTGATGGACTTTAATTTTAATT
Organism: Glossophaga mutica; assembly: GCA_039655065.1. Classification (NCBI taxonomy): domain Eukaryota; kingdom Metazoa; phylum Chordata; class Mammalia; order Chiroptera; family Phyllostomidae; genus Glossophaga; species Glossophaga mutica. The sequence goes on along the minus strand of CM077306.1, from coordinate 39,626,660 downwards.
TCATATATTAACAAGACACTCATTTGCTTTAACAAGGTTTGCCTATGTAGCATGCTACACATTTTTAAGCATGAAATTTAGTAAACAGATACAGGTAGTTATTGCATACAGTGCTTTTGATTTTTTAGAAATTGCTCTTTGAAAAAACATGCATATTTGTATGTGAAATATGAGAAAATATTTGGGGACAAATGAAATTCTTTTAAAATGAGAGTCTGAAGATCGTATCTTTAAAGCTAAAATGCTTTATATACACATATATGTAATCTATAGATATATGTAAATGATTTCAATTTTTAAAGGTTTTCCATGTTGACACAATATATAGATGATATACCATAGAGTTATGTGCTTGAAATCTATATAATTCTTTTTTTAATTTGTTTTTTTTAATTTTTTTATTATTTTTAATCAGTATTTTTTTAATTGTTGATATTGTACAGTTTTCTGTCTTTTACTCCCCCCAGCCCACCGCCCCAGCCCTCCCCACCTCCCTCCCATTTCCACCCCCCATAGTTTTTGTCCATGTGTTCTTTATACTTGTTGCTCTAAATCGTTCCCCTTTTCCCCTGAAATTCCCTCCCCTCTCCCCTCTGGTCACTGTCAGACTGTTCTCAAATTCAGTGCCTTTGTTTATATTATGCTTGGAAACCTATATGATTCTTAACCAATGTTACTCCAAAAAGCAAGGGCTTGTTCAGTTAAATCATAGACTCTTTCACGAAGAAGATTTGCTGATTTTGCATTTGACTTTATGGAATTGGTTTAAGACTGTATTTATGGCATTGCTAAATTCAAACTTGCCTGGAATCAGAGGTCTTGGAATTTTGTGACTGTTCTCTTTCTGACTGCTGATTTTGGCAAGCAATAAATTGCTATATATTTCTTAATTTTATGTCCTTCAGAAATTTAATGTGCTTAAATACTTTGGGTTATTACATACAAAATAAGATTTTGTTCTGAAGAGTTTCAACTGTATGAATTTTAAATCTGCAGAGTTGGTGGTCTTACTCCGTATCCACTCCTGCTAGTTACAGTTTCAGAAATACTACAATAAGGAATTCAGGAAAATTCAATGAGAAAAGATGCTAAAGATTATATCTGAAAGATGAACACATTTCCCTAGGCTGGAAGTGGAAGAAATTATGCAGAATATTCAATTACAGAACATGTTGATGATTCTGATTTTAAGTAAATTGCATTAGGAAAACTAAAATTTTTAAAGCCAAGGATAACAAAATCTGATCTATATTTGATCTAAATCTTTGAAACTATTTCAGCTAAATTGTTTAGAATTGAACAAAGGCAGTAAAACCAGACTTACTGAGGCCGATAAGACAAGGCTGGTGTGGTAGTGCAGACATAAAGCAAACCAAGTAGATTGGAGGTATTTTAGGAGGTTAAATCCACAGAGCATGAGGAAAGAATGATAGGAAAATTGAGAATGTGTCACTGAATACTTCTAAATTTTTGGCTAATAAAACTAAATGCTGGTGGTATTATTTGTGAAGACGGGTCACACTGGAAGAAAAACTGCTTTGGGTTAGGAAGAGGTAGATGTTATGAATTTGTTTTGAACAAGTTGATTTTGAAATACTTTTGAGATGATTTCAAGAACCATAAAAAGATATATATCTTTTGATCACAATATCCCAAGCCTCTGAGAAAATAACCTAAAAATAGTGTGAAATATGGGAAAATTATGTCTGATAATGTCCATTACAGTGTTTTTTATGAACAGGAACATTTGGAAGCAGTGTTAATGATCAAATGTAGAGAAATGACTCAGTCAACTTTTGTCAACTTTCTAACTGATGTACTATATATAAAATAAAATGATTGTTTTAAAAACTCTTTAGTGACATGGAAAGTATTAATTATAAAATGCTAACATAAAATAGTTAAAATAATTTGTGCCTTACAATTAAAACTGTGAAAGGAAATAAATATGAAACATAACTGAAAAATACAAGAAATTGCTCAATAGAATATTAGAATTACAATGTATATATTTCTTATTCTAATTTAAAATTAGTAACAGGCTTAATCTGTTTTTGATTTATTAACAATATTGCAAATTTAAATGCAAGTACCGTTTCTCAAGATTGTACTTCTATTGTTATTAAGGGTTTCATTCTTTTTCCTGAAGTCAGAAATGTTTAAAACGTAACTTTTTCTCAAGAATTTTGTAAAACAGTCTTAAATCTTATGATTTAAGCCTTTAGAGTAGAGGCAGATGTACTATATACTCATTCATAGTCTGACGTGGATCCATGGTAAAAAAAAAAAACAAAAAACTTCTAGCTAATATTAATTACATTTAAATCAAGTCTTTGTTTATATGTGTGGTGGATATGCAATTTTTTGGTGAAGTATGTTGTTTTTAAACTGTTCGGTCATTTCATTATATTAGAGAATTTAAAATTTTAATTTCATTTGGTGCCTTTAAATTTAATAAATTAAATATTAGCCCAGTTTTAGGGTCAGATTTTACCAATAAGTGTGTCAGCATCAGCAACATTGTTTTGCTCTGTCAATTAGCATCGGTATCTCTGAGGACCTGGGGATTTTATTTAAAAATCTTTATTTTGTAAAATTGTTTATTTTTCATTTTTAGAACAGATATTTTTATTCTGTTAGACAATCATACTACAGTTATTCCTACTCCGAAGATAATGTTCATTCCAAAAATGTTTTATAAGCTAAGGATATAGTCAAAAATAAAGATGAAATTTTAATAAGCCGTAGAGAAGCAACTGATATGACATAACTGACTGTAAAGGCAGTGACACAACTGGCAATTTGTTTTGAGAAAGAACGTTTTAGTAACTTCATGAAAAATACAGTATAAAATTTATCTTTAAGAAATGTTTTACATATTTTAAGATAAAATTTTCTTTCAACTTATTTTGACAAGTTTTTACACAATTTATTAAGGAAAATAAGTTGCATTTTAAAATGTGGCTTTATTCAGACTGGATTTTTTATTTTTAGTCCATTTGCAGTGGTGCCTAGTTAATGTCATATGTCAAAAGTATATTAAAAGTTTTCTATGTAGGTTGCCTTAAGTAACTGATGTTTAGGTTCTTAAGAAGATACAGGTTTCCAGAAATGGCAATTCTGATATAATCTCTAAATCCCATGATTTTGAACCCAAGAGAGATGATGGTTGGTTGGTTCATATATTATTCGATCTACTCTGAATATGTGGACTATGGGCTAAAAGCTGGCACTCCAGTTACAAAGGTACTTAACATCCAACTGTCTGAAAAATTTCTGGATTTGGATGATTTTGATGTGCTACTACTCTATTTGGTTCTAAAGCTGCCAATGTTCCAAGATGATTGTAGAAGGAGAAGAAAAAGAAGAGGAGGAGGAAGAAGAGAACGAAATAGTGATGAAGATGCACAAAATGTAGCTACTCACTTTTCACATTGCATTATATAATTGTTGGTAGTGATTGAAACTATGAAAAACATGTTAGAACATAAAATATTATACATGCATTTTGGAATTTACTTTCTTATCAATTAAAACAATCACTTATTGAATCAAAGAACTGAGCTGACTCTCCTTCCCCAACAAAAAGAACTGTTATTTCAAGTAAAATTCAAGGTGTAATTTAACCATTTTAACGATGATTTCCCCAAACCAGAAAAAATAACCTAACCCTAATGCATTAAGATTATTATTTTTAATAAAAATATTTACATACTATTGTTATTATTCACACAAAATATCAGTTCCTGTAATGCATCATGTATACTGATGCTAAAATGGACCAAAAAGTTGAAAATTCAATTAAGAAAACCTATAATGTCTGACAGTTTCCAAAGCAAATACAAATAGATTTACATATCGATTTTGGCTCCTTCCTTACTATATGACTTCATTCTCATATGTGTGCTAATTTTGTGAAGTTAAACTTATTTCATCAATCTCCTTTCTATTTATTTTACAAGGTCAAGATAAAGGCAACACATTTCAAACATTCAATTTATCTTAAACATTAGAAATATTCTATATTTCACATATTTTATCAACACATCACATAAACATGCACACGGCACTGCATTCACCAAGGACAATTGGTACACTGAAAATACTTTTTATGGACTTACTTGAAGTAAAAGAATATGCCGAGTGATATAAGCAGTGATGCAATAGATAATCCATGTCCAATTATAGTCAGGTAAAACAAATTCAGTGCGGTCTATAATTTGTACGAATAAAAAATGAAGGCTTATATTAATACTATAATCCTACATGTGTAGAAGATCAACTTTAATGCAATAAATTATATATTTAAAAGTGTGATCTCATGGCCTTATCACTTAGCGTGCAAACTAATAAATACACAAATATGTCTGGAATGAAGAATATCTATGCATATTTATCCAGTGACATAAAGATTAATAAGTTGTATGCTCTTTTTATTTAAGAAATTAGAACTCACATTAAATATATGAAGGAATAATTTTATTGATCTAGCCTGTGTAATATATGAAATCAGCATTATATTTTGGAGGACACAGATAATTTTCACTTTATCATTTTGTGCACCTTAATTCAAATGGTATTTGATAATTTTCTTTTTGTTCTTTACTTAAATGCCATATAAGGCTTTATTTTTCAACTGGGTCTTGGATTTTCCCCTGGCAAATCTGAGGCTCTGAGACAAATATCCAAACAGTAACTTATAGGAGCCTATGATCTGTACAAATACATTCTAACTTTCTACTGGTTTGACCTTTTCTCTTTGATTATTTTTGTAATTCATTTATCTGTAACTTACCATTTTATTGTGTATTTTTATAATTTTCTTCAAACTGTTCTCTGAATAAGCAAACAATGCATGAGTTATAATTATAAAGATTGCTGACAGTTATCAAGTGCTTCCCTACATGTTAGCTGGTTTTCTAAGTGTTTTCCCCGTATTAAGTCAAGCCTCATGAAAATGTTGAGGGTGGGTTTATTGTTATCCTCACTTTATACATGAGAGGACTGAGGCAGAGAGAGGTCACATGGCTATTAAAATGCAGAAACAGGAACTCTTAATCACTGTAACAAACTTCTTCTCCTTATATATATATTATATAAATATGTAACATATAATTTACATAATATACAATGTATAATTTATAAAATATTACATATATGTGAGACCTGTCTGGAAAATACCCAACCATTGTTAATATAATGAGAATGGTTTACACAACACTGATGTAACCTGGCAGTCAAAGAGAGGACTGGAATGCGTGTGAACAATGACCACTTCACTGTACTAGTCAGTGGGGGGCGGTAGTCCTCATGGAGTGAGCCTGTGTACTGTGTGGTCATTGCATTCAAAATGACTGAATGAGTAGAGTAATGAATCTGCATCCAATTTCGTGTTAAGCTTGAACATTCCTCCATGGAAACTATTTGGACAATCCAGAAAGCCGCAGCTATGGGCAACTGGTGATTGGCAACTTCACCACAACAACATATTCACTCATGCATCATTTCTTGTGTAGAGTGTTTTTGAGAAATATCAAATCACCCAGGTGACTGGGTGATTTGGCCCCTCTATAGACTAGATTTGGTGACCAGAGATTTCTGGATTTTCCCAAAACTAAAATCACCTTTGAAAGGGAAGAGATTTCAGACTGTTGATGAAATTCAGGAAAAAAACAAACAAACAAACCAGGACAGCTGATGGAGAACTGTGTGAGGTCCTAAGATGCCTACTTTGAAGGAGACAGAGGCATCATTGTCCTGTGTACAATGTTTCTTGTATCTTCTATCTTCTTCAATAAATGTCTCTGTTTTCCATGACATGGCTAGATACCATCTGGACAGACCTCGTATACATGTTTAAATACATGCAGACAGGTTCTGTCAAACTTTTATTGTTGTGACAAACTGTGACTAACCTTGCCTTAATATATGGTGTTAAAAGCAGGAATTGGAGTGAAGGTGACCCACCAGCCGGTCAGAATAAAAGCCTTCTGCTGAGGGACAGACAAAACTTTTTTAAAGCTGCTGGACTTGTGTACTGGAGCACAATTTGAAAATGTAATTCTAGAAATTCCACCACAAATAAAATTTTTTTCTTTTCTCACACTTTTAAAGTATTTTCTTTGGAAAATTTGATATTCCAGTACTGAGCCATTGACTTCTAAATACACTGTTACCTGGCAGAATTGCTTCCTAGGTGTTACAATAGAATAACTAGTAATTATTTCTACGAAGATATTTTACTTATTGTTCTTCTCCAAGAATATTAGAAAAAGTCTTTACAAATGGAAAGCTAGCTATATTTCCTCCAAAACAGCATTGGTAACTACCTTTTTGAATACATAGTGTAGGTTAAATTTCATCTTATAATTAGTACATACCTTCACTTTCTCATGTGTGTTAACATTGCACTGGGTATAATTCGTCCATGTTCTGTTGCTTAATGGATGTCTAAACCAGTTTCCGTCTTGGTCACAGATCTTTGTAACTTTTTCTTTAAATTAAAAAGAAAAAAGGGAAGTAATTTAGTTAACCTAGCATTCATTAAACAGATGTCAAGGAGATGGTGTGTACATTTCTGCTATCACCTGAAGGATCGAAGTCTTGGAAGTAATCAGGGCAGTGCTGCATTGACTCTGTGCCTGCAGCAACATCGTTCCAGCACAGCCACCCATCCCAGGTTCTGTTGCAGTGGATGCCTGAAAGGGAGGATAAGCATTAGGAGTTACCGACTCACACCAGGTATACATGCAGACATAAAGTCTTAATGGAGGGTTCACACTGACGCAGAATAAAGACTATCCACTGAAAATGAAGACATCACAGCAAATCTCTAGTCATGCACTGCTTAAAGACAGGCGTACGTTCTGAGAGATGCATCACTAGATGATTTTGTCATTGTGCCCACATCACCTTTAGGTTTGTGCAAGTGCTCACGTACTGCAGACCTAGGTGATACAATACACCACCTTCATGCATGCAGCTCTTGGCTGAGGGGAACATTATTATGTGGTACATAAGTGTATAGTGATTACTTGAGTTTTTCACCAAGCAAGTATTAGAATAACTAATTTCTGATTTTAAATTAGAAACATCTGAAAACAATATGTAAAAATTTTAGCTATATATTCAATAAATCAAATGATTTTTGCTGATTGTCCTTAACCATAACGTAATGATTAATCTGTGACCTTACACTTAATTTTTTTAAATGATGGGAAATTAGAAACACATTTTATTTTAGAAACTGTGTTTATAGGGTAAGATGTTAGTATTTTCTGAGGCAAATGAATGAATATTTCTGTTTTACCCTTTGAACCCTGACACACACTTCTGTAGGCCCCTCCACCAAATTCTAGTTCTTATGTTACTTTTCAAATGGTGCAGAGTGTTTAATATGCTCACATTTTTTCTCTTACCAATGTGAATTTAAATAATCTCTTACCAGAACAGTAAATATATTTTTTTTAAATATAGAAGTATTAAATGACCAATTTTCCCAATTTATCAGTCTTTAATCAAAGAAAGTAATTTTCTACCTTGTCAGGTAAACATACATTAACAGAAACCTGAATATTGCATAAAATGTTTATTATTTTAAATATTAAATAGATTTACACAGCATTCTCAGAATTAATCAAGCCCTTATGGAAGTAAAGATAAAATCTATTGGCCTGAATATCTAAATAATTCTAAGTTTAAAAAAAAATTCTCAAATCTCAATTTTCTTTCCTGTGCTTTTCAAATAGTTATTTAAATAGTTTGTATCCATACATTACTAAATAAAATGCATTTTGCTGCATATCAGAGAAAAATTTCCTGACATTACTTTAGAGATCATCTGATTGGCAACAACACTGGCAGCATCATAGACGGCAAGGTCCAGGATTTTTCAAACTGTGCTGAATGGCATTTCAGTGAGACATGAGTAGGTAGGGATTCCATTAAAAAAAGTTTCTGTGGTCAAATAGATTTGGGAAATACAACATTAAAATAAAAACAGTTCCTTTTTGCAAGTCTTTCTAGAGTATTTAAAATTACAAAGTACATTAATGAAGTTATAATAGGAAGATGTATTATGCAGTAATCCTACACTTTATCGGAAAATTATTTTATTGTGAAACCTTCATAAAGCTACTCCTGTTGTTAACAATTGGATTTGAAGCTTACTTTGACATATCTCTAGATGATTGTGAAGGGGTTAATTCAATAGTTTTAAGCTAATTATACAGATTTTAATGGAATAAAATGAGAATCTAGATCAGTTAACACAGAATTTGTGTACAACTATTTTAATGCTTAATAATTCAATCCCTATTTACCTAATATCAGATAATTTGTCATTGTCTGGCTTATTTATTTTTCATGCTATTTCTTTATTTCCATTTATCCACCTTATAACACCCCATCTCTGGTGCAGCTACCACACTGTTTTCTGTGTCCACGAGTCTGTTTTCCCTTTTGCCAGATCCACCCACCTGGCTTAAAGATTTTTTTAACTGGATAACTATCTTATAAGAAAAATTTTCAAGCAGATATAGCCAACTACTTCAAAGATTAACAAATTATATTGTTCAGTTATATTTTTTAAAAGTTGACCAATATGGAAAAACCACCTTTTTATCTTTATCATAAGTGAGTTCATTTTGACAGTTACAAATATTAAAAATAATCTACTTTAACATTTTATTTATATCAACATTGTATATTGAACTATCAAATATATTTAAAAAGTTGTAGATCTTTGTTTTAATTGATAGTTTAAAAATCTAGAAATATCGAGAGTCTTCATATTTTGCTTTGTTTTATTGAGTTTAATACAGAGCCTATTTTTATTTTTTGTTTTTTGTCTAATCTAGCCACTCTACTTGGGTTAACTCATCTTTATCTCTTCAGAATTGAGGCAAATATCTGGTATTTAGTAGGCCATCGATAAGTGTCACAAAAATATCTAAAGAATAACTTAACGGAAGCAGAAGCACTTAGATTTCATCGACTTTTCCACCAAATGTACTATTCAAAGTATCAGTTATGCAAAAAAAACTGTCATTTTATGATGTAAACTCATATTGAGCAGCTTGTTAAAAAACACAATTATAGAAAATGAAGATCAACTGTCGTTTAATTCAAGACACATACTTATTTGATATTTTAAATACCATAATACCATAAAATATTACTAAAAATATCTCTATTGTGCATATTTTTATTAGAATTTTGTAAAAGAAAAAAGTGTGTCATAAAATATTCTTCATAAGGAAATAATCAAAACTGCCCAATATGTCAGAAAAATTAGCAACTGAGTCATTTTTAACAAGGAACCTAAAAAGAACCATAATGAGGTAATGGGATGTTTTCTTTTAGAAATATATCAATGCGTTTGTAATTAAATAGTCATGTTTACCTTCTGTTTGTTGAATGGGGTCTTGCATAATTTTCTGGTAACATTCAAATTGAGCCGTCATAATTTTATTTCTAGTAACACGCAACTCATTTTGTTGATCATGGCTCTCTTCTGATTCTGCTATGACAAGACTCTAACAGATTAAAAAAAATAAAATTTCAGAATTGTGAAAATGTCTAGTGCAGGCAATCTGTCACAGTGGAAAACAGTAAGTGCAGAGCTTGGTTAACTGGCTTTGGGGTAAATCCCTAATTGGTAGTATTTGCCAATTTCCACAGTAAACATCTCCCTCATCATGTCCTACTTCAAGCAATGTAAAGAATGTTGCCAATTGCAGAGAAGGGAAGAATAGTCTTGTCAATGCTTGGCTCTCTGAAGCAGCAGGAGCTGGCTTGGGACTGGTGTGGAATGCAGACAGAGCTGTATGCAAAATTGGCCACTGCTTTTTCACCTGTTCTGTGAATGTAGACAAGGTATTTAACCCCTTAAGCCTCTCCTTTCTTATTGTAAAACGGGGTAAAAGAATATCAGGTCAAGAGAGCAGAGTATCTTGCACAAGATAATGCTCAAAATTATTGCCATTTTATGATTATATTGTGATAAAATAATAACAAGTTCATTTGTGGCATTGGTAAATAAAATATTTATTATACACATATCAATAAAGATTTTAGATGAGGTATGTGCTGTTTTTATGTTCTTCCAATGTAGTATCACTATATCAAGCCTCACTTCCATTTTAAATTAAATTTAGTAAATTCTAAATAGTAATATCCTCATGTGTGGCACCACTCAAGTTTACCATCAACAAACCCCCATCAACATTAACTCTTTCATTCTGTGATTGGTTTTAATTTCCTAATAAAGATTTATGCAGCCACTTTGCTGCAAAAGTATAAATGGAAATCTACAATATCAAAAAAGTTAATACTTTTTTCCTGCTTTCAGTAAATTTATAGAATTACATAAAATCAATATCATTTTTATTCTTCAAATAAAAACTCAGATCTGCACACTGTCTGAGAAATGGCCACAGTTCCTTAAATCACAGTAATCAGAGTGGTACTCTGTTACAGAATTACCTGCCAGGAAGCCGGTGTTGGCCTGTGCAGCTCATTGGCATGCTCAGTGCAGGGTGTGAGCTGAAGAAACAGGAGTCCTGTTTCTTGAATTCTAGTCTATTTACCTAAGATAACATCTAAGAAGTGCAGAATTTGGACTGCTCCTAGATTAGAGAATGTTTTCAAATACAAATGCTGACGGGATTGTGGCCTTGTTTTTTCCCAGTTTAGGTTTTCTATATTTTTCTTGAGTTTCTTTGTTTGGATCTTTGTAGGGTTTGCTTAGAAACACCACAGGAAAATTATTTGCTGGCACAGAGTTAGATGAGATTATGTCTCTCAGCTTCTCATACATATAATGAGATAAGTGTACAGTCATGGTTTTAACCTGAGACATTCTAGGCCATGAATGAGGTGGGGAAATAAAACTTTACACTGGCTTTTCCTCCTTTCTCAAAGATTCTATTAGAAGTAAGGACAGAAGTTTGCAAAAAAAAAAAAAAAAAAATTCTAATTAATGCTGTCACGGTTTTAATGTGAGATAGAAAAATACAAACAATATTTCTGCAAATAAACATAAAATTAAATGTGTAAGGTATAGGATGCCTCCAGTATTGCAATTGCTTCTTAGTAATCCTTGGTCTAATAATCTCCACCTCCAGCCCCGCAATCCCCACAAAGACATGCAGGTGCACTTAGGTGCACATGCTCACATACATACCTGCCCCAAACTTAGCGTCAGTGCCTGCCAGAAAATGGACACAGTACTTATTTGAATGAATGGATGAGGAAATTAATTTAAAATATAGTGAGTGCATGATTCTGCATTGCTTTTTAATTAATGTAAGTCAATCAGTTGGCAGAATGGGAGAAAAACCAATAGGTTAAGGATCTGCTTTTTTAATAGCTGTACCTCACAATCAACAGATCTGATTGAAAATATTTTGTCTACTATGTACAACAGCACTAAGAGCAGTTCTGTTTTTTCAAACTGATAATTATTGGGTTGGCAGAAAGTTTGTTTGTTTTTTTTTCTGCAAGATAGCTCTAGTAGTGCTTAGTTGTCTTTAACTTCATTCGAGACAATTTTGTTAGATTGTCTTGTGACAGCTGTCATATCAGCATGCATTTAAAAAACTTATCAAAATTGGTAGCTTTTTGTGTAGCTGTTTTAATATTGAAGATGGAAGAAAATACACAGCATTTTTGGCATATGCTGTTCTATAATGTCAAGAAAGGTAAAAAACACAACTGAAATGCAAAAAAAGATTTGTGCTGTGTACGGAGAAGGTGCTGTGACTGATCGAATATGTCAGAAGTTGTTGTGCTGGAGATTTCTAGCTGGATGATACTCTACGGTCAGGTAGACCAGTTGAAGTTGATAGTGATCAAATGGAGATATTGAAAACAATCAACATTATACCACACCAGAGATAATGACATACTCAAAATATGCAAATAAATTAAGTTATTGGTGAAAATGAAAATTACATTTTCAGAAATAACATTATTAATTACAGAAAAAAACTAAACAGACTTTTGACCAACCTAATACTTTCCTCTGGTGTTTTGCATATTTGTATTCATTTACTTTTCTCACTTTGACATTCTCCACCCAACTATGCCACCATCCTATAATATCTGCCTTGGGGCAAAATACCTTAAGGTATACACTGAAAGAAAATACATTATTGCTGTGTTGATTGCAAATAAAAATCTACTTGATTTATGCATCACATAACTGCATGTCATTTTATGGTGATTCACCTTCACCAACTATAGACATATTGGAAGTTAAAATAGAAATAATCATAGATAGGGAGATTATACCAGAAAAAATTATGCTTACCATAAAAAAAGACAGAAGAAATAGAAAATACAGCATACATCTTTTCTCCATCATTATTAATGCCAAAATAAAATGTTATATAATACAAATCAAACTGCAATAGAAAATGAAAAAATTTAATTCACCAATGCGTAATGTAATAAATATACATGGTTCTCAATAGAAAATCTCTTTAAAATGACACAGTACTTTTGTTTTAAGGATTTTATTGTCTTATGTATTATAAATTTAAAAGAATTATGGCCCAAAATACTAAAGAAATTAATTAAATACATTTTAATTTAATTTAATTCATATTACAAACAGGAAAGCTTCTTGCATATATATTTTTAGTAATTAGAGAACATCTTGTTTTCTTTTTCTTTATCAAAATTAGGACAAAGTAATTAAAGTGTCAAAACAAATAGTTTTACAAGACATAAAAGTACCAATTTTGATAGCATATTTACTATAAAACTTACCTTTATTTTCTATAAATATTAATTTTCTTTTTATTTTAAGTCTTCAATAATTTAAGGGGAAAATTGTTCTTTGGCTAATTTCTTGAGAATCAATATTCATATTTTATTGAAATGGCCTTGCAATGTAAAAGAAACTATTCTTCACTGAAGGATTCAGTTTTTTTTGAAAGGCAATATAAAAAAATCCCCCAAGTCACCTACATTATTAAATTTTGCTTGCAGAAGATTGGCAATATCAAATAAAAGTGTTTCTGTTAAATATTTCTAATGGTAGATATAATTTTGACAAATGAAAAATGACCTCTAAAACTCCACCCCTCAATTTCTTAATTTTAAGAAACAACATTTCTGGGGTGAGGTGTATAATGCTTACTCCCTACAAGGTGCACAAGCAACTGCCTGTGATAGTTTTTTATGAGCTTTAAATTACCCTGTTATAGCCATAAGACATGATATTTATTTGACTGTAAAAATGTTCTTCAAAGGAGATAAAAAAATTTTCAATCAGTAGGCACTAGTGATTTTCAGTCACTAGACATAGTTCACTAAGACGGTGAACTATGGACTCAGCCTTATTTTATTAGGAACCTTGTCACACTTTTTCCAATAGGGCAAGTGTTAGAATAAGGATCATGGAAACCTTTTTCACATTTTGTTTCTTGTTTTTATTATCACATGCAATGAGAGCTCACCATTAACTAGCAAATAGAATCTATGCCATCACTTGTCCCCACCAGTGACTCACCTGGAAGCAGCTTGTCTTTTTAATTGTCACAATCTCCCAAAGAATGTTTTCTCTTCTATCTGCTGTACCAGGTTTTTATTATTAGTTGATTTGAAGAAAAATATAACCAAAAAATAGAAACATTTTATTAATTTTAGATATTGAATATTATGCATGTTGTAACAGGAGAAAATGAATCAAATTTTTACAATTCACTAATTAATGAGTTGATATTTTAGTTTTTATTACATTTTACTGTGAGAAAATCTAATTTTCTGATTCTTACATGCACAATTGTCTCCAGACTCAAATCACATTTTCTCTTGGATCATATTCAACATTGTCTTGAAGAACTTCTTAAATCCTGGGGTCATGACCTGAAATATTGATTGATACAATAATTAATATTATTTTAATGAGCCAAAAGCCTTTCCATGATAAATTGAAATTAAAAAACATTAAAATAATATTTTTATTAAGTTATTCCAATTTTTAGTCTCTTTTGCTTACATTATATTTGAGTTTTGTCACATGTATTTGTTGTTTTCCATTAGATAAACATCAATTTTCATTTATCTAGAATACCTGGGACACTAAAAAATCTAACTTAATATTTTAAGTAAATTTCAAAAAACTATAATATGATAAAAAGATTGATTAAACTATAGTTTAATCTTCCTTTGAATAACTTCCTTTGTCTAATCATTTATTGGAATGTGGTGTTATTAATCTTAGTTACCTGTATTTGCTTTCCTTGCTGGTATGGTTTCTCAAAGCCAGAAACCATATCTGATTGAACTTTGTACTCTTTGTGACTGGCAGTTAATTTAAATTTGCTGCATAAATGAATGAAGAAATGGACCAATAAAAAGTATTTTAATATTTTAAACTTAACAATCAATAGCAATAATCATATTGCCATTTTTTTTGTTAGAAGGCTTTACACAGTGTTTGAATCTCTACTGACAATAAAAATTGGGGGAAATTTCTTGTATCAGCATGTTTATTTTCTTACAAAATAAAATCCTGAAACTAATCAGATTTTGAATTCTGTGGTTGTTTGGATATTGAACAAACTGTAGTTTACTATACTGACTTTGAAAGTCATAAAGGTTAAGCCAAATTTAAAATAGAATTTCAAATTTGTCTTATTGCATATACCTAATACAGAAATATACAAATAAAACTGTTAAGAAACAATATTCTACTTGGAAATCAGGTTAAGTATTTATGAAACAATGCTTTGATGATTTACATATGAGTAAATATTAAATTACCTTAAATATACACATGTGCTAAAAATTCAAACAGGAAAGTGCATCAAAAATATGTTTGGATTTTCCCAGACCCAATATATTTGAAAAAATATTTTATACAACACTAACAGTTATTTTTGTTGCTTATCTAGTAAGCATAACGATCAGAGTTCCAAAAAGTATCTTAGTGAAATATCTCTTAGTGTTCACTACATCATTTTGGCACCAATATTTTAAGAGGACTTTATTCAACTCATAAAATATTTATCAATGCAAATAATCTCACTTTTATAGCTTTCCTTCTTCACCTCATTCCCTAGCAATCTGGGAAGTGGGCCACTAGGAACAAGGGTATATGTTGCACTGTGTAAACCTGTAGCACTCCTAATCCAGGGGCAGGTCTATGGTCCCTGGGTTTATCAAGGACACAGCAGCAAATTTAGGTGGCCATCTTTCAAACACATGGTGAACTCCTGTACTCTCTGTGAGATCCGGCAATGTCCATTGTATGTTGTGAACCAATTCACTTGAGTCATTTGTTCTGCAAAGGACCAAATGTCCCTGCTAGCAGACACTATGGTCAGTGGCAGTTATAGAAGAGTCACCCCTTTCAGGAAGAGTTCTGTAGATCAGTAATGGAAAGATTATGACATGCAGATGACACCATTGCAGATACATGTAAAGGTCAACTTAATTTGAGTCTCATATTGGTAGATGTAATGGCATGATTGCTATCAGGAGGTGTATGTTTACTTGTATGGAGATATATGTTTAATTGTATTCCTTGTTTTCTCATTGGTTCTTTGCGTACTGTCATTCACATGTTCATCCAACAAGTGGTCCTTTCTTCCGTATTTAGCTTATTCCAAATTTATTTTTACTGAAATACATCTGATATTGAGAAACCAAAGTTGTTAAACAGATTATTGTAAATCTCTTTCAGATCTTATTAAATTCTTTACTGACAACTGAGTTGCATGTTGCCCTGTGAAATATAATAGTGTTACTTAATTTTCAGGAGAGATCAAGTATTTAATTTAATAGAGGAGGTCAAGTTGAATGACTAAATCTGCCAATGAATTTTTCGAGTGTGCTTAGGTTTGCAGAGTAAGAAAAGAATTTTCTCAAAACTGAGAATGCTCCATTTTAACTCTTAAGTAGATTCAGAATCACAATGATACTATTAGTAGTTTACTGGCATTTTCTCTTTCTAACTGCTAGCCTCATGGCTCCCATAACTACTATTGATATTTTATTTTCACCACTCAAAATTAAACAAACTGGAAAATTTGGTTCTACTATTAGAAACAAAATATTTTTTTCACTGCACCCATGGAATAAAAATAGCTTATTTCTAAATAGACTTTGTGGTGCTTGCCCAAAGAATCACCAACATAAAATAAAAATGATTTATTTCATCAGAGAAAGAACTTTGAGAAATAAAGCATGTCTTAAAATCTCAGATAACTTCCTAGTCACTCAGAGCTTTAATTTTCACAGACCTACATGTTCAAAGTGACAAATTTTAAGCAATCTTCTTGGCTTACTTCAATGTAAAACCATGTCTTATTTTACATAAAAATTATAAATAAATATGACAATCAATATTGATTTATCAGAACACAAGTATGTAAACCCTATAAATGCATACCAGTGCCTTGCAAACATGCTTCTTCTTTTCACAAATTTTCATTGTTCCTACGTATACTTTCCATTAATTGCTTTCCTTTATAATAATTCTTATTTTTAGTTGCATTGCCTAACCCTAATTCTTTTTTTTTTTAGGTACCCATATTTTTTTAATATATTTTATTGATTATGGTATTACAGTTGTCTCATTTCTCCCCCATCATTCCCCTCCACCCTACACACCCTCTCCCACCCACATTCCCCCCTTTAGTTCATGTCCATGTGTCATAAGTTCTTTAGCTTCTACATTTCCCATACTATTCTTGCCCTCCCTCCCCCTGTCTATTTTCTACCCACTATCTATGCTACTCATTCTCTGTACCTTTCCCCCTCTCTCCTCCTCCCACGCCCCTGTTGCTAACCCTCCATATGATCTCCATTTCTGTGGTTCTGTTCCTGTTCTAGCTGTTTGCTTAGTTTGCTTTTGTTTTAGGTGTGGTTGTTAATAGCTGTGAGTTTGTTGTCTTTTCACTGTCATAGTTTTATCTTCTTTTTCTTAGATAAGTCCCTTTAACATTTCATATAATAAGAGCTGGGTGATGATGAACTCCTTCAACTTGACCTTATCTGAGAAGCGCTTTATCTGTCCATCCATTCTAAATGACAGCTGTGCTGGATAGAGCAATTTTGGATGTAGGTCCCTGCTTTTCAAGATTTCAAATATTTCTTTCCAGCCTCTTCTTGCCTGGAAAGTCTCTTTTGAGAAATCAGCTGACAGTCTGATGGGAACCCCTTTGTAGGTGACTGTCCCCTTATCCCTTGCTGCTTCTGGAATTCTCTCCTTCATTGTAATCTTGGCTAATGTAATTACGATGTGCCTTGGTGTGTTCCTCCTTGGGTCCAACTTCTTTGGGACTCTCTGAGCTTCCTGGACGTCCTGGTAGTCTATTTCCTTTGCCAGATTGGGGAAGTTCTCCTTTATTATTTGTTCAAATAAGTTTTCCACTTGTTGCTCTTCTTCTTCCCCTTCTGGTACCCCTATAATTCGGATGTTGGGACGTTTAACGATGTCCCAGAGGTTCCTAAGCCTCTCCTCATTTTTTGGAATTCTTGTTTCTTCCTCGTTTTCTGTTTGGTTGTTAGTTTCTTCTTTCTGGTCCACTCCATTGATTTGAGTCCCAGTTTTCCTTCCATCTCTATCAGTGCCCCATACATCTTCCTTCATTTCACGTATTGTAGCCTGCATTTTTTCATCTAGTTTGTGAGCAAAATCAACCAATTCTGTGAGCATTTTGATGACCAGTGCTTTGAACTGTGCATCTGATAGGTTAGCTATCTCTTCACTGCTTAGAGGAATTGGCTCTGGGGCTTTTATTTGTTTTCCGGTTTGAGCCATTTTTGGTGGTTTTGTTGTTGTTGTTTTGGTTTTAGTCTGGTCGCCCTAATTCTAAAAGTGCAACTTTCATCTTCTATTACTCCATTTCCAAGATATCTTAGATTATATTGGGCCCTAAGATATATTATTTTCTCTATTTATTTATCCAGTCACTACAAAATTGGCTAACAGAAGCATTTCGCATATCTATCTAATTTGCCATTAAGTATCCTGAACCTTTGTGTGAGCAAAGTGAGACCATTACTATCTAATACATGCCTTCATTGATGGTCTATTATAAAAAGCACTTTTCTTCTGAATCTAAACAAGGAATAAGCACTCTTCTCCACTCCAATATTCCACACCTGTATGGCAAATGGAAATGTCTCTGTCATTCTCCATTATGTAGAACAGATTGTGCTGCTGTGAAAAATGCAAAGTGAATTATCCTGATTACCTTGTATTCCCTCCTCACTGTTTAAATGTTTTGGCAAAGTATAAGTCTTTGTACTAGAATTATTCTTGCAAAGTACTGTCTTTACTTCCAATAGAATCTCTGAGAAAGAAATGCCAGGGTAAATTTTCATTTCCCACTCCCATCATGGCCTGGAATGGCCCTAACAGTTTCAGTACATGAAGTGGTAAGAAAAAACAAAATATAAAGAGGCTTCCCTTTCTTAAGGATCTGTTACTGATGTAAGAAAGTCAAACTATACACCCTTTTTAATAATATCATTTGGGGCTTGCAATATTTTTAGGCTATTGAATAAAGAGGTACACAACCACTGATGTAGCATAAGGTGTTCCTCAAAGTGTGGGTTCATGGCTCACTTCCATCAGAATCACCTCAGAACTCCCTGAACATGTCCAGGCCCCACCACTGACCCTTTGAATAAAACTCCTTGGGAGACCTGGAAAATCTCCAATTTCAGTTAACAGCCGAGGAAATTGTTGGCCTGCTACCTTTTGGAAAATACAATATAAAAACATCATCTTCACTAGCCCATGCTGAAACCTGGCCATAGTTATATTCCTCTCTCTCTAAGTACTGGCCAGAAATTTTTAAAAAGAACTATCAAGTATAATACAAGCAAAATATTCTGTAATGTTTCCAGGCACAACTAATGTCTTAGAACTACCAGAGAAAGTTAGCCAAATATCTATTTAACAGTGTATCATGTAATGTTGTGATTGAGTGAGCACAGTAAGAATTGGACATGCATCATATTCACCTCATGACTCATGACCCTAGCAGAGTGGGTATACAGAAAGGGTGGTTTAAGGATATTACTTACAGAATGAATTTAATGAAGTTGAAGAAAGGTCATTGCCTGGATTCTGCTCCAAGAAATTTAGATTTAGTTCATCTTGACTGGGGCCCAGTGATAAGATAGGAGATAAAGGTGGTTCTCAAGCTAATAGTCAGCAAAGAAATGGGGATTTCAGATATACAAGCACAAAGAATTGAATGTGGCCAGCAGTCTCAATGTGTCTGGCTGGGGCTTCCCTGCCAGACTTCTAGGAGAGAACACAGCTCTGCCAACACCTTGATGTGGGCCTCATGAGACCTCAAAACTAGACAAGCTTATAAGGCTTCTGACCTATAGAACTCTGAGATAGCAAAAGTATGTTCTTTTAAGGACTAAATTTGTAGCCATTTGTTACAGCTATAATATAAAACTAATAAAATCCTTACCTGATCAAAAATTACATTTTCAGCAATTTTGAGAAAGAAGAACAAAGTAGGAGGAATTACAATACCTGATAGTAAAACTACATTGCAAGGTCACTGTAATCAAAACAGCCTGGTACTGGCATAAGAAGAGACACATAGGCCAATGAAACACAAAAGAGAGCCCAGAAATAAACCCATGTCAATATGGTCAATTAATATTTGACAAAGGGAACAGGAACATAAAATGGAGTAAAAATGGCCTCTTCAACAAATGGTGTTGGGCTATCTGGACAAGTGCATGCAAAAAAATGGAACTTGACCACCAAATTACACCATACACAAAAATAAACTCAAGATGGGTAAAGGACTTAAATATAAGTTGTAACACCATAAAAGTCTTAGAGGAGAACATAGACAGGAAAATTTCATATATCCCATGCTGCAATATTTTCATTGATATATCCCCTGGGGCACGGGATGTAAAGGAAAGAATAAACAAATGAGAGAACATCAAGTAAAAAGGTTCTGCACAGCTAAAGAAAACATCAGCAAATGAAAAAGGAACCAACCCCATAGGAAAGTATAATCGTCAATGATAATTTGGACAAAGGTTTGATCTCCAAAATATGTAAAGAACTCACATGACTCCACACCAGGAAGACAAACAAACTAATTTAAAAATGGGCAAAGGACCTGAACAAACGCCTCTCCAAGGACATACAGAGGGCTCAGAGACATATGAAAGGATGCTCAGCATCACTAGCCATCAGAGAGGTGCAAATTAAAATCACAATGAGATACTACTTCACACTGGTCAGAATGGCCATCATTAACAAATCAACAAACAGCAAGTGCTGGCGAGGTTGTGAGAAAAGGGAACCCTAGTACATTGTTGGTGGGAATGCAGATTGGTGCAGCTACTGTGGAAAACAGTATGGAGTTTCCTCAGGAAATTAAAAATGGAACTTCCTTTTGATCTAGCAGTTCAACTGCTGGGGTTATACCCTATGAATTCTGAATCACCAATTCAAAAGAACCTATGCACCCCAATGTTCACAGCAGCATAATTTACAATAGCCAAGTGCTGGAAATGAGTGGATGAAAAAACTGTGGTACATTCACACAATGGAATTCTATGCAGTAGAAAGAAAGAAGGATCTCCTATCCTTTGTGACAGCATGGATGGCACTGGAGAGTATTATGCTAAGTGAAATAAGCCAGGTGGTAAAAGACAAATACCATATGATCTCACTTGTAATTGGAACCTAATCAACAAAACAAACAAACAAGCAAAACAGAAACAGAGACATGAAAATAAAGAACAAACTGACAGTGACTAAAAAGAAGAGGTGAAATGGATAACAGGGGAAAGAAGAGGAAGGTGTAAGCCAAAGAACATAAATAGAAGACTCATGATAGATATAAGAAATTCTTATTTCATAACAAACCAAGGAAGTCCAGCATACAGATTATAGTGACTTGGCTAAGGTCACACAGATGCTTAAAACTCAGACTCTCTGACCCTAAATCTGGGATGCTTTTCCCTATATCACACTGACTCAGGGAATTGAGTCATTTATTCAGATAATTAAGGTTTAAAAAGTAGAGAATAGATTTCTATTTTTCTTATTTACTTATTTTGCCTAAACATCCAATTTTTGCATTATATTTTACTTTTATTCATCAAACACATATATATTTTCTTCTATTAATTCATGCTTTCAGTAATGTGCTATATATATGATATATATCTTACATTAATAAATGGTTTGACAATTCAAATTTGCCATTCTGATAATGCACCAAAATAAAAACCACAGAAACTGTCTTACTTTCAAGCACTTTGAAATGAATTTTATATTAAGAAATACTTCTAGAACTTCAATTAGTCCCCCTATCCTATTTATTGAGCATCTACTTTCATCTAGTTATATAGGGATATAGAAGAGACTATATGTTAAAGTTTCTACCCTCGATGAAAATATTTCTCAAGTTGGAGAGCAGTAACGTTATGCTGAGTTGAGGAGCTTTGTGCATCATTTTAAACACAGTCCATAGGAATCATTCACGATCTTACCAACCTTTAACAGAAAGTTAGTCCTGAGCCTCAGGTACTCAAGCTTATTCAATGAGCTTGAAAAAGTTACATACCTTCTCAGGTATCTCATTTGTAAAACAAGGGTATCTATATTTAAGTCTTGAGTAGAGGTTCAAAATTTTATGTAAAGAAAAAAATTATTAGTATATAGAAACAGTTTTGTTCAAAGTATCCCAAGTCCACAGTATCCTTGAAACCAAGTAATTCCTGGCACTATTTTTTCTGGCTCAGAAAGACTTTCCCAAGGTGTTTTACTGCACTTGAATCTAAGACAGTGAAAAGTGGACCATTTGGCTAGATGATTTTGATTTTGTTAAATTCAGGAGTATAACAAATTCAGGAATTCAAGAAAATCACATCTTGGCCCCCCGAAATTGTATCTTAATTCCACCTCTTTCCATACTGCCTCTTCTTAGAGCTATTCTCACTTGTGAAAGGACATTTGGGGAAAGTGTAGTTCCCTATTCTCCACTGCTGAAAAGTGAAATTGGAAAAGCAAATATATTTCTTCATAAGCCTCCTTGGCAGGCTTCTCAGAATGGAAACTGATCAGTTCATATAAACCAAGCTAAACTTATTGCCATCATCACTGGAGTAACCCTAATGCTTCTGGGATTGGAAACTAACAATTTTTGAATTTTGGCTTTTTATCTCTTTTGCATGTAACAGAAAATGAGCTAGGTGAAAATTTAAAAATAATAGTGCCAGAAATTACAGGACATGTTAAAAAATGATTCAGCAATGCATAAACTCAACGAAGTAATCAATAATAGTAAGAAAAATTATTAAATTTCAGTCATCGAAATGCCATGAATGACCTATCACATAAAAGTACCTCTAATGAACAAAATGAACTAGTAAGCCAAATGGAGACAGACTCATAGGGAAAGAGCAGGCTGACAGTTGTTGGAGGGAAGGGGGTACTGAGTGGGGACAGTGGAGGGACTGAACAAAAAAGAAGAAATAAAGAGAGAAACTCATGGATATGGACAACTGCATGGGGGTGGAGGAGGTGGAGAAGGGTTCAGGAGGGATAAATGGCGATGGATGGACACTTGGCTTGGCGTGGTGAACACACAATGCAGTACAGGTGACGTGCTGCAGAATTGTTCACCTGAAACCTATATAATTTTGTTAACCAGTGTGACCCCAATAAATTCAATAAAAAGAAAATTAAAAAGGATAAATCTAATAGTTAATTTTAAAAAGTCAACTTAAAACTATGATAAAAATTTCCACAAAATTTTTGTTTTTTGAAGACACCTGAGTTTAATTATAGCCATTAATTCTGCATGTAAGAAACCATAATTATAAATATTGTAGCATTAATTAATGATACCTTTTTCCAAATGGATATTGAAATGAATAAAGTAACATCCAACTGAAATTTAATGATTAGTGTAATAGAGAAACAATGTGTGATACCAATTACAAGTAGAGGCATTATTTGCACTTGTTATAAATATGACTTAGACTTCCTGATTTTTAAAACTACCTCAGCATCATACTTGCAAGTTAAACCACCTCTGCAAAGATAGTTTTTTCAATTGCAAAATAGTCCCTAAGGCAGAAGGCTAAATGAAATAATGTGCATAAATTTTTAGACCTCAGTTAATGTTAGATATTATCATTATCATTATTATTATATCACATTAAAACATTTAGATATATAAATAAGCTTATGCGTGTTTTAAGCTATTTGCCACAATTTCAATAGCACTGCAAGTGAAATTAACCTTTATTTCAAGGTGGTGGTCATACACATCTTGAGTTTTTTATCTTCTGCAGAAATAATATGAGTTTTTATTGTCATTTAAGCCAGTTATGAGAATATCAAGCAAAGCAAATGACAGTAAGTATCAATGAAATTGGTATCATTGCATATTTCTTAGTATGTAGTTTATATAAACTAAAGCTCTAGCACACTGTTTGAATACATTATAATTAAACAACCACATCTTAAAGACCCTAGTATGCTAATCCAATTAAAATCAAGATATTAAACCTTCTCAGTTTGACTTTAATTTTATTTGCTTATTTTTAATTTTATTTTTTTAGAGACAATGACTTTGGAAGATAATAACTTTTACATCCTCTTGACAAATTTGACTTTAATTTTAGGTTGACTTTGATAGCTTTTATTAACAATGAATTGGGATACACACACACACACACACTCTCTCTCTCTCTCTCTCTCTCTCTCTCTCTCTCTCTCTCTCTCTCTCTTCTTACTTGTTTGTCTAATGAGCATTCCAGGTTGAATAGTTAGATAACTATTAAAGAGGGATAATATCGTAATTAAATTTGGGACTTGATTTTACACTCTGATGTACTTTAAAAATAATTTTACCGTTGTGGGCATAATTCGCCATTTTCCAGTAATTTGAGAGAGGCAAGTGGCCAAATCTCGGTCCTATTAGTAAAATGTTGGAGGGTGCCTGAGAGAAAAATGCTTTGTACTTTATGGAACACTCTCCCTCCAGGAGATCTAAAATGGAAAAAAATTGCTTGCTCAACGAACGTAGAAACAAAACTACATCTTTCCAGCTCTTTGCTCTAAGAGCTTTACACCTATTTCCCTTCCACAAAGTCAGGAGTTGAATTCTATGTGAAAACATGCTTTCTTTCACAGATAGTAAAATCAGAAAATATATAATTCTGCTGAAATTTTAAGTAATGTAGTAGTAGTCCACCATCAAAATTAAGGTATTTTTGTTATTTAGAGCTTTCAATTTTTCTAAACAATTTTTTATACAGCACCTACTAGCAAGCCTCAGCATTTGGGATGCACGGGAACTCTGTTGGTACTGGGGATTCAGCACACCTTATCTCTTCACAAAATTAACCTCTCTTTCCAACAGAAAGTCTATTCCCTCTGGATCAAATGTGGCTGCCCTTCTGATCACTGCAGTAGGAAGTGACTGAAATCTGTTCAGACTAGCACAGTCCTCTCATTTGGGTTGTCTTAGGCATGGAAAACTAGTCCAAGCCATGCCACCAGAATACTTTCTGGGACATTACTGTTAGTGTCAGGGAAGGTGTTCTTTTTCTGCAAAGCAAGTAGGGCATGATTATTGGGCCATCTCCACGTATCTTTTCTACCATATAAAGAAACCTATTAAAAAAAAAAAAAAAAGCCAAGCAGAGGCATTCAGCTTATATACCCAGGAATTGTCAGAGAATCTTGTGACATTATTAGAGTCCTTGAATCTGGACACACCTAAAATCAGCTACTGTAATAGACTTCCTCATCAGTGTAACCATTGTTATATTTTATGCCTGAACAGGACTGATTTGGAGTGTTGTCTCTTGAAACCAAAATGTTTCTAACTAAAATTGTGAAATGCCAGTGTAGTGGAAAGATTACTAAGGTTCCATATTTCATTCTGCCTAGCTTATAGAGCTTGAATATCCTTAGGTTAATCATTTTGCCAGGCCTCAGTGCCCTGACCTATAAAAGGATGACTTTGAGCTTCCTTCAATTTTGTAATCTGAATATCTATGTATTATTTTATTTTTCACCATAATAGGGTATCATTATTCATTCTCTAATCATATTCCAAGCCTAGCCAACAAGAGTTCAAAAATTAATTTTTCCCCCAAGAAGTCTATGGAATGATTGTTTTTCTCAATCAGAAATAGATTTATTAATATATGCCCTTGAATAATCCATAACTATTATGTCCAATGGCAAGATATTTATAGTCAGCTCAAAACATAAATGCAATCTTAGATGAAAACATATGAATAAATTTTTATGACTTTGGTTAGCAATTTTTTTAGATATGATTCCAAAAGCACAAGTGACAAAAATAGAAGTACATCAAAATTAGAAACTTTTGTGTAAAAAAATGATACCATGAAGAAAATAAAGAGGAAACTCAGAGGATGGGAGAATATATTTTCAAACCATATACTGGATAAAGAACTTATATCTAATATATATATAACATACTATATATAAAAAGTTATATATGTAACATAAATTTTTGTATATATATAAAATATGTATATATAGTGTGTGTGTGTATATATATATAAGTAGTAAAACTTTTACTATTAGATAATAAAAAGACAAACCACCCAATTAAAATTGGTCAAAAGATCCATATAGACATTTCTCTAAAGAAGATATATACAGATGACCAATAAGCACATGAAAAAATCTTCAATATCATCAGTCATAGGGAAATGCAATTCAAAACTATGATCAGATAGTACTTCATACCCAGTAGGACAGTTACAATAAAAAAGATAGATAATAATAAGTATAGAGAAGGCTATGGTGAAATTATAATGCTTATATCTTGCTGGTAGGAATCTAAAATACTACACCTGTTTGGAAAATAACAGTTCTTCAAAATGTTAAACATATTGTTACTATATGGCCCAGCAATTTCATTTCTAGGTATATACCCAAGATAAATAAAAACACATAGCCAAACACTTATACATGACTGTTAATAGCAGCATTGTTTTAATTTTTATTTATTTATTTTTACTCTTTTAATTGTTTTTTAATTTTTTAATTGTTGTTCAATTACAGTTCTGCCAATTTTTGCCCCATTGCTTTCCTCTGTCCTATCCACACTACACTTTCCACATTAAATCCTCTCCCACTGTTGTCTTTGTCTATGGATCCGTTATACATGTTCCTTGATAACCTTTCCCTTTCTTTCCCCTGTTACCCCCCTCTCCCCTCCCCTCTGTTTACTGTTAGTTTATTCCTTACTTCTATGTTTCTGGCTATATTTTGCTTGTTTGTTTGTTGTATTGATTAGGTTCCACTTAAAGGTGAGATCAGATAGTATTTGTCTTTCACTGCCTGGCTTATTACACTTAGCATAATACTCCCCAGTTCTATCTATGATGTTATGAAGGATAGGAGCTCCTACTTTCTTTCTGCTACATAGTATTCCATTGTGTAAATGTACCACAGTTTTTTAATCTACTCATTTACTGATGGGCACTTAGACTGTTTCCACCACTTGGCTATTGTAAATAACACTACTATGAACATTGGGGTGCATAGGTTCTTTTGATTTGGGGTTTTTAGGGTTATAGTCCCAGCAGTGGAATTGCTGAACCAAAAGGCAGTTCCATCTTCAGTTTTTTTGAGGAAATTCCATGCTGTTTTCCTCAGTGGCTGCACCAGTCTGCATTCCCACTAACAGTGTACTAGGGTTCTCTTTTCTCCACAACCTCGCCAGCACTTGTTGTTTGTTGATTTGCTAATGATGGCCATTCTGACCAGTGTGAAGTGGTACGTTGTTGTGGTTTTAATTTGCATCTTTCTAATGGCTAGTGATGCTGAGCATACTTTCATATGTTCCCACAGGAGTGGGAACAACTTAAATGACCCTCAATTGATGAATGGATAAACAAAATGTAGTATATCTACACAATGGAGTCTTATTTGTCAATTAAAAGAAAGGAGCACTAGTACATGCTACAACACAAATAAATCTTGTAAACATTATTTTAAGTAAAAGAAGCCAGTCACAAAAGACATATGTTTTATGATCCCATTTATTAAATGTTCAGAAAGACAAATCTTTAGAGACAGAGACCATATGAGTAGTTGCTTAGGGCTGAGGGATATTACTAATGGGTACAGGGATCATTTTTAGTGGATAAAATGTTCTAAAATTAGGTTGTAATGATACTTGCATGACCCTGCAATCATACTAAAACCATTGAATTGTACACTGTAAATTGGTGGACTATATGGTATGTGGTTTATATTTTGATAAAGCTGTTTTCCTTAAGGTAATGCCAAAAAAGTGTATGTGTATCTGAGGGAAGGTTTCTGGTGAGAGGAACATCTAGTTTTCTCTCTGTCCTTTGTCAACAGGCAAAGAGTGTTCACATTGTAAAACAAAACAGACTGACCAAAAACCTACACAGCTTAACCAGCACCCCGTGGATGTGAACTCTGAATTGTTCCTCAACTTGATGCATATTCCATAACAATGAAGAAGTAGCTATTTTACATGCTTGAGACTTTTGATTTGCAAGAAAAAGAACATTTCCATTGATAATTGATTTCAGAACCTACTTTTTAATCAATACTAAAAATATTTCCTTTGAGAAATAAATTTTAGTTTATAAAAATTACTATTATATATAGTTGAGGCAAATGGTATAGTGGCATAGAAAATTTCCCTTAGGATTAAATAGAATCTCCTTGCTCCTACCAGTGATTTCTTCTTTTTCTCCTTTTTTTTTTTTACATTTCTACCACCTTTCATTTCACTTTTTTTATAGAAGTGGAAAATTGACAATTATATACAAAAAGTAGACATTTTTACTCCATATGTGACATATTTTAATTGTGTTATTAAAAACAACAACAAAACAATAAAAACAATATGGAAACATTATCAAGAAGGAGAAATTATTGAACTTTAGTTTATTATTCAAAGTTTACCAAGGGTTGAAAATATTATATTCCAACTATTTCCCTTGTATGGAGTTATTACTAGATAAAATAAAATGAAGGAAGGATGCAAAGAAGAAAATAATGAAGGGAAGATGGAAAGAAGAAAATAATGAAGGAAGGAAGGAAAGGGGAAAGGAAGGAGAAAAGGAAGGGAGAGAGGGAAGGAGGGAAGTAAGAAGGGTGGGAGGGAAAAGGAAAGAAAGAAATCAATGTGTATATTTTAAGTAAATGCACATTTTATATAAAATTAACTGTATTTTCCATTGTTTTTATAAAGAAGCAAACAGAATGATGATAATATTGAAGTTTGTTTCTTTTTTTGAAATTTGTTTCTTTATAGGATTTCTATTTCTTATAGTCATTAAACATAATTCTATTTTAGTATTTGTAATTAATTAATTTATTTTTTAAGCATATTTATTTAAAACCTAATATATTCCAAAAGCTATGTTAAGTATCCTGGATCCAGAAATGCTATTATTTCTGCTTTCAGACATAATCAAACCCTGATAAGGGGGAGACAGACACGTAAGAATATGGATGATAAAGTATTATAAGCAGTAAATAAATTATTTTAGTGCCTGAATGATCAGATACAATGATGCCGTTTACATGAGAGAAGTATTTGTGTGTGTGTGTGCATGTATGTGGATGGAGAATATGAAATTTAAATGGAGTTTCAAAAAAAATCAGTAATTTGAAAGTGCCAGGCAATTGAAAAATACAGGTAATAAAGGTGTTTTCTTTTGTCCTTTTGAGGAGTTTTGACTTAATGCTCTAGGCTGGAAGTTTTCACCTAGAATGCCCACTGCGATTTATTGGTGGTGCAGGCAGGACTGCTGTATGGAGCAGTGCTGAAGTTGAGTCTAGACTCAGTGAGGGTGACCTGATGCATCAGTAGTGTCTGCCGTGGGTGCCATCCTGAGAAAGAATGACATGCATTCCAATATGTGCTAACATGGTTGCCCCCCAAAAGAATAAAAATTGTAGGGGGATAAAACAGTAGAGCATGATGACAAGATTTTCATTTTAGAAATATAATGATTAACTCACAGATGGCAACAACGAGGGCAATGGTAGAGAGACAAATTGAAATATTGCAGTGACTTCTAAGTGAGTGAGGCAAGAAAATAATCATAAAACCTGGAACCTGGAACTAAGAACAAAAACAATGGAGATAGAGAGGAATTATTTAAAACTTAGAAATGTTAAAAATGTTTAATATGCGAGGATATGAGAACTTAGTATAAGAAACCTAAACAAAGTCCCCAAATTCTAGCATGAGTATCTGGGTAGGTTCTAATCACTAATATAGAGGATACAGCAGAAGAAAAGGGGTGGTGGGAATATACCTGAGTACAGAGAAACATTTCAAGAAGAAAGTGTCTGGGAGTGTTTGTCTATCAGGGGTGTCCAACCTGAAGTCCATAGCCACATGCAGTCCAGGATGGCTGTGAATGTGGCCCAACACAAAATTGTAAAATTACTTAAAACATTATGAGATTTTTGGGGGGATTACGTGTAGCAGGGTATTTAATATGTGGCACAAGGCCACTCTTCTTCTTCCAGTGTGGCTCACAGACTCCAAAAGGTTGGACACCCCTGGGTAGTTCTGGAAATCAGTAAGAGAGGGCCTTGTAAAAGAAAGTTCACATCCATCATCATATAGTAGAATAGTAAATGGTGACATTTTGTCTAGAAATACAGTCATAATGGGAAGGGAGTAAACAGTGTATTCTAAGAGATATGTATATAAATTGATTAGAAGACAATTCAAAACATCAGTATTTAAGGAATTAAAAGTAATAAGAATGTGTGTTGACAGAAGACAGAGGTAGAGTTTTCTAGGGGCAAGGAACTGGAAACAGGAATGATCAAGATTTGTGTGGGTGATGGTAGAGGTGCAGTCCTGGGAGGAACGAGATTCTTTGGGAAATTAATGAATAGAAACCTAGATATGTGACTTGAGACATTTTCCAGGCACTCAGTCCTATGATGCATTCTACACACTGCTTTAATTTTGTGCAATCCAAACTTGGCTTATTTTTAATTATTTATTCCTGCAACTAAGTCTGGATTGCAATGTAAAAATAGATTTTCCAGTGCGAAGAAGTTGCACAGGAAGATGCGCCTTACTGTGTTAAGCTGTGTTTAAGTGAGAACTACTGCTTAAGAACAACACGTTCCCTGTGAAAAAAAGATGGCAAATCCATCTCAGTGAGTCTCGCCTTTATGGAGAGCTGTTATCAACTGAAATGTATGTTTTTTCCTGTTTCACAAACATGTTCCCAAAAGACTTTTAAAATAGCTTTCTTTCTTTCCTGCTAAATAGTTGTGCCAAGCACTTTTTCTGAATCTCAGCCTTAACTGGACCAGGATGTGTTAAAGAAAAAAAATGCCCTGTCGCACGTGACATGGTGTGATAGGCCTTAATAGCAACAGTAAAACATTTTCCTAACCTAATTGTCCTCTCTTTTACTGATCCTTAAGACACTGCATTTTCAGGAAAATGCAAAATACCCCAAGGAAACAAAGCAAGAAACACTTTCCAAAACATTACCATTTTAAATCTGAAAAACCTGTTCACTAAAATAGAATTATCTCCTAATAAAGACAAAAACATCACTACAGAAAATGTGTTTTTTTAATAAATTACCTAAAAAATATGTAATAGTTCTTAGGTAACTAATAAGTTGATTTTTTTTTTTTTTTTTTTTTTAGCAAAAGAATCACAGCATCCTGATATCTGTTCTGATCACCTTAAAACAAACCTCATGCATTGTTGGAGTATGTTTCTCAGACTACAATTCAGGCTTCAGTACTAGGTGTGTCTGCCTTTCCACTAAGTGTTTCCCCATCAAAAGTCTTCTCTGAGCAGCACTAACAATAGCAGTCTCAGGGGAAAAAAGAAGATGAAAGTAACTAAAAGATAAACACAGTCTGATGTGATGGACACTGTAGTAGAGGCTGTGGCTGGAAAAGTTGCATGTGGCTTTCTGGGGCGGGAGTTAATACATCTATGTGAACTGTATGCTGCTCTTGGCAGAAGATTACAGCAATTAAAAAAATACAGTAGAGGACTTGTATCGGGACGAAAAAAAGAGGAAAACAATAGAAAGCAAGATGCAGGGCAGAGAAGGCAAGTTTTTGTATGGGTAGTTTGGATACTAGCTGCCGTATTTACTAAGAGAATGGAGGCAGAAACCTAACCTGCAACATTTACCTGCGTCTCTTGTAGCTCTTAGAGGGGCACAATACACCATTTTAAATATATTGTGGGGGTTAAATCTAATAACCAACATAACCTACCACAGTCGGGAAGGTGGTTAAGAGAAGTGGTCTCTCTCTCTCCCCTCCAGCAGAAAGGGAATGACTTGGTTTATTTAAGTTGGTCCCAGGGACAAAATATGTACTTTTGAGTAAAATTATATGTGAATATTTAACAATGCCAACTCCCTTGGCTTTCTGTAACTATGGACACTGTTTCCAAAATCACTTGTCTTATCAAAACTACTTTGCCCTTCACTTAATACCACGGACTTGCATATATGGTAATACACCCCAGTGCTCGAATCTCTCTCTGCTTTCCTTTAGGATGCCCAGGATGATGTTATTAAGGAGGTGAAGTGACTTCTGTGTTTGCATAATAAACTGTTGGCTTTTATTCACTTAATTGTTTTCTGGAGCGAGAAAATCAGTGAGAGGAAAGTATCAGATCCGGTATCTGGAAACAGCAGGGGGTATTAGTTGGAGGTAAAATGTAAATGTTTCCAGGAGAAAGAAGAGCCTGCAGTAGATATCAGCTAAGCTTATTTTGTTCTCCAAAATAATTAAAGCATACATAACACAAGCATAACAGAACAATTAAAACAAAATAATTAAGTTCCTGTTATTAATTTAATAAAAATTATTACTTATGTTTTAAAACATAATGTTGACTTTAAACTGTACAAGATCAACAGTTAAAATAAAAATTAAAAAAACAAAAAAACATAATGTTGACTTTTAATATAAAATATCATCAATATGGGGCTGTGAAGCAGCGGGGTTTTATCGAGTCATTTTGTATTGTCAGAACTTGATTCTGGACCCCTCCACCACCATTCCCGCAAAAAAAAAAAAAAAAAAAAAAAAAAAAAGAATGAAAAAAAAGAAAAAAAACTGATAAGCTCTAAAGTAATTTCTTATATTGTAAGATTGAATATATTTCGATTTAGCTCTATTTTACAAAAATTATTTATAAGAGAATGTATTTTTTAAAACATGGGAATAAATTCTTTCATTGGTACATGTACAGAATATTCAATTCATGATTCAAACATAAATTTTGTGTTAAATATGTTTGTTATGAAGAAAAACTTAGGAGCTTAGGGAGATTCTGCCTCTGCATGACAGAGGATGTCTGTTGGTAAAAAAAAAAAAAAGAAAAGAAAGAAAAAAAGAAAAGTACCTATTGGGGAAACTAACATTCCTTGCTCATTTGTTTATACCTATGATCTTTGTAACTAAGCATTGGTCGTAATGCTGTGGTTGTTACTTAAAATGAATGACTAATAAGCATTTCAGAAAAGGTATAGATTGATCTCCTTTTGTAGAGATTGGGTGTGCCTGTGCACTTATAAATGAAAGACGTATAAATGGAAGGCAGAAGGACAGGTGTTCCTAATTTATTTTCTATTCAGGGAAGGAGTGTTGGAGTCAGCAGCATTAGACATCAGATGTAAGAAGAGCAGAGTTTTGAAAGAGGTGGAACTATTTTGTCCAATACTGCTAATGATGCTTTATGAGGGATCTAAATCCTGTCTTTACAGACTTAACTTTGGCCCTTCCACCCTCCTGACACTTAGAACTAGGGGAGCAGTGGGCAGTGGCAGCTTGTCCCAGGCTTACCTCTTGAACCTGTCTCCACCTCATCTCACTTCTTTCCTATAACGTTTGAAGAGAACCAAAGCAGACTATTAGCTAGGCTCTCTCCTATTGCTTCTTCTGCTCTAAGTTCTTCCTTTATATGACTGTTCTCAATGTTGACAAATGTACTCTCAAAATCACCTGGCTCGAGTTGTGAAATCTTTCCTGCACAAATTCAAGAACCCACACACTACAGGCTGGCCTGAGGATTTTTTCCTGAGTTCTTTCCTGTGACAAAGCTACCAAAAAAATTTTAGTAAAACAAATTAAGTAATTTAATTATTTAAAATGATTATACTTCAGTGATAGCTAAAGAATGCTAAACCAAGGAAAAAGTAAGACATACAAATGTAACATTTTCTTCAACATTTTATTTCATTCTCTCTTCCTCCATGCTTTTATACAGTTGGTAATTCAAAGAACATTTCATAGGAATATAGAATTTGCTTTTCCCTAAAAATTAAGTAGCAACTGCACTTTAAAGAGAGCACAAATAAATTAATTCAGAGCACATAAAATGTTTACAATTAATCTCGGTTAAAAGTCCGAAGTTTTTTTTCCCTTCCCCCTCCCGGTTTTCTCCCAGGACTTAGGGCTCTTCCATAAAGGAACCTTCCACCTGGGAATGCCTTTAACTGTTTACCAAATAATGATGGCTAATAGCTCTGAAATTCCTGGGGAAAGGTTTATAACATTCAAGTCTTTCCCCTCTATCCATTAATCAGCTTTTTAAGTTTGTTTTGATTTAGGAAATGATCTTAGCAGTGAGTAAGGATTTTCCTCCACACCAATAAAGGAGTTAATACTGTGATCTAAGCGCCTGTGTGGTGGGCCTGGAAGGGAGAGGGAAAGGGAGGAAGAGGGAGAGGGGAGGATGAGATGGAGGAGGCAGAAGAGAGGGAGAGAGAGAGCTAGAGAGAGAGAATAGTCCTTATTCCACGTAGGGGAAGTAACGTGGGTAACAAAGTAACAAAGACAGGGGAGAAAAGTAGGAACATCAAATGGACATAATATTGACATCTCAGAATTTCAAGTTTCAAGTAGATTCAAACATTTACGTTGTTTCCCCTGATGTGATATATTATTATATGTGATTGTTGTCAGCTGTTATGTTTTAAAACTTTTATATAAAATGCTTTCTGTCTGATTTTTATCATAATGTTTTATCATATTTTTTACCAGTTAATTAAATTTTATCTTCCCCTTCCCAAATGAGGGAAGCACAAGAATATTATAGGACTATAATATTATTTAAGACATTGTTATTCACATACCAAAAGGACAAAAGTAGGTTTAGGGCAGACTAAGTGTCTGGCAAATAAAGAAAATTATTCTTCCCTTCAATAACTATGATAGAAACACTCCCCAAGGTAATTATTATCAGTCTGACCTTGAAATACTCTTCTTTATTGATGCTCTAACTCATGTGTTGACAGCACCAAGGCAAATGCAAACAGACAGACAAACAGACTGTGATTTATGTCTCAGTAAAAAACAAAGCAAAACAAAGCAAAAAAAAAAAAAAAAACAGAGGGAAACCTAGTGTAGCTTTGCTTACACTTATATCTCGAGAGAAGAAATATTATTTTTATGGAGTTAGTCGCTGATTGTGTCTGATTTAAAGTGATACTATCTATGTAGCTATATACTTCAGGCAATTATTTTATCCCTCTTATCTTTATATCCACATAAAATGGGAATAATTATATCATATTTAGGGTTGCTATATTGAATAAAAATTAGTATGTAGTAAGCTAAGAACATTTTCTGGCACATTAATAAGCACTTTCTTTTACATCAGCACCTGCCTCTCCAGTACTGGTTTTTGAAGCAGCAGGCAGCTGGACCTGCATTCAGTTATAATAACACAAATTTCCTATTGAATATCATCAACTCTCACCCAGCAGGAGAATTGGAAATCACCTAAGCTGGGACATCATCACAGAAAATATTTTATGCATGTGAAAATTTTACTTATGGAAAGAGAATTTTCTTTTTAATTATCTTTTATTAGGGTGTGAGTATGGGAAAGTTATATCACTGTAGTTGCCCAAGAAAGTCAATTAGCACTTTTGTGCAGGGATGTTTTTGAATTCTTCAATGTCAGTCAACAATGATTCATTCTTAAATATAAAAGCAATTTTAAGTAATCAAGTTCTAAAAAGATAAACACATTTTAGTGCTCACATATTAATGTAGGCAGCATCCAATCATAATGGATTCATTTAAAATCCACTTGTAATAAGAGAGGTCATAGCTATTAGTGACTAAACCTGTAAGAGATTGA
Organism: Glossophaga mutica; assembly: GCA_039655065.1. NCBI lineage: Eukaryota > Metazoa > Chordata > Mammalia > Chiroptera > Phyllostomidae > Glossophaga > Glossophaga mutica. The sequence goes on along the minus strand of CM077306.1, from coordinate 39,591,492 downwards.
AAACACTATCTTTCTTTTATTATAATAGAATAAGTAATGCCTAAACTCAAAGTACATGTGAATCTTGGCTAAAAATGGCATCCAACTGGCAACTATGCACTTATATGTTATCTGCTATCTTTATGTCAACTACACATTGAATGCACAGAAGTTGATGAAAATCCCATGAAAACACTGACATTTAAGGCAGATTTTTCCCGGGACTGCAGAGTCATACCAATTAATGCGGATCTGGTCCCGGGAACAACCAGTGCCTACCCAATAGACAGAAAGTCAACACACACATCATCCCAACCTCATTAACATCTCTGATTAGTAAATGTGTTTTTGTTTTAAGGCAGCCAGAAAAGTATGTTCAATCTTTTTGTGCTTCATCCAGGAAATTTATTTCCCAGAAGGAAGGAAAATCATTTTGTTTATTTTTTGATTAACCGATTGACTCAAGCATAGACACTGGGGAAGGAATTGTGAAGCAATAACTGCAATAGCAATGCACTGCAGTTCCTGGAGAAAGGGTTGTTGTGCATGCTATTGGCCAGAGTGTGAGCGAGCACTCCAGATGACAGAATATGAGATAAAGGATACGAGACAATTCCACACACTGGAACCTAGATAAATGCGTACATACGTAGTTCCTAAATATTAAGGCTTTGGTTAAAAACTATACTTACGTATTTGCCTTTGAACTGATGACATGAAAAGGGATTTTGATGAAATCCTAGAGATCAGTGAGAACAGCCAAGGCCAATTCTCAAAATGTGTCTATTGGCAATAAATGTATTTTCAGATCATGATCAGCCGACAAAATAAAATAAACACATTTGTTTTTAAAAAAGGGGATTCTTGAAACATAGTGAAGTACAAAGGAAAGACAAATAAATCCTTTTGGAGAATGTGAGGAAACTAGAGTTTTGAAAATATACTAATTAATATAGAAAAATGTTTATAAACAATTGTATCTAGTAGTGTCTGTGACAAGGAACTAGTAGTGTTTCTGACATCAATTCCACATTCAGCCATAAAAGGGTTTTTAAGTATGAATTGTTCATAAAATATTTGGATGAAAATTCTTACTGCAGGTCTGATTGGTAAGACACTCTTACATGATTTAAATTTGGGGATTATTGATATATTGAAGATGTGGATGATTATTTTTTACTTAAGGGAATTAACTCAGTTATTACTGTGACAACTTAAATTTTTTCAAATTACTCTTACCTATTTCAACTCCATCTTCCTTGAAATAATTTTTTTAGAAACTGTTGGCATTATGAATTAACTTATTTCCCTTCCAAACACATATGTTGAAGCCCTAACCACAATGTGGCTGTATTTGGAGATAGGTCATTCAAGGAGGTTAAGCTAAATGAGGTTATAAATGTGGGTCCCTAATGCAATATAATGATGTCATTATGAGAAGAAGAAGAGACACCGGGGATACTCACACACAGGGAAAAGACCAGGCGAAGACAAGTGACACATCTGCAAGCAAAGAAGAGAAGCCTCAAGAAACACCAAACCTGCCACAGCCTTGATCGTGGACTTCCAGCCTTCAGAAATTTTAGGTACGTTGTTTAAGCCACCCAGTCTGTGATATTTGTGTATGTCACCCTAGCAGATTAATGCAGTTGGATTGAGTCAGTTCTTAGAACATGACTCTATAGTGAAACCTGGAGAAAAAGTTCCCAAAATTTTATAAATAATATTGTAAAAATTATTTCACTTTAAACACATTCTAATTCATAAATAGACCATTTGATTTATTAAAAATCAGGATGAAGAAATATATTTTAATTTATAAAGGAGCAATTTATACTATCTAAAGAAGATATTTGCTGTATGTGAGGTTAGCTTTAACTGAACTAAAGGCCGTCCTTAGATTTTTAAAACTAGGGAAATAAATTTACCCCTAAAGAATTTATGGTACCTGCCAGAAAGCATTATGAAGATGAATAGTATAATATTAAGCTATTAACTAACACAGTTTACAAATGCTATGAGTATTAGTTCTGGAACCATATGATAATCCTTTTGGAAGCAGAAACTGGTTCATATGTCAACTTAATCCGTTTGCCCCACTAATCATGGAACCTTAGTTGCCACTGTCACACCAAACAATATATTTCTGTTAGAAATTACTCCAAAATCTATTTGATGAAATAGATGCTAACATTTCTAAGACAGCTTTCAGAATAAGAACATTAAAAATCATTTTCATGTAGTAATTGAAGTTAAAATCAACTCTGTTAATATTTCATGTTTTTGAAAGATCATAGCTTTCCCAGATACAGAATATAAGGCAGAGGTTTCTGTTTTTTGCATCAGTCATTTTGTTTAAACGTATTATTTAATAAACTAGTTCTGGAAGAAATCCAAGTTGTTTCAGGATATTATGACATAATATTCATAATATATCTTGGACAATTCTCTTATTATTGAACTACTGTTTTTTCAAAGTGCAAAAATAACATTATAATGAAAGTAGTTGGAAGTTTAGCTCCAATAGACTGAAGTCTTAATCACATTTCTTCTTCCTTTGAAAAACTTTTTAAAGAAAAGAAATGAACCAATAGGGAGAGGCAGCTGTCCTTGTGGTGAAGATCATTATACAAGTTCTTTCCAGAAGGTATCCAGCCATGTAATATGAAAAACGGAGACATTTATTGAAGATACAAGATACCAGAAACATTGTACGTAGAACAATGATGCCTTAGTCCCCTTCAAAGTAGGCACCTTGGGACCTCACACAGTTCCCCCAATCACCGTCAGGTGCCCTGTTGTATTTTCCTGAATTTCACTGATGATCTGAAATCTCTTCCCTTTCAAAGGTGATTTTAGTTTTGGGGAAATCCAGAAGTTGCATGGTGCCAAATCTAGGCTGCAGGGGCCATGAATCACCTGGGTAGTTTGATGTTTCTCAAAAAAAAAAGAAAAAAAAAACCCAAAAACCAAAACCAAAACAAAACAACAACAGCAACAACAACAAACACCTCTGCATGATATGTGATTTACGAGAGAGCATGTTGTGATGAAGCTGCCAAACACCAGTTGTCCATAGCTGCAGACTTCTGAATCATCCAAACAGTTTTCATGGAGGAATGTTCAAGCTTAATGCAAAATTTGATGCAGAATCATTGCTCTACTCGCTCAGTCATTTTGAATGCAATAGCCACAGAGTACATATGCTCACTTAGTGGTGTCTACCACCCTCACTGACTAGTACAGTGAAGTCATCATTGTTCACACATGCACATTCCAGTTCACTCTCCTTGGCTGCCAGGTTACATTGATGTTGCTCAACCCATTCTCATTATATTAACAATGGCTGGACTTTTCCCGGACAGACCTTGTACAGCGTGATGCCTTTGCCAAGTTTCATGTACTTGCCTATAGCTACAATACAGCTCAGGGCAGTACAAAAAAAATCTACTAAAAGACATTGAAATCTACTAAACACATTGAAATTTATTATGAATTTTTGTCAAATGTTGCCAAGAGGAAAATAAATATTTAAGGGCTGTATACAACTTAACTGGGAGTCTAAACTTGACAGGAAATAAATATGAATTTACATTTCAGGAATATATATGTGTGAATGGTACCCTGAGTGTGAAGGAAAAGAGTTCTGAATTGCACATGTAAGGGATAGCAGAGAGCAGAGGTGTGAGCTAAAGCTAGTGCTCAAAAAGAAGATGTAAGAAAATACCTAATAACTAGTCTTGGGTTACTTACACATTCATTCAGTAATAGTACATGTTTAGGAGTTTATTTTTAAGTAGACAACATATCAGAATGCTCTGCATGGGTTTTGAGAAAGTTTTGAGTTCAGGGTTTCAAGGCTATAGAATTTCCTCTGAACACAGTGAAGGTTATCTGTGAGTATGTATTTACGGGAATGTACATGTTGCCTTTAGAACTATCTAAATCAGGAATAGATTAATCCTTAGGATTATATAAATCATCAGCAAGACCTCTCATGTGAAAGTAGCTGTATTCATTTTTTCCCATCTGAAAATAACTTTATCGGAAACATCACATACTTTCTTATTGCCAGATGACTCATGTGAAAGCACAAGCCATTTTAAATCAGCTAGGTGATCCCATAGTTCACCTGCTATTTTCATAAATTCAAAAATTTGAAACCTACTCTTGGTTCTATACTATTTAACTATTTATCTTAATCTTATCTAAATAAATTCTTCCATATTTATTCCTGTGACTTAAATCTAGTTAGGTCCCAGAAGCCTCTGGATACCAAGTCATATTATCAATAATCCACAGGTTCCTGATTTTATCTGCATTTTAGCACCTGGGACCTCCAGCATCCTTTCCAGTCCCAATTTGCCCCTGAAATCCCTAAACAGATACTCATAAACTAGTCTCTTTTGTAAGACCAATTCACAGTGCTTTCTCTAGCACTCTCTGACCTTTTTTGGGTATACCCTCTGCCCATAGAATCTCTGAAAGTGACTTCACTTTTGCCATTTCGTATTACTTCATCCCAAAAATTATATCAGAAAGACACTATCTCTTGATCCTCTCAAAGTCCTCCACTCTCAGGGTACTAGGGTCCTGTTGTACATGCAGAATTGGTAGATAGTGGCCTTTAACTTTCCCTCTGCTGTACTGTGTCCTCGTCCCCAAGACAGCACAGTTCCTGCCCAGAGTTTGCTAATTCAGTCATGAAAATATCTCCTCCATCTTCAGCTCTCTAGATACTTCAGACCAGCTCAAAGGAACGGTAAAGCATAGGCACCATATCACCCTCTGAATTTATATCCCCATCATCATAGGTTAGATCTCTCAGATCAAAACAACCTTTATTTCCTTCTTCAGCACCAAAATGCCTTTGAACATTGTTTCAAGCATATAGATGTGGGTGGATGGCAGTGGGATATGGGGAAAGAACTGTTTGGACTGAGCATCCCATCCTGTTTCCAGTAACTAATGAAAAGCATGCAGAAATTGCCCCAAATTCATTGAGGTAGCATTCAGAAATCTATTAACAAAATATAAAAATAGTGTAAATTATCATAAACCAAGGTTTAATTTGGTATTTTTATAATAATTGATATCAGAATTAAAAAATAATTGAAATAGTAACAGCTACCATTTATTGAGTGTTTACTGTGTTCTAAGCACAGCCGTAGGCAGTGTGAACACCCTATCACTTTCAGTTCTAAGGTTAATGAATTATTATACTTTCCCTTTTATCTATCCAGACAAGGAAACTAAAGCTTAAAGTCCTCTCACTAATGAAGTGAGAAAGCTAGGATTATAACCTGAGACTCTCTGACTTCTAAAACATATATGCTCCTAACCAGAACTACCTCTGGACCCAGAGTATTTCACTTCCCCAAATAGTCACTGGCTAGAGATCCTTAACAGTAATATTTTGAAGTTTAGATGAAGCAAATCCATCACTGAAAGGCCAATGTTTGGGGAGCATTTGCTTATTGTGAGTCCACCACCATGATAAATCCTAGAGAGAAGATATGGAAATAAACAATCCTCATTGTTCTTTTATATTCAATTTGGTTTCCTTATATTAAGAACATAGCAAATATGCTTCAGGAAAAATGGACTATGTTAAATAATATTATGCAGCTTTTGCCTTCAAACTGCTCATTTTCTGAGTAATCAAATAAGACTTGAGATCTTTCTGACTCAATAGTATCTTTTTTTAGAATAAAACAGTATACGGCATGGTCTTTAGAAGATTATATACAGTGGGGGTTTTGTTGGATAAATCACACATGTGTGACTAGTTGACAGTTTAGGAGAATAGATTATAGAAAACATTTTTAACTAGTATTTTCTCTTGAAATTAATTATAGACACAGTAAGTACCCATATTTGTATGCATGTAATTCTTGTGAAACACAAACCACTTGAAATGATCCAAAACAGAACATCAGGATCCAAGGCTTAACTCATGCCATTTATATCAATTAAAGTTTGAGGAACCTTATAATGGTTCATTGAAAATAGTAATAATCACAGAAATGGAGATCACATGGAGGGTTATCAGCGGGAGAGTGGGAGGTGGAGAGAGAGGGGGCAAAGGTACAGAGAATAAGTGGCATAAATCACAGGTAGAAAATAGACAGGGGGAGGTTAAGAATAGTATAGGAAATGGAGAAGCCAAAGAACTTATATGTACGACCCATGGACATGAACTAAAGCGGGGGGGGGGGGGAATGCGGGTGGGAGGGGTGTGCCTGGTGGAGGGAAATAAAGAGGGGAAATGGGATAATTGTAATAGCATAATCAATAAAATATATTTTAAAAAAGAAAATAGTAATAATAGTTTTCATATGATGAGAACCAATTATATTCATTTTTACTTATTATTTTGTTTAAATATTTGTTCATGCTATAAACAAAGTCATCTTGATAATGAAACCTTTTCTTATAGACAAGGGCACTCGGAACCAGAGAAGTGAAATGTTTTGACCACCTTCATGCAACCGGTCAGAAGCAGAGGAGAGACTAGAAACATGTCCCCTAACTCAGATCCCTTTTGGTGACCCAAAGCTGTTTCTGAGCACTTAATCTGGGTACGTAAAATCCTGTGAAACAGCATCCTCAAGATGAAGCGCCAGCACACGATAATATCCACAAATGGTCAGGCATTCTTTACCACAGAGATTTCAATGAAAAATTAGGATGTTTACAAAAAAAATATTTACATGTGGTTGAGGTAGATTTAAAAATCAATGACTAAAAAAATCAATGACTAAGGAGTTACATTTAATGAACAGAATCTGTGCTTTGGCTTTTTTTCTATCTCACCAATATTTGGTGTTTGCTAATAAGTCTGGCTTCATCTTGTGTAACAGAATATATTTTTTCCTCAATCCTCTTTCAGTATAACAACTTGTGTAGTTAGTTTCAATCCGTTTCTTAAGGCCTTGTTGCTAACTAGGTCCAACTTGCTACATAAAAAGAGAAAATTACAACAAAATGGCCATTGAGAAACCTGAAAGAGAGTGCCTCGCAGTCTCTAAGCGCATGTGTGTGCTCTCTGTTAATTGAGGAGCCCCCTCCTCACGTCAGGATTTGGAGAGCAGTTTCAGGTCATTTGACCGGGCAATATTTTTCAATGGGAATGTCAATCACACTGCTTATTTGAACAGAGGTTGCACTGAGACTGTATGAGAGATGTCACAACCTCTCTCCTAAAATTTAAAGTAATACATCATATTACATGCTCTCGGAACTTGACAAATTCAGTGGACACTGGGTTGGACATGAATTCAAAACAGGGTGGTTTCTTGAAGTTTAGATTTAATAATATGTGACTATTTTTTGAGAGCAAAATGAAAGATTTAACGAATCTGTCTAATAATAGTGGGGATATTAGAACAAATACTAGAAAATGTTTTATTAAGTTCTAAGTTTAACAGATAAGAAAATATCCAGAAGAATGTTGGGGGGGGAGTAAATTTATGGAAAAAAATAGAGTATTGCTTTTAGATAACTTCTAAGAAGCATGATTTGGTGGTTTATGGCCATTTATACAATAGTCAGGCCAAGAGTTTGAACAGAAATTGATACTAATTCTGGTGGTGATGCTAGGTTACTATTTTGTTTCTTTTAGCCATCTTTTTATTTGCCTGCTTCTCTAGTTTTTATTTCAAAAAACTGTAGGGGTTGTATAAAAAACCATAATAAGGATCTTCTAGTTCTACAAAGTTATAAAGTTAATATATTAGCTTAACAATAATCAACAGCCTTTGGACCAACTATAAAGTTAATATATTAGATGATCAAATATAGGGCTTTTTAAAGCTTTATGCCCAGAAATGGTACCAAAGAGTTCCAGGTTATAGAGTTGTAATAGAGAGAAATGAAATTAGAACTCACTTTACATACTTAGAAAGGACTTATAAGAGAAAATAATTGCTCTTCCCAATTTACTACTAAAATTTTTCAAAGACAAATTTGACCATCAAGACAATTAAAAACAACAATAACAGAATGTAATAGAAGAATCGTTCTGGCTACAAAGATATAGTCCTTTCCAAAACAAGCCACTGCAAATGGTGAGCAAAAAAATGTAGCCTTATTTTTTAAATTTAATACATATTTGTGAACAAGCATACTTCCTTCTCTTCATTCTTATTGCATTGATTTTTTTTCTCAGAATGTGTTTTAAATCAAGGACATGTACTTCAAAGTACATGTATGTATGTATGTATATAAAAGGTGGGGTAAAATGAGGTTTACAGTTGTTTGTGCAGAAAATAATACAGTAATTAAGACATAATAATATAATGATGAACTGTTTTGTGTACTCACAACTGTAAACCTACTTTTGTCCACCTTATATGTATGTTTGTAATTATATATAATTTCTACCAAATGTCATGTAGAATCTGAGATGTTATAAAACCAAACCATTCAATAGTATTTTCCCCTGTGAAGAAAATATAACACCTACCTTGATAGGATATTATAGAGAAATATTTTTATGGTCTTGGATCTAAGGACAAATTCTAAGGTCTGCTATGATTCAGAAATCTTACTCTTATGATGGAAAAAACTTCTAAAGCATTTGGGACTTGCTTGTATGTGTGTATGACTACATTTTCCAACACCGTGGCAGATCACGTGGCATGGCGCTGTTTCCTGGATGCTTTATTGAATGTGCAAAGGCTTTAGGAAAATTGAGAGTAAAGACGGAATGATAAACTTTTTCAGGAAATAAGTAACTAAGACTAGCATGCTTTATAAAATGGAATACCAAATGATTTGAAAATAAGTGTTACTAATTATACAGTAAGTGTGAAAAACAAGTTTATGGGTAAGATAATAAAAATAATAAATTCAGCATGGCCACAACTTTTACTTCATATATTGGTACTTTCCTGTTTAAAGTTTAATAACAATAACCAAATTTGTTTTAAAAAGTATGACTATGCCCAGTGAGGTAATTCCTTACAATGAGAGTTGATATTTATTAGTTACTCAAATTTCTCTTATTTTCATTTAAGTTTATCTTTGATGTCATGTAGATAAAAAATTTAACAGAAGTATTGAATTTTCATCTGGAGGTTTGGGAGTCATGTAAAAGCCACAGCAATAAGAGTGGGTCCAAAGTCTTGCTTGAGGTAACTAATCATTGCCAGTCCTGTTTGGCAGGCTTGTTGAATCACAGCTTTAGTTTCCTTTAAATCCAGGGTCTGTTTATCATCTGCAGGAATGTTTTAGATTCAGCATTTTAAAGCTACAAGTATTAGTGTTGGGTTTTCCTCTGTCTTTATCTCCAGCAGCCTGTGTGAGCAAAGAACTTTTAGCTATAGCAGGAGCTTCCTGTAAAATACAGTAAATGACTGTGCTTTCCTCATCTATCACATACTTTCTTTCTTCTTAAGTCCTAGTCACTTCTCCACTCGTTTAGGTACACATATGCTCACTTTCACAGGAATCAGTGAGTGTAAATGTGTTTGCATTTTTTAAAATAACTATTAGACATGTAAGTAACATATCGTTAAGTATATTAGCAGGACTCTATATACTACAGCTACAAGCCGCAGGTAGAAAGGTTCCCCATCTAGCCATTTACTAGTACATTATGACTGATGGAAAACACAGGCAGGAAATTAGATAATCTCAGAAAGATATAAATATGGATAGTTTAGGAAGGCATGGCTGGAAGTTAAGAATAAGGAGATTTATAACTCTTGTAGGTATAAATGAATTGTGGCTTAGCCTGATTGATAATTTCACTTGGTCACATTCATGCCAGGCTCTGCATATTTTTGGAAGATTTTTGTGAAAACTAATGTATTCCTTAAAAAAGAACTAATTTGCTTTGATAGCTTGTTTAACAAAGCCCTAGGAGATAGGATGGGAGATAATAATAAAATAAGTGAAAGGAGGATTTTTTTGTGTGAAAAGGAACAGTGTTTTGTTTTGTTATTTAAATGGGGTTTTGCTACACAGAGGAAATCTACATCTAATTGACTATCTCATTTGGAATGTAACAGACTCTGGCTGATTCTTAATCATAAGTATGGGTCTATCACACTGAACAAGCTTTTCAAATATGATTAAAAACCAGTTTTAAGATAAATAGTCTGTGTTCAACTAATTGCTTATTTTCTGGGTCAGTGCGTCTTGGCAAAATACTATGTAGTTTCCCCACATCTAATAACTACCTCTTATGTTTTAGCAAATGTATAATGTTCTTCATTATCAAAAAACTTCATTATCAAAAAATAAATATAAGCCGCTTGTTAATAGTCATACATCCCATATATGTCATTACATATATACCCCAGTTGCAAAGGACCTTTCTTAGCATCCTGATAATTTATTGTCCTTAAAACAAAAAAGAAGCCTTTTTGATATCTTCCAACCCATTCATTACTTGCAAAGCCTTACACTTATTTGCTTACAAGCAGAAGCAACAGCTGATTTCCACATGATACATATAGATCTAATTCCACTGCCTCGCATTGCATCCAATAGATATTTATAGACATAAAATAATTTTTAGTAAATAAAGGCATATTTTTACTAATAGATGAAAAACCTAAAATGTATGAAGATGCGTAATTGTCCACCAAATAATTTATGAATGTAATGCAGTCATGGCAATGGATAATTCCAAAGTTTAACTGATAACAAACAAATGAACCCCAGTATGCAAACTCATTGTGTTAATAAAATTAAGTATAACACTTTACCTAAGTTTCAAATCATTGATAAAAAAGATAAACAATTTAATGAATATTGTCCATCAATTTTGTGAAAAAAATTATATCTGAGATTCAGTTTTAGTTGGATTATGATTTCAATGTAAAAATTGACTTATTAAATTATTAGAAAGTCACAGATTAATATTTTAATATCTTGGAGTCAGAAAGAATTTACAGTAAGATTACTAAAATTTAGTGATACCTTGAAATCATTCTACTTTCAAAATTCAATTTAGCCAGAGATATTATCCTTATTTATTTTTGTCAAGTTCCAGAGTCTACTGAATAATTATGTAAGTAAGCAATAAAAATATTTTAAGTTAGAAAACTAAAGTATTATAAATCACATTTGTTACAAAGAACTTCAGATGACATTTTATTTCTAGCTCCTATCTTTAATTCAGTGTAGTTATGGTCAGAGGTTCAGAATCTCAGAGAGCTTGAATGGACCTGAGAAGTCTTACAGTATAAACTGCTCATTTTACAGATTTAGAAAGAAGGAGTTCACACAGGTGTCCACTCTAGGAAGTCAAACAACCCAATTAAAAATTGGGCAAAGGAGCCTGAACAGACACTTCTCCAAGGAGGAACACACAGAGGGTCCAGAGACATATGAAAGGATGCTCAGCATCACTAGCCATCAGAGAGATACAAATTAAAACCATGAGATATCATTTCACACTGGTCAGAATGGCCATCATGACCAAATCAACAAACAAGTGCTGGCAAGGTTGTGGAGAAAAGAGAACCCTAGTGCACTGTTGGTGGGATTGCAGACTGGTGCAGCCACTATGGAAAACAATTTGGAATATCCTCAGTAAACTAAAAATGGAACTCCTTTTGACCTGGCAATTCCACTGGTGGGATTATACCCTAACAATCCTGAAACACCAATTCAAAAGAACCTATGCACCCCAATGTTCATAGCAGCACAATTTACAATAGCCAAGAGCTGGAAGCAACCTAGATGCCCATCAGCAAATGAATGGATCAAAAAACTGTGGTACATTTACACAATGGAATTCTATGCAGTAGAAAGAAAGAAGGATCTCCTACCCTTTGCCATAGCATGGATGGTACTGGAGAGCATTATGCTAAGTGAAATAAGCCAGGTGGTGAAAGACAAATACTATATGATCTCACCTATAATTGAAAATTAATCAACAAAACAAACAAGAAAACAAAATATAACCAGAGACTTTGAAATTAAGAACAAACTGACAGTAACCAAAGGTGAGATTGGGGGGAGATAATAGAGGGGAAAAGTGGGAAGGGTTGTCAAGGAACAGGTATGAAGGACATATGGACAAAGCCAAAGAGGGGTAGGATTGAGAGTGGGAGGTAGGGATGGCTGAGGTGGCGGGGAGAGTGATGGGGGGAAATGGAGACAACTATACTTGAACAACAATAAAAAAGAGGAAAAAAGTAAGTAGGAATTCAGGAGAATTTGTTGATTCCCTTCATATCTCACAGTAGTAGATGAAATAAGATTAGGAGTTCCCTTACCTAAGTCTCATCTCTGTGATTCTTTCATTAAGTTAAAATTAAACCATCTATAAGTCAAGCTAATACAATAGCAAACTGCAATCCTGGTTCTCAATTATATGGTTTTTTTTTTTCTTTCCTTTTAGATTTTTTATTTATTTATATTTAGAGAGGAAGGGAAGGAGAGAGGGAGAGAAACATCAATGTGCGGTTGCCTCTTGTATGTCCCCTGCCGGGAACTGGCCTGGCAACCCAGGCATGTGCCCTGACTGGGAATCGAACCGCGATCCTTCGGTTCGCAGGCCCGCGCTCAATCCACTGAGCTACACCAGCCAGGGCCAATTATATGTTTTAATCTCCCCAGAGATAAGTTTTCAATCTCTTTATGCTGGATTTTGTCATATACATATTCACCTTAAACACTTTAAATTTTACCTTTTAGAAATAAATTTTTTTAAATTACAAAATGGGCAATTAATATGAAGTTATATATGTATATAGGAAGTATGTATATATCTATACATAAATATATATATATATATATTACCAATAGTGTGGGAGTCAGAAATCAATCTAATGAAGAGAAAGAAGTTTAAATTTGGATTTTATTTTTAAACTACTTCCAATTCATTTCCTTCAAACTATTCAAAAATATTAGAATTTATAACTTGAAAAGATACTTGGAAAAAGTATTGTGTAATTCTCTTAATTTCCACATGAAGATGACTGGTACACAGAGAGTAGAGGCCTAGTAAGTTCTTTGCTCTATGTCCTCATTAAGCAAAATTGAGGCCTTATAAAAATTGGTCTGGCACCACTTCACAGAAGAACATCCAGGAAGAGAAACCCAGCTGTCAGATAGAAGTAGGTATTCAGAGCATTCAGACCTTGCTCGAAGGAACAGTGAGTCATACGAAGTGCAATGTGCAAAGGAAGCTGACCCGTAAAAGGATAAAACAACAATGATGAGTTCCCAAAGACATGCTGAGGGACAAAGAATAATTATAGAGGGTCTATTTTGGGGTCCAACAGAATGACTTGGGAATTTAAAAATTAAAGGAAAAATTATGTCACTCAAGTTTGATTTAAAATGAAATAATTTAGTACAATTTATTTACTATAAATGCTATTATAGTTTATTAGGATGATTCATGATTTAGTTGTTAAATGACTTTGGACAGGAGAGCTACTTTAATTTTATAGGAAAGGTGGCTGGACGTATAATAATTGCATAATTAACATCTTATCTGGCATGGAGCTATAATGCCAAACATAAGTAAGACACCCCCAAGGGCAACAGTAATCTTTTTGGAAGCACCAATGCCCCTGAAGCTTGTAGTTCATGTCCAGGATTTAAATTGAAACTGCTTTGCCAAGGAGTTCTAAAAATAGTACCTTGAAGAACTTACATCTTTTAAAGAGCTCAGTCTCCGCCCATTTTCCTGTTCTCTTATTTATAAATGGTATCCTTTAATGTTTCAATTATGAGAAAGGTTCATAGCCATTTATAGAAATATAACAGTGACTACATGAATCAGAAAACAATTCTTCAGAAGAAAGGAATTTAGTTCAAATGAGCAATGTACCCTTATTATTTTACAACATTAAATAGTGTGTTTTCTATATATGTATAGTATCATATAGTTACAGTTATTACATTAACCATAAGCATTAATATCTGTGTATATGCATATACACGTGTATCATATTTGTGGCTAATATTACCAAATTACTAATATTACTCAATCTGATAGGATCTATTCAAATTAATTTAATACTGCTATCCTATGGCCAATGGCACAAGAACAGGAGGTTTAAATCCATACCCAAGGGTCCCAAAGAAATGGTTGTGTAAGTTTTGTAACATCTTTTCTTAAAGATGCCCTTAAGTTCATCTTTATCAGTATTTTGTTAGACTGATTTTCAAAGTTTTCCTTTAGTCAGAAGTTATCTGAAGTGAAGTTATACATAATTCTGAGAAATCTTTCTCACTATTGTTAACAGGTTCATGTCATCCTCAACTCCAGTGGAATGCCAACACATTACTGTGAAGTAGTGAGTGTTCTACTGTAACATATGCAATACCTGAAAGCAGGGCCATCCAGAGTTTTGACAGGTGGCAGCACAAGTGGTGGGTGTATCATCGTAGTGCCCTGGACAACAAGAGAACATTGCTGTGAACTGGGTTAAAATGTGAATAGTGAATAGTGGAATTTTACAGAACTTAAATTTTTGTAGTTTTTTGTTAGAATCTTAAACATACATATTTTAAATGTTGATTTTAATGGGAAGTTGGTTGCCACCATGCTAACCTGCAAGTAAACCAGAACTTTGTTGTTGGGACCTTACTTCTTAAGAATGAGAGTAGCAAGGAGCACGAGCATAAAGGATGATCCCTGTTATCCAAGAACTCAGCACTAGGAAGAGGAGGGAGCCTTGACGTGTTCAGGAGAAAGGTTGTGGCTGGAAGAAAGAGTAACCTGGTCAAATGACTCTGAGGAAGAAATGATGGGCGTGGTTCAAAGCACAGAAAGAGGATCAACGTGATCAAAGAGGAATTAGTGAGGGGGAAAGAGAGACAGAGAGACCTTGCCACAGAGGGAGGCAGAGGTTGGACCACGGCAGTAATGAGATCTACCTTTCCTTAAACACACAACATTATTACCAAGTGAGGTTCAGCCACTGCTAAATGAGGGCTTGATGTATATAAATGTGTTTTATGTGCATCTTCTCAGACTCAAACTGATGTTGAAATTAAGATATAGGTATAACTTAGTGTACCTTGTTTCACATTCACATACTATTTAGACTTGTAGAACTTCAAAAATGTCAAAATCGCATTTGCAAAGTATTTATCTTCATTAGCTTTATTGGGATTCGAGGTGCTTCTATTGACTTATCCTTATGAATTATCAATTTGCTGCTAATTCTAATAATAATCTCTGAACTATTCTGAATTATTGCCTAGAATTTCTATGCAGTCAACACAGTTCTTTAAGTGAAAACTCAAAGGTATTAAGAAAACATATTAAATCAATCTAATCTCTGCAAATATTTTCTGATAAAAGTATTTTAATAATTTTATAAAATAACTAATTTTACTTTATGCATTTTAATAATTTATTATGTATTATTATAAATTGTCTAGTTTATGTTACATAGGTTCATGATCTGATCATATTAAAGATATGTGTGTTTTTACGTCAACAAACACTGTATTACATTTAGAATCTGGATGTTCTACAAGCTATTTTGAAAAAAATAAAAACTCTTGTCAGTCTTAGCTTTTACTGGTATTTGTATGGCCTACAGAAGGTTCAAAGTTGAAATTTATTTTGAGTGTTTTCCCAACTTGCTGGAAATGGCACTAGAAATAGAAATGACATGACATGTTATTGTTTTTTTTCTTTTCTGCATAGTTTTAGAGGTTTAATTTGTCATCGCAGCTGAAAATTCTATGAAATAATTTTTCTCCCCTTTTGGTGATTTGGAATAACTAGAAAACAAATATGTCAATGGTTACCTCTGGCTATTAGAAAGTTTGTTGATGAGTTAATTTTGGTTAGTACATGTATTTTACATAGTAATAAAATAATGTACATGTCATCATGGTCTTCCACTTTCCTCTGAAAACTATCAGTATCTATAGTACCAAAAATATATTAATATTCAAGAAGAGAGGATACAGAAAAAACATTATAAATTCTTAGTGAAAATAACAGAGAAATCTACAACTGAAAATAAAACAAAACAAAACAAAACAATCCAACTGATTTTGTTGAAGTAACCCCATTAGCTGAAGAGATTACACAATAACCAAAATCAACTAAAACTTAAAAACACAGAAAAGAAATAAAGCAAATAAGAAAACAGATAAATCTTTATCAAGAGGAAATCAGAACCTTGAGGAAATATATTGGTTAAATCCAGCTAATGGGTATAAGAGCATCAAGTGATTTCCAAGTTGAGTGAGGATACGAAAGACACACACTTTAATGCCTTCTATGATGTTTTCATGTATAAGAAATAATTTTTACCACAGTAGAAAGATAATATCTCTTTCAAGAGATTTTTAAGTGAAATAAATGATTTTAAATAGTGAAAAGATTATAAAAAAACACACAATACATGCCATTACACTTTTGTGCAAACTCATAGAATGTCTAGCCCCGAGAGTGAACCGTAATGGAACCTACTGACTTTGTGCAATCATGATGTGTTGATAAAGGTTCACCGATTGTAACTAATACACCACTCCAACAGAGGATGCTGATGATGAGGGAGACTAGGCATGCGTGGGGACAGGGGGTATATGGGAAATCTTTGTTCCTTCTCTTTAATTTTGCTGTGAACCTAAAAGTGGTTTAAAAAATAGTCTACAAAAAAAGAGCACACGCATGTCTGAATGGAACTATTCACTTCCTTCCTCTCTGTTTTGAAGATTTTGATATGTATTTGATGGGATTTTTGAACAAAGGGGAATGGAATGTTAGGAATATGGTTCTCAGCATTATTAATCTGTGTCCTTATTCATGGTGAGAAGTACTGTTCATACCTTCCCAGTTCTGGAAGCAGTAACACCTATTCTTCTCCATTCCCTGGATGTCCTAACCAAAAAGAGACGGTCCTTCTCTAAATAATTATAAAAAAAAAGTGACTTAACCATAATTCTCCAAAATTAAGTTACTGCTATCCAATTAGAAACAAATGTTTCAGAGGGAAATTTTAATTCATCTTACATACCAATTTGCTGTGATTCATAATCAAAGCAATACAGATTAAAACTACCAGATACTACAAACACCCACCAGAGAGAGGAAAATTTTATTAAAAAGTTTGACAGTAATACAAAGTATCAGAAAGGATGTGGTGCAAAGGAAAACTCATACACTGTTGGTAGGAGTATAAATTGGTATAAGCACTTTGAATTCCTAAGATCTTGAAATCCCACTGGTAAGTGCATTCATTAGAGAAACTCAGGCACATGTGCACCAAGACATACTATAAAAAAGTGTTCGTTGCCTCATTGTTATGACAGCAAAATGGCGGAAGCAATCCAAAGGTCTCTTGGCAGAAGAAAGAATAAACACCTGTGGTACATATATACTATGAAACTGCAACAATGAAAACAAAGAACCACAACCACACTCAACAGGGATGCATCTCCAAAACACAGGGCTGAATGAAAGAAGCAAGTCTCTAAAGACTATATTCAGAATGATTCCACTTTCATAATAGAAAAATAAAAATGGCAGAGGTAAATTGCTTAGAATTTATACATGTGTGGTAAAGCCATGTAATAAAGCAGGGAATGGTAAGTACAAGTTTAAGATAATTGTTTACGCCCTGGCTGGTGTAGCTCAGTGGATTGAGCGCGGGCCTGCGAACCAGAGGATCGCGGTTCGATTCTCAGTCAGGGCACATGCCTCGGTTGCAGGCCAGTTCCCAGCAGGGGGCACACGAGAGGCAACCGCACATTGATATTTCTCTCCCTCTCTCCTACCCTTCCCCTCTAAAGATAAATAAATAAAAAATCTTAAAAAAAATTAAAAAAAAAAAGATAATTGTTTACATCAGGAGGCATGTATGTGATGATCAAGAAGGAACAAGATAGACAACTGGGGTCTAGGTATTGGGCATTTATTTATTGAAACTGTATATTATGCTATACATAAATTATATGTATGAGATTTACAACTTTTAAAAAGTTTTTTGTAGAACAGTATGAAGATTATGATTCCTTACTCTGGAATTATATATTGTTGTGGACTTATGGATCCAAATATTAAAATGCAGTGTATTTGGGATAGGTCAGGGTGGATGAGTGGAGGATGGGACTGGCTGACACAGTACAATCCAGTTTGAAAGTTTACTTCCTTTTGTCAGAATATTGTTTAGATCAGACCTCTTGCAATATAAACCCTTAACATTTCACCAAAATGATTTAGGTGTGCAAATTCTATTTGGCTTTGGGTTACTTTCCAATTTATACAGAGAAAATTTTGGAACACCAGTGATGAACACCTAGGAAACATGTATGTGTATTCCAATGAAAGAGGAGCCAGTAAAGTTGTATTTGTATTTTTACCAAGTTCCTAAGACTTAAGTTAGGATATTCAGACATGGGAAACGTGCCCCAAATCATCAAAGTAATAATTCTCAAAGCAAGAATTAGAGGGAAAAGTAATATATATGAGGTCTATGCAGAAAAAAAATCCAGCTATTTTAATACAGAGTCCAGCAGAAGTAACTCCTGCTTGAGTGTGGTTGGGTGTAATAATTTATAGTTTTAATTTGAACATATCATCTAAATGTCATATGGTGTGCTTGAGTGTGATATTGTTATGTTACAGAATTACATGTTTATGATTTTGTAATAAAAATTTAGTAACAAAAAAATTGCATTATTTGTGCTGGACCCTGTGTAATGAGAACGTTTGCACAACATCCACGTAACTGGCAGTCAAGGAGAGTGGACTGGAATGTGCATGTGTGAACAATGATAACTTCACTCTCCTAATCAGTGGGGGTGGTAGACACCATTGAGTGAGCATGTGTACTGTGTGGCCATCACATTCAAAATGAGCATGTAAAGCAATGAATCTACATCAAATATTGCATTAAGCTTGAATATTCCTCCATGGAAACTATTTGGATGATTCCGAAGGCTGCAGTTATTGTCAGCTGGTGATTGTCAGCTTTATCATGACAATGTACCTGCTCATGTATCATGTCTCATTCAGAGTTTCTTTGAGAAATATCAACTCAGCCTCCATATAGCCCAGATTTGGTGCCTTGTGACTTCTGGCTTTTCCCAAAACTACAAGTACAATCGCCTTTGAAAGGAAAGAGGTTTTAGACCATCGATGAGATTCAGGAAAATACAAGGCAGCTGATGGCAATTGAGAGAATGGTGTGAGGATCCAAGGTGTCTACTCTGAAGGGGACTGAGGTGTCATTGTCCTATGTACATTGTTTCTTATATCTTCTTCAGTAAATGTCTCTACTTTTCATAGTACATGGCTGGCTACCTTCTGGACATTCTTCATATGTCTTGTTATTTATGTGTAGTTCAGTGAGAATTTGTGTTTATCATTTCATTATTTAGACATGTGTCTTGATCACTCTTTTTTATTGTTATTATAAATTTGAACCTAATCGTGTTATTATGTTTTATTCTCACAACATCCAGAGTTCAGTAGAGAGAAAAGTGTTTTCGGGGCACACAGGGATCATCTGAGCATCACCTCCCTCTGTATGCTGAGCATGCCCTGACTGATCCCGTAGGTTTGAAATGAGCAGGGGATTTGCATTTTACCAAACAGCTCTGCTACTTTAAATGTGGTATGATTAATGTAGCCCAACTTCTGGACTACCTTTTCAGAAACTGTCCTAGGCAGACTAAGTCTTGCCAAGGACATTAAGACTCTGTGAACTCTCCACTTTAAAGTCAAGTCCTTATCTTAAGCAATTGGGTCCAAGCCTTAGACCCTGATGACCACCCAAGAGGTGGTATTTGCTTCTCACAACTTCTTCACAAAATTCCTCACCTCTTATCAGAAGGAATAACCCCTAGATTTAGCACTAAACCCCACTGTCCAAACAAAAAGGCAGAGAAAGTTTTCTTATCCTAAATGTTAGGACAAACAGCTGGAAGGCATTTGCATACTAACAATTTGTCCAGGGCAATAGAACCAAAGTACCTCCACGTCTTAATTGATGCAGTTCGGTGCTGTGTTTTCATTTCCTAATCTTTCTGGCAAATAAAATATGTCTTATTGGACTAATTATCTTTTTTATAGCCTCTCCTTTTTTTTAACTCTCTTTTGCTGTCTTTATTCTATTCATCCCCCATTCTTCCTCCTTTTTTTTTCCTGGTTTCATTCTTTTAAATCCCATCCTTCATTTTGCTTTTACTCAGTCTTTTTCACTTGGTAAGTAATAATTACTAAGTTAACTACATTCTTATAGTCATATATCTTCATTCTCCAGGTGAAAAATTTTCTGAATCATCTCTATTCTGTTTTCCTAATTGGTCCTTAATTCCCTAATCTTATTTCTTTTAGTTCTAGTTTCATCAACTTCTGGGTGAATCTCCAAGCCCTTCACCTCGACATTTACCAAGACACTGTCAGCAGACCTGTGATAAAATGAGGTCTTCTGGCTTTATTGCAAGGGAATGATGTTTAGGCTGTGTAAAATTTTTACATTATATGTTTTAAAACATGCAATTAAAAGAGTTGTTACATGGAAACATGGAGAGCACATCCACTGCTTCAGAAAAAAATGAGGTGAGGACATAGTATGAGGAATTAGTTAAAATAAGACTAATCAGAAAATTGTTAATAGCATTTGTTTGTGTGCAACATCGTGAATTACACAATTGACTTATGGTTATATTACATGCTGTAAGTTAGCTGGCTATGTCTCCGACATTACTGTCAGTCTCCTGAAATACAGATAGTTAACTAAGTCAAGGTGATCCAGAATATGTAAAAACTGCAAAACTACTAAAACGAATATGAATTTTATTCTACTTAATTTTATCTCTTTAAATCCACTATACAGTGGCAATTCAATTGTAATAATTTGTGAAACTTTTTACAGCAATTTATCGTTAACAGTTAATTTAATATCAGCTACTCAGACTTCAAAACAGCCTTTTTATCCTGCAAGTAACATTTTATTACAAAAGGCTCTCGAGACAGAATGTGTGGTGCCTCTAGAGAATCTAGTTGAGAGTGAACAAATATTTTGGCATTGCTTTTTTTTCTGAACAGGACTACTAGGAGTACGCACTTGTTATTGCAGGGATTGATGCTAGCTTGAGAAAGTATGAAGTATTTCTTCTCACCAAGAGAAATTAGTCATTTTGCACTTTGATTTAAAGTGCAAAGTACTTGAATTGAAAATTCTGTCAAGGCTTTTTTATTGTAAAGTTTAAGTAGCTTTTCCACTATTTCATCAAGCTCATTCAATTAGAAATGTCACTCTTCTCTTTTTAAAAGTAGAGCTATTGTATCTTTATTATTATTTTTGTCTATTTTAAGCTACTTGGGACAAAGAAAATTCATTGTAGAATACTGGGTTGCAATGCTGGATATTCACACGAAGATAAATTAAATGTGGAGTAATTCTTAAAACATGACACAGTTTTTGTTAAGGCATTATTATCATTTAGGTTTGGTAATAGTAACTTTGTTAAAAGTATACTATCTAGTAATGACCACATCAAATAAAGTCAGAAAGTTAAAAAGTTGTTTTATAATTTACTTTATGTATTGAGCAATACTTCATTTAGGACAGACAGTTTAATCTAAAATAGTTTGTTGCTTATGGTTTAAAATCCAGTTAGTATCTTATTACATAATATGTTGAAGGACAATAAAATTCCAACCTTGATGCACTTTATATATGTATTTTCTCAAATGCTGTGGATGTATTTTGAGAATGTATTTCTCAAAAAAAAATTGCTGTCTCCTCCTGAAAGATATACACATATCTGGGCTCAGATTCTAGGTGGATTAACAATTAGCACTTTGCTTTAAAATAAAATTAAGTTAGTTATGTAAGTCTGAAATATATGCAAACTCTAAATTAGAAAAGAAAAATATTATTATACATTATGAATTGTGTTATTCAAAAGGAAGGTCTTGTGATAATCCATTATGAGATTCTCAAACAAATCATGATTTTATTTAATAACATATATGCATACATGCACATATATTTCAAATTATAAAATAGTACTTTGGCTTTAAGTGCAGAAAACTTCCCAAACAATCCAACAATGAAAGGTCATTCACAGTTGGTATTATGTTTAGAATTATCTTTAAATATTTAATAATCAACAGTTTTAAAACACCTGATAAAGTATAGATTAACAAACAGGTACCTTACCACTTATCGAACAGAAGTATAATATTTTGGCAATGACACAGAATTTGTGTTCCACCATGTTGCTTTTTTGTAGGACTTATTTTCTGTCTTACAATTTCACTGCTAAGTTTTCTTTTTTATCTTCTTTCTATAGACTTTTTGTGTTATTGTCCAGAAAAGCAATAAGTAAGGGAGTAAGGCTTTTGTTGGGAGGCAACAGTTGGCAACTCTGCCAGTTTCAACAAGAAATTCTGCCAATTTCAGCCAGTTTGGCCATTTGGGGAAATGCTTCAAAATTTTGTGTTAAAATATTGAGCAACCTTCTCATGTACTGTAGTTTGAAAGGTTACTCTTTAGAATTCAGTGAAACTTGAACACTAAATACATTACAGAGGCATCTTTGCTAATTTATTTTTCTTTTTAAAAAACAGTGAAGGGATAAATATTAGGTTGACCTAAGAATAATAAAATGATAATTAGTTTCTGAATATTTTCTCTTTGGCAACGTGTAGTGATCCTAATATCTCCAGAATTTCAGCTCGAGAGTCTATCTATGTATACTGCACAGAAAGTCATGTAAAGTCACTACCCAGTTTTCTATTAGTGGAGACTAATATAATGAAATACATTCATTCATATAATCATTTAAAAATTATTGAATTTATTGGGATAACATTGGTTAATAAAATTATATAGGTTTCATGTGTATTATTCTATAATACATCATCTGTATGTTGTATTGTATGTTCACCACCCAAAGTGAAGTCTCCTTCCATCACCATTTATCCCTTCTTTACCTTCTTTACTTCCCTCCCCCACCCCAACCCTCTGGTAATCACCACCCTGTTGTCTGTGTCTGTGAGTTTTTCTTTTTTGCTTAATTGCTTTACCCTTTTCCACCCAACCCCACAAATCCCCTCCCTCTTAACAGCTGTCAGTCTATTTTCTGTATCTACAATTCTGTTTTTATTTTGTTTGTTAGTCTATTTTGTCCATTAGATTCCAAAAATAAGTGAAACCACATGGTATTTGTTTTTCCCTTGACCAACTTATTTCATTTACCATAATGCTCTCCAGGTTCATCCATGCTGTCACAGAAGGGTAAGATTTCCTTCTTTTTTATGGCAGAGTAGTATTCAAGTGTGTAAATGTACCGCAGTGTTTTTATCCACTCATCTACTGATGGGCACTAGCACTGCTTCCAAATTTTGGCTGTTGTAAGTAATGCTGCAGTGAACATAGGGGTTGCATATATTCTTTCTAATCAGTGTTTTGGGTTTTGGGGGATATATTCCAGGAAATGGAATTGCTAAATTTTAAACATTTGCCAAGTGCAGACATTTACCTAGGTCCTTAGGATATATTAGCGGGGGGGGGGGGGGGGGGGGGAGGGGGAAGAGGCAGAAAAGCTTGTACTTGTAGAGCTTACATATTAGTGGCATGGACAGAAAATAAAAAACAACATAGAAAATATATCAATTATACTAAGTGGTTTGTTCCAAGGTGCTTGATGTTATAAGAAAAAGTTAGGACAAACTAAAAAAGCTAAATCTGAGCAAGATGATTGTCATGATGTAGGTATAGGATTTTTTAAATTTTATTTTAATTGTTGTTCAAGTACAGTTTTCTGTCTTTTACTCCCATTCCAGCCCACCACCCCAGTCCTCCCCACCTCCCTCCCATTTCTACCCCACCCCTAGTTTTTGTCCATGTGTCCTTTATACTTGTTCCTGTAGACCCTTTCTCTTTTCCCCTGAAATTCCCTCCCCTCTGGTCATTGTCAGCCTGTTCTCTATTTCAGTGTCTTTGGGTATATTTTGTTTGTTTGTTTGTTTTGTTGTTTAGGTTCCTGTTAAAGGTGAGATCATATGGTATTTGTCTTTCACTGCCTGGCTTATTTCGCTCAGCATAATGCTTTCCAGTTCCATCCATGCTGCTGCAAAGGGTAGGAGCTCCTTCTTTCTTTCTGCTGCATGGAATTCCATTGTGTAAATGTACCATAGTTTTTTTATCTTTTCATTTACTGATGGGCACTTAGGTTGCTTCTAGTACTTGGCTATTGTAAATTGTGCTGCTATGAACATTGGGGTGCATAGGTTCTTTTGAATTGGTGTTTCAGGGTTCTTAGGATACAATCCTAGCAGTGGAATTGCTAGGTCAAAAGGCAGGTCCATTTTTAATTTTCTGAGGAAATTCCATACTGTTTTCCATAGTGGTTGTACCAGTCTGCAATCCCACCAACAGTGCACTAGGGTGTCCTTTTCTCCAGAACTTCTCCAGCACTTATTGTTTGTTGCTTTTAAAAAAGTCATTAGGATAAGCCCCATTGAAAAGTTTATATCAGTAAAGCCTACAGGGAGGTGAGGGACTCAGGCAGATGGATACTTGAGAGAAGAGCATTCCATGCTCATTAAAAAACTCCACAGACAATTTTAAATCCTCTTTTAATAATATGCTTACTTTCCTTGAAACTTCTGCCAATTGGTGTTAGAAGTGCTACCAAAAAGTAAATTTGTCTGGAGGTGAAGGACTCAATAAAAAGAAGAAACACTAAATCTGACATCCAGGAATCATAAGCCAACAAATAAAGAAGATTATCATTTTTTTCATGTTCAGGTGCTATAATGATGGATATGTAATGAAGAGTAGAGAAAAGATATGACAAATTTATAAAGTTACTCAGATGATTTATTCAAATAAACATTTCCTCATTAACTTCTACTATGTTCTATATCAATAAAGTAATATACACATTGATCTTTGTTGTTTACTGCAATTTAATTTAATGCCAAAGGGTTATTCAAATTGGAGTTGATATACTGTGATAGCTCTCCAGATAGGAAAGCTAAAAATTGTATTTAGAGACTTTTCCTTCCATGATTATAACATTATGCAATTATGTCTGGAAGATAAACATACACCAGGATGTAGGACAATACTTGAAGTCTAAACAATTTTGAGTAATTAAGAGCAAAGTATTGTCTAAGTGTAACAATCTAACTTTTTTTAATCACATGCTATTTCTAGACTTACATCACAGACTTAATGAAAACCTTTGAGGACAAATTGAACTGGAGTCTCCTGTTTTTAAGTTAAGAATCCACTAGACATATTTAGCTTATTCAGGCCTTTAGCTTCAGAAACTACATATAATGTTATAAGTTTTGAACATGTAGTCTTTTATGATGCATATGGTACCAGAGTTGATATAGCTGAGGATTTATAATCTTGAATGTGAAGACTTTCATGGTTACTGACAGTGTGACAGTTAAGAACTCAGTAAGCAAACAGCTTTCAGGTTAATCTGAAAAATTGCACAGTTAGTGGATTTTTCGAGGATGTTTGAGTTATACAAAAACTCTGTTAAGTCTGATATTTTTATTTGCAAGAAAGTATGCAGGAATCTGCTTATTAAATATGCACATATATTAATTTTGTGATCAAAAGACTGCAAGTCTTTAAAAATAAACTTTTAGCTGATAACATGGAATGCAGAAAAGGAAATTCTTTTGGAAAATGTATAATTAAGGAAGTGAACTAGTATGGATAATTCAATTAGTTAAAAATGTTAACAGTATTTAGGAAAATCGTTATATGGATTTCACTCCAGTCAGCTTGTTTTAGATGTTAATACTCACATCTCATTTGAAGGCCTTTCCCTTCAAATTAATGAAACCAAACACTCTTCAAAGTTTTATCCTTAAGAATATTACTTTATGAACTGCATTTTTGTGTCTTGAACAATATTTGATACACAGTTATGACATTTTTGATGGATTTAGGGGCAAGGAATTCTTTCTCTTAAATCATGAAAGGTCGGATCTGCTGGATCCTTATCTTAGTTTGAGTTTGTACAACATCAGCATTAAGAGGTCTAAGGCATATAATATATGCAATAGCACAACAAAATAGTTCGGATTTAGGGTCACAGTAGACATAGTTAAAACCAGAGCTTTTTCAATGCTAACTGTTTGATTTTGGGCACACCATGTAATTCTCTGAGCTTAATGTGTAAAAGAATGAAAATATGTTTCTGTTTAATATACATCTTTAACTTGTTAGAATGAAGAAACTTTTTAAGTACTCAAGTTTCATAGAAATTGTGATTAACAACATTAGTTTCATTAGGTTCTGGAATATATTCCATGATGGCAAAAGTGTGACCACTCTAAAAACTTTAGTTACAAACCACACTTGTTCATTTTCCCTGTCTTTTGCAGAGATTGTATTCTGATTGTCTTTATGTTGATTGTGAGATGAGTTTTTGCAGAGAAATAAGTTATATCTTCAGCTCTGTTTACAAGAGATTTATGATATGCACTGTAACTTGTTGAACACCTAACTAATTCTCGAGTGCTGGGCTAGACATTTCCCATGTGTTGTTGCATGCACTGCTCACAAAAACCTTACAAAACATTCGGATTGTCACTACCGTTTTACAGATGAGAAAAGGGAACCAATAAGTGGTGAATTTGGGGCTCAATGTAGATAACCTGAGTCCAAAGTCCATTAAGTTGTACTTAATATAGCTTATATTTTAACTGTGGTTTCTTACTATTTTTTAAGTTTTTGCAATTGATAAGAAAGTAGGAAAAAATAAAAATAATTTCTTGCTGAGCACACAATCTCCTGGATTAACCAGGAAACCGAAGATTATTTACTTTACCATTGTTTCAATACAATGAGACATTCTACACTTGAACTTAAGGTTGTGGGAACAGCATCCATTCACACGAGGGACAACCAGACCTGCCACCAGCTGGGAAAGGAAGCTGAGTGGTTAGGAGCATGAGCTCTAAGGCCAGATGGCTAGGATTCCAGTCCTGGCTCTGCCACTTTAGCTATGTGATCTTGGACATGTTACCTAGGATCTCTGTGCCTCAGTTTTGGAATTTCTTATCTGCAAACAAATATAATAGTACCCCTAGGGCTTTTGGGAAGATTAAATGAGTTTATACCTTAGTAATTAATAGTGGACATGGCACATGGCAAACCCTCCACACTAAATAATCTTAGCAGTAGCAAGCCACCTTTTAAAAGGAGTTCTTTTATATATGTACAGTGTGGAAAATTCACCCCCTGCTAACTTCAGGGAAGAGTGCTACAGCAGGGAGGCAGACTCTCCTGTTTGAGGCAAAAAAAATTATTTTTCCCTCAGACCTGAGGAGGTATGTGCCCAGTAATGTATCCACCATCTAATAATATTAAAGACCATGGGGTAAAGCTGAGGATAAATATATATATTTACCCAAATAATCTTGACAACTTCTAAGATATTTTAGTCAGTGAACTAGGAGTTTAAAGAAATTGTGCTTCACACATTAAAAATATAGCAATGTCCTTACTACACATGACACGAAGGTTGAATGAGATGTGCTCCATTGCCGGCAACTGCTTCAAACAACGGTACCTAAATTTCTACAAAACAAATGCATGTTTTAATTTGCCTTAGCTAATAAATTATATTGGCATGTTTTTAAAGAAGATTTAAAAGCAAAATTTTTCATCGAAAGTAAATTTTTAAAGAAGACCTCTGTGTTGCAGATTGGTTAATAAAACATGGAAATGTGTTACTCTGATATGTTTCCATTATCTAAGTAAAAACAAGTCTCTTAATTTGCCTCACATTTGAAAGTAACTACAGAATTCACACATGCCCTCCCTGCCAAATCACAGTTTTATATTGACATTCCTTTTTTTTTTAACTTTAGAGAAAGAGAGAGATGAAGGAGAGAGAGAGAGACATTAATTTGTTCTTCCACTTACTCATGCAGGCATTGGTTGACATTTTTATGTGCCCTGACCTGGAAACTCGCAACCTTGGCTATCGGGATGGTGCTCTCACCAACAGAACTACCCAGCCAGGGCCTGGACAGCATTCTTTTCCCATAGTTGTCATCCTCCTTATTGTCTCTTGTGATGTTGTATACTTTTCTCCAGTACTGAAACCAAAGTTCCAATTTCCCCTTTAAATTACCCTGGGAAAGAATGCAAAATGAATGCTTATGCACAAATGATATAGATTTCAGGTTAATCAATGGGCATAGGTTCAAATTAATTATTATTTTTTAAATTGAAGAAATCAGGAATTGGAGATAAGACAAATTTACTTTGGTTTTGATCAGACTAAGCCTGTGCGCTCATGGGTATGTGAATGATCCTCCATGTGCCTGCACTGTAGGGAGAGGGGTGCTCTTACAGGGCACCCAGTTGTGACTTAGCGATATCGCTGCTACTTAATACACTTATTGACATGCTCAGAAGTTACTATAGTTTCATGAGAAACACAACGAGCTCATTGTAACCTAAAAGTAATAGAGAAATAACTAGAAGTTTATGCAAAATTTTATGCTATGTATTTTTAAATTAAACATGTTTCATTTTAAGAGAAATAAAATTTCTCTGAAAATTAGGTTCTATCCAATAACCTCAATAAAGCACAGAGCTGTAGCCTCAATACCACAGGAGTTATTTATTTATTTTGATTTATGATGGATTGAGATGAGATTTTTGTCCTTTTAATTTCAATAAGGTAAAATATATCATACATTTATTTTAAACACTATGGTGACCACTTTGAAAATAATAATATATTGGTGAGTTAGTTTCACATAATACTGTTTCTTTCAAATAGGCAACATAATTTAAGGAAGAAACATGTCCTACAAAAATATTTGCAAATTAACATCTAAAAAAGTAAGAGTAATATCTTAATATACATAAACCTTAACTCAGTTCACAGCAAGTGACTCTAATTTATTTTTTAATAATAAAGACTTTATTGTGTTTTTAAAATTAAATTTATTTATTGTTTTCATAAAATAAATTCAAATTAAAAATTAATTTGATTTTGAGATTTCTCAAATATGGGAAAATGCAAGGATTATTTGATTTAATGAACAATATTATAATCATAATTTGACATGAAAATAACCTAGATTATTGAAGACTTTTCTGTTTAAATTGCAACTGAAATACAATGCATAAAAATATTCTCTATTATTTAAATGGATTTTGTTGATTCAATTGTCACATTTAATTCATAGGTTCTTTTTTACTAAATCATGCTAACTCAATATTTATATTCCAGATTTTACAGCTAAATATATTCTACTTATTATTTCTTCAATTTTATACTTTAAGGCTATGTATCTTCAAAATTATAAGTCAACTTGTATGTAGGTAAACTAAAATTAAGGTGTGAAAGCTATCCAGATACTTTGAGTTGCATATTTGCTATTGAAAGAATTTGGGCAGGAATGGTTGTCTATGTGAATAAAATAGAAAAATGATTGAGATGGTTGGTTAGTAGGCAGATCTGATCTTGTATTTCTGGTAAATATTTATTTTTGCCTAATTGCATTAGGACATTTTCTGACATGAAATAAGAGGATTTATTGAATCATTTAAAAGTGCAGCATGGTAGAAATTCTTTGGTAGAAAAGAGAGCTTCCCTGAGAGATTGTAAACATTTATAGTTCATACATAGACTCAAAACCAGACACAGACAAGTGTTCTAAATAGTCTTGCACTGATTTTCCAATTTCAGTGTATTCTCTGACAGCTTAATGGAGTCCAGAAAAAAGAGGTGCTACAAAATTGACCCTTGGAATGTTTTTCTTAACATCATTGCAACCATACAGCTTGTGTTTGTGGGTTAAAAGCTTCTCTGAATCTTAAACAAAGATAAGGAACAAAGCCAAAGACTTCCAACAATATTCTTTGAATATATTTGTTTTCTGAAAAGATGACAGCATAATTATTATATCTCTAAAAACAATTAGTTTTTCAAGCTGTGTGCAAATTCATAGAGCATGAAGTAAGTTTTGTTTAGCGAATACATATGATAATAATTTAAAAATATTTTGCTCATTTTTCTATGAGGTTCTAGAATAATCCTTAAATATTAGTTACTAATTTTAACCATGTAGAAAAAGTTGAAAGCAAATTATGATCTAGAAATATATAATAATGATATTAACCAAAGTCTCATGAGTTTTTGCGTGCTTATCAAAGAACTTTTCCACATTAATATAAAGCATATAAGATAATTGTTTTAGTCATAATATTATTTTTAACTGAAATTAAAAGTTCTGTTATGCATGAAAAATTAATAGAAAAAATGGTTTTCATAAATATGCTGAAGTGTTGACTCCATTTAAACCTCATTATATTTAGGCATCACCTGTGAGTAAAATACATATACCTTGGTCATTCTTTAACACAATTTTAAAATTAGAGGGAGTGGGTGAAGACGTGAGGGGGTTAAGAAGTACAAATAGTTACAGAATAGCCCTGGGGATGTACAGTACAGTGTAGGAAATGGAGCAGCCAAAGAACTTACACGCGTGACCCACAGACATGAACAATGGTGTGGGGATTGCCTGAGGGAGTAGGGGGTGCTGGGCAAAGGGGGTAAAATTGAGGCAGCTATAATAACATAATCAGTAAAATATAATTTAAAAACATTATAGGCCCATTTTTAAATTTAACTGTTCTATTTTTTTCAAAACATATTCTAAACATTTACGTATTTTAACTAATAAAAATAACGTGTTAATATGTGCTAGACATATTTTTAAAAAGACCTACTAGTAATAACCAAAGCATATTTCTTGAAGCTATTTGAATATTGCAGGTAAAACATATTTTAGTTCACATTATTCATGTAATTCCTCAACTCTGTCTCATTTTACATATTTCGAACTCGCCTTAGACTCTGCTTGGTTTTGTGATGCAACAGGTTAATACCATCTAGGAAAACAAATTAATTTTTTACAGTTTAAAAGTATACATTGGTGCTCTGACATTCTCTTATCATTAAAAAAGCAAACATAATGTAATAATGTGAATTTTTACTTCACACTTTCAAACATTTGAAATGTTTGTTTCAAATACTGTTTTCTCAAATAATAAGTCTTTGCCTAATGACTGTCAGTATTCATTGCCTAGTGCTTTACAACAGTATTTTTTTTAAATAAAGATGATAATTCATATCATTAATACAATTATAAAAATTTAAATTATAGGGTTTGGTTAGCAATTAAAAAGAATTTAGAGAAGTTTGGGGAGTTCCAAACTTGAGAATATAATACCTTCTTCTAAGAATATAATCCAAATTAAAAATAATGTGTTTTAATTTTTGTTACTAATGCATGGCATTGGGTTAGGCATTTAATGTGTTCTTTCCATTTCCTCTTCTAATTCTCTAATGGCTATTTACAAGGTCACATTCTAAAAACACTTTTTCCATTTCTAGCCATGTGTCAGGGAACTCAATACAATTAATAATAGAATGGAGACAGGAAATCAGCCACAGTTGTTTAAAAGAATCACAAAAATAAGACTTAATTGAAATTTACATTATTTGGAGAAATGTGGGGGGGGGGGAATGAGCATAAAATTACCAAGGAGTTACTCAGAGAATGAATCTGTAGCCTACAATTAATGTGTTGGATTATAAGTGATTAAGAACAGGATTTCTCCATTGAAGGACATTTTGCAGAGTGTAATTTCATTTAGGTAAGGAAATGTATGTAAATTACATCAACCAATATAACTCAACCCGAAACTGGCACCTACTTTTGATTAAGCAACAAATCTCTGATATCTCTATACCAACAATTTATTAAGTGGACTCTATAGTTTCTTAGTATCCAGGGCAGTCTGTACTATGGAAAGAAGCATTAACAGATGTTTTATCTCTACATTTCGGTCACATCTATCCTCAAGACTCTTTCTTTAAAAATGCGTACTTTACTTTTTTGTTTATTAATCGGATATACTCATTTGGGAAACTTTTGTTACTTTTCTTTATCCGCAGTTACCTGAGCATCACACACTTCCCTCAAAACATGGCAGAAGGACCCCAGACAAATTGCAGGAACACATTCTCTTAGCTAAAGACATTTGAAATTAGAGTTGACATAGAAATCTCAACATTTTCTCAACCCCAGCTGTTTTTTTCCTTTGTAGTCCACCCCTTTCTCCAACACAGCGGAAGCAGTTCAGGCTTAGCAAAAGAGTACTTTAAACACATCTGGCAACAATGAACAATGAAAATTCCATTAGTCCAATAGTTAGAGATAAATAGAGGTAAAAGAAATATAGGAGGCAAGTATAATAAACCCAAAGCGATTACTTTCCTTTGAATTCTTCATTGTGTTCAATTACAGAGTGAGCCTCTGAGACCCCAAAAGTAGTTATTCTGTTACCCCTTTCTTAGAATACTGATTATATGGAAAGTTTAAAGGCACTTCCTGAGGTGAAAAATGTTTTCCAGCTGTTAGAATTCAAGCTTAGCTATTAGTAGAGCTAATTTTGAAAGGCATTGTTCCCTGAATAGGATATTTGTTTAGATGTATGACTTTTAATCCAGTTAGATTTTTATTACTTGCTAAATTTATTTTCTGTACTATCACTATGCATGATATTGTCTAATAGTAAAATATTTTATCTACATTTTGGGGTAATATACTGTGGTTTCTTTAATGTGAAATAAATGAGAATATGTTTCAACATCATTTCAATGTCACTGAATTCTATAGTAGAAACATGGCCAAACTGCATGAGAATACTACTCAGAATAAAGATACTTATTTTGAAGAATGCACTTACCCCCAGTTCAGCTCCTAAGGCAATTCTTGGTGAAATATTCTTAGGAGGGAATTTGATCTGAGATTCCACAGAAGAGATTTACCCCCAGGCAAGGTGGGGAAGCGTCAAAGCCTTGCAATGTGATCCTGCACGCAGGGTGAGGTCCAGTTAGCAGAGCTTGATGATCCTAAAGCAGGAGGTGACACTCTCTGCTGGAGAGAAAGGGTTGCTCTGAGTAGATTGGAAGTGTTGTCACATTGTAAGTGCTCAGCAGCAGAAGGGAAACATCAGAGCTTCCTGTTACATCACTCTGACCCCGCCTGCAGTTAGTGTTAGGTTACTTTCTTTCTCAAATAACATACCTCAGGAGAGCAGCACTCCTTTCTGATTCTGAGACAAGAGCAAGAAGCAGCCTGATCAGACAGAGATCATGTGCTGTATGAATACATTGTTAGCAGCAAAAACTGGCTGGATTTCACCTTGACTGTTAGAACTTGTCAAACCCAGCTGCCTGTGATTTGAAGGAAATCTGAATGTAATATTCTGTTCAGAATTAAAAGAGTTAGGGAAGTGTGTGTGTGTGTGTGTGTGTGTGTGTGTGTGTGTGTGTGTTGAATTATAATTTACAACGTATCCAAGGAAGTTCTTTATTTTCTTCGTATATGAACACAGAAAAATAATAACTGTATCTGTCACAATTAATTCTCTGATCTAACTCTTATTAATTTGGAGCTTTGATAATCAGAGCTATTCCATGATCAGTTTTCCATGAAAAATTGAAGAAACTTTATTCTGTAGATTTTTAAACATATTTTGTTTTGTTTTGACATTAGTATGTGTGTGTTTTTCATAAACAAAAGCATTGTATGTGTACATGTACATATGTAGAATTATTTTTCACTATATGTGTATTAGAGAAAATAAACTTGAAAACATATTCATAAATTTAAATAAATTGCACATATTTTTAAAACTTGACTTATCATTTATAGAATTAAAAGTATTTCATAATACAACATTTATACCTCAAAACAGCCTTAACAAAAATGCATTTAATTTATACACATGATATTATGAAACAATTTAAAATTTGTAACACACAATTTTTTAAAAAGCTTCACTTCAAAAGATAATTTTATTCATATTTGTTTAATAAATCACCAGGGAAGAAAGTTTTTAAATTTGAAATGTGCTTGTCTTTTGATAATATGGTAAGTATGTGAAGATACAACAGTAATT
The DNA here is from genome assembly GCA_039655065.1 of Glossophaga mutica. Taxonomy (NCBI): domain Eukaryota; kingdom Metazoa; phylum Chordata; class Mammalia; order Chiroptera; family Phyllostomidae; genus Glossophaga; species Glossophaga mutica. Next base: position 39,557,584 of record CM077306.1, on the reverse strand, counting down.
CTAATTCCTAAAACCCAAACAGCATGAAAAACTACTTAATTTATAAGCATCAATTTTCTTATCTGTAAACTAGAAAAGATGGATCAAATAATATCTAAATCACTTACATCTCTAAGGCTTTGAATCAGCAAACCATGTGACATTTAGAAATAAATAAGATATTGTGATGTTCATCCCATTCTTAGTAAACTTGGGAGCAGATGCACTGAGAAATTGGTAAGTTACTGCAATTCTGAAACAAAATGAGATGCTCACACTCCTTGCAGACAGACCAACAAAGGAAAACAAAGCTACAGAAACTAAAGGGATATGTTTCTGAAGCACTATCCTCCTGTTAACATTTTATTACCTGCATCCATGGAATAAACAGTCTTTGATTTTAAGATCAATAGAATCAAAGCCAGTAAAAATATACACATATAAAAATAGGATACATACTAACCTCTATCAATTATAGTTAAACAAATTGTAAAAAACTGAGTTATACCTATTTGGTTACTGAGAGATAGAAAGTAATCAATGAGTTACATTGCCAGGTTATTGAATATTGTATTCCCAGTTATGGCTTGGTCTGTTTTGCCTTGGAAGGCTGGTGAGACGGTATTTAATTTTGAGCTATTTCCTTCACCCCCTGAGAAGAAAAGTCAATGATTCAGGTTATTAATGGCTCCATTAAACAGCGGATCTTTAATCAGAATACCAATGTGAAAAGTCCTAGGTGAAAGAAAGCTTTGCTAAATTCTGCTATGGAGAGAGCACACTTCTCAGAGAACCACTAAAAAAGAAGTAGAAAGCCCTTGGATTGGATCACGAGACATGAAATTCCAGTCCTGGTTCTGATACTTTTTCTATGTGACCTTTGACAGAACATTTTATGTCTTGATGTTCCAGTCTTAAAATTTGGAGTAGAACCAAGTAATAGATTTTAATACCTGAATCATTTCTGTTCATGAATTCTCATCTCCATGATGAGTATAATCTGTTCTAGAAAGGTATCAATATATAGCTTTGAATTTAAGTTATGGAAAACTTAACTGGTTATTTTATTTTTTAAGCCCTAGTAAAGTCTAGTGAATGAAAAAAATTATGCTATGAACTCATGTCATAAGACTCAAATTTTAAAAGAATGCTCTTTCTCCTCTACTATATATCAAAGGTACACTATCTGGAAAGCTAACAGAAATTATAGTATTTATATTAAAATTATTGGTCAGGCATATGGTTATGATCCATGAAGACTCTTGGGTAATTTTTATCACTATCATCTATAAACCTGATTTAGAAATAATAGACAAACTGCTTCCTACTAATCAGATCCTCAGTGCCGCCCTTTTATAAACTCTGGATGGAATAAAGGGCATAAGGACTTCCAGCAGCCACGCTGGGTATGAAGGGACAAGTGAAAAGATAAAATGCAAACTCCTCAATACACAGTGAAACATGACAGCAAATATTTGGGGAAATACAATAGAACAAAAAAATTCCAATAATCAGTGAGATGATTCTTAGACAGCGTGCCATTAATTCAGCCTTATGTATTTCATATATACAATCATATTTTTCCAGAACAGAATGCAGACACTTGAAATCATTTACCAAGTAGTGATCGAGTCTGTATTTTGAGTCAGATATTACATTAGTTGTGTCGGAAGTTTAAGAAATGTACAGTGTGCCCTGCTATCTAGTTGAGAGTGAACATGCTATTTTCTATTATTACAACCAAAGGATTGATTTTTCACTCTAATTGTGCACATAATTCATCATCTCTAGGGAAATTATAACGTTGCTTTAAAATATTTACTATAAATATGAACTGGAGAAGAGTAGAAAATGTTAAATTTGAAATGAATAACATGATATTAGTACATATATAGATAAATAAATCTATTTACTACTCTCTATATGGAATATCTTTTAGTATTTTAAAATGTGTTTCCCCAAGAGAATCATACAACATATCAAAGACAATTGACTAAAAACCTGCCTATTCTGTCCATTGATTCTTAAGTTCCGATGGATCTGGTTCTTCCAAGGACCTCATCATTTTTTCACAGATCATCACAAGCTCTACTGCTCTAAAAGGGGTGCGTGTCACTGCACTCAAAGAGCTGGCACTGGCAAATGAAATACGTCATGGACCAATTAAAATGGAATGTTTAAGTACAACCAAATTAAAAAGGCTCGTTTAAATGTGACTACAGAATGGACTTCCTCAAGGTAAGCACTCATAATTAGTGTGATCGTATGCTCCAGAGTGCTAAGGCTGTCCCAGTTCATATTTGCACGCTTGAAGTTGTCCTGGCTTGGATAAAAAATTACATATGGTCACCCTGGCCATGCTTATCCGAGTGGTACGTAAGTACGGAGAATGAGTAATTCATTTGGGGAATCTCAAATCCCCTTTCCCAGGATAGTTTAAAATAGTTCTTCCTAGCTCTAGGCTAGTCTTAGATGGCCTTGATAAAGATTGCCCTCTCATCTCTTGATATGTATTTTTGTGAATTTATTCTGAAATGCTTCTTATTTGCTGAATATCAGTCTCAATTGTGACCTAAATGATTTATTTGACTTCGTGCATATGTGTGTTGACCCTAAGTAGCATTTGATTAAATGATTGTCTCATATTTTGCTTGAAAATTTAATTTTTAAATCATAAAGATGCCAAATAGTATGAACCTTTTTTCAGTACAATTTTATTCAGCTATTGTCATACTTACATAACTTTTAAAATTATTTGCAATTGCGATTTTTCTCTTTAATAAGTGATTCACGTTTAATTTCAATCTATTATATACAGTGAATGTTTTTAAATAAAAAGGAGTATGGAACTATATATAATGCGTATATTAAAGCATAATGTGATGTATTTACCTAAAATTTCTTAACCCCTTCGGGAAAGTATCAAGTCCTTTTTCCATGTAGCGCTGAGGAGTTGGGCAGCTATGGTCTCATCCTGCCATCTAGTGTTAAACATTCTCAAATTACAAAAGCCACTCCCTTAACTGAAATTATCATAAAATTCTATTTTTTTTTGTATAATGAAAAAATATCCCATCAACTAGGGAAGATTCCTAAGAAAACATTTTGATGCACATGATAACTAGAGTTATATGTGCAGGTATAACTCTAGTTATCATGTATAGTCTTGTAGACTATACAACTCTAGTTATCATGTATAGTCTTGTAGACTATACAACTCAAGTATCAATTTACACATTGTGAAAAAATGTTTCATAAAATATTTAGATGCAAAGGCAATCTTGAATTAAATAAATATTAAAACATAAATTCAACCATACAAATTAAAATGACATTTCACCTTTTGCCTTTCAATACATGCTTAAATATTTGAAATGATCCAAATGTAGACAATTCTGAAGCCCCTGGTTAGGCTAAAGTGGACTAACTCCTACATATCTTGTCAGAGATACAAATCAAATCTTCAAAAGCCTACAGTGGACTGAAGGTGTCTCACACCTGGAAAACAAGGCCCTTACCATAACTAAACATGAAAAATATTTGTTCTATTGCTGTTTGCTGGAAAAATTCAATCATTGGCTATAATCCTGTTCTAACTGAATACAGTTGACATTTTAGAAAGACAGCATTTGGGTGCATATTAATTATCTCTAAGATCCATCTCTATAAACATATGTATTATCAGAGAGTGAAGTCTGTAAACCACAGCCATCCATGGACACATATTAATTGATCATATACTATGTGATATACATTTGGATAGATACTGGATTCCAAAGTTTGTAAATAAGGACTTGACTCTTGCTCTCAAGGAATGTACTTTCTACCCCAGAGTAGACATTTAGAGAACTATGCTTATTATTGCTCATACTGTTCAAATACTCAGATTGCTAATAAGTAACACACTCAGTGACTGAAAGAGATCAGGACTGAGTAGATAGGAAGACAAAATGAATGGAGAACCTACTTCTTCCAGAGAAGCATTTTCTCTGAAGCTAATAATTACCATAGGTGCTCTGGAACCTAAAAGGCAAGAGATATAAAGTGTTCCACAGATGAGAAAGAAATCAGTCATTCCTTGGTAGAGCTTCTCAGAAGCAGAGACTGAGAGAAGGGTTTGGGTGCCCATTGTTATCAAGGGAGTGCTCTTTAGATTTCAGAGAAGAGCATTAAGGGAGTGAACGAAGCAGGACTGGGAATACTAATGAGGTGAGCAAACCATGTGATCTCAGCTAAAATCTGGGCTTGGCCTAATTCATGGGGTAAGGGTCTGGAGTGTAAATTGCAAGTCAGAGTTGTCCTCCCTGGAGGCAAGGAAATGCATTTTTAGAAGCTCCTTGTTAGTCAGTGGTTGTATGAGCCACTCTGGGAGTGGGGAACACTATTTCTAGGGAAAGTAACTATCGTCAGCTGAGGACAGTTTGGGGAAGGATAAAGCTGGGAGGTATTAGCAGCCAATTCTCCCAGCAACTAAGAGATGAGTATACCAGCTCAAGAAAGAATATGTGGGAGGGGTATCAAAATGGAAGACATCTGTAATAGTGTTGACAATAAAAATAAAGAAAAAATAGAGTTTTCTAGGAAGACTATTAAAAGTAAAGAACATCTCACCTTTAACGGGAACCTAATCAACAAAACAAACAAACAAGCATAATATAAACAAATTCACTGAATTTGAGAACAGTCTGACAGTGACCAGAGGGGGAGGGGAGGGAATTTCAGGGGAAAAGGGGAATGGTTTAGAGCGACAAGTATAAAGGACTCATGGACAAAAACTATGGGGGGTGGAAATGGGAGGGAGGTGGGGAGGGCTGGGGCGGTGGGCTGGGGGCGGGGTAAAAGACAGAAAACTGTACTATATAAACAATTAAAAAATACTGATTAAAAAAAAAAGTAAAGAACACCTGTTCAAGTGTTGCACCTAAGTTGTTCACCGAGTCTGGGGACAAGTGAACAGGGAGAGAGTCCCATGTGGATACATCAGGACTTAGGACGCAGGGCCTGCAGACTGTGGTAAGAAATTGCATTTTACTCTACGTGCAATGGTTCATGGAATTTAAGTCAAGTTTTGTGCTTTGTTTGGGTGTGGCTGGGCGTGGTGGAGTGGTAGGCCTGAGCTGAGGAGGCAAGGACAAAAATTTTTCCTTGGAAATATTTCTATGTCTTTTAGCAAAGTTATTAGTTGAAATTAATGTCCACAATGCTATCCATAGGACCTTATATATGGTATTTGAAGATATTCAAAAAACGAAAACACTACAATTGGAGACTCTCTTTTGGGGGGGATTCATTATAAGAAAATGTAAAAATATTCATTTTGGGGTTGTATTAAAGTACTTAACACCAACTAGTAGTAAGTACTCTCTCGGTTTCTGTTGTGTTTTAGGGGAAGTTGAGGAAGAAAATAACACTGTTGATGATTGGAATTTTTCAAGAAATATGCTGTTTTAGATGTTTTCTTTAACTCTGGGAAGATTTTATTTCAACTTTTTAGATGAGGGAACTGAATCTTAGTAAGTTTATACAACTGGAACTTGGTAAAAAAAAGGAACTTGAAACCTAGGTTGTTTGATTTTTAAATCTGTCCTTCTTTACAACATGTTTTGCAAAATATTTAATCTGGCAAACTCCTTCAGATATTTTTGGAGGAAATTATATGGAATATAAGTCAAAGGACATCAGTTACTGGGGTTTCAGCGAGGTACTTCTCATTGAGAAAAAGAAAATAATGTGAACTGGCAAGAGAGGAAAACACAGCACAATGTTCATCACTTACATTAAACGTCATCACTAGGTCAGCTCTCTAGAGATATCTGTAGTCTAGTTTTTATCTAGGTCATACATTTCCAGTATTATTCAGATTTGAATGATAGTGTATGTTTCTGAATGCTTGGAAGGATGATGGCACAAGGAACAATGATGATTTTTAATTTAAAATTTCTAAGAAACAAAAGATATTTAAATATTTTTAAATGAGTTCTACATAATGAACATAGGTTTATTAGAAAAATAGAACATTCACTGATTTCATCCTTTTGTATTCATGTTCAAATTTCATATTAAAGTTATTATTAGCATCTCTTAGGCAATTATTTCAAAAACATTATTGAAAAAAATTCAAATTAACAAATATATATAATTTTTATATTTTCCTTAGTTAAACTCATAAATAAAAAACACTTTATATTTATGGTCCTCATTCTTCAATCTATAAAATTTATACTTTACCAAACAAAGTCTATCCTAAAAGTTCCTTCTCGAACTTTCCATGCCTGACTTATTTGAATAATTGTTACAGCTCAAAAAGATTGTTTTCTAAAATTTTGAAGTGTTAAATATTCAACAGATTGTAATGCCAGCGATTACCATTTTGTTGAATACTTACGAGGTAGCGAACACTACACTAAGTTCTTTATGTGCGTGCTCATCTTTGCCATCACAATCATTTCATGAAGAAGAGAGAAGATTAGGGATACTGAGGCTAAATGAGCTAAAATCCAAGTTTATTTGAAGCCAAATCCAGTGTTATTTGTTATTGTATTTTGTTTGATGTTTTATTTTTGCTTCCACAATTCTTAAAAATATTCAGTTGTGTCTGACAGTTTATTGACTGCCAGTAGAGACAAGAAAAACTGTGTACTGGATATTAGAGATTTTCTCTGTAAATTACCTACAAGGTGGGTGTGTTTAGTATGTGCGTGTGTGTGCGTGTATGTGTGTAGCTTGTAAAGGAGAAAAGTAAAAGGAATATGCAGAGTTAAATAAAAAGTTTCCTAACATATACTTAGCTTTAAAACTTTAAACAATTTATCATTGAACAGTGGCAGATATTTTGAGTCGAAAAAATTGTAATCGTTTATTTCTTCATCTCTGGAAAAGCCATTTCTTGGCGAGACGGATCATTTAGGTAGCTCACAGCTGTTCACATTTTGAAACTCTCTGCAAATTTCCCTAGAGTGATTTACAAATTTTGTGGAACATTCTGTTTAGAGTGGGGAATATTTTTAAAAGAAGGAAGACTATTGGAAAGTTGAAATTCTTGCATTCTGATTCCAAAAATTTACTAAGGGGAAGGAAGTAGCAGCTTCCTCTGGCTTCTAACTCCACAGCACCTGCAGTTTAAAAAAAAAAAAGAGTTCCGAAAATTGGAATCACACCCTCTGTGAAAATACAGATTAAATATGGATAAAGACCCTGAAGACACGCAGGTTTATAAATGACTTAGCTGATGTTATCTCATAGTGAGAGAACAACAAATCATCAGTGATGTTGATAAGAATGGATTAATTATGGCTATTTAGGATTTGCTTAAAACTTATTATAACAAATTGTGGATTAAAATAAAAGAATTTGGTACTAGAAATAATTTATTCTTCACTAAATTTTGCTAGCTCTTTTAAGAATGATTTTAAAAGAGAATAAATACTTTAAAAAATGTTTCAAAACTTTCCATGAACTTTAAATGTCTAGATGACAGTGTAAATCGAAAGCAGATGTATCATTTTCTTTAGAATGCATGTAATACTGACAGGTCAAAAGTTAATCAGAAAAGGTTGTTCTAATCGTAAATAAGCCCCAAACGTTAAGTCATTTAGAACCTCTCAAAGTGAATGGCTCCCCATGTAAAGTAGTAACTTGGACGCTTATCATAAAATCTCTTGATGTTTGAGGATCAAGTAGGCACTAAAAAACAAAATCTGTTACAGGTGTCGATTTGTATATGGCAAATTGCATTAAGATAGGCTACTTTTAAAGAAATATAACAGACCACCAAAAATGACCATATTATGCTAGAAGAATACAGTTATTACAAGTGAGGAGCCTAGCCAATGTCGATTTTTTATTTTTAATCACAGAATATTTTTTACATATTTTATCTCACTCTTGGTGTTGGATGCACTTAACTAGAAAGTGTTAAATATTTATATTTATTTTAATTAATTTTTAGCAAAGCATTATAGGAACATAAGTGGAAGATTAATTAGCATTAAAGGCTCAATAAGCTGTTCCATTTTTGCCATTAAGATGTACAATTCCATCTTTATTTCTACTTCCCTGTTGTATGTGACTTATTCCCCCACATTCTTCCTTGTTCTTTATGAATTTTCTCCTCACTAGTATTTGAAGTTCTTTATCTATGTGGGTAGAGGGTGTGTTGAGTGGCTTTGCTTTTGTTGGAAACAATACAACATTTCAATAGAGAAAATCTATGTCCTTTATTCTATCAAGTCCCTCTCCCCTCTATTTTATCTCTTCTGTTTTTGGGGGAAACTCCGTTACTTCAAGGATTGGCTCCTTAATTGAGATCCTAAGTTTCTCATTTTTTCCTAGCCCATTTTTCTTTTCTATGCCTTTTTCTTTCAGTAGCTTAGAGATTTTCTTCACTTTCCTTCTAGTTATTGATTTTAAATAAATGTTTATTGTTTTAACATATTTCCTTTTATTAATAATACTCACCTGATGATATTTTTATTGATTTGAGAAAGAGAAAGAGAGAGGCACTTTCATATGAGAGAGAAATATCAATTGGTTGCCTCCTAAATGTTCCCTGACTGGGGATTGAACCTGCAGCCTTTTTATTATATGAGACAATGCTCCAACCAACTGAGCCACCTGGCCAGGGCCATCTTTTTTTCCCTTTATAATCTAGGATTTTTGTTGTCTTTTCTCTGCATATACTAATTATAAGGGTTACAGTAAATAGAAAAATACTTAGCTTTTTATATCTCTTAATATCATAGTATTTAAATTTTCTTTAAGGGGTTTTTCTCTGAAAGTTTTTTATGTATCTTTTGTGTAATTTACTATGAGGTATGTTAGGATTTTTGTTCTGTTCTAGCTAGCACATATTTTCTATAATTTTTCTATTTGGTATACAGTAATGCTATTGATTTCACATGTTAAAATCACATATAGCAATGTTGCTGAACTCCAATATAACTTCTAATTGTTATTTTATATTCTCTTGGATTTTCCATTATGACAAGGATATGAAAATAATTCCAATGCATGATTTCTACCTGATTGCTACTTCTTATCTTTTCGTATTGTCTATAAATTTATGAGTGACTGGATATGTTAAATAACAATAGTAATAGAAAGCCTCTTGGCCTTATTCCTGGGTTTAATGGGAATGTTTCTAAGTATTATATGTTTATCCAATTAAGGAAGAACTCTCTAGTTTTCAAAGTTTTTATCCATGAAACAAGTGTTTAAATGAATCAAATGTTTTTTCTTTATCGATTGAAAATAATAATTTGATTCATACTTTTTCGTATTTTCAATGTTTTATTACATTAAATAATGATGAAATTTGAACCATCTTTACATTTCTCAATAAGTCATCAGTATTACAGTGTTACATTTTTTTCTTTTGCCTCATATTCCAGTTTGGCTCAGGTACTAATCCTGTCTTTTTTTAAAAAAATGAAATTTTCTTCATCATGGATTTTTGAGTTAGTCTTAAAGAATTTTTTTAAAGATTTTAAAAATTTACTTATTTTTAGAGAGAGGGGAGAAGGGAGGAAAAGAGGGAGAGAAACATCAGTGTGCGGTTGCCTCTTGTGCACCCCCTACTGGGGACCTGGCCAGCAACCCAGGCATGTGCCCTGACTGGGAATCAAACTAAAGATCTTTTGGTTCTCAGGGTGGCACTCAGTCCACTGAGCCACACCAGCCAGGGCTTGAGTTAGTTTAAAAAAATATTTCTCTTAGCTACTCACATTTTTTATGTCCATTCAAACTTTGTGCCTGGAGCAAGTGCCGCACTTGCCTCACTCTAACCCTGGCCCGGCCCATCATATCACAAAGGTCAGACAGTGCTCATCCCAGCCAGAGAGCTGGGAGTGGGACTGTGAGCCAAACATGGTCAATCGGTCTAAACATAATGTCTGGGTCAAGTCTAGTGAAAGGACATTGGGGTCAAAGACAGTGAGGCCAGGATTTTTTTTTTCATTAAGACTTTATTTTTTAAGTCAAGTATAGGTTTACAGTAAAACTTAACAGAAGGTTAGGAGTTTTCCCATATATCCTCTACCATGACATGTATACATAACCTCCCCCATTATCAACATCTCCACCAGAGTGCTACATTTGTTATAATTGTAAACCTCCATTGACGTATCACTACAACCCGAAGTCCATAATTTACATGAGGGTTCACTCTTGGTGGTGTACATTCTGTGGGTTCAAACAAAAGCGCAGTGGCAGGCACCCACCCTGTACTGTCACACAGAACACTTTCACTGCCCCAAAACTCTTCTGTGCTCCACCTATGCATCCTCCCACCCAAATACTTGGCAGTCACTGTTCGTTTTACTGTCTCCGTAGTTTGCCTTGTCCGGATGTCATATAATTGGAATCATATGGTTCATACAAAGCCTTTCCTGATTAGTTCCTTTCACTTAGTAATGTGCATTGAGTTTTTCCCATGTTTTTTCATGGCTTGGTAGTTCATTTCTTTTTGGCACTAAATAGTATCTCATTGTCTGGATATATCACAATTTATTTAGTCATTGACCCACGAAAGCACTAAAGGACATTTTAGTTGCTTCCAAATTTTGGCAATTATGAATAAAGTTGATAAAAATCTGTGTCAGGTTTTTGTGTAGACATAAACTTTCAACTCCTTTAGGTGAATACCAAGGAGCGTGCTTGCTGGATGGATTATTAAGATATGTTTTAGTTTTGTAGGAATCTGCCAAACTGTCTCCCGAAGTGGCTATAGGCTTTTGCATTCCTGCCAGCAATGTATTTAATATGAGTTGCTCTTGTTCCACATCTTTGCCAGCAGTTAGTGGTATCAGTGCACGTAATTCTGATCTCTCTAATGGGTGTATAGTAGTGGCTCCTGGTTGGCTTAGTTTGCATTTCCTTGATGACAAATGATGCGGCACATCATTTCACATGCTTATTTGCCACCTGTATTATCTGCTTTGATGAGGTGTTTTTTAAGGACTTGGCCAATTTTTAATAGAGTTGTTTTCTTGTTGTTGACTTTTAAGAGTTCTGTATATATTTGTCTATTAGTCCTGTGTCATATGTGTCATTTGCAAATATTTTCTCCCTCTCTGTGGCTATATTTTAATCTCTTGGTGATGTCTTTTACAGAGCAAAAAGTTTTAATTTAATGAAGTCTATCTGGTCAGTTATTTCCTTCACGGATATAATTGAGTCTTGGACTTCAATTCTTTGACGTAAGAGAGTCCAAACTTTTCGAGAAAATGTTTCCCTGAAAGGATGTGGGCCTTCAATTCGGAAAGTATCTTGAAACTTTGTGAAATTAGAAAATAAAGGCAAAAATGTTCGGTAGCAGAATCAGGGGTGAAGATAAATTGAGTTTTGATGATACTATGAAGCCCTGAATCTATCCATATTTAAGTCAAATACTTCCAGCCTTTCCATTTTTTTTGTGGTTAAATATATCTGTTTTGTTTTAGACTGTTTGGGTCAGAATTATTTTCATCTGTGAGCAAACTGATGAAATCATATTCATTGTCCTAGTACTCTATTTATTTATTGTGTCCTATGATTAAAGGCATACAAACACCTTCCTTCTCCCTCTCCATCATAAAATGAATTACCAGGTATCACTGCTCTCTTTAAATGTTGTCTGAATAATTCTAGCCAAGACACCAACTGTGTGTTTAGAGTGGTTCACAGATTGGATGTGAGGGACTGATAAGATCGAGGCTTCCTGCTCTGCATAGCAGAAGGTGGGGAAAGCAAATAAGGTAAGTCTAAGATAAAGTCCTTGAAAAGAATTGAAAGTCAAAAGTTGAAAAAAGTAAATTCAAATTATAATTTCATAAAAACCAGACAAAAGCAGAAACGACTGATAAAAAATCCAAGAAGTTCCCTAAATAAGGCAACTGTAGTGTTGTTTTCCTCTTTTTTCTGGTGTAGAAATGACCTCGTGTGTAGTCAGGTTGGAAGTCATTTATATAAGGTATACTTCTATGATATATATATTTAAATATATATATCATATTTCTAAAATTATATGAGACAATTTATAGAATTACATACATAGTGGAGTAAATGTAGAATATGTGGACTGTAATGCATAGTATGCTAATTCATGTGACAAATATGAAACACAACATAGAGATGCACATTTGTAATTAAAAGGGAATTATTAGGAAATTCAAACTAAAGGGGGTAAAAGTTGATTGGATCTGGTGTAACATTTTTTATCTTTGTCTTTGGACATTTTATCTTTGTGATAACTGAAGAACACTACATTATTTTTGAACTATGAGAAACTTCATGAATACAGCAATCATACTTTAGTATTCAAAATAGTATATATTTTTTCTTATAGTGTAAAATATACAATCATTTGAACAGTTTTTAGAAATGACTTTTTAAAAATTTTAACAGAGATAAAGTATGTAAAAATAGGTACATGCTATATAATGTAATCCTTTATAAATTTACATTTAGATGCATTTGATTTGCAAAACAAAACAAGACAGTACTACTGGGGGACTTTGTTTAAAAACACAGTAAAAATAATATCTGCCTGCATTAAACACTGAAGCCATCTTGATATAAACTTTTTAAAAAGGTTTTTTTATTTATTTTTAGAGAGAGGGGAAGAAAAGGAGAAAGGCAGAGAAACATCAATGTGTGCTTGCCTCTAAAGTGCCCCATCTTGGGATCTGGCCCACAACCCAGACATGTGCCTTGACTGGGAATGGAACTGGTGACCCTTTGGTTTGCAGGCCCACACTCAATCCACTGAGCTACACCAGCCATGGCTTGATATAAGTTTTATCTGACTAAATAATGAAATCTTGAATGTTTATTGGGGAAAACAATTAGTCAATTTGTTACCAAACTAAAGAGGGGTTCAGCTACCTGCTGCCATCAAAAGGCAAACTCTGGAGGCAGAAGCTGGTGAGAACAGAAAAGGTTTTTATTTAAATGCACAAGGATCTAGAAGGACGGGGGACTCAGTCATCAGGCTCATCTTGTCCATAACACACAGACAAAACACCCCCATCCCGAGAAAAAACAAAAAAAAGGCAGTGCCCAGAGTTCCTGCTTCATTTTAAAGTACAGTCCTTTGGAGCCCATGGCAGCTAAGTGGTCATCCAGGTAGCTTAATTTATTCTCAGCTTCTGTATGGCTTCAGGCTCCCTCCTGGAGTCTGCATGTGGTGCCGGCACCACCATTGGTAATGTGGCTTCTAGCAGCAAGGCCCCATGCACTGGGCGGTGGAGCTGGCAAAGGCACTGGTGAATGCTCCACTAGGTCAGCAAGAGAGAGACTCCTTCCTGGAGGCCATGGGCCACACAACTATAGTCATTGTGGCCCATGGAGAGGGCAGGCCATAAGTAAGAGAGTTTCCTTTGTTTTCCTGGGTTTATATTAGTTTCAGGCGTGGAATGGCCCAGGTGCTTTCTCATAATGACCATATAAGTTCCCAGACTTCTGCCTGCCCTGGAAAGGTCCACCCCTTGACCAATCCCTATTTTTCCCCAGGCTAGACTGACAGGTCCTTTGGTCCAACACCTCTCCATGTTGGCATTCTGACCTCTGTGGCCCATGTGCCTCCCTTCCCTGGTATCACACCCAATCAGGTACTGGCAGTGGATAGGAGGGTTCTCCCCCTATTGAATTATCTTGCTAGCCTTGCATGTTCTCAGTGCAAATTTTCCTTGAAATTCAACATCCTTGTCATGGCCCTGGGTAGTTTGTGAAGCTATTGTCTGGCCACTAGCCATGCCCTCAGTGCTTTGATGAGGAGCACAGCTAAGTGCAGAAGTGGCTCCAGCTGCATCTCCTGCGTAGCCCCTCCTTTTCCTGTCCTTAGTCCGGACAGGCATCTATCTATTGGTATCGAATTCACTAATGGGCTGTTTATATGTCCTCGGTGGCAACTTGCTACTTGACCTGAGATTTTACCCTTTATTCAAAGCTATTACTATCCATGTGTAAATGACAACGGAACAGAGTTTGTAAAGGATTTTGATTTCCAAAAGTCTCAAATTCTCATTTTAAGTCAGTTACTTATGTGCTGGATATTTATTTTATTTTTTTGTATATTTTCTTAAATTTTAATTGTTGCTCTTGTACAGTTTTCTGTCTTTTACTCCCATCCCAGTCCACCCGCCCCAGCCCTCCCTACTTCCCTCCCATTTCCACCCCCCTAGTTTTTGTCCATATGTCCTTTACACTTGTTGCTCTAAACCCTTCCCTTTTCCCCCTGAAATTCCCCCACTTTCTCCTCTGGTGCTGGATATTTAAATTAAAGATTTAAAATTTGTCTTAGGTGAACAAATCAATACTATTTTGTAATGATGTAAGTTTTATGCTGTGGGATGAAAATGATTTGTAAATGTATGCTAGGACTTTTCATATTGTCTTGAAACATCAGCTAGATTTTACAGTTTACATCAGCTGGACCCTGACTTCAGATGAATGGTCTAGAGAACAGATGTTTCAATAGGAAATCAGCATGCATAAACTGGATAATTAAAGATATATTCAGTGAATAGTGAATGCCATTTAACTAAATTGAAGAGGTTAATTCGCATCTTGAAATTAAATCATGGGGAGTAGGGTGGGATTAAGTGCCAAAAAGTGAGTCCTTGAAGGATTTTGAGTAGTGGAGAAATATACTGAATTAATTCATAGGAAATCAATACTAAAGTGAAGAATGCAGTAAAAAACCTTCGAGTTGGATGAACTTTATGAAAAAGGAAGCGATAGTGATTTGGGATTGATTAGATGTAGAATATAAGAGAAAATATGAGATAAACATTGGGTTCAATCTTTCAAGCCTGATGAACAGAAAGAATAATGATACTGTTGCTAGAGAGTAGTCACTAAGCTAAACTAAACAGATGAAGTGATTAGTTGTTTCTAGATGACAAGTTCAAATTTAAATGTGAAGTGTGAGGTGAACAGTACAGAAACTGAAATATCTAAGAGGCTGTTGAGATGGCAGATTGTGTGCAGCTCAGCAGAGAAGGAAAAGTGTAGATCTGGAATTAGTGAATTAACTCCAGAAAAATGCTAAAGCTCTGAGAGTGAATCATGTGTGAATTTTCTAGTAGAACCTTTCTGATAATTTTCTTTTCCTCTTCTACAGAAATAACATGCCTTTTTTTAAAAAAGTAAGAATTGCTTGTTGCATGCACAAAACCTAATGATGAAAGAATGGGTTTAAGGGAGGTTTAAATGCTTTTGGTAAGAAAAAATTTTATTGAACAATAAAATTAGGAAGTACATACGCAGAATTTTTTTTTAGCTTGCTGTTAAAAACTTCACTTTCCTAGGAAGTTTCTTCTTATCATGATCTGTATTTAACACATAATTTATGCAACCACCTTTACTGATATATAAAGGGTTGTTAGTGAGCAAAAAAGAAAGTTAAATCAGACAAAATTAGGCTGACACATGACAGAATCGACTCTTCTTTGTTCAAATATGGTTTGGCTCAAGACCCACTGATGTACTGATTGATATAAAAGGAGAAGTATGTCTAGGGAGGGTAGCACATAACAGAATTCTAATATTATCAGGTGTTTCCAAATGCAGAAGTGAGCAGTGTTTATCAGAAGAAGGTGCTTGTCACCATTTTAGATGTGAAAATCTGAAAGTGCTTGTTTTTTAATGGCTGTATTTCTTACTCTGAGCATGGGCTATACAGGAGATCATCCTCATGTATATTATATATATATATATGAGCAAAACAAATAAGTAACATTATATTATGAAATAGATGATGACCAAAAAGAAAAACAGATTGATTTGATGTGGCCAGCAGTCTGATAATTTGTAGTTAAATGGTAAATAGAAAGGGATCAAGAGAAATAAATTAATAGTAGTCAGTTAATAAATTATAGCCTTAGAATAAACAATTTGACTACATTAGAAAAGGGTTGGTGATGAAAATGTATTAATAACAGGTAATATATGCATAAGAAATTCATGAAAATATTAATTTAAAAGGATTTCAAAAATAGAAATCATAGCGAAAAGCTTCATCTACAATGTTTAAATGTTGTAATGATATCCGATTTCCACTGAATACTTCTTTCTTTTTCTTTTAACTTTAATTAATCTTCCTTTTGACATTCTTTTGACATAACCTATAAAAGGAAAAGAAACAATTTTATGCATGATAAAATGATTTATTGTGTTACTTTATCTAAAATGTCATTATCTTTTAATATTTAACATAACAAATGTGACTAGTTTAAAATTTTCTATATCTTTGTATAGGACAACCTATTTCTAAGGAAGTCACTTTGCATATATAAAAGTTAGCTAGAATGAATGAACATGTTTTTCTTTATTATTTACTTTCAGTTAGATATCATGATCATTTTATTAAAAATATAATGATGTGGCTGTGTATGACTGGTGGAATATAGATTATTTTATTTACATAATTAACACTATTCTATAAATGTGTAATTTTTATATTCAGAAGAAAATATTTAATTTTGTGCATTATAGAAAGCTTAAATATATTAGTATCATCCTTTAAAATGAAAATTTAGTATGTAAATATTAAAAGAATAAAATTATTTTAAAATTAATTATTTTTTTATGTAGATACATTAAGAGAAATTGCAGGTAATATCCAGCAATATTATCTTAATGTAGTTGAAAAGGGAACATTTATTAGATAAATTATAACACTTTGTTTCTTATAATAAATAGAACTAATTTCATATTTTTCACAGATTAAAATTCATTTATCATTTCAATAAACTTGTTTTCTTAAACACTAGTGAGTTAATGTGAAGAATGTCTTCTCTACCTTTTCTGCAAGCCCTCAGACATGATCTTTTGGAAGTAAAATTGTTTTCATTCCCTCCACATCCACTGTAATTAAATGGGAGACATGTCCCAGTAACTGAATTGTAGTAGAATCTTCTCTCATTTGCTTTACACAATCCTCTGTCCGCTGGGGTCAGACACCAGTAGGGGCTGCGATAGCCTAAGAACATGAAGAAAACATAGTAAGGCATTATATGATAGTTAATCTGAGACTTTCATATTATTGTTTATAGATGAGTGCTGTGGCATTTTTATGTGAAAGAGTAACCTAAATAAATAAAAGTAGTACTTAGTAAAATTCATGTATTTTGATTCCACAAAAATGCTTAACCAATCTAGACAGACCTCCAATAAATGAAAAAGCAGATACATTTGCTGAGGGAAACAACTATGAGTACTGTTTATGTATTTATAACAAAAAACCAGTACATAAGAAAAGCAACAACTATTAAACAATTTAACTTCTGATAGTTTGTTAGCAATATACCCTAAAAACTATTAATATTTACATATAGTTTGTTCATGACTCAACTTTTAAAAAGTCCCGATGAGCAACATCCTTTTTTGTTGTCTGGCATAACTGAAGCCAAGGAAGAGTTTCTTCACGTGACTAACAAACTTTTGAATGATGTCATATAATCACAATTTGAAGTGCAGGAATTCAAGTGTAAAAAACTCTAAGCTTCAGAGAAGGAGCACAGAAGAAATGGTTTGACTCAATAAGAAAGTCTTCTCATAAATTGGAACATGAGTTCCAGATGAGTTACACGCTTTTGCAAAGGGAAGTATACTTCTGAAGCCAGTAAGATAAAAACACTTGCATGTTAAAAGCAGACAGACAAGCTGATCTGGCAGTGGGATTAAACACTCTCGAAAATAGAAGGAAAAAAATACAACTACAGTAACTCAAGGAGCACTCACTTCCTTAAGGCAAAGCAGAGAAATCGATTCAGCCCAATGGTAGTATTTAGCTTGTTTGGGAATTCCTGTCAGTGAGAGGAAATTGCTACTCTTTAGCAGGAGAGCCAGACTGCTTGATATTATTCATGAACCAACATTGCAGTTCAGTTATATTGTTGGGCAGTGAGAAATCAGTGTAAGAAAACTTCAGTGGTTTTGCTAAAGGGTGAGATACAGGACAGCAAATGCAGACAAATATTCAATATTGGCAGAAGACAGAACTTTGAGGAAGCCCATAGCTAAGGAGGGCAAATAGGATATGGAGACAGAAGTAAGCTATCTGATGACCAGCGAACCCCAGATGAATAGTCTATAAAAGAATATAAATAAAGTAAAACAATTTGAGGTAAAAAATTAAATCTTAAATTGCTATATTTATGTTTACTGCCTCTTGCCTTGTATATATTTAAGTAAAGATTAGAATGTCTTGATATAATGGTCCATATAAAATGAGATATTATGGAAAATATAAGAGCAGTTGGAATTTTGTGGGAAGAATGTATGAGAAGACATTTTTGAAGGGTGATCTACTTTGTCCAATACAAGAACTGCACTCACATAAAGAATATTAAGAAGCTCCCAGGATCTATAAAACTAAGACATAATCCAAAATCATGTAGTCTAATTTATGCCTTTGCACATCCTATTTGGGAGGTGTGGTGCATGATCGCTGCCATCATCAAAACTAAAATATACTGGATGAGAGTTTTCTGCCTTTTATTCCCATCCCAGCCCACCCTCCCAGCCTTCCCCCCTCCCTCCCATTTCCACACCCCCCTTGTTTTTGTCCATGTGACCTTTATACTTGTTCCTGCAAACTCTTCCCCTTTTCCCCTGAAATTCCCTCCCCTCTCCCCTCTGATCACTGTCAGCCTGTTCTCTATTTCAGTGTTTTTGGTTATATTATGCTTGTTTTTTTTGTTTTGTTGATTAGGTTCCTATTAAAGGTGAGATCATATGGTATTTGTCTTTCACTGCCTGGCTTATTTTGCTTAGCATGATGCTCTCCAGTTCCATCCATGCTGTTGCAAAGGGTAGGAGCTCCTTCTTTCTTTCTGCTGCATGGAATTCCATTGTGTAAATGTACCATAGTTTTTTGATCCACTCATTTACTGATGGGCATCTAGGTTGCTTCCAGCACTTGGCTATTGTAAATTGTGCTGCTATGAACATTGGGGTGCATAGGTTCTTTTGGATTGGTGTTTCAGGGTTCTTAGGATATAATCCTACCAGTGGAATTGCTGTGTCAAAAGGCAGATCCATTTTTAATTTTCTGAGAAAATTCTGTACTGTTTTCCATAGTGGTTGTACCAGTCTGCAACCCCACCAACAGTGCACTAGGGTCCCCTTTTCTCCACAACTTCTCCAACACTTGTTGTTTATTGCTTTGTTTATGATGGCCATTCTGACCATTGCGAAGACATACAGAGGGTCCAGAGACACATGAAAAGATGCTCAGTATCACTAGCTATCAGAGAGATGCAAATTAAAACCACAATGAGATACCACATCACACCAGTCAAGATGCATTGATTTTTAAATGCATCATTATTTTATGTGCTGCTTGTAAAGAAAAAAAACAATTACTCTTATTATACTCTATCATTTGTCAGGTTCATCATATTTTAAGCATGTTAAAATATGGAGAAATTTGCATCTTAGAATCAATAAAATGTACTAATTCATCTATTTTTGTCAACACATCAAACTTAAACATATACAAGCACATCAAAATGGGAATGGAAATGATAGCATGCTATCCATTAGGCCAAAGCTGAGAGGGGGTCCAGTCAATGACAAGATGATTACTGTAGGGATGTTTTTAGCAGGTAGCAAGCTTAACATTTTACTAGGCTACCACTCTACAAAATAGACTATTTATTCATTAATTTAATACGTTTATTATTTACATGAAATAAATCTGTACCAGGAAAAGCATGTATCTTTATTCATTAAAAAGAATCAAGTAGCATTAAAGGGGCAGAAACTGACATTCCATGTAGAAAAGAAGAGAGGGCAGACAGTGGGAAAATGTGCAATGCGGAATTTTTTTTCTAGTGTGTACCAGACCACTTTGCTGAGTACGAAATGTAGAAGGTAGACTACTAGAATATTTAAAACTAAAAGGTTGCAGGGGAATAGACTGGACAGAGAAGCCTCCACACATTGAAAAAATAGGTAGATATTTGCTAGGTTGAATTTCTTTCTCTAGATCAGTGATTTTCAACCACTATGTCACAAGAATTTTTTAAACGTGTAATAGCTGACTACTTAGTCAGGGGCACTGACCTCTTTTCCCTTAGATTGACAACTAAATAAATGACAACAGTCAACACAACAGTAGCTGTCCAGTGTGAATGCCCTGTCTTGAAACATAAATACATAGGTCATACAATAGTGTTGTATCTTACTGGTTATATCACATAATAAGGTTGAGTTGGTTGGTTAATTCTTTGTACCAGAAATCCTTATATACAAGCACCAGATTTATTAAAAAGCCCTTTGGAGCAAAGGGATAGGTAAAAACTATCACTATTATTATTTTTTGTAAATCAGTCCAAATTATGCCTTTTTTTGGCCAAATTGGCAAATATTTTTGGTGTGGTGCAGAATTTTAATAATGAGTTTATGTGAGCCATGAGATGAAAAAGACTGAAAATTGCTGATCTAGATACTGCCTAATCCAGGGGTAGAGTCCACAGTTATCTTCATACAGGGATTTTTTTCTAAATAAAGCCACAATGGGAATGGGCAATAGCATATGAAAAGATGTTCAGAGTCACCAACCATCAGAGTTAATGCAAGGTAAAACCACAGTGAGATAAAACCTCACACTTGTCAGAATGGCTATCATCAATAAATCAACAAACAATTGTTGGTGAGGATGTGGAGGAAAGGGAACCCTAGTGCTCTGCGGGAATGCAGATTAGTGTAGTCATTGTGAAAAGCAATATGTAGTTATCTCAAAAATTTAAAAACACAACTGCCTTATGAATTAGCAATTCTACTTTTGGGAATATACCTGAAGAAACCCAAAACACTAACTGAAAAGAATATATGCACCCCTATATACATAGCAGTGTTATTTGCAATAGCCAAGATTTGGAAGCAGACCAAGTGCCCACTAGTAGATGGGTGACTGAGAAAGCTGTGGTACATTTATACGATGGAATACTAATCTGTTTTTAAAAAAGAAGGAAATCTTACCTTTTGTGACAGAAAGGCTAGACCTGGAGAGAATTTTGCTAAGTGAAATAGCCAGTCAGAAACAAGTACCATATGATTTTACATATATGTGGAATCTAAGGAATGAAATAAACAAAATAGAAGCAGACTCATAGATAGAAAGCAAGTGGACAGCTGTCAGAGGGGAGGGTGTTGTGGGGCTGGGTAAAAAACATGAAGTAAATAAGCAAAACAAACAAACAAAAAACAACCCTCTCCCCCAAAAAACCTCTCACAGACAGACAATAGTATGGTGATTACCAGAGGGCAAAGGGGATGGGGTGGTAGAAGAGGGTAAAGGGGGAATAAATGGTGACAGGAGACTTGACTTGGTATTGTAAACATAATACAATATGTGTTTACCACATAGAATTGTACATTGAAACCACATAATTTTATTAACCAATGTCGTACCAATAAATTCAATAAAAAACAAAAATAAAAAGACATTTACATGTTGAAAGAAAGAAAGGAAGAAAGAAAGAAAGAAAGAAAGAAAGAAAGAAAGAAAGAAAGAAAGAAAGAAAGAAAGAAAGAATCATGGTAAAATTACAAACTGTAAAACTTAGGAGTATAATTAATTATAAGATAATGATGTCTTACAATATGTTAGAAAAACTTTCTTCATGTCATATTTGCGAAATTGGAACCCTTATAAGATTTTAGTAGATGAAAAATAATGTTAATTTAGGTCCTTGATCTGATTTTCAGGAAGAATGAGATTTTAATAAGCAAAGGAGATTTAGGGGAATTTGGGTAAAGGAAAATGCAACAATTAGAATATTCCTGGTTTGTTGGGGTACTTTGCAAATGCCAGGCTATCTGAAGAACAGAGTGCATGGAAAGGAAGTGGGATGCAAGGCTGAAAATT
Organism: Glossophaga mutica; assembly: GCA_039655065.1. Lineage (NCBI taxonomy): Eukaryota > Metazoa > Chordata > Mammalia > Chiroptera > Phyllostomidae > Glossophaga > Glossophaga mutica. Next base: position 39,535,749 of record CM077306.1, on the reverse strand, counting down.
GAGAAGCCCTGTGCACACCACTATATTTGGATTTTGTGATGTAGACATTCATGAACCACTGAAAGTACTGAAGGATGAGAGAGACTTGAAGCACATCTTGACACATAAAGCAAACTCATCCAGGCGTGTGCAGGCTGAATCCACTGAAGACTTGTGATGGAGAAGGATACAAGAGGACCCTAACTAAGGCAGTTACTGTGGGGATAGTTAAATTAAGCACCAAACTAAATGAAATGGGGAAGAGCTAAGGAGATTATTCTACTTTTCTAGACTGATTGACTTAGAAAATGGAACATCTTTCTAAAGTATTATGAAACATAGTTATAGTAAAAGATAGTCATAATAATTTAGTCATTTGTAATTTTATCACAGCTTTTTTCCAGTGTGGCTTTACTTAAAAATTCCCCAGATGAAGATGGACTTGTGAACTATGTTCATGGATGTGCCAGCATTTAGGCAAGAAGGTCCAAAATGGTAGATAGAGGATACATTAAAGGTCATGTTTTGAGAAGATGGAAAAATTTAATTTTGACTTCATTGGAAATATGATATTGTGACTCTCTCTTCCCATAACACTGGTGCAGATGTCTAACTTGGCATATAGAATAGACACTGAAGTCATCTATGTATCTATCTCCTTCCTCATTTCACAGGCATGCCTATAAACACAAAACCATCTTATTTATTTTTCTCAGACTCCTAGTCCTCATGACAATTACAGTCATGTAAGAGGCACACAATATTTGTTGAACTGAAGTTAAGTATAATATCTCTACCTCAGGTTGGAAACATAGGTTTGCAAGTCCTCTGATTTGAAATAAGATTCAAAGACACAAAACATTTATTGATATTTTATAATTGTGTTTTAAGACACTCATTAAGTAATTAAATGCAGATGCTTCAAATCCAGGCTTTAATTGTATTAAAATTATTGCTAATAAAATATGTATAAATAATACCTCTGATTATTGTATTTTTCCCATTATCAATCTCCATTGACACTAATCATTGTTGTTGTCAATTATTAATACTTTCGAGCTCTTACTGTGTGTTAAATAGTGAATTAAACATTTTGTATTTTTCATAGCAATTCACAATCTTCACAAAACTTACAAGATATTACTCTCCACATACAAGAAATGAGGAACCTGAGGCTGAGAGTTGTGTGATTTTTTTAAAGGCCACAGAGATAGTTGGTAAATAGCAGAACTAGAATTTAAACCCATATCTTTCTGCGCATAAAGCCAACACTCTTAACCACTATGATATGTCATCTGAAAACTAAGAAGAAAATAAAACAACTGAGCAGAGATATTTTAATGATTATGAAATAAAGTTGTCAGAACTTTCTCTTTATATTTGATTTCCCAAATTTCTCTTCCTTAAAGCTTAGGTTCAGAATGTCTTAGAATGTCTTAGATGTTTCATATCCTCACTTACATGTATGAAGGTGGAATTTACCAAGTTTGAACAGGAGAAAGATATCTAATCAAGATAGACCAGCAGACAAGAAGGCTGCAAACAAGTCTTGGGAGAACAGTGCTGAGCCAAACAGTATTCAGAGTGCTCAGACATTTAAAGGCAAGAAATATTGGGCTGTCGTGTTCACCATGGACTGATTCTAGAAATAACAGACCAAACTTCCTGCCTTCTATGCACTCTGTGATTATATTTGCGTGGCCAGCCAGATCCATTTGGTGGCATTAAGATGTGAGAGAAAACTAAAAACCTCATTCTGTTGTGTCCCTAGGGAAGATAGAGTTGGGATGTTCCTAATCAACATGTTTTATATCAATGCTTCTCAAATTCATTCCTGCAGAGATCATCCTGTAGTCAAGAAGAAAATGGGCAGTCATTACATTACACACAACACAGAGAAGCTTTTCTGACTTGTTCCTATTTCGTTCCTAACTTGCCCTATAATAGTCAATACTGAATCCATGTAAAATAGGGATTTTTTTTTAAGCAGGAAACATGTGCCCTCAAATTAGTCTTATTAATTTATTATTAAGATTTTATTTTATTTTAGTTTATTCATTTGTGGATCAGTTTTTATTTATAGCTGTATTACAGTAACAGGTGTAAGAAGTTTTCTACTATTTTACTTGTTTGTGTAAACTTAATGTCTTTCAGAATAACTTGGTTTACAAATTGGAAGTCTGTGATTGTTCTCTTTTAAGGGTATCTGCATATTATTTTAAGTTTTAGAAATACTTCTTTGGAGAAATCTTATGACCGGAGCAAGCATTCATCTTTGTTAAAAACCAGACATGGTCCAGGAAGAAAGGGATTAGCTAAAGTAGTCAGTGGTCACCTAGGGTGACTGAGTTCCAATGGCAGCAATCTTGGCAGAGAAGTGCTATATTTTTGTTTCTCACCTTCTCTTCTGACAGGAAGTAGAAGATCTGATGGATCCTCTCCACAGGTTCTTATCTATTTTTGGAAAGCCGGCTTGTCAGAAAATCAGCATGTGAAGCACCAGATTCACTATGTAGGCATATTGAGATTAAAGAGGGAAGTTTTTATGCTTCCTGGTCTGAGAACATGTTATGAAAAATAGAATACTTCTCTTCGGGACTGTGAAAGTGGGTTGTCGATGAAAAGGGGCTTTTCAGAAGCATGGATAGTGCTTGTGGCTCAGTGTGGTACGCAAGCTGACTGTCTATCAGGGGTGGGGCAAAACCAGGTTACAGTTATGAGTATTCTTGTATTATTGTTTATTAATTATTATATTAATTATTAATCTACTCTGGCCCACCCCTGCATATTATACTTATTATATGTTATATATAGTATATCTGAATTATATATTTGATCTCTGTGATTGCTGATCTATCCATCCATCTCTAGGGATCTATATGATGTCTATGCCACCTGGTTTTCCTGAGTCAGTATTAGATTATGCTTTTTTTACCCTTTTTGTTGGGGGGGTATATTGTATCCCTATGTATATGATTTAAAAAAATGAAAGGATTAAAAAAACCTTTTACATATCCATCTTTTTACAAAATTTTACGAGTCAATTTTTCATCAATACATATATATTTAAAATAAATAAATACCATTTTTAGCATCCCATGTTCATTTTCATCAGTGTCCCAGTTTGCATTACACAAGATTGCTAAGGTTAAACTACACACAACGGACTGATGGTCTGAACAAAACAAGTAAGACTGAGCATGGAAGAGACAGGAATAGACATTTCATTGGAAAAAGCAGTGGGATGTAATGACTGGCTAGAAACAGAGAAGTGACTACAGTTTACCGTGCCCTCTTCTGGAGTAACTGGGAAAATGGTGTCAGAGCTCTGAGAGTTTGGAAAGGGCTAAAAAAAATCTTACAAAAACATTTCTTTTGTCTTTGAAGCCCGTGTTTCTTCTTTGTGTTCTCAGAAGAGCTCACTGAGCTCAGTGTTCTCAGCTCAGATGAGTTGCTCTCACTTGTGCACAGGTGCATGCTTACAAAATATTTCGTAAAAATCCCTTCAAGACAGAGTAAGGCTTAATCTTTGAGATCACCCAAGTAGCCTATTAATATTGAAATATGGAAGTAAAGGGGGAAAATGAAACCTCAATTATGCTTAATATGTATCACCTATCTTGACTGTAGGGTGCTCACTAGAAAAATTATTTTCTCAAACTCATTTGCAATATTATAGAAGTTAAGAATAAATAGCAATTAAAAAGAATTACCAAACCATTTCCAGTAACGTTGAACAGAACTTCTAAAATGCTTTTCCAGTATCATTATGAAGGAGAAATATTAAAATTATATTTATGTATATCTCACTTAATAACAGTAACACGATCTAGCTACACTTTTGGAATATTCATGTGCTCTACCTAAGGTTTATTATCTAATGTAAAGAACTTTAAATGTATGATATTCTATTTGTATTGTAGGCCATGTTACTATTCCTACAAGCCAAATCAAAACCTTAAATAATTTTACATCATTTCAAAAAACCTAATATTAAGAGAATGTTTCACATTTACTAAAACTTGGAATGATATCAAAAGAGTCTTTATAGACCTCAGCAAAGCCCTGTGATGGTGTGCAGAAGGACTGATCTAGCTGTAGATAGGGCAGGGCATGATTCCCTTCCTCCCCTCTGACACTTGGACAGGATAGACAAGGGATCTTGTGGTCTCAGATAACAGAAAGGGACGGCTGCACCCCCACTTTCTGCATCTCAGATGGGGCAGAGAAGGGGTTATGCACATTTTAAGAAGACTAGAGACAGAGGTCTGTCATCACCCTTTACCTGGTAAGCCACCCTTCAAACCGAACTTACTGAAGCATTGCAATATTTTCATGTTTTAGATAAGAATGTTTACAAAACAAAAGAAGAAGAATATATTGTGCTTACAGAAAAAGAGGGAAAGGGATCAAATTGGTTGGCGAAATTTAGATTTTGAAGCAAATAAATACAATAAAATAGTTTCTAGATAAATAAAGGAGGCAATATGCCCTAATTTTAAATGAAGTTATTATGAAAGTATCATCCACTAAGTGTTTATTATTTTAAATAAAAATCCTCTTAATAGAGTTTTCTTTTAAATTCAAGTTGTGAAATTTTATGGCTTCCTTCATTAATCATTTAATTTTGTAACCATTAATTTATTTACGACTATTAGTGTGCATCTAATAAAAACAGAGGACAGTTATCAGATAGCATTTAAAAGTCATTTATTGCCCTGGCTGTTGTGGCTCAGTGGATTGAGTACTGGCCTTTGAACCAAAGAGTCACTGGTTTGATTCGCAGTCAGGGAACATGCTTGGGTTGCAGGCCAGGTCCCTAGTGGGGAGTGAGTAAGAGACAACCACACATCGATGTTTCTCTCCCTCTCTTTCTCCTTCCCTTCCCCTTCTCTAAAAATAAATAAATAAACAAAATCTTTTTAAAAAGTCATTTACTGCTAAAAACAACTGAATCATACCATATGACCCAACAATTCTTCCTGTGGATATTTCTCAATGAAAATAAAAGCACTAATTTGAAAAGATATATGCACTGCTAGGTTCACTGAAGCATTATATATAATAGCCAAGATAAGAGGCAACCTAGGTGTCTTTGATAGGTGAATGGATAAAGAATACATGGTATATATACACAATGGAATATTATGCAGCAAGAAAAAAGAATAAAATCTTGCCATTTGTGGAAACATAGATAGATCTAGAGGGTATTATGCTAAGTGAAATATCAGACAGAGAAAGTCAAATACTATATGGATTTGCTTACATGTGGACTCCTAAAAATCAACAAACAAACAAAACAAAATAAATACAGACTCATAGAAACAGAGTGAAAACAGGGAAGGGGAATATAGTCAGTAATATTGTGACAAATTTGCACAACAAGTGATTACTAGAATTAGTGGGGTGATCACATTGTAAAGTAAAAAAGTGCAAATCACTATGCTGTACAACTGAAAGAAATAGAGGCAATGTAAGATTGTATACTAAATTCATTCAAATAAAAAAATAAATTTAAAACTCATTTACTTTCTCAAACTTATTTTCTTTGTTTCTTCTTTTTATTTTGGTAGTGTACCTGCAAAAATAATAATTTTCACAGAGTTCTTTCTAAAAAAAAAACTTCAAGGCAAAAGCATGCCCTAACCTACCCTACTCTTTTTTAATGATAAATGCCAACGTTCTCTGAATTAGTAAAGTAACCTGAACACAAAATATTGAAACATATTGAAACCTGATCTCACACATTTCTTGTATTTGTAGTTATATTTCATCACATGTATATTTAAACCCATTTGTAAGTTTGTTGTTCTAAACTCTCACATATTTCACAGCAATAAGACTGAGCATGCTTTTCAACATGTGATATTTACCTGGATAAAACAAAATGTCATGGAAAGACATAGGGCTGGAAGGATACATAGAAACAATTCAATGAAACTACTTAGTTTTAAAGATAAAAAATCAGAACTACAAAGTTATTTATCGTTATCACAAACAAAGCGGTCTTTAAAAATTTGGACTCAAATTCATCTGGCATTGAATTCACTGCTCTCATTATAGATGCTAAGGACCTTATGGCCTGTTGGATTTGCCATGCTGTTCCCCTGGCAGCGAAATGTTACATACCCTTTATGACACCCCCCGTGCTTTTAGAACATAGCTGAAATGCCTGCAATTTAGAAGATTTAATCCTGAGGCACTCAATTCATTTTCGAAATAAACATAAAAATAAACACTTTACAGGAAGAAATTTATGCTTTAGATTTCATCCATCAATCTTGATTCTTAGGCTGCATGGTGGGTGATAAGGAAAGATGGAGATGTGGGTGGGGGTGGGTTGAAATGGCCAAGACTCGGGGTGAGACACGAGCAGAAAGTAATTCTCCTTTAACATGACAGTGTGTCAAGTACAGAGAGCAGGCATGCTGTTTGCTCTTGGATGTCACGTCTCCTTACACGTTCCCGTCCTTTTGCAAACATGTTTGTGGTTCGCAGGGCTCTGTGACATCTAAGTTGTGGCATTCAGGGCTGAAGCAAACCCCACAGACATGATCGGGTGTGTGTGGGGCTGAGCTGGACATTTAGATCCCTCATTGTAGATGAGTCATAGTCAACAATTTGCAGTGCTTTAAATCAGTCTGGGCAGAATTTTTGTTTACTTTCTGTTTGCATACTTGCTTATTATTTTGTTATAAAGAGAGATGCTCAAAGCTGTTCTGATTCTGAGCCCCATCTGATTCTCACGGCCAGGGTGGAGAACCCTGGGCCCAGACGCTAAGTCTCTTTTTGGCCTCAGATTGCAATTTTAATAGCCACAGAATGCTTTCAAATCATGCCAGGTTCACATTTTACACTTGCGTATGGACTACATCTAAGCAAAATCTCCAGTTTCTGAAATGAGCACGTGATCTTTTAAAACTTGGGTAGAAGTAGGACCTTCCATTTATCCCATTAATTATCAGCTTTTTAGGTTGTTTTGAACTGCTCAGATATTTGTGGTTTCAGTTTATATTTTCCAGGGCTTTCACTATTTTCACAGCTCTGCAATTTTGTGGGCCTAGTTCCTCTATGATTGTTTAAAATTGAATAATAAGTTGACAGGGTAGAGCCCAGAAAATAGTTCTGCAGAAGTCCAAAGGAAAATTTTCCTCAAAGTGACATAACCTTTGGGGATAATTAGTCAACAAATTCCTAATCTGTCCTGGGACCAACAGCAGAGACTGTGTCCGATGTCACACTCAGTTTAAGAGCACTTACATCTGCTCAGACGCACTGCCGCCATTATGATTTAACATCAGATATTGAGATAATAATTTATAGATAGAGTCATTTTATAAGTTAAATTTGGCAGAGAGTTAAATATCATATGATATGTAATGAAAAATGTATTTCAGTACATATTTAAAATAGATTAGGAAAATTATTACTTTTCTGAGATTGAATGTCTTAAAGATTTTGAATCTCAGTATTTTAACACACCTATTATTAAATAACAACAGAGGTATTATTTTTGTAAAAAAATCACAGTTCTAATATGCATTCCACTTTTATTGTTAATATGATAATATTTTTCTGGCAGCAAATTCTTTAAAAAATAAAATTCTTACCCAAATTTCCAATAGTCTTGGTAGACTGGGGGGTTGAGGAGCCATTATGGACAGAAACGAGCTGGGTGCTGTCATTGTTCACTGGAAAATATACAGTCATTTAAGTGTGAGACTCTGTCCGAGGCTCATAAACAAAGCACAACACAGCTGTTGTGGTAAGAAAAGCAAGCTTTTAGAAACTTTATTCACATGGCTCTGTTAAATTAGTGTGCAGTGGATCTTTTAAAAAATTACACATATAAAAATAACATTTTCATGAGTAGCTTTGTGATTCTTAGTTAAAAAAGCATAATATTGAATGTTTAAGTCAATCCTTTAATAAATGTTATGGTCACATAAAACTGATTTTAGGTGGAAGTTTCCAAGGAACTACTTGCCCTCAAATTTTTATAAACTTAAGGATTTTAGCGGTCCTACTCTTATGCCTTAATGATAATAAAATATTCTCAGGAAAGAAAATTAAATAATGTAGTCTAAAAAATACACTGGGATTTATGGAAACAATTTTCCTTGTAGTTAGATCTCTTAAATACCTGTGTTGAAAATTGTTTTTAACATAATGACTAATTTCTATCAGATTTGTATGGCTAAAACAAAAGCTAAGTAAACTTGAACATCCTGTAAGATGTCATATTTTTTAAAACATGCCTATAAATGAAGTAAAATCAAATGAGAAATTAACTTACATGAATCCTCACAGGTGTTCTTGCATTCTTCCAGCGATTCGAAGTTGTTCATGTTGCCCAGGCACCCACCGTATATGAAGCTCTCACACTGCTTTGACTGGTTGTTATAAAAATACCTAGTGAAATAGGCTCGACAGATTCCAACCTCTTCTTCCAAAAAGCAGAAATCTGGCTTTTCTAGAAAATATCAGAGAGTAGTACTCTTTTATAAGTAATTTAATTATATTAATTACATTGATAAGAAACTAGTTGTGTTGAAGTTACTTAAGGAATAAATATGAAAAATTGAAAGTAAATAACTTTACAATGGTACAATATTAAAATTATTGTATTTACTGTGACATTTAGAATAAGGAAGATGCAACTACTATCACGCATTTTGCTATTTGAATTTCAAATCCTAAAGTTTTCATAGTAAACTAGCAGGGCATTAATTATCAACTGTTTCATGATTTGGGAGAGTAGAAGATACTGAGTTATTTTTATCCTTCGATTGGAAGTATAATATATTATGGCAAAAATTAGGTTTAATTATTTTTATTGTTTATGTGTATCAACATCAAGAAAGATCTATAAATATTTCACAATTTTTATGTGTGAGGTCTCATTAGGGGAAAAGTGTAGTGTGTTGCTTTAATAAGAACTTTCAATTAAAAAATTGGAGAAGCTTTGAAGGGTGTGGGAGCTTTTCATAGCTATTCTTAGAAGTTCCTGAATTCTTCTGCCGGAATTAATATCTGTGTTAGCTATGACATCCTCCACCTTGGTTTCCTATATTTCCTCTCCAGTCATTGGAAGGGCTGCAACAGTGCAAAGGCAGAAAGGAAGTAGATTCTCAGGGATAGTAGAGGCTTTTGAAACAGCCTAATAGCCATTCTTTGTTAGTGTTCCAAACCAGGCTAAACACAGCTGTCATTGAAGTTGTGCCACTGTGATTCACTTCACAAGCTTTGTCTACAAGCATACTCTGCAAATAAGAGAACTGAACTTATTTTTTAAATTATAATAATCTCAAGAAATATTGAGCTTGGAATTTTCAGCGCAAAGCTTCAACTTCCCCATTCTTCCCCTGCAACTATAGTACCATAGTGGAAAAAATGAACTGTCATATCCTTTTAAATCTTTTCTTTACATTGTTTTTTATTGTATTTTTTCCATTAACATTTATCCCACCGATACTCTCTTCCACCTCCACCCACCTCCCACTCACCCCCACAGTCACCACATCGTTGTCCAACTGGCTGGTCGATCTAAGGAAGCAATACTCACAAGTGTTTTACTATTAAAAGGGTGTTGTTTAATAATGCTAATGATTTCTGCAACAGTTTCAAATCTGTAGAAAAATATATCTCCTATGAAACATTGTGTTCTTAAATAAGACATCCTGTTTTAATATAGGCCAAAATATCTATTTTATATCATTTCTTTAAGTTCCAATTAGAAAGTTATTTTGTTACTTATTGACTCTTGTTTCTCAAGATGAATATTACTATTATTTCCATAGTAACAATTTGTAATAGTTAATATGTGGGACAAGAAAAAACTCAACTTAACTTGTATAATGTCTTTTTTTGTAAGACAAAATTACATTTAATCATTGTCTGTTTGATTCGTTTTGGTCTTAGTATGTCCTTCTTATGAAATTTTAAATTATCTTAAAGTATATAAGAATTCAGTGTTCAACAAAAAGAGGCAGGAAAAAGTATTGCATACAAACAACAGAAAGCAGTGACAAATTATGCTCAACAATATAATGAATAAATTCTACTTCTGGAACTTGCTATTATTTATCTGAAGCCCTGTTCTAGCACATAAATACATTTTAGGACAAAGTCAGAACTGTACACATAAATTGTTTTTGCTTAGGCCTACAGTTTAAAATACTTTTGGTTATAAATCAAGAAACGTATACCTCATCTTTCTCAGATAAAGCAATATTTGTTTTGAATCTGTATACACAATCCTTGCTTTCATTTGACGCTCAATTAAAATGCATTAACATAGAATGCATACTTTAAGTTCTATACCAATTTGTACAAGCCACACGATTTTCACTCAAATTTTGTTTGAAGCTACATATTTAACAATTGTCTTAAACTAAACTTTCTTAAATAAAATCATGCCTCGCAATTCTCGGATATATAAAGTAGCATTCATATTGAACCTGTATACAAACACTAAATAATATTGACAAAAGCAATTATTTATTGTTAAATATCTTTACTTACTTTTGCTTATGATTGTTGACAACTCAAAGATGTATCCATTCAGGGTAGTATTGGATGAAATTTGCTAACACCACACAATGCTGAACTTATCAAGGGACTGGAGATCTCACAATTTATGGAAACTAGCAATATCTAAGTCACTATTTGGGAGGCGTTAAAACATCATGTGTGCAGCTGGCCCTGGATGGTAATTAATCCTAAATATCATGCTGCATTAGAACAAGAGTAAAAACAGTGTTTAAGCCTTCCCTACCCAAAACTATGCATGTTATTTATAATTTTTCATTTTATCTACTAAAATAAAACACCATTTCAAATATCACATGGATTTATAATGAACCTCATATCAGAGAAACCTAAGAATTGAATTTGGAAGTGCCTTAAATAAACGATGCTAATGAGCATACAAATGAATATTCACCTTTTTGCAATGCTGTCTTTAACTTTCCAGGCCTCTTTGGATAATCTGCAAGAAAAACAATGTATGTGCATCAGTTATCACAATTTATAAGGTAATGGGATGAATTTCAGTTTAATCAACTAGGACGATATACTCATTATCATTGTAATTATTCTTATATAGAATGTTGATATATTTCTTTTTATTTTGTCTAAATACTACATTATTTTAATTATTGCAACCACAAAACCATCTCATTTTATAATAATGTCTCAAAATCAGTGCTAAAAGTTCCAATACATTTACAAAAGATAAGAATTCATGCTGAACTATCCCAAATACCTGTGATTACAATAGTTATTTATAAATAATGTGAAATGTGATATTAACTCAAATGGCCTACTTTGCATATAAAACAGATAACTTCTATAGATTTGAAAATACAATATAACTTAGTAACAATATGAAAAGTTGGGTTCAGTGAAGTCTGCATGGGTCAGCGTGGATGGTATTTCTTTTCTACAGTATTCCAAAGCTTCTAAGAGAGTGATTTAACTTTATACAGAAATACATGTGTACTTCTGATCTCTAATGAAGCTCAGAATTTTCTAATTGGTAGCTAAGGATAGGCTTAAAGTGGCTTCTCAGATTCCTTATTTTGACAGAGGGCAGCTACGAGGTAGTTTTATTGACAAGGTCTAACTCAACTTGACTAACACGGTCTTTCTTGCCAACTCATAGCTGCTGAACTGCAAGCACTTCATTACAGATATAAAAAACTGGTCTGCCAACCTAAATGTTTTCCTTCCATTTTTTATTATGAAAAAGCATATACGATAAAAAATGGGGCTTAACATATTTTATAATGACTGATATAAAAAATAAAAAACAATAGTGAACATGAATGCTGAAAATAGGAAAAAAATGTGAAAGATTCTTTGAAATGTTAACATGGTTCAAACTTATTTTTTCTAAATTATCAAATTTGTGATGAGATCTTGTAGCCCTAAAGGGCTATTATCTCCCAGGATATAAGTGTCCCCAGAAACCTACCTCCTATACATTTTTCTTTGCACTCTTGCAGACTTTCAAATCGATTCTCATTTCCTTCACAACCCCCATATATAAATTCTTCACACTGTCGAGTGAAAATGTTGAAAAAAAAATTCTTCAGCATTGCTCTGCAGGGGCCTTTATCTGCTTTATATGCACAGTATGAATGTCCAAGTTTTAGTGGAGGTAACTCAGCATCTGCAAAGTAAAACATAAAAACCATAACATATAATCCTCCATCAATATGGTAATAATGTTCTTTGCTTCCTTTTTATTTCCTTTTTAATATATCCTAACTTTAAGGAAAGGTACAATAAACTGAATTACTTAATAAGAAGTCATAAAAATACATTTATAGCTATCAAAAAGGTAGATAAAATTTATAAATTCACCAAATGAGACAGGTTTTATCAACTACTGATTTTAATAATTGATTAATAATCAACTATTATAGGAAAGTATTCAAATAATGCTTGATTATTATTCAACTATTTTAAAAAAGTAATTTTTCCAGACTCTTGTTATTGTTTACACCTGTACCAGGTGACTGGCATAGAGTTGAGTAGTGATTATAAGGTAACTGATGTGTTGACATTACAAATAAATAGAGACCTCTTTTTCAATTCAACCATATTTAAGGGCAGTTGTTAGTGGACAATTCTTTGAATTCCCCTCCCTAACCCACAGCTGTGTCACTTTTTGCACACACATACACAAAACTTTTTAAAAGCAATAGTGTATTCATATTCATATATGTATATATGTATATATCATGTTGTATTAAACCATCCCCTAATTATGAAAATTTAAGTGTTTGATCTATCTATCTATCTCGTGGTAGATTCTTCGTATTTATCACAGTTCTTTTGATGTCTAACAATATTGAAAACACTTAATGCTTTCTATGTTTTCAAATATAGTGAAGCAATTCTTTTGACTTTGAGTTATACTTTTATTTCCTAAATATTCAGTCATTTAGTTTTAGTTACAGAAGAATTTCCTGTACTGGGGAGGAGTGATTTGTACATAGAGAAAACTCAACTGATAATTTTAAATTTGATTTTTAGCAAGTCTAACAATAACAGAAGCCTAATTTAAAAAAATTGCATTTGTTTATAGAATCTGACAGTTGAGACAGACACTGGAAATTGTGACTGGTACAAAATGACAAGCCAACTTGTCCTTCAGGGGCTTCAGTATTATCTCAAATTAAAACTAAGTATAAATGTCTTCAAAAGTGTTTCAATGCACAATAAAACAATTTACTTTGAAATAAGGAAACATTAATGCATGAAACTTTAATATTTTTATATGAAATATTTTTAAAACATGATATAAAAGATGTTTGTGAATGTATGATCATCTAGAAGGAAAATCAGTTTTAAATTTCTTGTAGTTTCAAAACTGAATTTTTGAAAGAGAAAATATGTATGTCATAAAATTTAGATTAGATACTTTTATTAAATCTCCCCTACCCTTCATATTTTTGTCCTATTAATTTGAATTGATGTCAAGTACTAGCCACATTTAAGTAATATTAAAACTATAACAAAATAATGAAAATGTTATTTTTAATTTTCTTTATGAGTCATAAAGTGATAAGTAGGCTTTGCAATCTTGGAATGGTTAAAATATAGCCTTATATACATAAACTGGTAGTATTGTGCTGTTTGATTCACCTGATGATTTATATGAACATGTATACAGCTTTTAACTTTAAAAAATCTGAGTATAATTTATGAAACACCCTTTTGATTAATTTGTTAGCTGAATTAACTATTCTTTTAAATTAAAATAAACTGAATCAAGAGAAATTCTGGAACAATAAACTTTTAGACCTAAATTTTAATATGGCAGATTACATACAACAGATTTATTATAACACATATATCTTTACCTACAAAAGATAGCACCAAACCTATGTTGCTATATATATTCAGAAAAACTGTTTCTTATAAAGCAATAATTTATATTAGGTTCCTTTTCATTGACAATACCTCCACTTTTTACTCAATGTATTTGATCATCATGCCAAATCTTTTATTTTACATTTTCTGTATTAAGGATGTACTCACCCCAAGTACAATCTGCTATTTAGTCATTTTGCCATCAGGTGGCAGCAGTGCACCATAGGAGTGAAACGGTATAGCTTAGTTGTGATAGTTATACTATTAATAACGGCAGCTAATGCTTACTGAGTGATTACTACGCTTCAGACATTTTGTAATTATGTCATTTAATTATCACAACAAACTTATTAGTTAGGTATTATGATCTCCATTTTAAAGATTATAAAATCACACTAAAGAAATTAATTGTTCAATTCATGCAGTGATGACTTTTGAATTATTCCATGTAGTTTTACAGCCCGTTTCTCAGAGATTCTTAACAACTGAGTGATATTGCCACAGATCTGTGTGACCAAGATTCATAAAACGGCACTTAGATGAAGCAAATTCAACCAAATTTATTTATAGAAACTACAAAAGCTTTCAGTGATGAAAATAGGTGTTGATTTTACACCAGTCTTGTAAGAGAAACACCAAGAATTAACTCTTATTAATTATTAACTCATTATTCATCTTTATATCTTAATGTATGTTTCTTATATGAATCTTGAATTTTCCACAGTGGGTGTGTGACCCACACTTGAACTCAGCGACCCTGCGCGGGGAGTGGATCGGTCCAGTACCATGCCGGTCCACCGAAAAGGGATGGAAGTCCGTCTTGTTTTCATTTCACTTTGGATAAACCTTTTGAAAGTCAACCATCTTGTGTTGGCCATGTGTCAGACACTGTGCTGTCTCGGCACAATAGATCGCAGTGAGCATCGTAGGTGGCAGCAGTCCCCTTTGTATGTCATGCAGACACCAAAGATTTGCTCATATAAATATTCAAGAAGTTCAGGGTGCAGCACAAGCGTGTAATGAGACCCTTAAGCTTGTCCGAAGGGGTCAGGGATGACTTTCCTGAGACTTGACACTGAGATGAAGACAGTGTGGACAGTGACAAACATGGATTAAAGGCGGTGGAACTAGAACACACAATACAGGGCAATGTCATAGGAATTTAATGTGATGCAGCCACATAAATACAAATATTGCTTATATACAACCATTTTTGTAACTGAGTGTTTTATTTTATGTCTCACCATCTTTGGATTATAATCTTACCCTCCTGTCCCCTGTCCTGGAATGTTAGATGGAAGGCACCTGATAACATCTGGGGACATGTAGAGTTCGTGACTGTCCGAATGCTCATTCTCCTGGATCTTTGGGAACCTAGAGCTTAAGGCAACTTCCTGGGAATCTGCGTGTTTCTATACTCCCTGACCAAAAGATCAAATCTCTCTGGAAGAGCATAAGCACGTAGTCTTTGCTTTTTCTGTGTCAGAAAGTGAGTCAGATGTTTTTTGCAGTTGATATAACAACCACAAGAACACAGTTAATTATATCACTTATTTATAGATTAGGACACTGGAGTCAGGGAGTTTATATGACTCACCATATTTTGCAAAGCTACTGTGTGGCAAACCACACATGACGCTTAGGTCTGTCCGATTCCATGTCTTATAAAAGATAACTTGACTTTCTCTAAATATTCTCTGCTAATCTGCTTTCTCCCAATCTAAGAGAATTTTTTAAAAATTTATCACTACTGCTTTTATTATCATCATTTTTGTATTTTGGAGAAGTTTATTCTTTAAAAAAATTTTTATTATTGCTCACTTATAATTGTACCCATTTCCCCCCACTGTTCTCCCCCCCACCCCGGCTACCCCCACTTCCCACATTCAATCCTCTTCTCCTGTTTTCTTTGTCTGTGGGTCTTTTATACATGTTCCTTGACTTGACCCTGCCCCTTCGTGGAATGATTGAACATAATCTACTACTGACTTAGAAGAGGAGCAGTAAAATCTCATACATTTTTCTATGAAATGATAGTACACCATTTCAATTAAACAGTATAGTTCTATAAAATGACAGCATGACCTTGGCATAATGTTATAAATGGTATCTCCAAAACTGAATTGATCCAGGTGTGGGATCATGTTATTACAAGGTTAATCAAAAACAAAACAGCCAAAACTTGATAAGACTGCACAGTTAGTCAGTTAAGTGGTCTTCAAGTCTAGCTTTAAAATAAAAATGTTTCTCTTATGCAGCTGGGTTTGGTCTGGATTTATCCAGGTATCTAAACTTTGACCTAATTAGTGGTAGGTTAATTCTGGTTTCTTGGTTGACTGTGGCAACAATTTCAGGAAACTCTTCGTTAATTGGCATGCAGTTTCTCAGTCTAATTGAGGGAGATTGGTCTAGGTGAATATTGGGAATACATGGGCCTATTCACCTCTCACTTCCCAAGATGGTGTTGCCTGGTTTTTCCCTATCGGGGCTTAGTTTACTCTCCACATTCCTTCTCTACCCAGCCTCCAGAATATTAAATCCCTTTGGAGAAGTGAACCAAATGAGGGATTGGAACCCATCTGAAAATGACCAAATTCCAAGCAAATTTCAACCAAATTCCAGTGTTTTTTTGGATTTTATTTATTTGTTTTTAGAGAGAGGGGAAGAGAAGGAGAAAGAGAAGGAGAGAAACATCAATGTGTGGTTGCCTCTTGTGTACTCCCTACTGGGGGTCTGGCCCACAACTCAGGCATTTGCCCTGATTGGGAATTGAACTAGTGACCCTTTGTTTCACAGGCCTGTGCTCAATCTACTGAGCTACACCAGCCAGGGCCAAATTCCTATTTTTGTAAGGCACATTATGGCTTTTACTTTATTAAATAATGTTCCATATGTTAAAATTTTACATATATGTGTTTATATGTGCATATATGTGTATGTATCTATATATGTATTTGGTGCCATATAACAATAAGCCTTTGTTTTTCATTTCTGGGTAGGATTTGAGTGACCCTGCTGATTCTAGCTGGGTTTGCTCTCACCTACTGGTTAGCTGGGCTCATCTAGAGTTGGCCTGTGTGGGTGGCTGGGCTTCAGGCTGTGGTCTGGCCACTGCAGATCTTCAGATCTGCCCCAAAGAACTGATGTAGCGGGTACCGCTTGGTCACTTCCGCATGCCCGAGTCTCCCGTTGCTGAGCTTAGATGAGTTCCCTTCCTCTGTGTATCAATGACACCACCCTGTGCATGCCTCCATCACTTCCTTTAATACCTTACACTGAAATCACCTGTCTACCCTCCCATCCTGTGTGAGACTGAGATTCTTGAGAACCCTAGCTTGGTCTTCACTGCTTCCCTAGTACCTACTAGTTTCAGGCACAAGTATTTACTCAGTCTTTATTCAAGGAAAGTGCACTGAACAAAATCACTTTAAACAGCTGTGAGAGATACACAATAAGAATGTATTTATGGAAATTCTTTGTACCTTATAAGCATACCTACAAATACAAGCTATCATTTTGTTCATAATCTCTCTCCATACCAATGATGTGCATTTTCTACCAGTTTACTAGTTTACCACAAAATATTACTTTAAGAAAAAAGTAAGTCTATAATAATAACTTTACAGTCTTTCCCTTTTTCTGTTGTTTTACCATTAATATTTTATTTTTGGATGTGTAGCTTTATGGGGTTAGAACTGACTTCTGCCCAGCTCTTTTGGTGTCCTGCTTGACTAGATTCTCACATTAGACTCATCTGGGAAATTCTTATTTGGCATATAAAGGGCAAAGAGAGAGAGAAAGTGAAAGAGAGAGGGAGTAAGGAGAATGGCTGAAACCTCTGATATCTGTGTTTTCCTTTTCCTTCTCACATTTGTCCAGCCAAAGAATGGCAACGAAGTTCGTAGAGCTGTTTGTCGAGCATATTGCTCCTCACAATTTTCCAGAGATAACTCAATGTTTCATGTTATAGGCTGGGAAAAAAAGTCTTCCTTGCTAACATGACTTCTTTTTGTGGACAAAGGTTTTATTTGTTTGTTTTGACACATGACATCATATATATTCCCTAAGAAAAATGTCCTTTGACAAAAACGAATTTTCCTAGACAATGGGAAAAAACTATATGAAATATTTGGATTACAATTGAGAGCTTTGACTAGTTTAAAAAGAAGAATGCTTCTAACATGTTACCTGGAATGTTGGAATGTTCATCTTCCTCAGGATTAAGATCTTCTTCATCTTCCTCAGCATTAAGAGGGAGAGAGGCACAAGTAAGCAGCAGACACACAGAAACCCCCCAAATTGGTTTTATCTTCATTGTTCAAATGGCCTCTGAAATACAAACCCAGATATATCTAATAAATAATGAGATAATGTGGAATCACCAGTAGACTAGTAGTAATCATATGTATGCCTCCAAATATATATTTTTGACCTCTAATGGGTATTCTTATACATCTTTGTCCACAAATTCCATGAAATACATATTCAGTAAATATACCTAATAATTTTCAAGTACACAGGTCATTTTGCAACCTTAAAATTACCAATTAAAATGGCAATAATTAAGAGACATGGCTAATTGCTGGTCAACATAGCTAAGTATTATGATCCATTTTCATATGCAATTCTATTTGCCACATATTCCTCACAGCTACTATTCTTTTTTCAATTAGTAATAATTATATTTTATTTTTTCTTGCTGTTGCTATTATTTTATTAATGCGACTTTCAATTCCTGATCTGTCTTTCCCTTTGGTCTGGCCCTTAAGAAACACCATGTAGGAATTGACTGTGGGAGCGGAGGGTGAGCTGGATAGAGGACAGCAAAGGGGGAGAAACTGGGGCAACTGTAATAGAATAACAGTACTAAAAAAAAGTTAATAAAGGGGAAAAACACATTTTCCGAATTTTCATCTTTGTTTCCTTACAATACACTTCTGTTTTATTTTTAAAATAATTTGTTGTGGTGACATTAGTTCATAAAACCATACAGGTCTCCAGTGTATGACCACTTTCCTAACCAAGTCCTCTATGAGATTGCAAACAGAGATGTGGAAAAAGAAGTGTCTTAACATTCCAGCGGCCCTTCATCCCAGGTCTTCCACCCTCAATTTGGGGACGTATCTGATTCAAAAGTTTCATAGAAAAGTCACTTTATGGGATAAACCAACACATTTGCACTCTAAGGGAACACATTTCACCAGCAGAGGGATGTTTCCTGTTTCAAAATGATTTAAATACCCATAACAAAAAGTAATGGAAAAGTGCCTCTAAATGTTTTTAAAAGGCCATTTCCTCGTTGGGTTTGAAGGTGAACGGAAATGTGTAATGTTCACGCAGCACTGCAGGCAGGGGACTGGACAGAGTGCACAGGACAGCTCTCACCCTGTCACAGCCGGACCGAAAGGGAACTCTTACCAGTGAGCAAGTGCAGAGCGCACATTCCATCCGAAACAAGGCAGAGAACTCTGTTTATGGACGTAGTGAATACAGCTACAATACACATCGCTGAGGTGTGGGGAGTAATAAAGTACTAAATGCCAGTTTGCTTTCAGCTCCATTAAAATCACTAATGAATTTATAACCTATTTTCCTGCAAAAGTTTGAAAATGTTAAGAAGTATTTGAATTTTAGCAAGAAGCACTGTTATTACATCCCTTCTAAATAGTATCATAACTACTTGAATCCACAGATATACATTTATGTATATGTGTGCACATATATGTGTATATATATATAAATATTTGAAGATTCTACTAGCTAAACTTGTAATTTTTATCTTATTTTTTAAAATTATTTTTCAGCAACTCTTCTGTTTCCATTGGATTTTTGGACATATATAACCCTGTTACGCTTTGAGGGTTAAATGCATGTTGTTCGCTCCCACGGCTTAGGGAACAGGCTGAGATGGGGTGCCTGCTGAAGAACATGATGAGGACTCAGTGTCTAAATCCATCAAGTTACTCTCTTTGAAAATGGTGGCCTAGAGTATTGTTCAATTTCAGTAGTGTAGACTTTCCTTAGTTGTAAGGATCCGAAGCCAGCTGGGACACTGTAGGGCAGAAGGTCACAAACTCATTCATTCTAGGGAAGGTGGAGCAATCTAGAACTAGAAAGGCAAGTTTGAAGCTGAATCTCAGAAATGTCTCGTGTCAGGGATCTGAATGCCATCGTTGCTGTTGTACTTCTTAGACAATAATAACTGAGATGATGCACAGCATGTGGTGGGGTTTTGGTGGTGGTTTTGGTCTTACTTCACCTCATGATGATCTGCTTGAAAATATGCTGACTTTGAAAACCGTTAAGGAGATGTAACCAATAGGTCAGTATCTCCGCATCCACCAGTTTAAAAGTATAATTAGTATATTTTACTTCCTCTTTGACTTATATTTTCCTACTTTAAAACTTATTTACCACATTTTTTTCTACAGAAACATAGTTTTTACTATTTTACTTACTTTCCTTTTGATTGATATTTTATTGCCCAAACAACTATAGCATCACTTGCAAGGGCACTTGCAAAAACTTTCATTTAAATTTTATAACTGTTCAATAATACAACTCTTATGTTTTATTTAAAGTTTCCTAACACAGAAGTCAGCTAAATGAAGTTCATGGATAGCACAAGAATGGTGATTAATCAGTAGCTCAGTATATTTATAATACCAGCATCTTAATTGGTTAAGCCTACAGTCAGGTGCAATTTTGTACCTGGTTTCTTTCAAACATCTCCCACAAAAAAACATTTGTTATGTGTGACGTATCAAGATAAGTTGTGACAGTTCAGTCAAAAATGCCCTAGGCATTTATTTAAATTTGTCTACTATAGAAAATCAGTTTTAAAGAAAATTTAACAGATCGATTGTTAGTGTCTTCTTCAAAAATCCAAGTTGAAGTAGATTATCCATTATCTTCTTTTTAAAACCAGGTATAATTTTTGCACCATGATAAATAGGTGATCAAACTGGTTCTTGGGCTGGGCACCTGTCTTTGATGAATTGGCTTCAAAATCTCTTGCTAAATAAGTACATTTCCAAACATATGATAAGGGACTATATTCTTATAATATATTTTTGGAACGTATCTTGAGAAATACTGTTGTACATAGGGAGAACTCAGTAGATTCTCTGAACCAAAAACACATATAAAAAAGTGTAATGTGAGCTGTGCTTTAATAAAATCCAGGGTTGGTGGAAAAATGTTGAGAAAGCAAAATTATAAATGGAATTAGCAGCTGGAATGTTTCAGAGAAGCAGACTGAAATGATGAACAAGGGCTATCAGTGGAACTATAAGAAAAGGGCAACTGTGAGAGACCTTGGAGTTAAGTATTGATAAAATTGAGTGGTTGAGTAGACACAGGATATGAAGGACAGAGGATTTAAATACATCTGAAGTGAATTGGTGTGCTAGTCATACAACTAGGTAAATTAATATAAGTATTAATTGTTGTGCATATTAGGGATACATTCAGTTCTGGGAAGATTACATTAGACATATAAATGTACCTGTAAAACACAGTTAAAGACACAAAGCAGTAACTGAGATATGTTTTTTTGTATTGGTCATCATGAGGCAAGATCATTTCTCCAAGGAAAGGGTATCCATTAAGTTATTTCTAGCCCTCCTTTGAACTTCACTCCCTGTCATTCTTTACAAAACTGCTCAGCTTTCTGGACACAGCTCCCTAATCCCTGGCTCTATTAAAACTACTGATTCTGGAACAAACTCTACTCATTCTAGATCTAGTACTCTGAAATTGCTATTTCCTACCACAGAAACACTCTTTTACAAGATATTGGAAGGGAAGGCTCCTTTCTTTTGGTCAGAACCCTTGCCCGATATCCTGTCATCTAAAATACCTTTGAGTACCGTTTAAAAAAAAATCACCACCAGTTCCTCTGTCATTCTCTATCCCAATAACCTGGCTTTTTTGAAAGGTTTTTAAATCTTTTTATTATTGAGTTATAGGAGATCTCTCTATATTATGAATTATTCTTTTTTTTTATTGTTGTTCAATGAATTAATTCTTTGCCAAAAAACATGCCATAAAGATTTTTTTATCCAGGTCTGTGGCCTACCTGTTCATTTTCATGCAAGTAACTTTTGATGAACATACATTTTTAATTTTTATAGTTTTGATTTTCAAAAATTCGAAAGCTGTTGATATATCCATCTTCAGAGCTGTATAAACATTGCCAAGATCAATTTTAGAACATTTTCATTACTCCAAAGGAAATTCCCACCTTTTCACATACCACCTCCCACATAATTTCTCCTTTCCCAAGTCCCTAGGAAGTCATTAATCTACTTTCTGTCTTGATATATTGCCTAATTATAGATATTCATATAAGTAGAATAATACAACATATGACTTCTTGTGTCTGGCTTCTTTCATTTAGTAGACTGTTTTCAAGGTGTATCCATGCTGTAGCACAAACCAGACCTTATTCCTTTTTGTTGCTGAAAAGTTATATATTGTATAGATACACCACAATTTATTTATCTGTTCATTAGTTTATGAGCATTTGTGCTTTTTATACTTTTTGATTATTATAAATAATAAATATAAATACTGCTATAAACATTTATGCACAATTTTTGTGTGAATGTAAGTTTTCATTATTCTCGGGTATACATATCTAGGAGTAGAATTGTTAGATCAGATGGTAATTTTCTTTAGTTATTTGAGGAACTGCCAGACTGGTTTCCAAAACAGCTATATGGTTTTACATTTCTACCAGCAATATCTTGCTTTGCTTTTTTTGAATAGCACTGATTGCCACTTACATATTTATTTACTTATATGTTTCTATTTTTAGTGTAGATATTTTATATAATATTGACGATTTTATGTTCAACACTAAAATAATGACTGACAGGTAACACTTGATGAATAAATTAAGATAAGCTTTGTAAGTTCATGTTAGATCCCAGTACTGACCTCTGGACATATCCATTCAGTTTTATTTATTTTTACCAATTCCACCAAAATTTAATAGATTAGAAGCAAATATGATGAAATGGCCATCCACCCATACATTTTTCCAATTTGTACCCTTTGTTTTGCTTATTCCACTTTTTTAGTGGTATGAAATATTTCAATTTAAATTTTGTTTAAAAGAAAATGTAACACAAATGGAGTATATTTCATATTTATAAAATTTTTGCTTAAGTGATAGGTATTTTCCAGATCAAAGAAAGAAGACAATGGTGATTGCTGAAATCCAATCAGGAGAGATGACTGAAAAAAGATGAAATTAGAATTAGGTAATTAGGTAAGGTAAATGTATTTTTTGTTTTGTGGGTACCATGAGGCTTATATATGGCAACATATACCCATAAAAAAGCAAAACCAAAGTAAATACACAAAAGATAAAGACAAAGAAATGCAAGTATACCGCTAAAGAAAGCCATCAAACCACAGAGAATAAGCAAAGAAAGGAAAAAAAAAAAAAGGAACCACAAAAACAGCCAGTAAACAATTAATAAAATGGTGATAAGCACATACCTATCAATATTTACTTTAACTTTAAATGGATTAAAATTTTCCAATCAAAAGAAAGAGTTTATGAATGGATAGAAAAGCCAGTGCCATGTACAGGCTGCCTTCAAAAGACTCACGTTAAAGGTAAGGACACACCCAGACTGAAAGTGGAGGAATAGAAAAAGATATTCCATGCAAATGGAAACCAAAAGAAAGCTGAAGTGGCTATGTTTATAACATAAAAAGGAGATTTTTAAACAAAAATTGTAATAGACAAAGATGAGTGTTTCCTAATGACAAAAGGAGATATAACATTTATAAATACTTATACATCCAACACAGGAATACCTACATATGCAAAGCAAATATTAACAGGCCTAGAAGGAGAAATAGTCAGAAATGCAATAATAGTAGAGGATTTTAATATCCTACTTACATCAATGAATACATCATCCAGACAGAAATCAATAAGGAAATATCAACACCAAATCATGTATTGGAATAGAGAACTTAACAGATACATACAGAACATTTAATTCAAAAGGAACAGAATATATTCTTCTCAAGGGCACATGGAACATTTACTAGAACAGACCAATGTTAGGCTATAAAACATGTCTCGATAAATTTAAGAGGATTAAAATCATATCAAGCATCCTTTGTAACCACAAAAGTAGGAAACAAAAAATTAATTACATGAAGAAAACTGGAAAATTCAAAAATATGTAAAGATTAAACAACATGCTACTGAACAATCAATGAGTCAAAGGAGAAGTGAAAAACTAAAAAGTAAGTTGACTCAAATGAAAATGGAAATGGAACACACAAAAATTGGTGAATGAAACAAAAGCAGTTCTTAAAGGAAGATCATAATGATAATGCCTTTCTCAAGGAACAAGAAAACTCTCAAATAAAGAACTTTATACCTCAAGGAACTAGGAAAAAACAGTGCCGTAAGTTAATGGGAGAAAGGAAATAACAAAGATTAGAGCAGAAATAAATGAAATAGAAACAAAAGACAATAGAGATCAATGATACTAAGAGCTAGTTCTTTGAGAAGGTAAGTAAGATTGATAGGCCTTTTGCTAGATTCACCAAGAAAAAAAGAGAGAGGACTCAAATAAATGAAAAACAAAAATAAAAGAGATGATATAACTGATGCCACAGAAATATAGAGGATAATAAAGCTGCTATGAATAATTATGTGCCAACATATAAATTCCTAGAAAAAAATCAACCTTCCAAGGCTGAGTCATGGTGAAATAGAATATCTGAACAGAGCAATTACTAGTAAGAACATGGTATCAGTACTCATAAACCTCCCAACAAGCAAAAGTCCTGAACCAGATGACTTCACTGGTGAATTTTATCAAACATTCAAAGTAGAATTAATACCAAACTTGCTTAAATTTTTCCAAAAACATGGAAGAGAAGGGAACTCTCCCAAAGTTATTTTATGAAGCCAACATTACCCTGATATAAAAAGTAGGTAATGCCAACATAAGGAAAGAAAACCACCGGTCAATATCCCTGATCAATGTAGATGCAAAATTCCTCAACAAAATACTGGTAAACCAAACTCAACCATATATTAACAAGATTATACAGCATAATCAAGTGGGGTTTATTTAAGAAATGTAAGAATACTTCAACATCCACAAATCAGTCAATGTGACATACCATATTAACAGAATGAAGGATAAAAATCATATATATGATCATTTCAATGGATGCACACAAATTATTTTTTAAACAATGAACATACATTTATGATAAAATCCCTCAACAAAATGAGTATAGAGGGAACATACTTTAACACAAAAATTGCTGGCAAACCCACAGCTAACATCATACTCAATGGTGAAGAGCTGAAAGCATTTCTTCCAAGAGCAGGGACAATGCAAGGATGCTCAATCTTGTTACTGCTATTCAACATAATATTGGAAGTACTAGCCAGAGCAATTAGGCAAGAAAAAGAAATAAATGGCATCCATAATGGAAAGGAAGAAGTAAAACATTCATAACTTGCAGATGACATATTATATACAGAAAACCCTAAAGGCTTTCAAAAACCAGTAAGAACAAATAAACAAATTCAGTCAAGTTGCAAGATTCAAAATCAATGCACAAAAATCTGTTGCACTTTTGTACACTAATAACAAACTAACAGGAAGAAATTAAAAAGGTAATTCCACTTTTTATTTCATCAAAAAATAACATATTTAGAAATAAACTTAATTAAGGATATGAAAAGATATTGAAAACTACAAGACATTAATAAAAGAAATGGAAGAAGACACAAATAAATGGCAAGATATTTTGTGCTTGTGTATTGGAAGAATTAATATTATTAAAATGTCCATAATATGCAAAGCAATCTATAAATTCAATGCAATTTCTAACAAATTCTAATGCCATTACAAAAATGCAACAAATAATCTTACAATTTGTGTGGAACGATGAAAATCTCCAATAACTAAAGCAATCTTGAGAAAGAACAAAGCTGAAGGTGTCATGCTCCCTGATTTCAAACTATATTGCAAATCTATGGTAAATAAAGCAGCATGAGTTGGCATAAAAATGGACACATAGATTGATAACACAGAATGGGGAGTCCAGAAATAAACCCACACATGTACAGTCTATTAATTCATAATAAAGGAGCCAACAATACACCATGGGGAATGGAATGGACAGTCTCTCTATGTAGGAAAACACTGGGCAGCCACATGTAAAAGGAACTGGACCACTGTCTTACACTGTACACAAAAATCAACTCAAAATGGATTTAAGGCTTGAACATAAGACATAAAACCATAAACCTCCTAGAAGAAGACCTAAGTGGAAGCTCTTTGAATGGGTCTTGGCAATAATTCTTTGAAGCTGACACCAAAAGCAAAAGCAACAAAAGCAAAAATAAATGAGTGGGACTATATCAGACTACACAGCTTCTGTACAACAAAGGAAACCATTGACAAAATGAAAGATAACCTACTGGATGGGAGAAAATATTTGCACATTATCTATCTGAAAAGGGTTAATATTGAAAAACACATAAAGAATTCAAAACAACTCAATAGCAAAAATACAAACAGTCTAATTAGAAAATGGGCAGAAGATTTGAATAAATATTTTCCCAAAGAAGACATACAGGTGGCCAACAAGTACATGAAATGATGCTCAATATCATTAATCATCACTGAAATATAAATCAAAACTACAGGTTATCACTGCACACCTGTAGAATGGCTATTATCAAAAACCCAAGAAATAGTAAGAGTTGAAAAGGATGTGGAGGAAAGGGAACCCTTGTGCACTACTGTTGGTGGGAATGTAAACTGGTACAGCCACTATGAAAAACAGTATGGAAATTACACAAAAAATTAAAAATATGACTACCATGTTATCCAGTATTTCCACTTTTGAGTATTTATCTAAAGAAAATAAAAACACGAATTTGAAAAGACTTATGTGCTCCCATGTTCATAGCAACACTATTTATAATAACCAAGATGTGAAAACAACCTAAGTGCCCATTGATGGAAGGATGAATAAAAAATGTGCTTGTGTATAAACACACACACACACACACACACACACACGCGACATTATGCTAAGTCAAATGAATCAGACAGGGAAAGACAAATGCTATATGATCTCACTAATATATGGGATAAAAATTTAAACCCATAGATTCAGAGAATAGATTGGTGGTTACCAGAAGCATGGAGTTGGGGTTGAGGGAGTGGGTGAAAAGGGTATAAATTTATTTTAAAAAAATATGTGTTTAATATAGTTTATGGATAGGTTGAGGTTAGGAAGAATTTGGAATATACTTGAAAAGTAAAATTAACAAAGATTATTTTCTCCTAGAAAATTTTGTGTTTTTAAGCCTGGAGGTAAGATTAAAGAAAGTCTATCAGTTGGGAGAGTTGTTTTCCTCTAGTTTGTATTTGGCAGGATTAATTATATGACCATGTTTTGATAATTTGAAAGCAAGAAAGAAGGAGGTATAACAGGATTCTAATTGCCTATCAGGCATTATTAAGAAATTTCCGGAAAAATGTTATTTGCAATTTCAACATTTATTTATGATATTAATATTGTCAAGACTTGTGAAAGAAAGAGAAGTACTCTGTATTACTTTGTAATACAGAGAAGTACTTTGTATAAATCTCTACAAAGTAAGGAGCAAACAATGAAGAAGGGATCCAAGTCAATTGGGGCCAAAAATGTTTTTGTAATTTGACTTTGGTGATTGGAAAGAAGAGAACAGCTCAAAAGAATGGCAATGGATATTGATGTGGCTGTGGATGTATAATGGGATTCAAAGAGCAAAAAGGCTCACAGATTTTGGAAGAGATGAATAGTAGGCTAGAAATATAGCATTAGATTTCTAGCATCTCATTTTGGGAAATGCATGATATGAAGTTGTAGACAGTTACTGATCTATCATTATTTTTGGGGTACACTCTCCTTCATCATCTTTAAATTACTCTGTGAAATCACTATTGTGTTTATGTATATATGATCAGCATGGTGCTTATATAATTTCAACTTCCTAGTTCAGATTTTCTTTATCACATATTGTCGCATTTTTAAAATGAGGTTAAAAGTTTAATTATTAATTTCTAAGCAAAATAAGTACTTTACCATGTCTAGAAGAAAGAAATTTCATTTTGGCTGCTTCTATTTATGGTGTACTAGTCAAAGACAGGAGAGACAAAAACCTGACAACCAGGAAACGAGAGAAAATGTAACTTGAAGAATAATTCCAATTTTCTTCTCAGCAGTGGCTAATGCTATTTTCTTGGTGTTTATTACTTCCATCGACTCAATTTGGCTGATCGCTAGGGTGCCTACTCTCTGTCCACTAAATCCTGCAGCCTGTTTTTACCTTTTACCTATGAGCTTTCTTGGCTGTTTCTCATTTTGGGTGAATTTGAAGCACTGTAATACCAAGGATAATGAATGAAAAAAGAAGACATTAGAATAAAACTATAATGGAAGGAGGGAGACAAAAAAGCCTATAGGGATTCTAATAGTTATATACATATTCTTTTTATATTTTGAAGTTTTTTAAATATATTTTATTGATTATGCTATTACAGTTGTCCCATTCCCCCCTTCATTCCCCTCCACCATGCACACCCCCTCCCACTCACATTCCCCCCCTTTAGTTTATGTCCATTTGTCATAAGTTCTTTAGCTTCTACATTTCCCACACTACTCTTGCCCTCCCCCTGCCTATTTTCTCTCTACCACCTATGCTACTTATTCTCTGTACCTTTTCCCCCCTCTCTCCTCCTCCCACTCCCCTATTGCTAACTCTCCATGTGATCTCCATTTTTGGGTTCCTGTTCCTTTTCTAGTTGTTTGCTTAGTTTGCTTTTGTTTTAGGTGTGGTTGTTAATAACTGTGAGTTTGCTGTCTTTTTACTGTCATATTTTTTATCTTTTTTATACTTTTTAAAGATTTTATTTATTTATTTTTAGAGAGAGGGGAAGGAAGGGAGAAAGAGAGTTAAAGAAACATCAATATGTGGTTGTCTCTCATGTGTCCCCTACTGGGGATCTAGCCTGCAACCCAGGCATGTGCCCTGACTGGGAATCGAACTGACAACCCTTTGGTTCACAGCCTGCACTCAATCCACTGAGCTACATCACCCAGGGCATATTTTTTATCTTCTTAGGTAAGTCCTTTTAACATTTTATATTATATAATAAGGGCTTGGTGATGATGAAATCCTTTAACTTGACCTTATCCGAGAAGCACTTTATCTGCCCTTCCATTCTAAATGACAGCTTTGCTGAATAGAGCAATCTTGGATGTAGGTCCCTGCCTTTCATGACTTGGAATACTTCTTTCCAGCCCCTTCTTGCCTGTAAGGTCTCTTTGGAGAAATCAGCTGACAGTCAGATGGGATCTCCTGTGTAAGTGACTGTCCCCTTATCTCTAGCTGCTTCTAGAATTCTCTCCTTCATTTTAATTTTGGCTAATGTAATTATGATGTGCCTTGGTGTGTTCCTCCTTGGGTCCAACTTCTTTGGGACTCTCTGAGCTTCCTGGACTTCCTGAAAGTCTGTTTCCTTTGCCAGATTGGGTAAGTTCTCCTTTATTATTTGTTCAAATAAGTTTTCCACTTGTTGCTCTTCCTCTTCCCCTTCTGGTACCCCTATAATTCAGATGTTGGGACATTTAAAGATGTCCTGGAGGTTCCTAAGCCTCTCCTCATTGTTTTGAATTTTTGTTTCTTCATTCTTTTGTTGGGCTGTTTCTTTCTTCCTTCTGGTCCACACCATTGATTTGCGTCCTAGTTTTCTTCCCATCACTATTGGTTCCCTGTGCATTTTCCTTCATTTCACTTATTGTAGCCTTCATTTGTTCATCTAATTTGTCAACAAAATCAACCAATTCTGTGAACATCCTGATCACCAGTGCTTTGAACTGTGCATCTGATAGGTTGTCTATCTCTTGGTTGCTTAAAAGTATTGACTCTGCTGGTTTGATTTGTTCTTTTGTTTGAGCCATTTTTTTTTTCTTTTCTTTTTCTTCTTCTTCTTTTTCTTTTTCTTTTTTTTTTTTTTTTTTGGTTTGGTCACACGTGTTATGTATGAGGGGCGGAGCCTTAGGTGTTCACCAGGGTGGGGCAACCCAGTCACAAAGTTGTGACACTGTATGTGGGAGTGGGTCAGAGAGGGCACACTGGCACTTGCTCTGCTATCTCTCAGATTTCAGTCCCCTCTGTGAGGCTGGGATTCTCTCCTGGCACTTCAACCCCCACACGTTTTCAATTGGTGCTTTTAGGCTTTATTTGCCGGTGCTGGGGCTCTGGGTTGCAGTGCAGTCTGTCTGACTGCCCGTTTTCACCTGGTTTATCTGTGCGCAAATGAGTGACCAAGGTCAGCTGCCTTGTGCACCTTGCTTGGTCTGCTCGTTGCCTCCCCGAGCCCGGTAACTGCCACCTGTGCACCTGGGGTGTGACAACCGCCGCCTGCATGTCTGTCTGGGACCACTAGCTACTGCTTTTTCCTGATCCCACTCCGCTGGCTGCCGACTCTACCCCCTTACTAATGGTGTGGGTGAATCATTATCGGACTTCCGTACAATTCAATTTTCTATCTATTGTGGTTGGTTTTTTTTTTGGTTCTAAATTTTTGTTTTCCTTAATTTTGGTTGTGAGAGAAGGCACAGTGTATCCACCTTCACCTCCATCTTGGCGAGAAGTCCTATATTTTGAAGTTTATTTTTATAAGTAGTATTTTTAGCAGAAAAAAGTAAGTATTCATAATTACTAGGGTCTAGACATAGATTTTTCTTAAAAATATTTCTTACTAGACTTCCAACCTTTTTTTTACTTATATGTTTTATTGCATTTTTCTATTACCATTTAGTCCCCTTACATTCCCTTCCCTCTACAATCACCATACTGTTGTCTGTGTCCATGTGTCCTTTCTTTCCTTTTTGCTCAATCCTTCCACCCTCTTGTGTTTGGATAGATAGTTGCATAATCTCAATGAGAGGTTTGAGAGTCAGATTTTTCTCAGGAAACGAGTATTTTCTGAATAAGTATGTTGTAGGAATGTAAATCTTTAGGCAGTTTCCCAAGATAAGTCTAATGCTATGACTGTTTGCCACATACCAACTTCTAACAAGTCAGTACAGAGCCTTCTTTATCTCTTTGTTATCTTCCCTCCTACATTCCATATTTGTGGGGTATGGAGTAGTCACTATAAGCATTTTATTTTGGCATCAGGATTTTCTATGACAGTAAAATATTTTTAAAAATCCAATTAAAAAATGGGTGAAGGTCCTGAATAGACATTTCTCCAAAAAGGACATACAGATGGCCAATAGACATATGAAAAAATACTTAACATTACTAATAATCAGAGAGATGCAATTTAAACCACAATGAGATATCACCTCACACCTGTCAGAAGGGCTATCATAAATAAGTCAACAAACAAGTGTTGGCAAGACTGTGGAGAAAAAGGAATCCTCCAACACTGTTGGTAGAAATACAGATAGGTGTAGTCACTGTGGAAAGCAGTATGGAGTTACCTCAAAAATGGAACTGACTTATGACTCAGCAATTCTACTTCTGGGAATATATCCAAAGAAACCTAAACACTGATTCAAAAGAGTATATGCACCCCTATGTTCGTTGCAGCGTTATCTACAATAGCCACAATTTGAAAACAGCCCAAGTGCCCCTCAGTGGATGAGTGGGTAAAAAAGCTGTGGTTCCTTTACACAATGGAATAGTACTACACCTTAAAAAAAAGAAGAAAGTTTTACCCTTTGCAACAGCATGGATAGACCTGGAGAGCATTATGCTAAGTAAAATAAACCAGTCAGAGAAAGACAAGTACCATAAGATTTTACTCATATGTGAAGTCTAATGAACAAAATAAGATACCAAACAAAATAGAAACAGACTCACAGATAAGGAACAGACTGACATCTGTCAAAGTGGAAATAGGTGAAATAGGGGCTGTTATTTCACCTTATGTGTAAAAGAAAAAAAACAAAATTAAGATTAAATATTATGATTTTCTGGCTACATGGACATATAGCACATTTATTTTAAGAAATCATATAGGAAGTACAAAGTACAAAGATATATAATTATAAAACGTCATTTTTTATAATGTTATAAACAGACATGTTTTTGAAGTGGTTTCTTATCTATTAGGTTACTCTGTCTTGACCACAGTGCTATGCAGTCCATCAAGCAGGTATACTAACTAAAGTGATGTTAGAGATACGTGATTTATTTTCTAACAGCATATGCTTATGACTAGTAAGTGTCAGGCAGGACTAGATCCTGGACTTTTTCAAAGCATCCTTAAAATAAGCAAGATTTATGGACTAGAGACCAAATCCAATTCAGGAAAATATAATTAAATATATAAATTACTTATGTCATTCAGTATTTATTTCTCTTTGAAATATTGCCCTTATTGTGACTTGAAGAAGATGATTAACTCTTGATTGGTGTGGCTCAGTGGACTGAGTGCTGGTTTGAGAACCAAAATGTTGCCGGTTTGATTCCCAGTCAGGGCACATGCCTAGGTTTTGGGCCAGGTCCCCAGTAGGAAGCATATGAGAGGCAACCACACATGATGTTTCTCTCCTTCTCTCTCACTCCCTTCCTCTCTCTCTAAAAATGAATAAATAAAATGTTTTAAAAAAAGGAAGATTACAGGATAAAAAAGGGACGCATTGAAGGAGCTACAGGATAAAAATGGGGCTTTTCTGGTGGGTTAATTCTACAAGAATAACTTCATAACTAAAATCACTTTTTAACATGATAATCGTTATAATTTTGATTCAATGAGTTGCCAGAATTTCTATTCCTGGCATAAAGTCCATACTTGTTTAATGATTATATTCATTACTGTGTAAATATTTCCACATCACTTTATCCATTTATAGATCTATGGGAAGTTAATTTTTGGCCCCAACCCCTAGCTAACCATATCAGATAAGAGCACTTGAGCACAGGACCCAGAAGGTCACCCATCAGTCAAAGCCTGAATGAATAGATTAGAACAAGGCTACTACACAAGGGAAACTTTTTAATAAAGGTACTTGAAAACCTTCTTTCTCTTTTTTCCCAAACTTTAGAGGAAATAGAAACCACATATATATATATACAAACACACCCAAATCTTGGCTGAAGAACAGAAATAAAAAGAAGAAATTCCTATTTTATTAAAGCCCCATTTCAAACATGTCATTATAGTCAGCTCTTAAATTATCTGGGATTAATTTTCATATTGTAGAGTAAGTCTTTGTTTAGGTTTTCTCTCTAGATGCCTGCTTTTAAGCCATGTTTCTTACTATGGGGGGGTGAAATTATACGTTGTTATGTTAATAACAATAAATCATAATTCAAATAGCAGTTTACATTAATGGGCATTAATTTTTTTTTTGTCATTTGTATCTCACACTCACCCTAAAATAATGCTGTTTTCCTCATTTGATAGAGGACATAGTGATTCAAAATGATAAAATAACTTCTCCAAGAAAACAGCTTGTATGAGGCAGTACAGGTACTATTCTAAAGGAAATGCCATCAATCATTGTTTTATACTGTCAGATTTTTAAAAAAGTATTGGCAAAGAAAATTTTAATGTTAGTAAAAAGTATACATTAATTTGTGGATTGGTCAGTGTGGTTGCTGTCATAAAAATGGTAAGTAAAGATTTGAAAAAGGTACTATAGATTTGAGCAAGACAATCACCATCTTACAATGGAATTGTGTTCTCAACCATGTTGGTAGGCTAAGTTTTCTTGAACTGTCAGCATACAATGCTATAAATGAAGTTTATGTTGATAGGCCAGCTAATTAAAAAAAATTAAAAAAAGAACAAAAGAGTCTCAATGCTAAAAATAGGCAACCTTTAATGATTTAGTCCAGGTTTAAGGTTTGGCATGAAGGATGAATTAGACCCCCCTGGAGGTGGTTTTTCTTTGCTTTCACTTCAAACCAGCTAAGAAGACGTACATTGGATCTTCACTAGGTAATGATAAAAGTGGTTTTGTGTATAAAGTTCATAGGAGCTGTCTTGGTCTGGTGGGGCTACCATAACAAAATACCACAGGCTGGGTGACTTAAGCAACAGCGATTTATTTCCCACAGTTCTGGAGTCTGGGAACTCTTAAGACCAAGGGGATGGCTGGTCAAGTTCCCAGTGAGAGCTGTCTTCCTGGCTTGCAGACACCCTTTCCCTCTGTCTTCACATGGTCTTTCCTTGGTATGGACACACATGTATAAATCTCTCTCTTCCTTTTCTCATAAGGCCTCTAGTCCTCTCAGATTAGGACATCACTCTTATGACCTAATATAACCTTAATTACTTCCCAGAAGCCCTGTCCAAATACAATTACAGTGGGGGTGGTGGCTTCAACAGATGAATTTTGGGGTGGATGTAATCAGTCCATAATAGGACCTATTTTTTTTTTTTTTAAAGAAAATGCCTCTCAACTTGTTTAGTAAATTTATCTAAAAGAAAAGGCGACCTCCCTTTTATCAGGCTGTCGGAGAAGATGTATGAGGTCCAGAATGTGCTTTTTAATATGTAAGCCAATTATTTCCTTTCTGCACAGCTACAGACTTTCATGTTCTATTTCTTGATGGATTATTAAGCCTCAGGCAGGACTGGCTATTGCCTACAACATTCCTGTAGGAAATGCAGAAATCACTTATATAAGAAGGACACCTAGGGTGCAGTTCTCCCAAAATAAGTATTTTTGGTTTTATTCCAAAGAGAGTACATCTGTTCTGAGAAAATAATTGTTCTCTATAAATCTCTTCTAAGAAGAAAATGTCTTTTTAAGTTCACACCAAGAAAAAGACTTGGCAGGTAAAGTAGCCCCTCACTGCCTAACCCTTTCTCTACTGTAGTTTCTCAACTGCAATCCACATCATATGTTAGAGAGCAGAAAGGACTGCCCTGTGCATCAATTCTTATAAGCTGAACTTCAGGAATAAATTTCTCTCAGCTAGTTTGTTGTGTGGGCCAACTAGGAAATAACTAGATGGTTTTATTTTAAAATTAGAGGTTTTTTTCATAATTTTGAATAGTAAAGTTTTGTAGAAAAAGATTGTAAGGGCTTGGATGCCAAGTACATAGCATTTGCTCCAAGACTTTAGGAAAATGAGTGGTCATTACCACCATTATGGAAAAGATGTAGACACACTCTTAAACTGCAGCGTGGACTCATGCTCTGACTCAGCCACATAAATGCTGTGGAAACACTGCTTCTACAGCAAATCTCTGCTCAAATGGTGTTTGCTTGTTCTTTTTTTTTTAAGGCTTTATTTTTTTTATTTTTAGAGATAGGGGAAAGTGGGGAGGTGGAGAGAGGGAGAAACATTGGTGTGCAAGAAAAACAATGATTGTTCTCTTGTACATGCCCCCAACCAGGGACCAAATTCGAAACCCAGACCTGTGCCCTGACTGGGAATCAAATCAGTGACCTTTGATTTTGTGGGATGATGTCCAAACAACCAAGCCACACCGGTCAGGGCTTAGAGTCCTTCCTTTTGCACCTGAAAGAAATAGCTCCATGATTATGTTCTACTTTGCTCACATTTTTGTTTTTAATTACTGCATGTATTCTTATGTAATGCAATGCATGTCTACTTGTTTACTATCTGTCTTGTCTGTCCTTAAATGCAGATTTCATGTCTGTTTCATCTGGCATCTAATAGGAGCTCAAAAAACATCTGTAGCACAAATCAATGAATTAAGGAATCTATAAAAAACTAATTTTTACAAATGTAAAAAGGCACTAGAGAGATTTAAAACAAATGTATAAACAAATTATTTGACGCCACATGAATGAAAGTGAACATAATAGACCTGAATTATAAGTGAGTCCTCTGTTAGAGAAGACAATAAATATTCACCTAATTTCTTATTCCTTTGCCATCCTCACTTCTTAGAAAACCTGCTAATATTCTCTATTCATAAAACTGCTCCAGAAACTCCTATCAAATGGCCAATGATGGAGTCACACTGGCACCTGCCTGGCCCAGACTGACTTGCCTGACTTGACACAGGCAGACGCCCGCATGGAGGCGGGGCAGGTGCTGTTCCACAGGAGAGCTGTGGTGCAGGCCTCCATGGAGGGCCAGACTCTACTCTTGTTCTCTTTCAAAATGGTTTAAGGACTAACAATAGATGTAATGGAGCAAACAAATATGTTAATATTTCAAATGGAGGGCAAGGCCCCATGGTAATATTACATGAAAAGAATGGATAAAGGAAGGAATAAGAATGATGTAATTTGAATATAAGTATGGCACTTTCCAGTTGTTAGCTACCAAGAAAAGTTTTAAACGTCTTTGAGATTTAAGTTTTTTGTTTGTTAAATGAGGATTATATATAACAACCTACTTGTGTTGATGATGAGTAAAGATAGTATGTGTTACTCACGCAGCAGATAGAGATCAACTAAGCAACAACTGGTGTTCATGCAGAATAATATACTTTAATAAGGGAAGATACATGAGGTCAACAAGATAAGGGATGTACCTGTGTCATTTCTTTCAACTTTTAAAAATGTTATTTTGGTCATCTTTTTAATGCAACACCCATTCTCTGTCACTTTTCGTCGAGAGCAGGTGAGTTGAATGTGTTCATAATTTAGTTCTCAGGGATAGATAGCCTCTGTCCAGTTAAGGAATAAATTTGTAAATAATAAGCTCTTCATTAATCACATGATTATGATGAGTCCATTTTTCTTACAGATATTGTTTTAGATATTTTTATGATAAAGCTCTGGCCAATGAGATTAGAGAGAAAGTATGCTGTCTTCCAGGGTTGGGGATGGGGTATTCTTAAAAGAGATTTTTGTTTTGTGGAAAACTACCCTGAGCTAAAGATGAACCACTATAAATTTGAAAATAAAATAATAGAGAAAACCTGGATTTGTGTTGAATTAACCAATCTTGAAGCTTCCTCCCTCTGTACTTTGCATAATGTGGGATAAATTACCCTGTTATTTAAGCCACCTGTGCTACAACTTTGTCCTACCTACCACAGCCACATGCAACTTAGCTGAGTTATTTTGCTTTTTCTGTTTAAACTGGTTATTGACTGATGCTTTTCAATATTTTTAATTCAAGGATGCTTGGAGGATGGGAAAATAGCACTACAAAGCCTGCCCCCCCATTTTTATCATTAAAATTGTTTTTTAAATTATTTTATTGTTGTTCAATTACAGTTCTCTACATTTACCTCCCATCACTACTTCCCCACCCCAGCCATCCCTACCTCAATTCCACGCCCCCTTGGTTTTGTCCATGTGTCCTTTATAGTTGTTCCTGTAATCCCTTCTCCCTATAATCGCCTCCCACTGCCCCTCTAGTTACTGTCAGATTGTTCTTAATTTTAATGTCTCTGTTTATATTTTTTGCTTGCTTCTTTGTTTTGTTGATTAAGTTCCAGTTAAAGGTGAGATCATATGGTATTTTTCCCTCACTGCCTGGCGTATTTCACTTAGCATAATGCTAAACAATGCCTGATGTTCTGATATAAAAAAGAGTCAGATTTTTAAAACATATCAAATATAAAGATAAATATGGGAAAAAATGAAGCAAAATATTTTATATTTGTTAAAGAAATTAGTATTAGAAACACAGGCTGATATAAAAATAAAATCAAAACAACAACAAAACACAAACCTCCCAAACTAATGCAGACTATTGACTCTAATAATGTTTACCAAAAGATTGGCCAACCCACTAGGGAATCATCTATTACATTTGGCTCTTGGTTCAGGAAGTCATACTTTTGGAGAATTGCACAATGTAAAATTTCCTAGTTTTAGTTACTAAGTCAAATCATAACACGTATCTGTATTTTAGATTGTGACAATTTCATTGATAAAATATTACTCTATATCTTTTAGAGACAAAAGTAGTTGTCAGGTATGATTTTATAAAGCAAGGGAGTGTCCTGTAGGAATATAGTATGTTACAAATTGTTCTGTGTGTAGGCCTCACTTCTTACCGTTCCTCCTGTGAGAAATAAAAGTGAAAAACAGTCCCATAGACAGGAAAGGGTGACACCAGAGAGAAAGAGTGAGTGTCTTCATGTTACAACCAAGAGCATACAACATGTGTAAACTAAGTTTGTTGAAAAAAAACAAAACCAAAAGGAAAAACTGAAGGTCTACAATTACATACTGCTAGAAATAAAAGGAACTATAAGAGATAAGTACCTGGAATATCTCAGTTTTTGTAATGAGGAAACTGAAGTCCAGAAACAATTTTCCTCCTAAGTCCTACTTTTGCTTATTGGCAAAGCTTCACCTCAAGCACAGGAATTGTGACCCTTCAAGGAAAGGGCAACTTCAAGCCTTGCAAAGATGCACTGTTCTCCCAAATATCTTCTCTTTTTTTTTCTTCTAAAGTAAATTTCAGATTCTTTACAATCTCTAGAAATGATCATTTCATCAAATCAAACTAGGGAAAATTTTTATTCTCTGTTTTGGGCCAAGGTCCTATAAGTTAAAAAGTCAAGAAAGTGATCAATTAAAACAACTATTTGAATTTTTTCTGTGTTTCCTTTTTTGAAGAGGAAAAAAATCTCTTTCTAAATAATAATAGGGAATATTAATTCTTACAGCCATTTATGAGAAGAGTGGAGGCCTGAGATATGGGAAAACAAATTAAGAAGCAATAAGGGAGAGAGAATAAAGAGATAATTAGGAAGTTAAGAACAGGGAATATGTATATAGATAGACCTATTTCTAAAAATTTGTAAAGAAAGTCCCAAAAGAATGTGATACATACTAAAAGTACAATGAACAATGGGAAATAAAATAGAAACACATAATAAATGAAATAATTTCAAAAGATTCCTTCTTATATTATTGATCATAATTACTAAAACTGTTTTAGAAAGGAATGTGTACAATTATATTCTCTGGATTTTTATAGTTACATTTGTAAAGCCTTTTTTCGAAAGAAGGTGACATTCGTTTCTTTGAGTCATTTCTCCTCTCTTTAACACGGTGGCTTTGATTCCTATACTAACCCAGTTTGTTTCAAAGCAAAGCTTGTCATTGTGTGCTGTTTCCACTTTTTTCTTTAACTGGGGAAAAGTAACAAGTAAAACCTGGTATTATATATGCAAACCAAAATGGAAGTTTCCAAGAACACAGTTCTTAACTGCTAATGCCAATAGCTCCAAATGGAAGGAAATGGAAAAAAATACAAATAAATATTTAAAAATTGGGTGTGAGAAGAGAAAGAAAAGATTGCATCCATTAACTGTGTCTCTATTATGTTTACTGTTCATATTAAGAAAGAGAATGATTCAGAAAGACCTTTGGCTTCTCTATTTTTCCTGCTTTTTGTATCCAGTTTTCTAAGTACCTATTATTAAGATAGGAAAATGGTATTTCGGGAAAACTTCAGGACTGGATGGTTTCACTGGACAATTCTACTAAACCTTTAAAGAAGAAATAATACCAATTTTTCATTAACTTTTCTAGAATATTTAACAGAAGGGAGGAATGCTCGCAATTTAATTTTGTGAGGCCTGAATTATCTCAATATCAAAAGAAAAAAGATGTTATGAATAAAAAACGTTGATCTGCAGTACAACAATTTCATATCAAAATGTGTTCAAAGTTCCATCGTGAAACAAAACAGGAACATCTTGTTTTTCTTTTTAAAAATGTAGGTATCCCAGTATTATAACTTTCGTACTGTTTATTCTATTAAGAAAATCTGAAGAGATTATCATGGTTCTAGAATTCTTCAAATTAAATTATCATTAATAGCTTCTATTAAATTTTTATTATGGTACAATAGATAGAAAATAAAATTTGCTATTTTGATCATTTTTAAGTATACAACTCAGGGGCATTAATTAAATTCACAATGTTGTGCAGTTGTCACCATTATGCCCCCAACTTTTTATCACCCAAACAGAAACTGTAACCATGAAGCAATAACTCACCATTCATTTCTTCCAGAATCAAGCAACCTCTAATCTTGCCTATTCTAGATGTTCCATATAAGTGGGATTACCCACTATTTGTTCTTTTTCAGTCTGGTTTATTTCATTTAGCATAATATTTTCAAGGTTCATTCATAATGCATGGATCAGAAATTCATTCACTTCATGTTCATGTATATTTGAAACCACTTGCATACAAAAGAATTACATATCATATTTGGTATAATCATGTTGATTCATTTCCTGGGGTACCTAGAAGTTTACTACATAGATTTTAAATATATTATCAAAATTTTGCAACAAATGCTTTTATTCTGGAAATTGACCCCACTACTGAGACTGACTCCCTTTGTAAGCCTTGGGAAATGAGGAACGATGTGATGCTTAGAGATGGGTTATTATGGAGTTACAGATGGGAGAGATGTGGGACTCACAAATAGGGGAGATGGATTGAGGTTGGCAGCAGAGTGGTGGTGTGTTCCAATTGAAGGGTGTCAGTGGCACATTATGCTTGTAGCAAGAACACTACATTTTATCTGTGTCATATTGATTCTTTCCAATTCCTAATCTAATTAACAACATTGTGGGAGACTGTTCTGTGTGGCGTGGGCCAGCTCCCACTTGGAGATGCACAGGACCCATACCCACAGATAGGTTCTCCTGTGGGGAATCAGGCCTGCATTTGTACCTAGGCCACTTTGAGACCTGCTTTTGCTAAAACTCCCTCACCCTGAATTGAGATAGCAAGTGCTTACTGCAACTTCCTAAAATCCATGCTAAACCTTCCTAGGATGAGTAACCGGTTTGACCACTTTTTCATTTGCAAACATCCTTCTTCTGTGATGTGATTAGCAGCATTGGCTCCTTTGTTGTCTGTAAAAGGTAACCACCTAAAGTGAACCTGTGCATAGTAAATGAGGACCATCATGTAATGTGGGAGAAATTGAATAAAGGCCTGTCATGGCAGAGGCTGCCGCTTTTGCTCCTCTTGAGAGAAAAGCCATGCTGTCCCTTTTCCTCCACCAGACTCGGTAGTGAGTGTGAATGTCTCATTTCATCCATAATGATGCAGACACTGCAAGCCGGTGTCTGCATCACAACATATGATATTTATTCAGTCTATAAAAAATGCTACCATCACATTTTGACTGGGGATTCCTTGCAATAAGTCTATGTATCTCCAGGGACCTGTGGTCTGCCAGAACTACTGGGACAGAAATAGTGCATCATTGGCACTCCCACTACGAACCATGGTGTCCTTTTGCTCTTGTGTTTTTTTCAACTTAGAGAGAACACAGAATCCCAAAGGAAGGTCTGAAGAGAGAGTAACATAGCAGATTTGACGTGGGTCCAATGGTTTTTGTTATTGTTAGTGGAAAGAGGAAAGTGGAAATGATTAGGTCACTCTCTGCCTTTCAGTAGTTGAAGCTTAGGCTCTGGTTCCACGCGGCACCTGACATGTAGAGAAGTAGAAACAGGGAAAGGAGGAGTCTGGGAAGCCTGGGCTGATGTATGTATCACACCAAGAAAGCAGTCACTGAGGATCTCAGAGACCCGAGAAAGTTGACCTAGCATAAAAAGGACTCTGCACCCTTTCTTCAATTTAGTGAAATTAATATTCATAAATAAGAACTTTAATAGTCACTTCATGTCTTGAACTCAGATTTCTGCTAATGCACATGGTAATGATCAGAAAATTATAGCATTGGTATAATTCTATAAAATCTATAATGTCTTTTGTCCTTAAGAAGTCAACTCTGAAAATCGAATCACTCAAGGTAAATGTTTTAGGTGGTAAACAAAAAAAGGAAAGAGCTTTTATTGAAAAATAGATGAATTGGATTGTA
This sequence comes from Glossophaga mutica, assembly GCA_039655065.1. NCBI lineage: Eukaryota > Metazoa > Chordata > Mammalia > Chiroptera > Phyllostomidae > Glossophaga > Glossophaga mutica. The sequence continues at coordinate 39,494,063 of CM077306.1, read as the reverse complement.
GTACAGTTTTTGGATCATGTCTCCATAGCAAAAACAAATTAATGATATAATTAACCCATTTTAATCAATGTTATCATTTAACTTATTTAATTTATGCTAATAAAGAAGATTAAAAAACTGTTCTGAGGACTTCCATTACCTTTTCACTTTTGTCTGTTCCACCTTTATTTATTTATTTATGGTTTTGGCTGTTTAGTTTGGTGTTTTTCTTCTACTAGGTAGAGATACAAGTTGAAGTCTGTTTTAAAAGTTTGTGACACTGAATTTAATAAACCATCCTTTCTTAAAGAATCTACAGCACATTTATGATTTTGTTGGATTGCTAGGGAATAATTAAACCTTTTGAAATTAGCCTTTTTCCTCCACAGTTTATCATCTTGTCCAATTATCATTTGAATTTCAATAATGTAGATATAACAAAGATCAGAAAATTAATTCTTAAAGGATGGACCAAATTACTGTCATGAAAATTATAGTTTAATACAAAAATAATTTTCCATTTTAAAGATTGCTATTTTTATTTTTTAATTTAGCAACAATAGATGATTCCAGTCGAAACAGTTGTACCATGAACAAGTGAAGAAAGACTAGAGTTACGGACACTCAGTTAGGCTAACAAGCAGTACCTGATGGCATAATCCATTGCCACAGGAGTGACATTTCCCAAAGGAGTTTTGATCTAGTTATTGGAGGTAAAACAGTGCTGTTAGACTGCACCTTTAAAAAAGAATTCTCCAATTTAGCATAACTAATAGAAAGAAGAAACCAATAGTACTATAAATGTCATAAAGTTTTCCAACAAGATTCTATGGTTACCAGGAGACAAATTTGGTTTTATTCTAAGGATTTTAAAACTTTACTCTTACATCTATAAGGTTAATTATCTATATTTAATACTTTTAAATCTCAGTTGGTCCCTATGAATATTTTATATCATTTTATTAACCTATAGCCCCCAAATTAAATTTTTGTACTCCAATAAATTTTCAAAGAGATTGCTCACCCTTTAGTTTAAGGAATAGATGAGATATAGATAACATGTCTTAAAATAATTATGCACTGGAATGATGAACTTAAAAGAATCTTACAACCATTGTATGAAAAGATTTTGTTAGGTTAAAAAACTTTTCAGTAAGTCAAAATTGACACAACTTGACCCCTCTGACGTAAATATAATGCTTTTACACATGAAGAATGACTCTCTGACCTGTATGTTTCCTGCTTGGGTTTGACCTCTGTGTTTATGTTATCACACGTTACGCAAAGTCATTTTGTGACTAATTCCCAGAGCTCTGAGTCACAGTCACAGTCACAGTGTGGCTGCTGCTTATCTTTTTGCTTTTTTCTACATGCAACTGCTCTTGGTCCTCACTTTTTCATGACATTCTCATACAAATGAGTTTTTTTTCACAATTAAACAATTGTTATCTAGTCTATGGTCATGTACTTCTACATTACATGTTGTCCTTGCTACCAAAAGCAAAGTTCCACAACCAACAAGAACATGACAGTACATCATATAGGTATGTATCTATTGCTTTGATTTACATAATGACCCTACCTATAGGCTTGATTATATATATTTTTATTTAAGTATTTTAGAGTATGAGCTCTGGTCTTTGGTGACTTATAAAATATTTCCATAAAGAGATTTGTTAATGCTGGTATAAAATTATTTAGATTACAAGAATTCTAATGCTTACATCTCATTTTAAATATCATGAATTAATGGCAATGAAAAAGTTTTCTTTAAATATAAGGATCTTACATAGTCTATTATATTTCTTTACATGACACTAAATAATATTTAAAGTAAACCATATATTCAGAAAAGTCCAATTAAACAGACATAATTCATAAAGAATTGCCACTACAAGCTTAAAATGATAAAAAAGGCTACATCTGACCCATTTCTTACAAAATTGTTTATAATTTTAAGAAACATGCATTGCATATATGTTTGCTTAAAAACTAAATGCAAACTTTTAAGTACTTAATTTTGCATTACCATATACATTTACTTTTTTTACAGACAAGAGTCAATTTTCATTTTAGGGTTACAGACAATGGCCCTCCCCCACCCCTCTTCACCTCTCAGTAAGCGCTGATTTCCCCCCTAAAAAAAAAAAATAAACATTATTTCTCGTGGGCTAGAGAATCTATTGTTAAGTACTCACATGTAAAATCTCTGAAGAAAGTTCTTGAAAAGATTTTTTCAAAACGGAGTTGAGATGGTTTTGTTTTCACTTCCAGGCGTTGAAGACAGTATTTGTCTTTTGTACTTCTTTTTTTATATAGATCGAGAAACTGAGGCGGGGTGAGGGAGGGGAGGAGTGGAGAATAGTGAAGGGAGTGAAATCTGATCCTGCGAGCAGTGGAAGGGCGAGCCAGGAATCTGCCCAAAGTCGCTCCTGTCTATTGGAGCAAAGGGAAGCCTCAAGGCAGTTTCAGAGATCACAGGCATCTGGGAATGGCCAGGCTTCCTGTTTAGGTCCCTCCAACTCTTGTTCGGATAATTTTGCTAAGCTCCTCAAAAGCCTTCTTTTAAAAAAATTTGTTATGGAAGAATCTGCCAAAGGAAATCGCTTACACTAGGATTTCAAATTCCTGTTTTTGAATAACTATTTATTTTGCTTTCCAGGATTCTTTTTGTAATCAGTTAAAAAACAAATCACCAGTTATATATTTTTAAATCATTATATATTTATAATTACATTGTTTTTTAGTAAAGTAAACTTTTTTACAGCTTCTTATCTTCTTCAAAGATTTCATCCATATTGTCAGTATATTTATGAAACAAATCTGAGGGCTGTTGAAGTTCCTGCTCTGGCTACAGAAGCAATGCGCTGTCTTATCTATTGCAGAATGTCAGGCTATGAACCCTGCCTCAGTTAGTTGCTATCTTTGCAACTTTGGTCAGTTATTTAGACTCTGTACCTCATTTTCTGTTTCCCCAAATAATGATAATAAAAGGTCCTAGGTTGAATATAAGTAGTAAATGGAATGATGCATATAAGTATGTGTATACATATAAGTATATATTAAACAATTAAGATGGGCCCTCTCACATAGCAAACCTTCAATAAATGCTATCATGTTTATTGTTATTGCTTGTTATATTATTTATTTTACACAATGTGTAAATATTTTTTAAATATTTTATTTATTTATTTTTAGAGAGAGGGGAAGGGAAGGAGAAAGAGAGTGAGAGAAACATCAATGTGTGGCTGCCTCTCATGTGCCCCATACTGGGAACCTGGCCTGCAACCCAGAAATATGGTCTGATTGGGAATCTTATCAGTGACACTTTGGTTCATAGGACGGTGCTCAATCGATTGAGCCACACCAGCCAGGGCCACAATGAGTAAATATTTAAAGAATTTACTCAGCAATGCTCTGTGTAGGTTGATATCATTGATATTAACTCTTAATATTTTTACATGAAATTATGGTCATCTCAGGCTAACATCACCAGATATTGCTTCAGATGGCAGAATCTACTTTGCAGTGAAGACTGAAGTAATTTGATCAGAAAACCCATTAGTTTCTTGATTTTTTCTACCTCATATTCTGTTTATGACTACAACTTTCCTTCTTTCCTCTGATTTCTGTGTGAGGAGGAACCTTTCCTCTTGTAGATTTTTGATATTTATTAGATATCTGGCACATAAATTTTCTCTTTTAATTCTCATAACTAACTGAAGAAGATTGTTTCTGTATACCCATTTGACAGGTTGAGGAAGGATAAATGAAGTTTGAAGAGCTGTGATTCAAATCCTGTGGTTTGACTTCAGAGTCAGATGCTCAAATACTCCTCTATGCTTCTTTCTCACCTATGTTCTGGATTCCGTATCATATTAATAGAAAAACTTTGTCATATAATTATTACCTCACACCTGAAACTCAAGAATGTTCAATGTTTCCTTTGTGCTCAGATTATTTTAAAAAGTTGCTCATTTTTGGAGTTAAATGGACATTGGTGACATTTTGGCCCACCTACAAGCTCTGCTCAGGTATAAACAAGTTCGGCCAATCAGAATTCCTTGTTTTTTTCTATAGAAAAAAAGTATATAGTAAATGCCAGGCTTCTAACCAAAAAACTGAGATAAAGGGCTGGCAGCCATAATAGTGTGTGCAAGCTGATTACATGGAGAAAGCTAGTTGAGAGAGAATGATTAAAAGAATAAATGAAAAAAATGCATAACTCCTGAGAGAGGAAATAGAGAAAGAATCAAAGAGGAAGATTGAGCAGAGAGATGAGAGAGCCTGTCTGAGCTCTGTAGTGACAGCCCTTCCTCAGACCCTGTTCAATGTTTCCTGAGTACTCAAGAATATATATCCTTGTAATAAACCCCTTTTCCCTTCGAATCGTTTAGGAAATCTCTTTTTCTTGTAAAGATAAAGAACCTTATGTGAAAGAGACACAGCTAAGCTGAAATTATTTCCCCCAAAATTATTGATTTCATATTTAAGCTGCACTTGGTATTAATGCAAACTCTCCACCATTGTTTTCCCATGTAACTTACACACACCTACGTATTCTTGTGATGAAGGGAACGTGGGAATTACGGTAACTGTTGTTAAGATAAGACAGCGTGACACTCTCTCGCTCATGGACTCTGTGTATGAACACAGATTTTCTCTACCTGAGGCTTGAGTGAACTCCTTTTTTTTGAGAACTTATTACTAGTTTTCCATTCTGTTGTATGTGGCTCAGTCTAGATTATTTGGTTAAATTTTTTTTCCTTACCAAAAATTTGCTTCTGTGATATTGTATCTTAAACGTCTTTGTATTAATCAATATTTGAATGTTCCAGGTCCTCAACTAGTATGAAATAGTCTCTTTTTCATTTATCATTATTCTCTGTTAATTTCTTTCATTCCAACTCCCACACAATTTGAATAACATGCCAGACTTTTACTAAGAGCTTGTTTATTTCTTGTCTAAGAAATAAAAATAATCCTTTTTTTCTTTGCTTTCCCTATGTATCAGGAAACATTTCCTAATTTTATCCATTAAAATCTTATTTATTAAAATATATCGAATGTTTCAGTCAGTTCGGACAACTCTATACAAGTGAGACAACTCTGGCAAGTTGGTCCCTTAATGACAGTGTGAGAAAAGACCGCAGTGTTGCAGGACAGAGAACATCACAATTAGAAAGGACATTAAAAACCAGATTATATAGAAGTGTTGATAAATATCCAAAACAAAGTTAAATTTTATTACATCAAATCCTTGTTTCATTCATTTCTTTCTAAAGAACGTGAGAGATTAAATACTTTATTATTTCATAATTCAACTGAATATCTTTCACACAAAGTGAGTCCTTGAGCTTCATTCTTTGTCTTAGTCATCGTCCTTTTATTTAGAATCTAAACTACCTACTGCTTGTGGTTAACTCTGTGAATTAAGGAAATTCCCCAAAATTGGTAACAAATGGAAACAATTCACCTTTTCTGATTTCAGATGTGAAAAATGAAAAATGACATTTAGGTTTTAGCAAATTGTATTCCTTGAAACGTGGTGTAATAGGTATGACATATACAACATAGTTGCAAAATTCCCTCAGTACTTATTTCAACGTTGACAAAATTAAATTTTGTCCTGAGCCCATATTTTTGCTGACGTGACAAATGTCACCTTTCCTAGTCTAGGTATTTCATTGTTGGCTAAATTGCTAGTTGAAATTTGATCACTTTCAGGTATCTATGGTCCTCACTCTTTCCCTTCTCCTGGGCACCTTATCCCTTGGAAGTATTTGGGAAGGGCATCTGGCCCGTTTGCTATCCTCTGTCCTGACCGTTACTTGATGAGAGCTCATTCAGCCTGCTTGTGTATATTACAGTTTTGCCGAGATTTTGGTACTAAAGTAGGTGCTTGCATTAGATTTAGGTGCTCGCATTAGATCTGTGTTCTTGCAAATTTAAAGCCACAGCTTTTCAGAATATCTTCTATCCTGTGGGTTGAAACATCCATTCAGCAAGTTAAATGGAGCCTCTGCTCTTTGTTTTGTTCATAGCTCTATCTGCTCAGGGTAAAGAGTAAGGGGAAAAAAATGAAACTCCTCCCCATATGTAGTTGTAAATCAAAACACTGCCAACTACAGTTCAGTTGCCTTGTTTTAAACCAAATTTGGAATCTTACTCACTTTAATAACAGTTGAGATGCCTACACAGAGTATAAAGTATGAGCTTGAAGTCAGAGTATCTGACTGATTTATATTGGATAGTTTTTTTTAACAATTAAGTACCTCAATGTTCTGAATTTCTAAATAAGTATTTCCAAATGTAATTTATCTCATAAGGACACAGAGACAATTAGATGTATGTCAGGGAGAAAGAAAGTCTTTTACTTATTTTCCTACTCCTCCCTGTGTTAGATTTTATTATTTGCTCAGACAGATTTGCTGTTGCTCCCTCCTTGGTACTAGTCAAGAGAGTGTATTTCTCTCCAATTTGATATCAGATTTTGCTACAATACTAGCTTCAGTTCATAGAATGAGCAAATTTAAAAAATAAGCAACAGCTAAGTAGATTTTTATAGCTTTTGGAGAAATTCATTAGTTTTATGGTTCTACAGCTGTTTTCCATTTCCTCTGTCAGATGACTCTCATGTCCCACATAAGGGTTATCCTTTCAAACTGGATCACAATAAAGAAGAGATGGAGCACCAACACAGGGAACCCAGAAAGATAACTGAAAATGAACTCTTTCTTGGTGAAAACTCTGTAGATTTGGGGGTTGATTTAATATCAACCATAACCTAGACAGAAATGAATAGTATACTCCATACCCGCATATGTTCTTCCCTTGAAGATCTGTTGTCTTGACTGCACCCATTTAATTAGATTACGTAACACTGGACCCTGGACTAAATTGGACCCTTAAACCCATGCCCACTGTCTCCCTGGTACCTTACTTTCTTTTTCTTCCTATGCACATCATTGCAGGATATGAAGTAATTTGGGGGGAACATGCTTTCAGGAAATTTAGTGATGGTCAGCTGCAGTATAAACAAATTAAATACTAATTGATTTGAATTATGTTGCAAATTAAAGTAAGTTCTTGTTAAGCCATATAGCAATAAAGACAGGGCTTTCAGAAAATTTTCGGCCACAGGCAAGCTGATTCCATCTGTAGGAAAACAAATTTTCCTCAAATTAGGTTAAATCAAAATAAATACAGACATAAAAGTTTGAATACTGAGATCATTATGTTATTTTTGTTTAGTTCATATTTCTTATTAATAAAATAGTTCTTGCTAATTTTATTTATTTATTTATTTTTAAAGATTTTATTCATTTATTTTTAAGACAGTGTGGAAGGGAGAAAGAAAGAGAGGTAGGGAAACATTGGCATGTGAGAGAAACATTGATGGGCTACCTCTCAGCTCTCATCCTAGGCATATGCCCTGCCTGGGAATCAAACTGGCAATCTTCTGGTTCATAGGCCAGTGCTCAATCCACTGAGCCACACCAGCCAGGGCAGTTCTTGTTAATTTCAAATGAAAATGGTTATTGAGAAATGGTGGTAACGGGTGAAAGCATGAAGATCTAGTCATGGCTGAGGATGATTTAGCCCGCTCGTGAGATTCTCCACAGAACTCTTTGTCATTTTTGACAGGCAGATAGCCTCGAGGAAGTTCTTTTCCTTCATCAAGCAGAATGTATCTACTAAAAACTTTGAGGAAGCTAATCTTTGTATCATCTGCACTCAGGCAATGCATTTCACAACACAGCCATGTGTCACGTAACTCTTGGGATTTGTTCTGAGAAATGTACCATTAGGTGATTTTATTGTGTGCATATCATAGGCTGCACGTACACAAACCTAGAGGACATGGCCTACTACACACCTAGGCTATATGATGTGCCCTTTTGCTCCCAGGGTACAAACCTATACAGTATGTTACTTTACTGAATAATATGGATAATTGTACACAATAGTAAATATTTGTGTATTTAAACATAGAAAATGTTACAGTAAAAATACAGTACAAAAATTAAAAATGGTTTATTGAATAGATCACTTGCCATGAATGGAGCGTGCAGGACTGGAAGTTGCTCTGGGTGAGTAGGTGAATGAATAGTGAGTGGATGTAAAGGCCTAGGGCATTACCGTACACCGATGTAGAATACACAAGCGTCACCACAGACAGGAGTAACATGTTGCACTATGATGTTATGAGGGCTGCGATGTCACTAGGTGATAGAAATTTTTCAGGTCCATTGCAATTGCATGGGACCACTGTGATATACTGTATGCGGTCCGTCATTGACTGAATCATTGTTCTGTGACACATGACCATGAATTATTGCTACTTGTAGATATATATTTTTACATGTAACATCCAAGAGGAAAAGTAAAGCAAACTGAATTCCTACCTATTTCTTTCTGGATTTCTAGTAGCACGTGAGATTAGTCAGAACATTCACTTTCATTAATGTGTGTTTTCCAATTCTTATTTAGTTTATTTTTCTAACTCCTGTGAGAATCGGAAAGTATATCTGTGTCTCTAAAGCATTAATAAAGAGGTTAACCCTTTTGCTTTTTAGTAATGAATAATAGGGGTTTCTTATATATCTTGTTATTAGCATGGGACTTACATCACCGAGTAATTGTTTTTAAAACAATTCTGTATACTATCTTAAAGCATTTAGTAGATAGTTACGTGGAAAAGAAAGTAAATATAATCTATTTTGTTTCTGAGAGAATACTTAGGTAAATGAAAATATTGGGGACATAGGTTTTTAGCTTAAAATCAGGATAACTTTCCTACCAATTATAGTTTTAAAATATGGGATAAGCTGTTTTCTGATAAGGAGTGTGCCCTTTCCTGGAAATAATGAGGTGGGGAGAGTGATGCTAATCTAAAACTCAGGTATTCTACCTCTGTTTTTCTTTAAGGAAAAAAAAAGTACACTTTGTATTTGTGCACCAGTAGGTATATGCAATGATTACAAAATGATATTTTTGTAAGAATGTAATTGAAAACAATTTGAATATTAACCAACATGGAATATAAAAATACATTGTGGTATAATCATTTGGTAGAATACAATTTGAAAAAGTAGATATTCATGAATATGTATGAACATAGCCAGAACTAAAAAATAAATTGGTGAATGAAAAATGCAAAATTAAGAATAATGTCACTTACCGAAGTTTGGCAATACATAAAAAATAATGCTATGTATTAAGTAAAGATATATATGTAGTAAAAGGACACACAGTTATGTTAGTTTGTTGATCTAGAAAGGAAAGAAGTGGACTACAACTTGGAAAGGCTATTAAAAAATAGTACAACCTTTAACTGTATTTGTAATATTTTATATAAGAATACTACATAAATACTATATGTTTATTTAAAATACTATATAGCATAATATAAATACTTTTATAAAAATACATAGAAATATGGAAATGTTAACATTGGTTAGTTATAGATGGTCGTTATTTGGATTTTGGTATTTTATTTCTTGTACTGCTTCTTGATTCTAAATATTTAAATTAAAAATAAATTAGAATATATAACAGCAACAAAGATTAGACAAAAACTATTTTTACTATTTATTCTGTTCAAAATGTTTAATTTTAAAAATGCTAAAATCTGCTTGAAAGTAAAATAACAATTTCACACCAAGGTGATATTTTTTAAAAAGTAAGTTCTTAAAACATTATTTTATTTGATCATTGTTATCAGAGCATGAGTAAAGCAAGTAGTCCTTTATTTTTAGGAAACAAAACTGTTCTCTTTTATAGTATAGTTTTCAAAGCCAATGGGCATGAAGGCAAAAAAATGTCTTTTCTGGCTAACTGCACTAACAGCTTTATAGAATCAATAACCATTAAGTGTTAATATTGTACCTATTTGAGACTAAAAGCACTCTTTGTAAGTACTCTGATTTTTCTTTTCTATGGACTTTCTCACAAAGTGGGTGTCCATTTTTAGTGAGATGTGGGACTTGTAACACACAGCTCGCTAAGCGGTCTGTCTAAAGCACGAATGGTGACATGTCTTCAGAATTTCCCTCTCAAAGGGAGCTTCTTTTTGCCTCCATTTTCTTTTTTTCATGAAGAAAACAAATAAGTAAACTTCATTTGGTGGTAGGGCTACTTTACTCTTTATAGACAGAAACATCAACTCTTTTTAATGTGAACTGTGTGACCAAATAAACTGAAAGCTATGATAGCACTCAACACCATTCTAAGGTTTGCAACATTAAGTATAACTCTTTGAACCGGTATTTTGCTTCACAAGAGAAAGCACACGCAAGAAATTTATTTATTTTCTTTTTTTGTGTGCTTTTCCTCTTCTGTGAAGAACTAACATGGATTTGAGGTGTCCAGGAGACAAAACCTCTTGTTTCTTTTTCTCTCTCCCCAACTCTAGTGGAACTAAACATCAAGACAGGCCCTTCTTGTCCATCTTGTTTTCTTATCCTATCTGGGAACTTTAACAAGAAAAAAGTCCAGATAGAAAAAACTAGCCTCCAGTGAGATGAAATTGAATCAGCGGTGAGAAAAGCCTCTAACATTTGCCCAATCTCTCATCCCAGGTTCTGCCATGTATAAAGTGCACCCAACAATAAGGAATGCATTTGTCTTGCTTGCTCACCATATATTCTTTTAAAAATTCAAGTTTTATTAGAAGTAGTATTTTATTTGACACAAAATAATAGAGCCATTAGGAACGAAAACTCTTCTGTTATTTAAGGATTTTGACTAAATGAACTCCTTTGATTTTTGCATCAACTCTATGATAGCACATAGGGTGTTTAAATAACTTATAATTATAAAATTTAACTCCAGAATCCTTGAGCTTAACAATATAGCCATGTATCATTGTGGTCCCATTACATTATTTTAAAGACTGTAGTAAATCCCTTTTTGATTAAAGTATGGATGGGGTTAATATAGAAATACGAAAAACCTTGAGTGGGACACAAAGAGAGGAAAGGGCACAGAAGGGAGAAGCAGAATGGCTGAGAGTCAGGGAACAGCCCTGACCCAGAGGGACATTGACTCACGCTGAGCTCACCTGGGTTACAGCAAATGATCTCCTCCTTCAGATTAACTGCCTGCATCTCCTTTCAAAAGAGGTCAAGTCTCAGAAGGCAATGGAAAGGAATAATCTTGATGGTAGTGTTTCTACATCTTTCAGGACCCTGCTTGCTTCTACATTGGAACGTTGAGATTTGAAGTTTATATATTTAAAAATTTTATTATTCTTTAGTAATCTAGGCTTTATTTACTGTGTTTCTATTTACTTCCTATACTTAAAAATTTTGGGCTCTTAATTGTCTTGTCCTTTCATTTTAATTATTTTGTAACACTGTTCTTATTAATTTATTATTACTAGTACTATATTAATGTATATATAATGAATCATGCCCATCTGTGTGAATATAGCATGGTGTAAACCAGAAAATTTGGTCTTTATTTACTTCAAGTTTATATAGGATAAGCCCTCTAATCCCTCAGGATAGAGTAGCCTTCCCTTAACCACAATGGAACTCAGTGACTTTAATATCATTATAACAAATAATCTGATAGGCCCACTGACAAAACTTATTTTCAACCTCAAGCTTACCTCTACTACCAGGACAGACACTGGCAAATTGCATGAAAAGTCCATTCTCACACTATAATATTTCATTCTGAACCTTCCTGGAACATTGTACATACATATGCCTATTTTTAATACCAACTTCACTACCATACAATTTACATATCATGTTTGAGGGGTAACTACTTATACTACAAGTTATCTTTCTTACTAAGAATGTTAAGGAAGTTTGACCTTAGAGAGGACAACCCTTATATCCCCATTCCTCTTGTTTTAGACTTCAGCAGGGAGCTAATCCCTTGATAAGATCCTGTACTCAAAGAGTCTGACTGATAATACGACCCTGCCCAGAACTTCAGAATTGAAGAGACCAGCCACCATCCTCATTCTTTCCTTGATTATATTCCCTGCAATCTAGATAAAAGTTTTTTATTTAAAATATTTATTTTATTTTCATATCTCTTTATTAAATATAAGCCCTTGTTTTCACTACTCCTTTTTATGAGAAACTAGGAAAACTATTGTTCTATGTCATTTGAAATTCTCAAGAAAAATGGTTCACTCACTACAGCAGTTTTATGATTATCTATTTCCCTTTGTTTTATGATATAAGACACAGCCGCAAAAGCAAGAATGGTTGGCAGGCAGACTTGACCAGATTTTTGGTAAGAATCATAAAAACATTGGTAATGGTAAACTTTCTTTTAGAAATTTAAAAAGTTTGTTCTCATAAGTTTACATGTCTTTAATAAAATAAAAATATGTTTACTCACAAATTTCTTATGAAAAATTTCAAAGTGTAAAATAAGATACCATATCAATTTACCACATGGAGATATTTATTGAGCACCAACCATATGACAAACACTGTTCTAATGTCTAAGGAAACAGCAAAGAACAAGACAGATAAAACTCCTGTCTTCTTAGATCTATCATTTTAATGCCATGAACTTAATGCTACTAATGATCACGATTATTTCTCAGTGATTGAAAAGTATAGCAAAAGAAAGGGAGAGAGAAAATGAGAAAGAGAGAGAGAGAAGAGAAAGAAGAGAAAGGAGAAAGATGTCTTACAGTTTAAAATACCTCCTTTTAAAGATATGCAGGGGCTAAATATATTAATATTTTTACTCCCACCTTCTAATTCTAGTAGACCAATATCCAAAATAACAGAGACACAAAAAAAATCACCACTTTAATACATGTGCAAGGAGAATTCACATAAGCATGACAATTCCAAAGACAATGAAGCAACGTTGGGTGTATAAGACATCTTTGGATAAAGGAGAAAAAAGAAAACCAGGTATTAGGTTTCAGAAGTGAGAATGGAGATTATAGGTAGTTGAGGAAGAGCAGAATGAACGAGGCAGGACAATTCTTGCTAAGCATTCTCCAAGGCAGGAAAGGGATGCTAATCAAAGGCTCTTTATGAGTCTTGTTTCTTAATAAAGAAATAAATAATAATAAAGAGTTTAAAGTCAATACTCCAAAAGAGGAGCTTCAGGGAAGCAAAATGTTTGTTCCCTTCAGTCTTGCCTTGGAAAATAAGTCAGTTCAGTAAGCTATAGAGTCCCACTTAAGGACTATAATTTCATTTCTGAGTTCTGAAAGCAGGTAGTCAAAAGGTTTCTAGATATCTGTCTTGGATTATTTTCAAATAGAGTGAAGGCAGGCAATGACATTCTGACAGATTATCTTGATCTGAAATTTGAATGTCACTGATAATGTCATCAGGTGCTCAGGTAAACTCTGCAGTATTTACAGAGCAGCAGTCTCTGAGATTATTTAAGTATCATCTGTTGTGACAATTTCATAGAAGTTTATATCAAGTCATTTAGTTGCAACTTGTAATCGAAAGGCTCAGAAAAAAGGTTTTAATTCCCAATTATTGCAAGGCAAAGGATGGAAGAAAAATGAAACTCCAGAGGATGCAGCCAAATATTTAAGAAAACTAGAAAAATTCAGGATCCAGTCCAGTTTATAGGTAAAAAATAAAACTTTAAAAACTAAACTAGAATCTAACTTTCGTTACCATGCATTACATTTTCTATTAAAACACAATTTTTCTTTCTAAAATCGCTTTCACTTTTATCAAAGATAACCAGATTAAGACTAATTTACTGCATAAGTCTAGTTTCAATAAATTTAGCCTGATTATTTGTATAAATACTCTAATAAAACAGAAAGACGTTGTCTATCTGGCGTTAGCAAACACTATATCTCTTTACTGGTTTAATAACTTTGAGATTTCAAACTCAAATTCTTGACAAATTTTGTAACAGGTAATATGAGCTTATTTTGTAAACCTAAGTAAAATAAAAATACTATATTCAACATTAATAACTCTAAAAGACATATCTATTTAGCCAAACCAAACCTAAACTAGCTTAGTATCAAATTTTTCCCAGTAATATGATCCTAAAAATTAGTTGAGTTAAGTTCTGCTATATTTCTTAATTTATACAACTGCTTAATTTCTTTAAGTCAAACAGATGTTACAACCTACTAATACCCTGTATCATTCTATGCGTAAACATGTATCCCAAACATAGATAAATCACAAACATAGATCATAAACAGAATTACTAATAATTGTAAAGAAAACACAAGACTTTTCAATTGTTCTTGACAATTTTGAGGAGTCTAGAAAGGGGAAAGGGACTAAGGCACAGGAGGTAAAAGTGCCCCTTTTCAAAAAAAATCCCATTAGACTTTAAAAAAATCAGCTTCCAATTTTGTTGAATTCTGCATCACTTATTAAATCTTTTAAAATCTGTTCAAACATACCAAATCTCATAAAGTTATACCTCAATTACCTTTAAAATATTTCCACCATGTTGGGAAACCTTTCATTTTACTTTCTTCCTTTTTTATTTCTCTTGTTAATTAATCTGTTTATTTTTTATTTAATGTTTTATTTGTATTATTTATGCTGTTATAATTGTCCCAATTTTCCCTCTTTGCCCCCCTGCACTCAGCCATCCCCCCACTCCCACAGTCAATGCCCACACCGTTGTCCATTTTCACAGGTCCCTCGGACACGTTTAATCCCTTCACCTTCTTTCAAACAGTCCCCACTCCTCTCCTCCCCTCTTACAGCTGTCAATCTATTTAATGTTTACATTAGCATCTGTAAGACTTGTGGAAGCTAAATAGCACGTTTTAAAGCCTTAAGACTAGTTATACTTCTCTGTATCTATTTCTTTTAAATGTTAAGTACCAATAAAACAGTTGTGTACTATGAGAGCTCTACAATGATTTCTAATTTGGAAATATTTTTTCCAGTTCAAAATATATATTGTCTGGCCAGTAATGATGGGATTTTAATAGTGATGCAAATCAATAGGCCTTTATAGCTTAACCAAGGAAGCAGAAAAGACTTCCAAAAAAGAGATGCAAAGCCCTTGTAGATCCAAAGGTTCACAGCACAGACCTCAGTCGCACAGGTGGTGAGGATGGTGGAGCGCACATGGTGTCTCCCATCTAGCACAGTGTGTGAGACACTTCCAGCCACAAACCTGCTAGTTTGTGGCACTGGACATGTGCTACTGAAACCACAATTTCTACCACAAACAAGTAATAAATGTTTAGATGACAAAGAGCCCTTATGGGCTAGGGCCCCTTATGATAAACTCCCCTGATATCTGGTATAACCTGACTAGGAGACATCTGGAACCCCAATCTAGGCCACTGTCCTTCAGGTGCACCCTGGTAAGGTTAAGTGGGCCTTCCAGATGGTAGAGACCAGAGAAAATATTTCTGCTGGTCACAAAGCCAAGCTCCAGGGCATAGGAAAAGCCAAAATAAAAAATCTCATTCAGTTTTTATATGAACACCTCCAGCAAAGTTTTCCTGAACAGACACCTGCCTGGAGAGAACCACTTAACTCCCCATGAGGCCCATTCAAACCACAGACTTAACAGGGAGGCTACGCCCTACGGTATTTTCTTCTGATGACAAATGACATCAAAGACACCTAGCCACAGAAGAAAAAAATAACCATCTCTGGGAGAGAAGGATTGAGAAAAGAAAACCTGAATTGAAAGACCGAATGACCTCATTTCACAAACATTGTTTAACGCTAATGTGAATTTACAAGAGAGAAAAAGACTCTCAACACTTCCAACTTTCCTCAACACCACGGGTAACTGAGCAGAGGGCTGCCAGGGTAAAATGCTTCCCCCCTCTGCTGGCTGTGGTGAGACATCCCTGCCTCTCAGCTGCAGCAGAGCAGTGCAGGGAGCAGAGCTGTCCCAGCCAGTAATTCTTCTGGCACAGCTATCAGAATTAAAATAACACTTGAATGGTTTTCCTACCCCCTTGTAAGTTCTTCTAGCTGGGCTAATAATCAAATTAACAAAGACAGATTATTAACAGGAGAAAATAAAAGTTTTAATATAAGTGCGTAGGTGTGGGAAATCCAAAGAAAGTGAGGCAAAACATTTCTGGACAAAGAAGAAAAGGGTGGGAGATCAGGGTATTAGATTTCAGAAGTGAGAATGGGTGATGCAAAGGTAATGAGGAAGAACAAAACGTACATACCAGAAAGATTCTTGTCAGGCAACTCGGAAACAAAGGGGCACAAAGGTAATCTAGCCTACAGGCTTGGAGTCATCCTGACTAATACTAGGGTGAAGATTCTTAAGGCCATCAAGCCAAGGCTCTCTTCCTAAACAGGTTTCTCCGTCCCAACCAGGATCCTGGGCAGGAGTCGAAATGAGGTCAAAGACTCCTTTCCAGACTTGTTTCTTAATGAACAGCTTAAAAACAATATTCCCCAAAACAGCTTCAGGATGGGAAAACTTTGGTTTCCTTCAGTTGTTTAGAAAAAAAGATTATTCAGGAACTTCATGTGGAAGTCCTGTTTCTTCCCTCTAATTTATATAAAAATGTGTTTGTTTATTTTATGGAGGTTTTCATTGATTGTTCAATGTCTCAAATGTGAAGACAAGTTTTTATTCACTTCATATCTTGATTATTTTCTTAAATGTTTTCAGAGTAGAATGCCATTGTTAAAAGTTATATTTTATATCAATTTCTAACCATTTGACTTCACAGTTTATGAGAGTATTCCTTCGATGACTCATTTTAAGTTTTTTTCTATTAGTTTCACAAGGCAAAATGTTAATTCGCCGTACATTGAGAAACATTAGTGTCAAATGTTTTTTTTTTATTAAACATTTATTTTTTCTTTTGTAAATCACTAGTCCTGTTCTTTGCACAATTTATATTTTGGTGTGTATATTTTTTTATTGACTTGCAAGAGTTCCCAGATTTTTAGTATCCCAGACTTTTCTGTTTTTTTTCCTAGTCTGAAATTGAGATGAAAGCTAAACTGCTATTTATTTTAATTAATTAAAATATATATAATATTTCTAAAATCACATTCAAAGAAACAAATCATTAGTTAGTTTTTACTTAAAAACATGTACATATTATGTACATATGTGCATATACATACAGGTATGCATAAAGGATAAAATGAAATAACAAGTAAATCTATAGGATAATGGTAACAGTAATGACGATAATAAACATCATTATGAACTTATTTCAATGCTTACTGAAGGGAGCAAAAATTTTGCCACCCTGAAGCAGCCCTTTTGGAATATTGATTTTAAGCTATTTTTTAAGAAACAAAACTCAGAGAGAACCTTTGATCCTGCCCAAGAGACTCAGACAGAGAAACCTGCAATATTGTTGTTTGTATAAATTCAATAAGAATCCATTCTGTTTATTACCAGACACAACTGGAAACTGGTTACATTTACCAAGATTTGGACTGAAATGTCATGTTTGAAAGAGACATGCATAGACTCAGATGTCACCAGAAAGCTTTAAGGAATTGAGGTTGACTTTGGAACCAATAAAATCCCCTTGGAAAAACAGCCTGGTACCTTGCTTACATAATTCACAGCAATCTTCTCAGGTAAGGAACAAAGGTTGCTTTTTTGGGGAGATGGTAAAGGAAGAACCACAATACATTTTGAGCGACCTTGAGAGCCTGAGTGATTCACCCGTATTTATAGGTATTGCGGGCGAAATCTGATGGGAACTATGAGGCTTGGCTTCTTAGCTTTGGGAGGCTAATTCAAGTTCAATCTGGCGATTCCTTATGGAAGTTCAGCAAATTTTAACTTAATTTATTGATTGATTTGAAAAATTAAGAGAAAGAGAGAGATCAATTTGTTGTTCCACTTATTTACGTATTCATTGGTTGCTTTTATTTGCCCTGACCACGGACCAAACCTGCAACCTTGGCGTAGTGGGACGTGCTCTAACCAACTGAGCTACCCGGCCCTTTTTTTAACAGAGACCTATGATCAATTGTTATCCTTGTGTTTATGCAAATAATTGGGCCAAATTTAAATAAACTAGACTTACAAATAATCAGTCAATAATCAGTCTTAATTTGGCTATCTTTGATAAAAATGAAGGTGAAAATGGGAGAAAAATGGTGTTTCAACAGAAACTATCATACACAGTGTGGATGTTAGATTCTAGTTGTTAATTGTCTGAAGAGCTTTATTTTTCACCTATAAACTAGATCGGATGCTAAATTTTCCTAGTTTTCTTATATATTTGGCTACAATCCTTCGGCCAAATGTAACTTTTATCTTCCACCCTTCGGGAATTATGAAGAACTGAAACCCTTGTTTTTTGAGATACATCAACTGCAGAGAAATCACCACAGCTGTTCCTGTTTAAAAATGTCAGTGACTGATGGTATGTATATAAGCCACACAGAGAATTTACCTGAAAACATGATGACATCATCAGACATTTACATTGCAGACCAGAAGTACCTATCAGATTGTCAGTGCCTGCCTTCATTCCAGCAAAATTTCCCCAAGCCTACATCTGATATTCGACTTAACTGAGAGCTTTACAGATTTCAAAAATGATTTATAATTTGCTCTGACCATTAACCTTTTTTTTAAAAAATAGACATATCCCTTATTAAATACATGATTGTTTGCTTTTACAATATCAGCCTCTCTTTGGGAGCCCACTTGCATCACTGCCTCTTCAAATGAGGCTCAGCAATTTACCTCAACTGACTTATTCCCAGAACTAAATAATTGTGTCCATGAAATATGGAGCAATCTACCAAGTGAGCTTCTGGAATGTAAAATTTACTTAAAGCTTTAAATATGAGATTGAAGGGAACCAAGTTTTGCTGCTCTGAAGCTGTCACCAACAGGGACTGGACCAAGGCAGGTCTGCACTGGCATGTCTGGAATGTGTTGGTTCTCTATTTCATGTGGGAAATATTTCATAACACTAGTCTAGGTGATTTTGAGAGTATGTCTGTTAAGAAAGAATAGGAAAGATCACAGCAGTAGCAGTGAGCCTAGACTGAGCTGCCTAGATGCAGAAAATGTATTATAGTTACAGAGGGAAAAGGAGAGTCCTTAGAGACAGGTTCAGGGAGTTAACCAGGGATGAGCGGCTGCTGCCCGCAGCTCCCCTGATTGCAAGTCTCATGGGAACCTTTAGAATTTAGGAGAAAGAGAGTAAAAGTACAAGCCTGAAAAACAGAGGAGCATGGGCATGCTCCGAGGAGAGCATACGCTTGGTCCTTCTTGAGGGTTCTTATCTCTCTTCTAAAGGTTTAGGAGAGATCTCAGGGGAGGATCTTAAAAGAATATTCAATAGCTTTCCAGGTGTGTCCTTTAATATGTTGAAACATCAAAATGAGCATGTAAGGGAGTTTGGGATTATTCTTTGATCAGCTTCACTGTTTTACTTTTCTCTTGTGCTTGGGAGGCTCTAAATGGGTTTTTGTTATTTATTCCCCTGACTTCATTTGTTCTGGGGTTTGGCTGACACTAATTGCACCAACTGGGTCTTTGTTATTTTTTCCCCTTGACTGGGGTGATTTAAGCTACTCACTCTTGGGTTGGGGAGGAGAGGTATAAACCATCTGCTCCTGTGTCCTTGGTTAAGAAAGGTAAGATCTTGCAATTTATTAGCAGGCTATTAATTGCTTGGTCATGTTTAATTATCTTGTCTCAGTTTCTCTTACTTATTAAAAAGCAAGACTGAAGGAGCCTTTGACAATTACCCCTTTCCTGCCCTGGAGATTTGAACAGAGAAACTTGCTTTAGGAAAGGAGCCTCTGCTTAATCACCTAAAAGTCTTCCTGGTAGCAAGAGGACTCAAAGACCATCGGCTAGATACCTTTGTGTCTCATTGTTTCTGAGCTACCTAGCAAGAATTTTCCTGCCATATCTGTTCTGCTCTTCCTCAATACCTGTAAATCACCCCTGCTCACTTCTGAAATCTAATACCCTATTCCTCTTGTACCCTTTGTCCAAAAATGTCATATATTTCATGTTGCCTCATTGCCTTTGGAATTTTCATGCCTATGCAAATTCTCCATGCACATGTATTAAAAACTTGACATTCTCCTGTGAATCTAGACGAACTTGGAAGGTGGCAGGAAAAGTATTCATATCTTTAGTTCCCCCACCACTATTCTATCTTTTATAAATAATTATTTTAATCCTTAAATAACAATCTAAAGTAGCTATTGTCAGTGTTTTAAATTAGAACAAATCTGAACATTGAAAAGCTTAATTCGATAGGGCAGAATTTAGCTCTTACGGATAGTGAATACCAGTGCATGGTGTAAAACTCAAAGCTGTACTAATCCAGCATCTGTGATCTTTCCAGTGATTAGAAGGTAGAGTTGGAAATGCCATTCTGATTCCCATTGACGAGACCTACAATCACAAAATTCATTTCATGTCCTCCCTTCTTTTATCACGTCTTATCTTTCTAACACAAAGGACTGAAGTAAAAAGTATCTGGTTAGCTGAAGTGTTTGTTTGAGTGGAATAAAATTGAAATGTAGTCAAAATTGTCAGGAATTACAAGGAAACAGCAGTACTATCTTCCTTCAAATTCTATTTAAAATGATTCTTGCTCTTGCTCAGAGAATGTGAAAATATTTCTGACTACTCCCCTCTCCTGACATGTTATATAAGTTTTATTTATGTTTTAGAAGTATTTAATGGTAGGGTTACAAGAAATCTCATCTGTAAAGATGAATAATAAAGTCCCAGAGAATTGAACTGCCTTGTGCAAACAGCTCTGGCTGGTTAATGAGAAGACAGAATGAGACCTCGGGTGTCGTGGCCTACCATCAACCTGTTATTACCTACATTAAAAACAATAACTTTTTTGCCTAACAATATTTTTAGTCTAAGAAACAAAGTTTATAATATTCAGAGGAATTCAAAAATAGTCTATATTTTAAAAGTTTAAATTAAATATTTGTCAAGTTTAAAAATAAAGCATACAGCACAGAAAAGTGAGACAAGGGTAAGAAATATCTTTTCCTCTCTACCTGATTCCACTCCCAGAGGTGGCCACCTTTAACTATTTTTGTCATTCTAGAAATTATATATATGCTTATTTTTTAATTGAGCTACTGTTCTCCATCTTTATAAAAATTTAAAAGATATATTTTACAGTATATTCCATATTACCACTCAGAGATATAACTTATTTTTTTAATATGGCTTCCTTTTATTGACATTTTTGAAGATTACAGGCAAGTTTCGAATGTCTTTAGGTGTGTCTAATATACCCTTATAATTAATTTAGGTTGTGTATCTTTTCTTGGGCTGGTCTAGTGTCAGGCAGTTCTGTTCTCATTTCATTCCATCAGGGGGCTCATGATTTGGGTTTGCCTCATTGCTGATGAGGGGTATTAATTTTGATCACTTGATCAAGGTATTGTCTGCTGGCTTCTCCATTGCAAGCTACCCCATTTTTCTGCTTCTGTGCATGGAGAGATCTTGAATGGCAGAAGTGCTCAGCTAAGGTACAAAATTAAAATAATTACCTTGTCGAATCCTTTCTCTTGGGTAGCAGTAACAGAATAGGTTTTAGATGATAATTATTATTTTCCCAATACTGGTGATTATTCATTTTCTGGCTTCTCATTTAATTTCAATTCCTCTTTGTGGAGGAAACCACGAATTAATAAGGGACTTCCAACAGTTGTACACGGAGTGTCAGGAATGTCTTGGTACATTAAACAATTTGTGCAATTGAAATTTGTTATATGTAGATCTATATATAACATGCAAAATATAATAATAATTCTTTGCATATGCAACTAGATGAACATTGAACAGCAGAAATACTAGACAGTTTTATTTTTTTAAACATTAAATAAAACAGTCAGATTTTACAAAATTATATTGAAATTTCAGTCATGTAAATTTTTATTTTAAATTTTGATACTCATTAAAAATGTGTGCTTTTCATTTATATTTTAAGAAATAATTATGAGTGATTTAGGAGAAGGCTTTTTGAAACCATGAGCTTTTTAAATGTTAATATTTACTGTAATTTATATTTTGGACAAAATTTTATAAATTGCATACACTTGAGGTGCACAAAAATTAAGTGACAATCTTGTTTATCACAAAATTATCAGATATTGATTTTTATTATTTAGTTTTATTAATTTGCTGAAATGAAATCAAGAAAGACCAATGGTATGAGGTAAATATATAAATAATTATGAGTTATGTATGCATTTAGTTCATTATTCACCCAAGCATTACTGGCTAATTAACCAAATACCCACATATGCACAATAAAAATTCAATTGGTATGCCTCGGCAGGCTCTCAACTTTCAGCCATAAACATTATGGCTTTACAATGTGTCATACAATTTTATCTTTATGAAGTATATTGATCTAAGTAGGATTAAAAAAATTTGTGTAATAATTTGCAAAATTAATTAATAACTTTTAATTTTTAACATACAGTCTTCATAAAGCCTTGATGCTTCCCACTTTACTACAATACAAGCAAAGAATTTTTCGAATTATCCATTTACCAAATATGGACAACCTATCACATGCAACTATTGTGACATTAACAGTAAACAAACCAGATAAACATTCCTGTTTTCCTCTAACTTACATTTTAGTACATTTTTAGTACATTTTTCAACATAGAGGTCAGGGGGTATATTTTGGAATATGACATAGCTTTTGCCCATATAATGGCACACACACACTGTGCCAATTTTCCTTGTTGGCATGACAAATTCTGACTGAATTCATATGTGGTTTTGACTACATGTGTAGTATGTAGTCATAACTGCAGATGGATTTATCGGAAGACTTGGAGAAAAGGTCTGGCTATGGGGAAAATGTTTACAAACAAAAGAAAGCAGAAGAAGAATAGGAAAATGTCAGCGTAGTCAATAGTGTCCTCAACATTTAATGAGTAGAATTGAAAGAAGAAAGAAACAAGGATATACAAATTTAAACAGAGTGTTGTATCAGGTTAGAGTGGTATTCTAGCAAGGAAGCAGAATAAGCTCGATGAATTGGTAACACAGCGTGTAATAAGCAGCTATAAAACCCATCCTCTGTATGCCCATGGAAACAGTGACGAACAGCTGCTTTCCATTTTGCACACACAGAAAAGCAAGGTTAATTAAAAGTACTGTGCTTGCAAATTCAGTTCCATTAACAGCAAAACCAATTCAGGAAAGGTTATTTTCATGGTGTGATTTTTTTCTGAGCTCTATTAGGACTGTGTCAGATCCACATATTAGTGATTCGCAAGACAGCTTAGAAAGCGGGGTGCCTGCCAAAAACCCACCTGAACCGAGAAGAGTATATTTCTACTTCTTTGACAACAGCCATTTCATTCTCTTTTGATGTGGAAGTCATTCAAGGTCCAGGTGACTTTCATTGTAATCAAAGTCAGACTAAACAATGAAAGCAGAATGACAGTATGAGTTTTCATTCTCGCACAAAACTTTAAGTAATGAGATGCATAAATGACAAGGTTGATGTAGATTTTTCATGTTTACTTTCATGCCACAGAGTGTATCTTTCCTTTCACAAAAAAATGGACAACTGAGTAATGCATGATATTTTAGGCTCTGAAAACTATATGTCACTCAGCATAGAAATAATCTTCTGTATTAATATTCCTTTACAGCACACGGATTAGAGTGCTCTTTTCCATCTTGAATCATTTTCCCTGATAATGTGTTTTAGTCATGTTTTGTGGACAACATTTGCCACTCACAATCAATAAGGCCCCAAATTCATTTCACTCTTTCTGAAACAACCTGAACTCCAATCCACCCCACAGTCTCTCTTCTGCTTTCGAAGTCGTCAATATCTGTAAATTGAGATTAAACTTTCCCATTTGTGATGTTGTGCATTGTTACATATGATTTTCAGCACATAGTTTATACAATTGTTTTTTTAGAAAACGTGGATAAATAATATTCTACTCTTGCAATTTTCTTTTTTCCCACATCATTATGCTTATATATATATTTACATATATGTATGGTCTTACTTCCTTTACTTTAGCTACGGTATAGTATTCCATTCATTAAAAAATGCAATGAATTTTTCTACTCCTCTCCTGAGGAGCAGTGAGTTTGATTAGTAGCCTGCACTCGTTTTTGTTTCAGTGAACATTCTCACACATGGCAGTTTTTCTAAATGTAAGTGTGTCTTCAGGAGAAAGATGTGAATGGAGTTGCTGGGTTCCGCCACAAGCAGCTGTTTTGTAATTGTACAAGGTATCGCTAAACCGCTCCACAAAGCAGTCTCACCACAGCACTGCATCATCTCTTTACATCCTTGCCCAAAAGTGTTGTCATGAGTTTTAATTGCCGCCAAATTGATAATTATGAAAAGATGTTCTATTGTTGATTTGATTTTATTTCTCAGATTTCTTATGAGAAAGTGTTCATGTTTATTGGTTTACTCTTCTGAGCAAAGCCTGTTTTATGTTCTTTGATCATTTAAAATGTTTTTTCCTCTGTCTTATTCTCATTTAAATAGTAGATGTTTCTTACATATGCTGGAAAAATCCTCTATTGGTTTTATAGATTGAGATATCTTCTTCTCCAAACATGTCTTGTCTGTTCAGTTTTTTTTAGAGTGTTTATATTGCATATGAATTAATAGTTAAGTAAGTAAATATAGCACTCATTTCCTTAATGGCTTATTTCTAAAATCTTATTTTAAATAGTCTACCAACCTTAACATAACAAATACATTACTCTACATTTTCTTCTAAAATTTTACTTTTAAATGTTTATCTTTGATATCTTCATTTTTGTCTCCTCTTTCAGATATTTCAAAGTTCTTATGCTGTTTTTGTCCTCTTTATCTTCTCTATAAAGTTTAGTATAGGTGTGGAAATTTCTTAAAAATTAATATTGACTGGAATTGCACTGGATTAATAAATTAATTTTGGAAGAATAAGCTCGAATAGCCAGGAGGAGCTGCCATTCAGTGGCCTGCTGGGTGTACTGCCCTGAGCTATGAGACAGGCAACTCTTCCATTAAAGAGAGAAGTCAAGGCTGAGGCAGAGCCTGGCTTCATGGGTATGGGCCTGGTGCAGTCACACGTGGCACTGTGCTCAGTTTCATGTTCTGCTGTTGCCACCATTTTAAGATTTTATAAAGTCCATATTTCATTTTGTGCTGGGACCCCCAAATTATGTAGCTGGGCCTGGAGATTATGTGGGTATAGTTGTAAAACATAGGCAGATAGTATGGTTGGTGTATATAAAGTTTAGCTTTTATTTTCTCAATGAAATAGGAAGTATAGGTAATTTATCTACACTGCTGCATTCTGCATTGTATCTCAAGTTCTCATATTCCATTCACCAATCCTTGTTGTGTCTCCTCTGCTGTTTATCTGTTTCCATAATTCTCAATTACAGTGATTATATTTTAGCTTTAGAAGTTCTATTTGGTTTTCTTTCAAGTCTGCCTTTTCTCATAAGTTGGTGTTTTTTGGTTTAATGCTTTTAAGTACTTATTTTGTCTATAATAACTTTAATCATATTTTCTGGTCTTTTTTTCCGGGTTTCAAAGTTTGTAAGACTCTAATCATCCTGTTGGCCATGTATGCTGTTGATCACTTATAATGCTAACAATTTGGGTAATGTACTCATTTTTACAGTAAAATTATTTGTGAAAATTGTCTTAGATTTTGTCTTTTTTTCAGAGAGGTTGTGCATTTGCTTATGCCATCTATCCTAAATAACTGCTATTATTCCATCTGGAAACTTTTTGTCAACCTTTCTATATGCATTTCATTTCATAAAATTGTGAAAAGGAATTGAGGTTATTAGAGCAACACAACTTACTGCCATTACTAAAAAATTGTTACAAAAATATACAGTTTATGATGCAAAAGATTTGACTCCCTTTGAAAGTAGCACTATTGGGTAGAGCAAAACCTGCAAAAAAAAATCCATGATGATGATGGTTTCACCTATTTTTAAGCTTTTAAAATGCAATCTATTTTTAAGCCTTTTTTCATTCCTACTGATATTTCAAAATCATCAGAATTGTGCAAATTTGACCTCAAACTCACTCAAAGAACACACACACTCATTGCTTTAAGTTATCAAGAGAAACTTCTTTTCTTGAACTAACCCCAGCAAATATTCTTATGATCTACTTGTGAGGTGGATAGTTCCCTAGTTTTCCTTTTCAGTAATTGTATAAGTCTTTGGATATTCTTAGTTCTATGCAGGTACTTCAGCTCTAACTTCCTTTCTCATATAGTCTCAAAACTTATTTCTTGTCCCTGTGGGTATGTAAAATGAAACTCAGTGCTTAGCCACAGTCACCAGATCAGCTCACTGTTTTTATTTCTTTCTTTACACAACACTTCCTTCTGTGCCTGGGGCAATATCATTCTTTCCTGTAAACACAATAATGTGTTTGATTTAAAATTTGTATTTTTTCAGCATTTTGAGGTGTGTGTAGCAGAAAGGTTTTGTATTAACTTATTCTGCCACACAGCCTCAGTCAGAATGTTTTTAATTGAATACAATTAATTCAGGAACGTATATTTTTCTTCAAAACAAGGGGATCCAACTACAAAGGCAAAGGCAAGGTTTTGAATACCAACTTCAAGTTTAAATGTTTATAATATTCCTCAAGTCTTTACTCCAAAACTTACTTTTTATTCTCAACGGAAATTCTTATTTTGTTTGGGGGAAAAGGAGACTGACTGCCAAAGAGTGTTTCATCATATTCTATTTCAATATTTAAAATTGTAATGACACACACACACACTCCAACTGGTCATATGGAATCATAAAATTAAAATAATGTACATTCTGTATCTTCTTTCTTTTTTATAAAGATTTTATTTATTTATTGTTAGAGAGAGGAGAGGGGAGGGAGAAGGAGAGATAGAGAAACATCGATGTGCAAGAGAAACAGCCATCTGTTGCCTCCCTGACCACGGACCAAATCTGCAACCCAGTTGAATCGACAACCTTTCACTTTGTGGGAGGACTGTGAACCAACTGGGCCACATTGGTCAAAGCTGTTCCTTCTTTCTTATAATCACTGTGTTATTGTGATTTATTTTGAATCTATTCTTTAAATGCAGGAATATGCGATTCCCCAGAGGTCAGAGAACCAGAAGACATAAAGAATGAGTTGGAATGATTGTGGGCAGTTATACTCTGGTATTCTGTGTTATTGGAAGTTATCAGAATTAACTTCCATGTAAAAAGACTATGTTTATATGAGTGATTAGAAAAATAGTGTTAATTTAAAGCTTACTATTTGATTATTTGTTGATGCATAACAAACTACCCTAATTCTTAGTAGCTTAAAGTGATGACAATACTTTACTGACTTTGCACCTCCATGACATGGGTAGGCTCAGTGAAGACAATTTGTATCTTTTCCAAATGGCATCAGTGGGGTCAGCTAGGAGAAAAGTTGCTGGAGGTGCAAATGAATCTGAAAATTCATTTATTCAACTGTTGAACAGTTGACGCTTGCTTTAATCTGAGACTTCACCTGAGATTGAATCAAAGACAATTCACCCAATTTCATTGGGTGAATTTTAACAGGCAAGGAAGAATTTATTGAAAAATATTGCAATGCAGGTGAAGATTGTTGCAATAGGGAGAGAGACTGAATGCAACTCCACTGATACAAAAGGCAGAAGATATTGTAAGTGCTGGAGGGAGCCAGTGGGAAAGTGATACAGGACACTAGGGCAGAATTTGGTCAATGGGGTTAAGCTATCTCTATTGGCTAATGTGAACTTACTGAAATTAGGCTCCTACCCTCCCATAGACACTGGGAAATGGAGACACTAATTCTCTTTTTTTAAAAATTGTTTTTAATTGTTGTTCAATTATAGTATCCCCATTTCCCCCCATTACTCTCCCCTGCATTACCCACCCCCACCTCCCACATTCAATCCTCTCCCTCTCTCTGTTGTCTTTGTCCATGGGTCCTTTATACATATTCTTTGACTTGACCCTTCCCCTTTTTACCCTGTTATCACCTTCCACCTCCCTTCTGATTACTGTCAGTTTGTTCTTTATTTCCATGTCTCTGGTTCTATTTTGCTTGCTTGTTTGTTTTGTTGATTAGTATAGTATTTGTCTCTCACCACCTGGCTATTTCACTTAACAACCATTCTCCAGTTCCATCCATGCTGTTGTGAAGGATATTAGTTTTCTTAATGGTTATATTTCAAAGGAATGACTCCCAGGTCTTTGAGAATAACTTTCCTGGGTTATAAAACTGGCAAGAGGCTGGGGGAAGATATACATCTCAAAGGGCAGAGGAAGAATTGATAATTGCAAGTTTCCCCATGTAAATGCTCTGGAAAGAGGAATTTCAGCGGCCTAGAGTCAGGAAGAAACCCATCTATGAGTTAGTCAGCAGAGGGGAAATCATGGCTCTCTTGGGCAAGTATCATCAGGAATGAAAACTTGGAACCTCTGCAATGACTGCTTGCCTTCCTCACAGGAATGCTGGCTGCATTGCAAAAGCAAGCTTAACAAGAAAGAGTTACTTATGACTTCATCTCAAAAGTCTCAAATGTGCTGTATTGTCCTCAATGAAGCAGTCACAAAAGTCCAGGGCAAGCAGAGGGTAAAAAGTTTCCCTCTCTGAGAGTGAGTGACCAAATTCTGAACAGCATATGGGACTAGAAATATCTTTGCAGCTCTTTTTAAAAATAATCTGCCATGGTGGCACATATGTTATTAGAATTCAGCAATAACTACTGAAATTATTTACAATTAGATCAACAAAATTATTTTCTGGGAGGGGTGTTTTATCCCAGGCATAGTTTAGAAATACTGGTGTATAATAAAAACAGACTAACTTGATTTTATTATTGTTTGTAAGTTCTATAGAAAAGATGCATTTGATTACTTCCTATGCAGTTTCTTTGTACCGCCCCAACCTTGTTAAGATATTAGCCCAATCCCCTCAGAATAAAATAGATTCCCAGTATTCCCCTGAAGTACTTCATAAACCAAGAATTTTCTTCTTTTTAGAGTTTGTCTCATAATGCCCAGTTGTGCCCTACATTCCGGGTATGCTATCTTACAGCTCTCAGAAAAAAAAGATTACTGACTTACATGTCCATTTTTCTTATGAACATTCCTTCTGCGTAAAATTAAAAATACCTCAGCTCTTGCCTCTCAACTCAGGCTTTACTCTTTAAGAAGCCTTCTTAGACCACCTCTGAAACCTAGGACCATCCAGTCTCACCTGCTAGGGAGTGGGTTATGATTCAGTTCACTTTGTCCAATGCCTAAGCCCAATCTCCCATGATGGCTTCTTATTTTCCTAGACCTCAGGCTACTCCAAGATCAAAAATTGGAATTAGATTCATGCTACTAAGATCAGCATTAGGACCAAAGAGTTATTGGGTTGTATGTTAATTAACTTGTGTATTTGCTCTATAGCATCTAATGGAGACTGCAGCTGGGTAATTCACACCATTTTGTCTTAACACTAGCCTGACTGTATTAACCTACTTTGAATATACAGTCACCTACCCTTTTCAGAATGGCTATGGATAAAAGGAAATCTTCAGTTTCTATTATCCATGCATTCTTATGTTTATCAATTTTGCCAGGAAAGTACTCAAATATAACATAAATCCTTTGGCTTCATTCTCTACTCTTTTCAGAAGTAAAACAGTCGCCATTCCATTTGGAAGAGGCTTTAATGTATTTCAAACCATTATCCAATCTTGTTCAGCACCCTTAACAGAGAGAACAAATCCAGATTACTTAATCTTTCATCACTGGTCTAAT
This sequence comes from Glossophaga mutica, assembly GCA_039655065.1. Taxonomy (NCBI): domain Eukaryota; kingdom Metazoa; phylum Chordata; class Mammalia; order Chiroptera; family Phyllostomidae; genus Glossophaga; species Glossophaga mutica. The sequence continues at coordinate 39,464,372 of CM077306.1, read as the reverse complement.
TTTCTAGTATTTTATTTTTTTAAAAAAATATTTTATCTATTTTTAAGGAAAGGGGAAGGGAAGGAGAAAGAGAGGGAGAGGAACATGAATGTGTGATTGCCTCTCCCATGCCCCACACCAGGGACCTGGGCTCAACCCAGGCATGTGCCCTGACTGGGAATCAAACTAGTGACCCTTTGCTTCATAGTTTGGTGCTCAATCCACTGAGCCACACCAGCCAGGGAAATAATTTTCTAGTATTTTAGATACTATTTAATCAATTTTCTTCACATTCAATGGATTACCTTCTTTTTCATCATGTTTTGCAGACCATAAATGTATACCTGTATGCATTTACTTCATACAGGACATGTACTTAGTATAATAGAATGATTCTCCCACACTTGCTACATTCAATAGTCCTGGTTATATGCTTAAGTAACTTGCTCACTTGTGAAATACCTTTGATACATCACTGACTGAAGCTTTGCTTTTTACTTGCTCTTGCCTGGATTATTTCTTCCTGTCCTTGCATATACCTAAGAATTTGCTAGCTGAGACTTGCAGTTTTTTTAAAGTTATTACTAAATTTCCCTTTTTGTTTCTCATTTCTCTCACCTTCCAAGATAGAACACCTTATCTCCCAGCAATCTGAATCCATATGCACTTTATAACATCTTTGTTACTAATGAAAACGTGACAGATTTCAGGTAGTAGTAACAATACATACATAAATAGCCTGTAATGTATATAAATCTGTACACACCAAGCATCATATAGGTTAAAGTCATACATCAAAGTCTGTATATACAACTGGGTACTCACAAATCAGTCTGAGTCTTCCAAGAAGGAAATTCCAAGAATAGAATATAAAAAATTCTTTGAGGGTCACACCAGTGAAGGATAAGTGGAAGGGAAAAGGAGGAGGCAAGGAAAGAATTTAGACCATGAGGCAGGTCCAACACCTGTGGAAAGAGAGAAAGTAGGAAGCACTGGGTAGACAGAGCTTCAGACTGCAGCACAGTTCTGAGAAAATTATCCACTAAGCTGGTGTGGGACTGCGTGACCAAAGGTCACCTGTTTAAAGAATCCTGAATGAGCTGAAATGTCCCAGTACTAGGCTTCTAGATGCACAACGTGCTGTCTGTCTGAAGGCAGCCTGGAATGCCCCATGCCTCAAAGTTACAGCAGCTGAAGGATTTCCATGAATTTTACACTCATATTGTGGAGAGATATGTGTGAGGTAACTCCATGTCTGCCAGGATCTACAGAACAGATGAATATCAGGTTTAAGAAGTGTCAGTTGTTACAGAAATGGTTAGTAGCTGTCAGATATTCACCAAATATAGCTTGTATGTATTTCCCAGTCATACTAATAGTTAGATTGATGCTAAGTGGCTAGTCAGTGTAAGAAGTGGAGACAGAACATATTATGGGGTCGATAAATAGTAATGGAAAAATACAATAAAATTAAAAATAAATTAAAATTACTTAAAAATAAAACAAGAAGTGATAGATATCATTGGAAGCTCTTGCTGCTATGAGCTGATATGCCTCCTCTCTCATTCTTTGCCCCTTTGGAAGCTCCTTGGAACAAACATTGCAAGTGGTTTCAGATATAATACCAAAGAGCTTTTCCAGCCTGACACCCTGAGCAGCTGTGGATCTGGGCTTTCAGCTAATCTACTCTGAGCAGGTAATATATTTGAGAAATAAAATTCTCCTGCATTAAGCCATCAAAGATTCTGGGTTAATATATTACCACAGCATCACCTAGATTATCCTGACTAATGCATCAGGCGATTTTAAAAAGAAGAAATAATACAGCCACAACAACAACATAAAGAATGTTTTCAACACCACTCAAAGGAATGCAACTAAAGCAATAATTAAATATAATTTTGTCTTCAGATTTATCAGACTTTTAAAATTTCATAATAACCAGTGCTATGACAAAAGGGGGAAAATAAAATTCTCTTGTATTTTATTTCATGACTTGCTACATTTTCTTGAAAATTTATAATATCTATTACACAAAAGAAATATATGCAATCTTTAGCCCAGCATTCCCATTTTTTAAAAAAATTCCCATAGAATGTCACATAAAAATAAAAATGATAGTAATTAAATACACACACATACAAAGATGTTTGTCGCAGACAGCATTATTGCAACATAGAACTAAAAAACTGAAGCAATGTGAATATCCATCAGTTAAAAGGAGAGTGAATAGGCCTTTTGATCTAAGGAATGGTCAATACGTTTATGAAGAGATTTTTTATTACAGTGCACTGTTTGCGATCTATACTTTTGTATGAGACAGAACAGCCTCTTCACCTGCATTTATCTAATGTAGTCATATAAATATAGAGAAAGTATGGAAGAATATACAAAGAGCTCTGAAACCGATTAATTCAAGCTTGTGGGAAAGGTGACAAATGAGTGGAGATAATGAAAGTTTTTTTAAACCTTTTTGTGTTTTTCACTTGAGATAATATGCACATACTAAATTAGGTAATGAAAAAGAAAACTAGTCAATTTTCAATATTACAAGGATAAGAATTTTATGTACTTCTTAGTCTTTTATGTGGAGAAACAATGTAATTTGTTTATAATTTCCTAATTGGTAATTAGTTGCAAAAACCTATGTTTCTCTTTCAAGGTGTTCATAATTTGATATCACATATGCTGCATAAAAATACAGATGGGTCATAATTATGTTTAAAATAAAGTACACCAATAAGTAAAGCATCTTAGTGTTATGATAATACAATCAAATTCTGCAATCAAATGAATAACACATTTCTGTAAGTGAAGATTGTTGAAATAAATTTGTTTCTCTGTAATTGTCAACTGTTACTCACAATTTTCCTGTAAGACTAAAGGAAATATTATCTACTGCAGAGAGCTTTCAAGTGTTTAAAGGGAACTATTATTGATTATCTGTGCTTTTCATTCTTGGTTCACAAGCTCAAATTTGTTTAGTCCTCTTATTATCTACCTATTTTAACACTTTACCTTTTCTCAAGATACTTTAACTTGTCAATGGACTTCTTAAGATGAGGCAAAACAAAAAACAAACAAAAAAAAAACCCCATCTGGACAGAATCCTCCAGGTGCAGCCTTAACCAGCTGGAGTTCACAATTTGTTTATTTCCTCCTTTTAAAAATAAAACACAATAATAATAGAAATTAAGAGAACTGAAGCAGACTAAATAAAACCTCTATCACAGATAAGTCATGCTGAATTTCTGGTCAACTAAATATCTCTAACATTTACTTTACAGTATGAGCTACTGTCCAAAAGTATCTCCCTTATAGTGTGTTTTTGTGTTTGATGTGACATTTTGTAATGTATTCCAGTTAGGGTCATAGTGGATCTGTCTATTTTCTTTTAACCTATCTTGATTTCATTAAAATGTGATTATACTTTTTGGATCCATGCACTTACTCTTCCAACTACATTTCTAGAAATGTTGAATTGCAACATCAAGTTTTCAATATCCCATTGTGTTAGTGAAAATATTGATGAATGCAATGACAAGGTCAGCAGCATGACTGTGAAGTCCTCCCCCTCCCAAACATACACACAAATATATGCGCGCTTTAATGTTTAATAACTTTCTTTTCTTGCATGGAAAATCTAAAAAAATGTGTCTTGAATAAATCTGAGCTGTCACTGGATGTCACTGTTGCTTTACCAAACACAGCTGTTTTGTTCATAAAGACAATGATTTAGAGTATTTTCTAAATAAGCACTTTATTAAAATAAGCAAATCATGCCTTAAGTTTTTATCAATTAGGTTTAAGTCCAAACTACATAAGACATCAAGACTTAGGGAAGTGTTTTGCTTTTTAATTTGTAAGATATAATTTTCTTCCAAACTTACAGACATGCTTAAAATAACACAAAGAATTCATTTGAAACATATGAGCTCATTGCTACACTTCCTTTATCATGAAAGTGCCTTCATGGAAAAAATAATTCAGGGATATTACTGATTAATATTATACCTATGAATATAACATATATTTATGTGAATGATATGAGAGAAAGAATAATTTAAAGGTTTACTAAGACCTATTAAAAAGAATCTCAAGTGTTACAGCTACGGTTTCATATCCAACTGTTGGATTGAGATATTCTAAAATCTCCTGTTCATCTCATGTGCAGCCCAACAGCACAGCAATATAAAGGAATATCAGGCTCCTATCACACTTTCCTCTAACTGGTCAAATTACATGAAAGTTTCAATGCCTGTGCATACTGTGGAAAATAAGTTTAGTGAAAATATTCATATTCTGAATGGCCTCAGGATAATATATTATGATATACGTGGTATAAACTGCTTTTTCCTTTATGTTTTTCAGGGGAGAACAATCAGTTTTCCTTAATTTGCATATGCAATAATACACAAGGATATAGGATTTTCTGTGGATGATTACAGTAAAAAAATCAAACTAAGTAAACGATATCTTAAAGTCTAAAGTTAGAATAAAACTTGTCTATGTCTTGAAAGGATAGGTTACTTATATTATGGTGGACTTTTAACTTAAAACTCAGAAAGCCTTAGGATGGAAATTAATATGAAGCTTTTAGTTTAGAAATATAAAATGTCTACGACATAATAAATGACTGATGCATATAAAACTGTGTTGCATATAAGAGATATTAAGATATCTGATTTAAACCATATCAAAATAACCCCTGCTTACATGTCCTTAGAAAATAGCAGTTTTTTCTTTGAAATTAACTTTATTTCCTTCAGGATAACTCTCATCCTTTTGATTCTCTGATCAAAAGCAACGAAGATCTGAAAAAACTCAATATCCTGTGCTAGAATGCTTCACAGGTTGGCATCAAATCTTAGTGTAGAGAGTATTGTTTTTAGAGTTTGACAGATCTGAATTTTAATCTTGTTTTCACCACTCAATAATTTTGAAAGCCCCAGCAAGTTATGTAAACTCATAGAGATTGAGATTTCTCATCTATAAAATGAAAGCACAGTATCAGGTTTGATGCCTTGCTCTAACATTCACCAGCTGTGTTATTCTGGTTATGTCATCTAACTCTCTGTGGGGCAGATTTCTTACCTGTGCAATGGTGACACTGATAGAGCTTCCTTCCAGAGACACACTGAGTGGCTAATAAAGGCTCCTTCCAAGATCTTGTATCTAGCTATATATTCATAATTACATGTTATGTTTGGCCTTCCCATAATTACATGTTATGTTTGGCCTTCCCAGGTCACAGAAAATCTGGTTTCTCTTCTATCCACCTGCTTGGCATTTATTGTTGTTATTGTTTTCTACAATTACTATTATCTTTAAAGAATAGATATTATGCATTATGTCTGGATCAATGTAGGTACTCAATTAAAGGTCACTTTACTAATAGTATTAGCAGTTACTGTATTATTGTTACTTTATAAACATCACACCATACCATCTACCGTGACTGTATAAATTATCAAATGTTCAATTTATGACACCTAAGTTGTTATGTACTAAAAAAGTCTTAGTCTAGTTACTCTCATTTGCAAAATTAGCCTTTGGCTTTACCAGTATATTTTTTGTTTGCTAATAAAAATAATAGTGGTCACTTTCACTGTCATTACAGCTAGCACCTACAGAATTCTTACTTAGTGCCAAGCACTCTTTAAGTGCTACAAATACTAATAGTAGATAATAGCATTAATTGCTCCATGCTATGTTTGAAATCAATATATTTTAAATCTTCATGATGATCTCTATAAAATTAACAATGGTGTGAAACAAGACATAAATTATGGAATATGCTCAAAATTCTACAGCTTGAAGAAGTAGAGCTAGGATGTGTGTGAATGCAGGTCTTGTCTGACTCTAATTAGTGCTATATTACTAAAGCACTAATCTATAATGGCTCTTCATATTCATGGAGAACCTAAAAGTATAATCGTATCTGACAGGAGCACTAATTTATTTAATTATGATATAGCCAACATCTTTTGCTATTTTGCCTCCTCAGCATTCAATGGACCCTTTTTTGACAACCTTGATTTCCTTTTCAGATGTTACTTCATTTTCACTTTGAATGCTCTTAATGGAACTATCAATCAAGTTGCTCTGACCTTCTCTAGAGTCCATGTGAAAACCTAGTAAGGCAATGGAAACTTTCTCATAGAAAAGACTCTGACCAGTTGAGTCAAAACCATGGCATTTAGATTCTAGAAAGCTTTGTCATAGAGATCAGATTTTCAAACTCAATATTTATTGGACAGTCAGAAAGCAAGTTTTAAAAATATATATTTTATTTATTTATTTTTAGAGGGGAAGGGAAAGAGAAAGAGAGGGAGAGAGACATCAATGTGTGGTTGTCTATCACATGACCCCTACTGGGGGCCTGGCCTGCAACCCAGGCTTGTGCCCTGACTGCGAATTGAACCAGCGACCCTTTGGTTTGCAGGCCAGTGCTCAATCCACTGAGCCACACCAGCCAGGGCAGAAAGGCTATAAAAGATACTCTATAATCATAAATTATCTGAGGTGTAAAAGGTAGTGGAATGTGAGAATTATGATAACTATTTCTGTTAAAATATTGTTGCATAGAAAATTTAATCTAATTTAAGTGAATGAAAAATCATCATGGTGTAAATGTACCACAGTTTTTTGATCCATTCATTAACTGATGGGCACCTAGGTTGCTTCCAGCACTTGGCTATTGTAAATTGTGCTGCTATGAACATAGGGGTGCATAGGTTCTTTTGGATTGGTGTTTCAGGGTTCTTAGGATATAATCCAAGCAGTGGAATTGCTGGGTCAAAAGGTATGTCCATTTTTAGTTTTCTTAGAAAATTCCATACTGTTTTCCATAGTGGTTGTATCAATCTGCAGTCCCACCAACAGTGCACTATTCTATGCAGCAGAAAGAAAGAAGGAGCTCCTACCCTTTGCGACAGCATGGATGGAATTGGAGAGCATCATGCTAAGCGAAATAAACCAGACAGTGAAAGACAAATACCATATGATCTCACCTTTCACAGGAACCTAATCAACAAAACAAACAAACAAGCATAATATAAACAAAGACACTGAATTTGAGAACAATCTGACAGTGACCAGAGGGGGAGGGGAGGGAATTTCAGGGGAAAAGGGGAACAGTTTAGAGCAAGTATAAAGGACACATGGACAAAAAACTATGGAGGGTGGAAATGGGAGGAAGGTGGGGAGGGCTGGGGTGGTGGGCTGGGGGCGGGGTAAAAGACAGAAAACTGTACAATATCAACAATTAAAAAAATACTGATAAAAAATTAAAAAAATAAAATAAAAATAAAAAAAGAAAAATCATCATGGTTTTCCCTTATAGTTAAAAAATTATAAAACCTAAACTTTAGAATAAGTTCCAATCAGAGAATAAAAGCTATCTTACACTGAAGTAAAGGCTATCTTCTATGATGTCAAATAGTCCATTTAAGTAACATGTTTATGAATGTCCAAGTTCATTTAGGACCCCACATTGTTAATATAGGGTACAGCACCCAAACTGTACAATGATTTTGGACAGAATAATCCACTAGACACACATAGAGGAAAAGAAAAATTCCTCCATGTAACTTAGAGAATTCCTATGATATGGCTGGTTGATGTAAATGAGCAGTGAAAGGATCTTCAATAAAACTGTGTGATATGCGAGCCTGGTAATCGCTGTGGTCAAATTCTTTAGATCACTGTAAGGTTTCTTCTCAAGGAAGATCCAAAAGCCCTTGATTAAAAGAGACATGTTTCAGCAGATCTGCAAGGAGCATCCAGCTGTGTGGCATTCCATTCCTGGGTTATCTTACAGCATGTTGTTTAAAATATTTAGATAAAATTTCTGTTAATAAAGGGAATTTTGTTTGGTAACATGCTGTGTTGACTTATGGGGAGACATTAGTAGTTTTCATTATCCCCATTTTTTATCTTCCACAAATATGAACTTATGTAATAATTATCTGCAGGGTAGTTGAATAGAGTGATTTTTTAAAAAGAAGTTTCATGTTCCACAGCTAGATTTATCCCCTATATAGTGCCTACTGGCTTTTAATGACCTGACTGTGTTCAGAAGTCACTAATAAGCGAACTGCTTTCAGTAGCCATGTCAATGGCCAATACGCCTGATGGAATAAACCTAACAGGCAGGTGGTAATCTTCTAGCAATGCCTATTAATAGGAAGAAGAAATGCTATTTCATGTTTGGCCTCAGACATTTTCTGGGGCTCTAGAGATTACTCTCTTCTTCTGGTAAATGGTATTTTAGATGATATAAGACATGAGATGGGGGTAGGTAGAGGTGGAAGAAGGTTAGAAGGGGTAAATGGTAATGGAAAAATACAACAAAAATACACTATTTATAAAAAAAGAACATGAACAGAATGAAAATCAAGTGCAAAATAATGAAGCATTAATAAAGTTTGATTTTTAAATTTGCCTAAAAATAAGCTGCAAGTTTCATTTGTTCACCCCAATTGTACCTTTTCTTTTCATGATGTATGTGTATACACACACACACATACGTATATGTATGTATTGCATAAATTCATATTTGTTCATATAAATGTATGTATGTATTATGTGATGTATGAGTATTTGAGTCATGTACTTAGTGGGCAGATGATTAATTTTGGTTTGTGTAATAAATTAACAGATCCTCATAACAATACTTGGATTATCTATGTTAGTATATTTTTAACATGATAATAAATTATATAAATTATGAATCCTCTTAGAAATTACTATATCCTTCTGTATCAACATATGTATTAATATCAATATCTATATTAATATCAACATTTCTCCCAGTATATTATAATAACAAATAGGTGCTTAGAATTTTAAAATAGTAGTTTGTTTTTTAGCAATTTCTAGGAAAAGGATTTAATTTGTCAGCCTTAATACTACACAGAAATTATTCGAGATACACATTTTTGCTTATATTACTTATGTTCCTGGTATCTCCTATTGCTCTGGATCCTATGTGTAAGACAGCACTTAGATTTGTAGATGAACTTCACATCTCTGTTTGTCATAGATCTTGAAAGGACTATTCTTTTTATGCATCTTATGTCGGTGTTAGCCTTCTCAGTACATAATGGTCTAAAAAGTAAACAGAAAATCTTCTAACTCCTCTGAGTAGATGAATATAGCCTTTATGGACCACTATGAAAGAGAAAAGAGTAAGGTGTTTCCCAGAAATCACAGGTATGAGCTGAGAGGACTAAGTAATAAGATTGTGTTAAATATTTATTTTTTCTTTAGTTGGTAAATTCTGACCCAAATGGTAAAATTTGTTGTTGGCTAGTCCTAAAATGTCTGCTAAAACTTTGAAAAACAAGAATTTTGCCATTTTAATTTAAATATAATTGCCAAACACACATAAGAACTATTTTTAAAATTCTACTCATGTGTTTAGAAAAGAAAAATAAATGCCCTAACTTAGGAATATCGGGCAAAGGAGAAAAATGAACAAAATAATCATTTAGTATTAACAGGAGGGCCACTCTTGATCTATTCAGAAGCAATCCATTGGTTTATCTTATCACTGTGTTATGGGGTAAGTGATGTGGTTTGTAGTTACGTCTGTGATGGCGCAGACACCTTCAGGAGAGATGAAATGAAGTCACATGGTTAGATGACCAATTTATTTTTCTAGTGTTAAGTGTTTGAAAGAAACTTTAGTGTATTTACACATTGCTAGCTAATGAGCTATTGATATCTCAAAAAACAGTACTAAAAAGTATTTATGTTATCACTATACCAAGTGAGAGATAAATTTTCTGAATATTATGTGGGGCACCAGTCACAAGCTGAAAGGTTTTGGCAGTATTTATTCACACAATATCCATAATATTTAACCTAAAGGTAATAACTTTTTATCAGTAAGATCACTGTAGCTTCCTGATGTGATTTATCAGAGCAGGTAAATTATCTCCTGGTTTTGAATTGTGGTAAACACAAATGCAGTATCACATCAGTAGGAATATTACTACAGGGAGATACATAAGATAAACCAATGGAATATTTGTGGGAATGAATGAAGAGTAGTGACTCCTGTTAATGTCAAATGATTATTATGTTTATTTTCTTCTTTGTCCGATATATTTTTTTAATTTTTATTTTCATTGTTGATCTTGTACAGTTTTCTGTCTTTTATTCTCACCCGAACCCGCCACCCCAATCCTCCCCACCTCCCTCCCATTTCCACGTCCGATATTTTTAATTTAAGACAGTTATTCTTCTTTTCTAAACACACAAGAGTGGAATTTTAAAAATTATTTTTATGTGTGTTTGGCAATTATATTCACATTAAAATGACAAAATTCTTGTTTTTCAGTTTGTCAGACATTTTGGGAACAACCGACAACAAATTTTACTCTGGGAAACAAACAAACAAACTCTTAAAACTAAGTAAGTTGAGAAACTACTTAGTCGTTTTGCAAATTTTTATATCTGAGATCATCCAGTGAGAATACTTTAGTGATGTAGAAGGCTATGATGTCCTTGAGTTCAGAAACTGCTTTTTTTCATAATTAATTCCTTAGCATCCTACGTAGTGTCTGGCATATACTGTGGCACACAATGAGCTCCTAATAAATGTTTGTTGTTGCTAGTGTCGCCATCACCATCATTCTCACTCTCCACAAATATGAAAGACACTGAAAATTTTTGTAACTTCAGAGATACCTGTCTATGGTTATATTTTATTTTCCCCTACCTCTAATACTGTTAGAAACACTACTACAGAAGAAGGTGTTATTTTATGTTTCCATTTAATTTACTTTTTCCTTGAACTGCTAGAGAAACTCAAGAGAGAATTTGAGTTGTTATTCTGTGCAGAGAATTTCTGAAATGACCAAAGCAAGACAATTTGTAATGCAGGGGTGGGTTCTCAGGGTACTAGGAAATATGGCCTCACAACTCAGAGTGTGTGCACCAGAATGAGAATAAAAATGTATTGTTTGAGGCAGCAAGTCTTTCTGTTGTCTGAAAAGTAAAATTTATTGTTTTTGAAATTCAGTTGAAAACATAATAAATGAGTAATGTATTTCAATGGTGACAACTTCTGGGAAAGCTATATTTTACTATAATTGCTGAGACAAAATTAAAATTTCTGTATTGTAATATTTGTGATTTGGGAAACCCTAGCTAGAGATTTATAGTGTAGTGTACAACATTTGAAGATTTAATAAAAGCAAGATTTTAACAAGTTGAAGAAGTAATCAGCTACAGTTTTTTGTTGTTATGTTATTTACTGATTAGTGTTAATCAATGACTAATATTCTGTTTGAGGAGGCCTAAATTGTCCTCATGTGTTTAAGATCACAGTTATTAATTATATATGGTAATTTTTGATATATGAATTCTTTTATTTCTAGTTCCCTATATTAACTTCTTGTCGAGAAGTGAATAGACTGCATTGATTAAATCAGGAAGGATAGCTGCTTGAAGCAAAGACTGCCTTGCCAAAGTAAACAGTTGTTAACCAAGCATAACAAAGATAGCTGAATAGTTCGAGTCATGAGAACAGCAAAAATAAAGGCAATATAGTGTGAAATTAAAAGTTAAGCTGAGTAGCTAAGATGGGCAGAAATGGACTTTTTTAAAATGAGAGTAAAAAACCAATTAAGGCCATCTTTTTGTTAACAATAAACACTCTTTGCTTATTGCTGCCATGTATTTCAGACTCTCTCCCTAAAGCCTGACAGTAAAACTTGGATGTTTTGCATCTGTTCCTGGAACAAACATCCAAACCAGAGGGTTTTATAATATAAAGTAAATTATAGTTTCCCCCATAATAAACAAAACTTGACCCTCACAAAACTGCCACAAAGTCATGAAGTCAGGGACCAGGTTGGGAAAGGAGCAGATGCCCATCCTTCTGTGATTAGGTGCATTGGAGTCACACATCCATTGTGCCAGGAGGGCAGAGTTGAAAAGGAGGTGACATGAGCATAACTTGAACATGTTTGAATAGGTACAGCGGCCTCCTTCCTGTGGGACCTCTGCCATTTGGGCGAGATAGTTTCCTGTGGGAATTCTATCATTCATGTTGCAAGTGCTCCAAAGGCATTCCTCCATTTTACAGGGTTGTGAAATGACAGTGATTGAGATCATTAATTGTCTCTATATAAACTACTAGTGACCAAAGAACAGAGTAGAACATAATGGTTATAAAACTAAAATAACTAGATAGATTTCCTTATTAAGTACTTTTCTCAGTCTTATTCATCCTCTTTTGTAATGTGAGGTTCATAATATACCTATCTCTCAGGGTTCTGTGTAAGTAAAATAAAACAGGATAAGAAAAACAATAATCTTCAAATACTGTTTAGCATTTGGGGGCCTTGTTAAAATGTACATATGCTGGAGATCTACAAGATGTATTGGCATTGGAGATTGATCACATTCGTACACATTTTGAAAGAGGTTTCTGGGATTTTTGAGTATAAACATAATGAAGAAAAGTATAGAGAAAATGGAGTCACAAATGTAAACTCTGTTCACATGTCCTGTAGAAGGTATATTATTAGGATTTCACAAACGAGAGGGAAACACTGATTTTGTTACTGAGCCTTTTTATTTGAAGGCATTTTTCTCCCTTTGGTGTTGCTATTGCCACAGTGGTCTGGCTGACACCATACCTGGGCTCTGCACTGCTCTCAGCTCACCATCACCTGCCGAGGTGATGGTTCTGAGTTTGGAACTATTGCCCATTTTGCCACTCCCTAATTTGAGTTTTGACTCTAATTCCTTTTGTGTCTTTTAGCATCCACCTAGAAGAATAGATTCTTTAACATCTTACTACAAATTAATGTTGTGCAGCTCCTAGTTAATGATCCACACCAATATCCAAATCTGCAAAGAATTTTAATTTTTAAATCTAGGCATAACAAATAAGTAAATAACTCTTAAATATTAGATCCCAATATTTTTATAAAAATAGAATTACTGAATATATAATATATTTGAGATGTATTACAAACAATAAAAATGTGCTTATAAACAGCCTAAGGAAAGGATGGAGAAAATTAATAGATGAATTTTTAAGAGGTTATGTATGGTTTAGCTTTATTGCTCTTTAGTTTTACTATTTGAAATATGAGGAGCCATAAATTTCATTAGTTATATTTGATGACTGTGGCCATTATGAATTTCTCTCAAAATATTTTAAATAGCAGTGACGAATATGAAATATATGGAGGCAGTTAGAGGGTATAGCATGTAATAGCAGTTTGAAGATTTAGTTCCTTAGTGGAGGGTGTATGCTTGAAAACAAAGAGTTACGGAGACTAAATTTAACAAAAGATCTGCAGGGCTCCTAAACTGAAAACAACAAGACAATGCTGAGAGAAATTAACAAGTCCCAAGTAAATGGAGAGATACATTGGGTTCAGGGATTAAAAGTCTCAGTGCTGTTAGGATGTCAATTCTCTCCCTAATTGATGTATAGATTCAATGTAATTCCAATAAAAATTCTAGCAGACTTGTCTGTAGAAAGGTATAAGCTAACACTTAAATTTTATGGAAAATCTAAGGACCTAGAATAGCCCAACTTTGAAAAGGAACAAATCTGGGGAACTTGCTCTACCGTATTTAAGACTTACTAAAAGCTGCAGTAATCAACACTGCAAGTTATTGACAAAGATAAATCAATGGCACAGACTAGGAACTCTAGATATGGACACAGATATATATTGTCAGTGCATATAAAATGAGGAGAAAATATATTTGCCAATGGACAAGGGTTTGATCTCCAAAATATATAAAGAACTCAAAAAGCTCCACTCCAGGAACACAAACAACCCAATTAAAAAATGGGCAAAGGATCTGAACAGACAGTTCTCCAAGGAGGACATACAGAGGGCACAGAGACATATGAAAGGATGCTCAGCCATCAGAGAGGTGCAAACTAAAACCACAGTGAGATACCACTTCACACCAGTCATAATGGTCATCAGAAACAAGTCAACAAACAATAAGTGCTGGCAAGGTTGTAGAGAAAAGGGAACCCTAGTCTATTGTTGGTAAGAATGTAGATTGGTGCAGCCACTGTGGAAAACAGTAAGGAATTTCCTCAAAAAGCTAAAAACGGGACTGCCTTTGACCTGGCAATTTTACTGCGGGGATTATACCCTAAGAATCCTGAAATACCAATTGAAAAGACCCTATGTATCCCAATGTTCATAGCAGCACAATTTATAATAGCCAAGTGCTGGAAGCAATCTAAGTACCCATCAGTAAATGAGTGGAACAAAAAACTATGGTACACTTACACAATGGAATTCTATGCAGCATAAAGGAAGAAGGAGCTCCTACCCTTTGCAGCAGCATGGATGGAACTGGAGAGTATTATACTAAGTGAAATAAGCCAGGTGGTGAAAGACAAATACTATATGATCTCACCTATAATTGGAACCTAATCAACATAACAAATAAGCAGAGACACTGAAATAATGAACAGACTGACAGGGAACAGAGGGGAGGGGAGAGGGGGCTAAAGGGGGAAAGAAGGGGAAAGGTTTCAAGGAACATGTATAAAGGACTTGTGGACAAGGCCAAAGGGGGAAAGGATTAAGGGTGGAAGGTTGGGGTGGGTGGGGTGGGGGGAAATGGTGCCAGGAAAATAGAGACAACTGTACTTGAACAACAGTAGAAAAATAGCATAGGAAATGGAGAAGCCAAAGAACTTATATGCATGACCCATGGACATGAACTGGAGGGGTGGGGATTGCTAGAGGGAGTGGGGGTACTGAGAGGAGAAGGGCAAAGGGGGAAAAACTGGGACAACTGTAATAGTATAATCAATAAAATATATTTTTAAAAAATTTAATCAGGTAAGAAAACTTCTTTTAACATGTGATGTTGAAGACATACTAAACACCAACATTTCAGAGTTGTTTGGATGTGTTATTTATCTATTGTTGTGTAACTAATTACTCCAAAATTTAGCAGCTTAAACACATAATATCTGTTCCTCTGGCTCTGGGTTATTCACGAAGTTATAGTCAAGTTCCTAGCTGGGACTACAATCATCTCACAGCTCAACCAGCGCTGCAGGACCCACTTCCAATAGAACTCTAGTGATTGTTGGCAGGACAACACATGCTGTTGCCTGGAGGCATTAGTTCTTTTCCTTAACAGGCCTTTCCATAGAGATGCTAACAACACTGAAGCTTGCTTATCCTGAGTGAGTGCAGGACTGATTGAGAGGGAGTGATGGAGAAGGGGACAGGGAAAGAGGGAAGGAGTGATGGAGGGACAGAAGAAACAGAGAAAAAGAGAGGGGAGGCCAAAATGAAAATCTTAACTTTTTATAATCTAATCACATAAATGATATGACATCATTTTGTCTGCATGTTATTGGTCATACAAAACTAACTTAGGACAATGTGGGAAGACATTTCAAAAAGGTGTCAATACCTGGGCTGTGGGCACCATTGACAACCATCTTGGGGGCTGGCTACCACATGAGAATGAAGGAAATTTAATGCACAAGCACTTAGAATACTTCCTGACACAGCAGAAGGACCATACAAATGCTACCCATTCCTAGCATGATTGTATCAATTATTTTGATTATTTGGTGACAATAAGATAATGTATATTACATATATGTTTATGAACTATTTTTAATTATGATATTTTCCTTTTTACATCAGTTGAGCTATAATTAGCAGTCAGATGTTGCTCTGAAGTTTTAAGTTCACTAGATTGATGTAATTAATGTGGAGAAATCATTTTACTGTTCGCTGTAAAATTTTTAAAGTGTGGTTATTGAATGAATGCAGGGACTGTCATTTCAGTGTCTGTGAATTCAGAGAATTGTCCTCATATCACAGACTGACCTTGATTGCATTACATTTTCTATTGAATCTTTATCCTTCTAGACTTTGATGGGTAATGCCATGTGGCAGTTTCCAGGTTCAGTGTCAGCAAGTAGAGCCAATGTGCCAGGTGCAAGCTGAGATGATGTTTCAATACATAACAATTTGGATGCCAGTGTTAGTGCTTTGCTTCCTCTGGGTCAGCTCATCTTTCTGACATTGAGCTGTGACTGGCTCAGTGCTCTGGTGATATGAGGTCAAAATACATGGGAGTCGCTTGGATGATTCTTGCTGCACACACATATCTTTGTGCAAAAAACAAGTTGTTAACTTTATTGCTGCTTACTATTTTCTTTGTCAAAGTCAGAATCATGACCTTTTGGAATTTTCAGAGGTTGAATAAGTGGATATACAACACTTTGGAATGTAATAGATCTCCTAATGAAGTAGGAAATCATAACACTTTAGATTTGAAACAGACAGCTGGTACATGGTTAAATGAATTGTGTTCTTCAGAATGTAGTTCTATAAGATATCAATAGCTATTGCATGATATCATTGGCCTTTGTAATTTTTGACTGTGTTTTTTTCATAATAATCTTTTAAATTTTTTGGTAAATTACCTTATTCTCAAGGTGTATTAGCCTAGGTGCCCTAGAAAAAAGAGCCAGAGGTAAACTTTCATGCTAATTGGTGAATGTCGTCCAAATGAAGAAATCTGAGGGGAAAGCAAATGAAACAAGAAGGAGGAAAAAGAAATAAAAGCATTTCTTTAGAACTTACAAGAAAACCCAGATGTCGGCTCAGTCATGAAGAATATCTTGAGAGAGACAGTTTAAAATCACTGCTCACTGGACAATCCTATTTCCTGTCCCTCATTAGATACAGTCCATCCTTGATAGTGTTATGTCCTCCACATTTGTGAGTTTGTTGACTGCCTCCTCTTGTAAGCATTTGGGGGAAGACAGCACCTCCATTGGTTTGGTCTTATTGGCACTGGATATTCTATGGCTCCTTCAGTGAGGTGTTTAACGGAAGCCATGAAGCCTGTTCTGCACCCCCAGCACAGGCTGAAACTATGGAATGTGTCATTAGTCTGTGGCTTTAAGACTGTGGAGACTGTGAGAACTATGGTGTGAGGCTGGAAAACAGGTCAATGAGGAGAAGCCTAAGTGGGTGGTGCTGAGCTATTCTGTAAAGGCATACACCAAGTCCGTACATAAGACTTTATTTGAGAGAAAAAGGAGGAAACATCTACTGAAGTCAAAACTACCAAATCATCCTATCCCTTAGTCTTCATTCAGTCTGAAATAGTAAAATAAATCAGATGCTTATCTACCTATCAAGATATGCCAAAGAATTTTCAAAAAACTATATTTGCAACCTTTGTCTTCTCAATCATGTGAGGATGTAAAAGCTATGAAGTATAAATGATTTTCAAGATAGAATTATAAATTTGCAGTAAGGGAATCATGCTTCCCCCTTATCTTGGGCAAAGTGAATAATGACTCAAATATTACTGACTGCTTAGAGAATCTGAGAGGTGTTACTGAAGTTGGGGGGACAAAATGGACTTGTACTTCCTTGCTTAGGAAAAGCAAAGTTCGTCGTAGCAAAGTGGTTGTCTGGGGTAGTTTAGAAAAGGATTCCCGCGGATGACTGGTCTAAGGGCTGGGATTATCATGAACTGTTACAGCCCAGTGAAGAGAGTCAATTTGGACTAGAACCCGATGAGAGAGTCATAAATGCCTAGGTGTGTCTTGTATCTCCTCTATACTAGAACTGCAGACGAGAAAAGTTTATTTAAGAAAGATACTATTATTATTTGCATCTTCTTTCCATATCTCTCCAAGTCTGGAGTTGTTCGATGGGTTAAGAGAAGTTGGTCTAGCTGAAATACGGAATAATTTTAATTTATTTGAGAACTTTGATTACTACACATGTTTGAATATATTATAGAGTGAGACTGTTCCAGTGCTAAAGTGAATAGGAAGTTTTATTAACTAAAAGTAAACAGCTATAGGTCCTACCCAGATTCAATTCGAGATAGAAACAAAAATGGTCCCATATAGTGAGTTTCAAGGGCAGTCTTTGAAGAAAAAGAAAAACCTAAGGTGTTTTATATCATTTTGTGATTGTTCTATAACTTCTGCTTTCTTTCTTTTTTTTTTTTTTAAGATTTTTTTTCCTTTTTTTAGATTTTATTTATTTATCTTTAGAGGGGAAGGGAAGGAGAGAGGGAGAGAAACATCAATGTGCGGTTGCCTCTTGTATATCCCCTGCCGGGAACTGGCCTGGCAACCCAGGCATGTGCCCTGACTGGGAATCGAACCGCGATCCTTCGGTTCGCAGGCCCGCGCTCAATCCACTGAGCTACACCAGCCAGGGCCATAACTTCTGCTTTCTTAATGTGTTGATAATATATATTAATTTTCTTCTTTTCTGTTTGCAGAGATGAGTTAAGAAGATTTTCTTATTGTTATCCTTTAATATTAAACTGTCATTTCTGTCATGGCCTTCCTTTTCATGTTTTTTGCTCTACTATTTTCACTAAAGTCTCCTTTAAAATACTTATTTTTGATTATAGAGTAATTTATTATTTATTGTAAAGGAAGTTTAAAAATATAAAGTCTATAAAAAAATTTGTAAAAAAAATACTACAAAGACCCTACACAGGAGGAATCATTATTATTATCTTGTTTTATCTTTCAATAGATATTTGTATACACTATATGAATTGTGATACATACTATATTTTAACCTAATTTTAAACATCACTTGTGTTCATTTTCCCCATTATTCATTTTAAAGATTCTCTGTATTTCATTGTATGGACATCTAGTTTACTTAATATTTCCATATTTTGTGGCATCTTAGTTACTTCCATTTCAAAAAATAACAACAATGACATGAATATTCTAGAAGAAAGAAATTACTTTGAATCATGCAGTAATACTTTTCCAAAATTCATATATGTCCATGTATATTTTACATCTTGATTTGATATTTACATTTTTTGTTTTATCTTTTATTCCTGCCCTTGCGGCATATTCTCTGACTACACAATTAGATCATGTTTTCTCCTGTTACTCATTCTTGGATAAAGAGAACTCAATCTGATGTGGGTAGAACATTTATTTGAACACTTTGGAATTTAGGTTCTACCTTTTTTCTTAGTAATCCCACAGGAGTAGCTGCAAGGAAGAAGCTGGAGCTGCAACATTCTTAGAAGGAAAACAATATAGTTTTCTTTCTGTACTTTAAAATGATGGGCCAAATGTCTGTACCTAACTTGGCTTTGCCTTCCCCCGGGATACAAGTTTATGGCCTCTCTGCTGCTCTACTATGAATAATAAAAATTAAATCAATTCATATTTTAGCGATCAAACCAAATTAACAATGAGAATTTCAAATAATATTTCAATTGTTTGCTTATCTGATATAAAATTTTCAAATATGTAGATAACATTTTAAAATTTGTTTCTTAAGTTTTCTTTCTTGCCAGTGCATATTAGTTTCTAATAACCTGTTTTTAAACAAGGCTATTTTTAAACTAATAAAGTACCTTAAATAATTTTAGTGAATGCTTCTGAAATTATATAGCATAATGATTGAATTATTTGCATATTCTGGCTTTGTTTCTCATTTCTACCTTTCCCAAATATAATTCTTTACTAATACATTATAAATTATATGTTGCCCTTCAGAAGCTAATGACCAGATCATTCTGGATTAAGATGCTTGTCAGTCAATGATCTTAATTTCATGTCTAAATTCAGTTCACACAAATCATGATTGAAAATTGCTTTTTGGTAGAAGAGATTTTGCTCTGCCTATTTCATATACAGGTACTGTATATGAATCATGTGACAATAAATACATAAAATTTTGACTTTAATTATTTTTATTATATTTATAATACACATTTGTATTATACTTATAATATATTTATATTTTAAACAATTTTCTAAAAAGATACTTTATTAAGAGCAGCAAGTAATTCCAGCAGATTGTTTAGATGAGAATAAATGAAAATATATCAAATAAATTCATTACAATAAAATATTATTGTAAAAAGATATTTCTTTAGTTTTAGAGACCCACAAATTTAATAACTTGTTTTTCTTATAAGTTTTCACTGGTATTACCATCTAAACAATTCATACAATAAAAAAGTAATTATTATAATTTAAATATAAATTGTTTTAAACTTCACACAAGACAGAAGGAATTCTAACTCAGGAAAACATTAATATTTAAACATATAAAAATTACAATTATATTTTCATATAGAAAGTCATAGGAATCTTTCATAAAGTTCCAGAGGAAAAAATTATCTTCAATAACTATAAGATATAAACACATGATAGATGGCTTCACTGAAGCAAATATTCAATAACTTAAAGGAATATAATGAGCTAAATTTTGACAACATTAAAAATACTTTTATTTTAATTGGGATTGCTCAGATTTTCAAAAATGTGTTCACTTTTTGCAATAAAGATTATATAAAATAGCAACATAAAAAAAGAGGAAATATGGAAAACTTACATTGGGCTAAAATAAAACAAATCAATCATATGCTTACTTATTGAAATATGTTTTAAGTTTAAATGGTGTTTAACTTTGATTTATGGATGAGCAGAGTTGATACTAGAGCTAAATAGTCATAAATTTTGTATATTGCCCCTTTTAGGATATAACAACTGTTTTTTTGCATGTTATATAGAATAATTACTTCATAAATGAGGTACACCTTTCAAGCTTCTAAAATGTTCATTATTTACATTGCAAGGTCTTAGAATTTGATAGACTTGACTGAGAAGACTTGGGTTTTATTTCTAATTTTGTAACTAATTCACAATATAAAATAAAACAACAGGAAAAAAACTAAATAAAAAAACCTAAGCAATTCATTTATGTACCTTAGTTTTGAGGTCCCACATGTATAAAATTATGCTTCTATCTTGATAACTCATCTCCAAGATACATCTATTTTTAATAACCTATGAGTTGAAAGAATTTGGAAGAAAATCCAGTTGTATACATATGAGGTCTGTCCAGAAAGTATGCAGCCATATACTATGAAAAATAGAGGCATTTATTGAAAAAGATACAAGATACAAGAAACATTGTATACAGGACAATGATGCCTCAGTCCCCTTCAAAGTAGGCACCTTGGGACCTCACACATTTCTCTCAATTGCCATCAGCTGTCCTGTCATATTTTCTTGAATCTCATTGATGGTCTGAAATCTCTTCCTTTTCAAAGGTGATTTTAGTTTTAGGAAAAGCCAGAAGTTGCAGGTTGCCAAATCTGGGCTACAGGGGACTGAGTCAACAGGGTGATTTGATATTTTGCAAAAAAACTGCACACGAGTCCTGATGCATGAGCGGCACCCCGTGTGATGAAGCTGTCAATCACCAGCTGCCCATAACTTCAACCTTCTGAATCATCCAAATAGTTTCTGTGAAGGAGTGTTCAAGCTTAATACAAAATTTGGTGTAGATTCGTTGCTCTGCTCGCTCAGTCATTTTAAATGCAACAGCCACACAGTACACATGTTCACTCAACAGTGTCTATTACCCTCACTGACTACTAAAGTGAAGTCATCATTGTTCACGTATGCACAGTCCAGTCCGCTCTCCTTGGCTGCCAGGTTACATTGATGTTGTGCAAACTGTTCTTGTTATATCAATAGTGTTTGGAATTTTTCTGGACAGAGCTAATTTGTGTATGTGTGTGTGTGTATTGTGTGTACCTGATTAGATGAAACCAATGTAATTGGAAAGAATTGTGGAATGAATATTTATTTAAAAAATATGAAGAATAGCAAACTAAAGTGTAAATCCAAAAATTGCTTACTATTAATATGGTAGGTGATTAGAATCCAGTTATACCTAATTATTTAAAATATGGAATATTTTAATGTATTTTATTTGATATGTTATAAATATATAATATATTTATTTAATTTAAATATAAAATATTTAATATAATCTGGAAAATCATGTACAACTGTACTGTTTAGATAGAAAACAGTTAATAATCTTGGAGCTATCTACATAATGAAGGAATCGTAAGAAATCTAATCTAATTTAAAAGCCTGAAGTTGAAGCAAATTTCTCTAAAAAGGTTTTATTTCTCTGCAAAGACATATTCAGCAATAGGGTCATTATGATCTGATTCATTGACTGTGTCAGAGGGAAGCTTATCACCAACCTCATTTTTCAGATAATAAAGGGAGCTCGCTGCTACGAGTGGAAAGTAGGATGGCAATTTCCATCTTATTTCTCCACATCCTCACAGGTACTTCTCATACAGTCATGTCTTATTTAAATACTGATCTTGGCTTAAGATTGGGCATTTATCAATTAATCCTTCCGGCTTTTTTTTTAAAGGAAATACCTATTTTCAGAAGTACATGTTCTCTGCTCATAGATGTAAATAACTGATCCCAGACAAACTCCATCTCTATAATGGGAGACCACAGTTATAAGGTTTAATTTGGGAAGAAGAGTATTAACAAGCCCCTTTGGCTTGGTATTAAAGCTTCTGTCAGCTTTCTGCATTTTTACTGCCAATGATCTGACCTCCTACCTCCACATTTCAGATGGTTCCAAACTGCTTAGCTATCATCGACTACAACAAATATACTTGTATTTTATATGTGTGTACATATGTGATACCATGAAAGCGCTTGTGCTCAGTTAACACTCACCTATAAAATTGTTCACACTCCTGGATGAAAATACTGTTCTTCCAACTGAAGAATAATTCAAGGGACTTTTGATAAATAATGTCAAGATTTTGAGTCAGTTTTGAATTTGCTTCTTCCCTTTCCTACACCCTATTGGAGTAATTTGTCCTTTTTCCCTCCTTAAAAAGCACATACCTAATGCCTTAGGTGGGTTGGATGTTTTTTTCCCTATACTCAATCCTTGCAATATTTTTTTCACTGTTGAGGATGCTTTCTCTGTAAACTGGGCTCTTGACACCTATTAAGAGTTCTATTTCTGATGTCTTTCTTTTACCTGATAGTTTGCACTATTATTTTACTGGCATTGTATATATATATGTATTTTAAATGTGATATGATGATACTAATATTGATTATCATAAATATGTGAGATAGGTTTCTTAGCAGGTAGTTTGGAAACACTATATTCTGGGGATGCCTAAATGTCTGGATTTTGAGTCTTGGCTAGAGTAAGGGCAGTGGGATTTATTATGATGTATTTATATTTCTAAAGCTCTCCCCTAGAAACTCCAACTTAATTTCATTACTGGTGGTTTGCAACCATCCTGATCAGTTAAAGCAGCCTGGAGAAATATGTAGTCAGAGAGGCATAAAAAGCCCTGCTTAGAACTTCTACTTTGAGGTCTCCTCAAACTAAGGTTCTTTTCACAGATCTTAGTGGTTTAAACTGGAGACAGAACTATATCACCGTGAGAGAATAAAGATTTCGGGAAGCTTGCTCTTAGGATATTTCTTAGATTCCTAATGCTTTCCTATATTCTCTTTCTCTTTTGTCTTTAATTTTTAAACATCCTCACTTGAGGATATATCCATTGATTCCAGAGGGAGAGGATGAGGGAGTGAGAGAGAGATAGAGACAGACAGAGAGATACATTGATTGGTGCCTCCTGCATGGGCCCCAACCAGGGACTGATCCTGCATCCTAGGCAAGTGACCTGATCTGGAATTGAACCTGCAACTCTTTGGCCTATGGGACAATGCTCCAAACAACTGAGCCACACTGGCCAGGGCTCCTTTATTTGCCTCTAAATAGAAGCCTACATGAGTTATGATATGTGGCATATGGTAATTCTTTCCAAATATCTAAATTTGGAAAATCTTTGCAATATATACTGGGGAACAGAAATAAAGCCCCCTCAAGATATTATTTTATGAAGTAGAATTGGTCTGAAGAAGACTGAGATTTATTAATGGCAGATTGATTGTTTCTTAATCATTCAACAGACATAACACCAAGAAGTACATAAAGCTGCATATCATAGGGGTAAAAAATTATAGTTAGTACAAAAATAAGAAAAAGTTTCTGCTGGTACTGTTGGATGGTTCATTTGTCTGTTTAATCTTATAATAGACCCAACCATTACAATGGGTCTATTATAAGTGGGTATGACAAGTGCTTCAATCTGTGGGTATTACAAGTGCTTCAATCTGTATGTAGTTTTGATGACTTATCTGATTATTTGATGCTATAAGGCAAGTCTCATTGACAAATTAGAAATGAGTATTTTGTCATATGAATGACTTGACTATTAGCAGGCAGACGGTGCTGTGTGAATTAATTTCATAATGTCTGGAATTAGACTTAGCTCTCCTACTGAAATAAGAAAGGTATGAAACATATTGATAGTGTTGCTTTATGACCATGGGCCTAAGAGATTTGTGGGGGGTTGCACAACCTCGTCAGCATTGTTTTTTGATTATTTGAATTTGGGCTCAGTGAGATCCCTGGAGAAGTCTGCTGTTGAGGCTGCTTACTTGATAGTATATACCTACAGGACCAGCACCTGCTGAGTATATATCAGGCTTATGGCTTTTAGGCATTTTATGCCATCTTCTTTCTATGATGTGATGATGGTTTCCTTTTGCTGTTACTCTCTGTCTACATGAAGAGTACATTTAGCATCTATTATGGGACTTTCTTCATTCTAAATGCTCACCCACTTGGACCCCTTTGTGCTGCCTTTTCTAAATCTGTGTTTCCATCTACTCTTGAGATCTTAACTTTTACTAGATGAACTTTATTAGCATAAATTCTATGGAAAATAAAATTATGCTTTCCATAAAACTAATTTGAATTAAAAAAACTAAAGACTTTGTTCTTTACAGTCCACTATTGTACAACACATAACTTCTTAAAGATGCTTAGAACTAATCACCTTTGCTATGCTAAGGCATCTATATTAATATCAGAAACTAGAACTTACAGATTTCTGATTGAAGAACTATATTAATTTGGAAATTTGAAGCATATAACTCTAAAATTGGAAGAGCCAGGTGTATTGATAATTCCTAAAATAAATCCTATAATGATTTCATTCAGGATATGGTTAAAAAGTCTATCTAAATGTTGGACATTTGAATTGCCAACATGAGAAAAAAAATGGGACTTCATATAACATTATCAAAAAGCTCAAATAATAGTTTGTCCTATTAATGAATTCAATAGGGAACATATTTAGTGCTCTAAAATTGGTTCAAATTTACCAATTATTATAACTAATATCTGATTCATATTTAATTAAAATAGATCTAGGCAAACTAGCATGTAACATTATTTTATATGAAGAAGTCCTAAAATCATTTTTATATCCTCCAAACGTGTTAAATTTAAATTGATCACAATGAATATACATGAGAGAAAGAATATTTAAAACTAATTTTGGGAGTAAATTGATATCCTTCAAGAGAAAAGAGAGATGTTTAAATTACTGCAATCATTCTTAAACAGAATAAGGGAAATAAGTTCAGTATTGAGCACTTAATTAAAAACATACTTAAAATTCATCCCTAATTATTTATTTCCTTTGAGATCATTTTCTCTCTATTTATTAGTTAAAACATTCAGTAGTATCAAACTAAAAATAGATATTAATAAATAATTTCCACTAAGTTAATAAATAGAAAGTAATCAAATTCTTTTTAAAATTTCATAATTTAAAATAGTTTCCTTGTGTAAGCCTAGAGATTCATATCAAATGTAAAGGCTGTTAGTGAATTTTTCAAAGGAAATTGATTGAGGGAATGATGATTACAAAATGGCTTAGCTTTATTTCATGTCACTCTTAAGAACTAAATTACCTTTTGTAATTTTCATATTTTCTTACATTTCTCAGACTAACTAGTTCCTAAATAGTTAGTAAAACAAGGCTTTCAAAAACAAACATCTTTATAGTTTTGTTAGCTCTTCCTGGAAACTGCTTCAAAGAATACCAAGAATGGATTACTAATTGGCATTTCAAGCTGTTGCATACTCAAAGCACATGAAGTACTTTTTAAAGAAATAGATGAAAAATGGAGAGAAAATAAATGAATATAAGGAAAACTAAGATAAAGAGAAGAATTTTCAAAAATTCTATTTTGAAATAGTATAATCCTACTATATTTAAATATAAAATTTATTTCTCCTAATAATTTCATGTATGTTAACACCTACTGCAAAACCCAATTAATCTGAATTCAATATTGTACAAATGAGGCTAAGAATCCTCAAAAAGAGAAGGCTTTTTTTTTTTTTTTTTTTTAGGTCATAAACTGACCATTCTGGCTTGGACTTTTAGCTGATTCCTCCAGAGAGAGTGGCTCAGACTAGCTCCTTCTAATAATACTTGAAAAGTAAAGGGAAATCCATGTACACCTCAGAGACGAGTAGAATCCTGACCAGCAATAAATGCCTTCTTCCTCTTTTTCCTTTACACTCTGTTGAAGTGTTTTGGTGAGGAATAATTCCATTTATAATACTTCTTCCCCCACACCTTTTCCTTCCTCTTCTTTTTTGTACTTATTATTAGATGTAATTAAGCCTGATTCAACAATATATTTCTTGGTTATTACTGCTAAATCAGTTCTGACAAAAAAATCCATGCTGATTAAAAGAGCTTGTCTTTATCTTACTTTACCTTCTGGAAAATTCTGGAGCTACTAAATCATTACAGAACTCAACTTGAGTGACATGATAATCAGCTATTAAAAAAAATTTGATGGTTATATGTAAACAATGGGCAGTTAGAGTTCATCACTATCTATTAAATACATAACAAGGAGTAGAACCTTTCATGCATTTCAGTGTATATTCTCAAAGCTCTGCAATAACCTGTTGTGATTTCTCCTTCTTAAAAGTTGTGGAGAACTGATGACAGCTGGATAAGGAACTTGTAGGATGAGAGGTACTAAAAACGAGGACAGAGAGAATGGGAGGATATTTTTAGATTGACTTTGTGCCTGGCATACTGATTATAAAGATAAATTATTTTAAGGAAATTTAATCCTAAATCATTTTTTTAAATTCTATCCCTGCATTAAAAATGAAATGAAACAAAACAAATAAAACTCCCGTATTTCAGATGGAATTATACACCAATAATAAGTAAATAAAAAGTCAAGAATAGTGGAAAACCAAATCTGAAGAACTGAGATAACATTGAAAGATAAGTATGAAATTATAAATGCTTTTGTTGTTATTTAACCATATGGGTTTTAAGTGTCTATATTAAATTTTTTCTCACTGAAAACTGATTCCATAATTTAGTGTAAATTATAAATGAGTATTTTATATAAATAAAACAACCTATGTAGCTACCATTAGATGAAAATTTGTCCTTATCACCAGTTTCTATCTATGATCTTGGTCTTGATACTTAATTTTTTTTTACATGAAGGATTTCTCATAATTTAAATAAAATTTTGATATCATTAACAACAGTGGTGTGATCACTCACAAAAATCAGAATTATATTAAACCAGTGGTTATGAATATAAACATATTAGATAAAATAATTTATATAATAAGTTACAATAACAAAAACCTTACAAATATCATTTATAAATATTCAACTATGTATGAGGAACTGTGTTCATCATGTATTGATATATTAATGTGAAACTGAGAGAGTTATTGTAAATAACCCAGCATATTTGGAATAGTTTTCCTTGATTTTGAAAAAGACTGTAATTGAATGACTCCTGGAATATAATTGGGATACAAAGCATATTTTTTATATGCATTAGAACTTGACTCAGATCACTTACACTCAGCTGTACACTTGTGAATTGCTTGCATCTGACTATGGATTTTACATTACACTCACTAAGGACGTATTTTCAAAGCTCTCAAGGGGAACATTCATGATACATTCCTTTTTTTTTTTTTCTACAGTTCATGCCTCCAACCCCCTCACGGCCCTTTAGCATCATTTCTTATAACTATATCAGGTCTGCATTTGTCCCTTTATGAATCAGTCTACAGACATCTCTATGGTGATTGGGGGGTGGGGCAGAAGGAAAGAGGGGACTAAATGGTAATTAAAGAACACTTTTAGAAATTAACTAATTAACTAAAAACAAACAAAAAATGAATGTCTAAAATTGTGCTATCTGACTCCACCATACTCAAACATGGACATTTTAAACCCATGCCTCTCAGCCAGGAGGCTGGAAACTAGAGCACAGGGAATTATGTCCATGGGGCAGAAACCCACAGATTAAAGAACATACAAAGTGAAAGCTATCACACAGAGTTGCAGAGGTGACACAGAAAAATCAAAGTGGGTGAGTTTCACCTGTGAAGCCTTTTTGAAAGAACTAAATTTTGACTGTTCTTGAAGGATGTGAACTGGAAGGATGTGGAAGAAGGCATTTTAGTTGTCATATGTCCAAATTCACATTTAAGTGACCGTTAAACTTTCACCATGTTTCAAAATCCATTTTAAGAAAAAAATTAAGTTTTCATCACATAAATAGGACGTATTATACTCTTCAACATGGCTAAGCACAAAGAGTAAGTTATTGTTGAAAAGGGGATGATTGAGGGGTATAAAAAGGAATAAAGTGCATTTTAATGTGATTTAAAATTATAATCGATAGAGATAAGAATACATCCTATTTAAAATATATGTCTATATTTTTATAAACTTTATTGTATGTGTATAGATTCTTATTTTCCTAAAGGTAGTATTCAACAAGGTATTTCAAATACAGTTTAGGACAAAACATTGCAATTTTTGAAAGTTTACTGCTTAAATAGATGAGGTATAATATTTATTTTTCTCTTTATTGTAGTTTCCTAGAATGATGATAATTTAAAGAAATGTTCTAAACAAAATTTGGCTTGGAGATAAAATAGAAGTGGTAGGAAGAAAAGAGTTTTGAAATTCTTGGAGGGGTGACATAAAGACTTCTTAGAAACAAAACACAGCAAAGAATTATTACACTTTCCAAGTTATTTTATCAAGCGATTATGTATTTGTTTTACTTAACTCAGCATAAAAATCACATGGGAATTCCCAGAACTGTTGACAAATTTAATGGAAATACACTAAACCCAAAAAATAATTTAATGTAATTATTAAAATATGTTGAGTAATTGTTAGAAGTAAACTTGAAACCTCTTGGTAGTCTAAAAACAGTATATGATTTTAGTAATCATATTGTGGATGGTACTATTGGCTTTATTATCTGAGACTGTACAATACTTCTTACACAGAGTAAAGCAAATTAATACGTTGATGTCACCGAGAACAAGGATTTTAAACAGTGAAAAGAGATATGGAGGTAAGATCAATGAGATTAAGTAAGAAGAATTCTGATAGTGAATTGGAAGCATCAGTACTTATCATCAGTGTTCTCTAGTTTCACCATCTAAAACATACACCCCAGCCAAAGGAAATGACCAACCCAATAACAATAAGCATTCTTAGTATCAAGATTGTGATCACTACCATTCCTCACTAAAAGAATACAGAGCTTCTTGGAGAAACAGCTGATTCTAGGTCTGCAACAGAAAGTGTAGAAACTGAATTATTCTTATTAGATGAAATCATAAGGAAGTTACAATTTAAGTAACTATTAAAGATTACTATTTAAAAAGACTCTAGTAGTTAATTTGTAGAGGTCTCCTTCAGCTAATTTTGAGACATTTTGAACATTTTAGGAATAATAACTGCAATGGACTAAATATTATCAATATATGTGAATTTATAATAATAAAAATATCATCAATGATCGCCCATTGAAAATGCTAGTAAAGTGTCTTGTTATTTTGAAAGAATTGACTGGTTTGTTTTTTGTGTTTTTTTTTAATTGCCTTTTTATTGCTTTTTCTATATGAACTATGGTTTAATGGCAAACAAATAATTAGTTAGAGAATGTTTCTTTTTATAGTCATAATTCAGCTAATAAAAAAGATTATAGAATTGTGTGTCCTATATCCTCTCCTAGATTTAGAAACAAAACCCAAGAAAGTCACACTCGTCTCCTGGCCCAGAAATTTATTCAAGACCTTACATCTTCTTTATGATCCACCTCTTATCTGATGTTATGTCAGATAAGATATAAAATCAGATGTTATGGCTTTGCTTTACTGTTATTAAGATTGTCACATGCAAATTGTATTAATGTTATGTTATTTCCCCTATTTTATTTTGCTATACTCACTGACTCTAGTGCTGTACTTCTAACATATCTCATACAGTGGTAAAGAACTATGGATAATAAATACTGAACAGATATTTAATAATATTAAGTTTAAAATTAAAATTACTTTTAGCTTCAGGTCTTTTGAAGAGAGGACAATAGATTTTTTTTAGGGTCATAAGAATACCATCATATCTTAACAGCACCTTTATCAACCTAAGTACCTTCCATGTGCCAAGAGTTGAAAACTGTAAGCATTTGATTTACATATACGATGAATTGATGACAATCTGTTCCTTATTTAAATGAAAAATTTAGGCAGTAGTTGTTAAAGGACCAAAACAATTTCATTATATCGTAAGTCAAGTCATCCACACAAAGTTCACATTAAAAGGAGTAATGGTGTTTTGTGGAAGTAATTATAACCATGACAATACTGATTCTACTGCTCATCGAAGCTCAGTTGTCTGAGTTCTTTAATTTTAATACCATTATTAGTCTAATGAAAAATTAGCTTCTATTTCACACAGTATATGCACAATCTCATTAATCAGGCAAGATTCTTATTTATAATAAAATAAATATATAGCTGAAATACCATTTGGAAAAGTATCACAGTAAATTGCTTTGTGAAAAATTATTGGTCTGTCTGTAAAGTCTGATAAATATCAATACCTTTCTCTTATCAGAAAAACCAAAGACTTTTACTAATTTATGGTACATTGCACTCAGTTTTATCTCACTTTCAGCAATAAAAAACGTGAAATAAAATCTACCCTTCATTACTCTTAATGAAACTGTAAATCAAGATATCAAACATAGCTCCTTAAAACCCACATAATTAAGTATACATCTTCAAAAACAGATTGTACTAAATGCAAACAGTGGAGTCTTTCAGGCACTGTTTATGTTTTCCTCTTACATGATATCAAGTTATATTATTACACCAACACAGATTTACGACCATATTTAATAAGTGTAGTTAAATTTTAGTACATAAAGCAAAAGACCAAAATGAATTTTTAAAAAATATACTCAACCTTTGTAATAATAATAAGTACAATTAAAAAGCAAACACCCCGTCTTTCATTTATGCCTGGAAAAGAGCTCTTTCTGAAATACTGACTGATTTGACCTGGTTACAACTCTGGGAAGGATATCTGTGTAAACTCTGGTTCCTTTTAAAGAAGCCAAAGTCTAATTCAATTAGTTATTTAAATAATTAAAAAGATAAAATAACCTTAACAATGTGAGTTTCCTTATAAGTTCCATGATTTAAAAAAAATAACTTCAAACTCACAGAAAAGTTGCACATACCCTACAAAGGACTTTTTTTCCTCCAAAATAATTTGAGACTAAATTGCAAATCCAAAGCCCTATCAGCCTAAAATACTTTCTCACAAACAAGAACATTCTCATAAATAACTATACAACAACCATCAGAAGCAGGTTATTAATATTGAAACACTGCTATCATGAAAAAATCATCCATTCAAGTTTCACCAAATTTCACAATAATATGTTTTTAACGCAAAAGCTTCAGTTCAAGATCACAAATTGACTTTGGCTGTCATATCTTTATTGCCAGTGGAAACAGGATTCTCTCACAGAGTCATGTGAAAAGCACTTTGGGCACCCACACATAAAAGGATGGGGGTAGTGGTAAGATTTATTGGAGCAAAAACGAAGGACTGTCCCCAGGTGCCCAGGTGGTTCATCTTTATTCCACTATGGGACAAGTCCAGGACCTGTAGAGTCTGAGTGTCCACCAGGAAGGTCAGGATCCAGAACTGTTAATGCCACCACCCTGAGCTCCAGTAGTCCAGCATTGTCTATTCCCTGTTGTATTCTGACTGGCACTGTGCTCTCGCATCCAGGCCCATGCTTGGGCCTGGGCTTGGAGTCACACTTGAACCCTTGCAGTGGCCAGGCCCACAGGGCCGCTACAGAGAAAGAACATGCAAACAGTCAAAGACTGGCCTTTGTTAAGCTTTGATTATATAATTTTGGGCTTGGGAGAGAGCAAGCCTTTTTAAACTAACCAATCTTCATCTTAATCTTTTGCAGGCTGGTGCTAGGTCCTCCCTATCCATTCCAGTCTTTTTCCCTAGGTTTTCCAGGCTAGATGCTGCCCCTTTATGTTGCCAGTTTGGCTCCTACTACACATGCCTCAAAGTTTTGTCTCATCATCTGGTTTTTACTGCACATGTGCATACCTCCACCTGCACCACATTGGCTTCTGCTGTGCATGTACCTAACAAAGAAATTTCCCCTGCTGTTTATTCCTCCCTAGGTAATCCTGGCTAATGACTGGTAGCCAATTCTTTCTGCCTGCTCCTGGGATTAAGTCTCCTCTGTGAAGGATGCGTCTGTCCCCTGGGGGAGCCTGTGACCGCTATGGCTTCCTAGTGAATCAGGCTTGATATCCGATTCCACTTGCTCCCTTCCTTAACTAACTAGCTACCTAGGATAACCTCTTTACTCTCTCTTGGTCTCTTGATTCCTCAGTCTTTCCTTGACTGCTTTGACTTTGATATGTTTGAAGATTACAAGATAATTCTTTTGTAGAAGATTCTTCTGTTGGAGTTTGTCTGATTTGTTCTTAGATTAGATTTTTTATCTTGGCAAGAATATTATAAAAGTGGTGCTGGCTGGTGTGGCTCAGTGGATTGAGTGCCAGAGTGTGAACCAAAGGGTCGAAGGTTTGATTCCTAGTTAGGGCACATGCCTGGGTTGTGGGCCAGGTCCCCAGCATGGGGCAAGCAAAAGGCAAACCACACATTGATGTTTCTCTGCCTCTCTTTCTCCTTCCCTTCCCCTCTCTGTAAAAATAAATAAGTAAAATCTTTTTAAAAAATTGAAAAAAAAAGAATATTATAAGAGTGATGCTGTGTTCCTGTTGCATTCTATCATTTGGTGATAATTTTAATTTTTTTCTATTGTTTATTATTTTGTTTTGATAAAAGCACACACTCATGCCTTATTGACTGAAAAAATTTTCAACATTTCATCATTATATGTGGTATTTGCTCTAGGATATAAGGACTTACATAATTTGATACTGTTATCAAATTATGACATTTTGATTCAATTTACAGCATGGTAAGCATATTTATCATGAAAAGTTATTGGATTTTACAAATACTTATTTTGCATGTATGGAGGTCATGATTCTTCTCCTTCATTCTGTTGATGTGGTCAATAATTTTGATGGGGTTTGCAAATGCTTAACTACATTTATATTACTGCAATAATCCCAGCGGTTTGATTCATTGTCCTCTTTTTTTTTCATTGTCCTCTTTTATGTATTATTAGATTCAGTTTGGTCATTTTTTGTTTAGACTTTTTATGTCTATATTTGTGAGAGAGAATGGACTGTTTTTCCTTTTAATCTTCTTGTCAGAATTTGATGTGAAGGTTATGTTTACTTTATAGAATGAATTTGGAAGTTTTCCCTCTTTTCCTATTCTCTGGGAGAATTTGTGTATGATTAGTAGCATTCATTTATGAAACCATATGGCGTGACGTTTTTGTGAGAGGTTTTAAATTACAGATCCATATTATTTGAAATCACATCGGATTGTTTTCCCCTGTGTTGGAAAAGAAAAATAAGTAATAAAATAAAAGCAGATTTTGAGACAAATACTTAAATGAAATGGTAATTTGATTAGTAAGGTATACTACAAAACTGGAGTGAGGAAATAAAAGAGGAGGATAGTCAATGTAGCTTTGCATAGGCAAGCTGTTAACTATTCTGAGTACCTGGAGCTTGATTCTCTGGAATCTGATAGGTAGGTGTGAAGTATGCTCCTTAGAATAGTCTGCCTTAGTCCTGGATGTGAATAATGTTTCCTCATTAACTATTATGCAACATTGGCCAAGAGAACCCCATGAAATGTTAATTAACACCCTCAAATTTCGTTTATGAGTTGTAATACTTGGGAGCCTGTTAAAATCAACCAAGTGAGGGTGAAGCAGAGAAGTGTTTAAAACACACATCTTTCAGATTTTCTGTTGTTTCTTGTGTTAGTTTTGCAATAGTACAACCCAAACAACAAACTTTTGGTATTGTTAAATTTCTGTGTTGTATGTTTATTTGGGATATCAATGATATGGTATTTTATTATTGCAGCCCTTCTGTTTTATAATGTTTAAATTTTGTTTTTCTCAGTGTTTGACACAGATGATTAGATCTGATTTTCAGTTTTCTTTGTTCTCACATACTCAGTAAAGGTTACACAATTCCCTTTATTCCTATATTAGTGCCGAATCTTCTGTTTTAATATGTTGCACTTTAACCATCACTCTTTCCAAAATATTTTTTATTTCCTATTAATTATGATTTCCTTATCAACACACAACTTTTTATTTCAAAGTGTATGGCTTAATTTACAATGTTCTGGGTAACTTTTTTGTTATATTTTGTTTCTGAGTTCAAGCTAAATATGTTTTTGGTAAGAAAACATACTCTGTATAATTTATTGTATTTAACATCTGCTGAGGCTTGTATTTTAACCAGCATTTGGTCAGTTTTGGTAAATGTTCCAGTGCCTTTTGGAAAGAATAGGCCTACTGTAGTTGCTTGGTATAAAAGTATATATATGTCAGTTAGGTCAATAAGATTAATTTTGTTCCTCAAATCCTTTATATCCTAATTTTGTCTGTTTGTTACCTCAATTCCAGAAATATAAAATGTTGTTTTCCAATATGATTGTGGGTTTGTCTCCTTCTTCTTGTAAACCTTGTCAATTTGTCTGCATTGTACATTTCATACTATGTTACTAGGCACATAATATTTAAGACTGTCATTTTCACAAATACCTCTCTATCACTATTATTTTTGTTTAAAACCTATTTTACCTGATATCACTGTAGCTATGTCATCTGTCTTCTGGTTGTTATTTGCAAGCTTTTTAAAAGGACTTTTATTTTCCATATTCCAAAATTCTTGTGTTTAAGATGTATCATTATAAGTAGTGCATGATTGAATCTTTTAAAACTGATAATCTTTGGCTTTTATTTGAAATATTTGTTTCATAGACATTTCTTGTAGCTGCTAGTATATTTGTTTAAATTGAACATCTGATTATATTTTTGCTGTTTGATCCATCTGATTTTTACTCCACTTTACCTCCTTTATTACCTTTGTTGTGTTAACTACATTTGTTTTTGTCTATCATCTTATTTTTTAAAATGTTCTTTAACGAACTTTAATGATTATATTAGAAATTATTTATCATATCCCTGATTGGTTCAAATTTAATACATGATTTGGTATTTTGCCACTTTTCAGACAGAGCATAGACATTGTAACATTTTAGGTCAACATATTCTTTCATATTATTACCATTATTTTCTGTATTTTAAATTTTTATAGTCACTAAGAGGCATAAACAAACTATTACTACTTTAATTTATGAATCTCTGAATTGGGATAAAATAAAATGTTTGTGAGTGTTGTTTTCTTTTGTTTTTAATGCAGCAATACTTAACTGGCACATATCTTTGATGCCAAAGTGGTACATTGCCACAACAGAAATCCGAAACATGAGACATTGAGTTTGAGACTCAGTGAAAGGAGAAACTGGAAGGGCTCTAGGAAAATTAATGATTGCTGCAAGGTCCTCAATGAACTTCTTGGTAAACTTGAATGTGGTATGGAAATTATTATCAGTGATATGATATGTGGGATTGTGACAAAAATCTCTATACATATGAGTAAAGGGCAGACAACTGTACTTGAACAACAATTAAAATTTTAAAAAATTGAAAAAATATTAAAAAAATATCCAGGGCCCTGGCTGGTATAGCTCAGTGGATTGAGTGCAGGTCTGCAAACCAAAGGATCATGGTTCGATTCCCAGTCAGGGCACATGCCTGGGTTGCAGGACAGTTCCCAGCAGAGGATGCACAAGAGGCAACCATACATTGATATTTCTCTCCCTCTCTCCTTCCTTTCCCCTCTAAAGATAAATAAATAAAATCTTAAAAAAATATCCATACACTTTGTTATATTGGTGTCCATAGGACTTCAATTTCATTTAATCAATAGATCCACATGAAATGAACTTATTTTCAATACCAAAGTAGAATATAAGTTCATTTAGAAAATAATACAATAATTAATAAACAGTTCATAGTTAATATAATAAGTAAGCATTAATGAATAATAAATAATAACAATCAATTCATAATTAATACAAAACAAGAATAAACTTTGTGTTTTGTGTATTCACAACTGTAAACTAACTTTTGCCCCACCCTGTATCTTAGGCCTTTGTCAGCATGAAGAGAACATAACTTTAAATTGTCCACTTGCCATCTGCTATAATTTCAAGTTCATCAACGACCTGTTCAAACTCATAATTATTAACATTATATCTCATCCACATTCCTGTTTTTCAGTTTTTCCTTAAATAATTGAGGCCAAACAATGCCATGCAACCAAAAAAACCATGAAAGAGGCTACTAAAATAAATGGCCCTTTAAAATTATATATATATATATATAATATCATCCATTAGACAAGTTAATTCTCAGAAAATGGAATCTGAAACTCCTTTGAAATTGGATACATAATTTTAAATTGTCCTCTTTCAGGCACAATGTGACCACTTTTGAATTGTTTACTGACTTTTTTTTCTTTTTAAGAACTGAGTGAATTCAGGTACAAACATTAATAATATAATGAAAATACAGACAATTACTATACCAACTTCTCATTGAATAGTGAGAAAGTTTTGTCTTGACAGATAAAACACACAATTATAAAAGCAATATAATACTGTAAAAGAATAAAGAAGAAGATACTGTTTCAAAAGATACAGGGTATCACAATTTTTAAGTGGAGAGTCCATTAAAAGTTTAGAGGAAAGCTGTATTGTGTAAGAAAGGAATTATGCTTTAAAAATTAGTTATCTTCTGCAATCTGAACAAATTTTACATGTTCTGTATGGAGTAACTGAGTGGTAAGGCAAATATTTGACCTCTTCCTACATTGTAAGTTCCTTGTGTTTAGTGACCATGAAGCAGAAATTCTAATTGAACTAATCAAAATGCAGTTTGGAATGATGAATTGTTTACATAAATTCTAGTGAAGCTGCTCTGGTCAGAAAATGAATCATTTTCTAGTAAAAAAAAAAAAAAAGTCAATAAGACACATTTCTCTGTCCAGAATACGCAGAACATGTTTCAATAATTAAAGTTTCTTCCTCCTGTTTCACAGATTTTACATTTGTACCATCTGTTTGGAGAAGACATAATGTTAATGTCTCATCAGCTCATGCACAGCATTTTTCACTTACAGATTTTCCTGAGTCATAAAGTGTCTTTAGCTGACACCTAAATGGTTCACTGATGTTATTCAGACACCAGGTTTCAGAAGCATTTCTCAGAACAAAAAAAAATGGTGGCTTGTGATACTTGTAATTGTTGGGAGCTAAATTATTTCCTCCACCCCCACCCCCAACATCTCCTTTCAGGTGCATAGTAGGACTGCTCTCCTGTCTCTTGTGTTTGAAACACCTTGGTGCCTAGTTTTGGTCAATGAGTCATAAGCATTTAATTGCTGAAACCAAAACCTGGTATTTACTTGCAAGAGCACTAACTCTTAGAGCCTTTCCCTTTCCTCTGACATAGAGGTCAATGTCAAGTGCGCCTAGCAGCCACCCCATCATCCTGAATCCCTGAGCGACTGCAATAGCAAAGGTCCATGATGGAATTGAGCAGAAATAAGAAGTAAATTTTTGTTTCTTTATGCCTCTCAAACACTAGGGGTTGTTTGCTACTGCAGTAATCCTCAGCTCCGGCCGATATCACCCATGATTTTCAAACTGGGTTTCTGTCCCTCCGAGTATAGTGCTTTGTTTTGCAAAGAGACTGTGGCATATTGATTTGATGGAGAGATACTTTGTGTCAAGGGCTCTAATATCAGGTTAATTTACTGTTCAAGGAGCACCTATACACCTTTATTCATATTACTTCAACTTCTTTTTTCCTTGCATCAAAAAAAGTTAAATTTTTGAATAATAGGTTTATTACAGTCTTGTTTTTAAGTTTGTTTATTAAAATGCAGATTTCTCCAAACCTCATATCAGAACTATTAAGTCTGAATTACAGGAGAAATGAGACTGTACAGAAAATCAGCATTTTAAACAAATTTTCCATATGCTCCTAGTATATATCAATGCTTGAGAATCATAGCATCGCCAAATATTTTTATATGAAAAAAGATCATATATATTTAGAGCACTAAAGTATCAGCCAACTTGTGCAATTTCTAGTATTAAGAGGACTGGTGATTATAAACTTGTTAGGCTTGGTTAATAAACAGTACTTTAGACACCAAATGAGGTGTTAATTTTTTACGTAGTCCTGAAAGCTAGTAACAGTTTTTGAATCTGATTTAACTTTTTGCTTACAGGCAAATTGTTAGACTGTGCTTCAATGTCTTGTTGTATCTAAAAAATTCAAAATGGTGACTGTGCAGTTTATATAAAAATATAATCAGATTTGTCTGGAGGGATGATTCAAGTTTTATTCACCTACGAGTTGTCAAAAGATAACCCTGTCATTTCCGTTGCTACATAGCATAATGAGTTGCCCCACATGCTTCCACTCTCAGGCATGTTAAATACTACAATATGATGTCATTATCCAATATTGGTCTATCATCACAAAATAGGAAAAATTATTTTGTTTCTTAAAAAAATCAGATTACAATTTTATCATGATTGTATTTGCAAGCAGAATCTATATTACCAGCACCTCTGACATCTATTGATCTCAAGGGTCATTATCAACTAGCATGATGTTGGTTAGTAAAATTTTTTTATGGGGAAAACAAACATTTGTGCAGATATATTTTCGAAGTTTGGTTAGTATGTCGTGATGGACAGATACAGTTTATGTACATATGTAATACATTGCCATTCTAAGACATTTTAGAGAGAAGTAATCAATAGGTAAATGAATCTGTTTAAGGCAATCTGATTCCCTAGCATGTGGGAATATGAATCCAACTCGTGTGCTACTGAGTAGCACAGCACTTTGGTAAGGAAGCTTTGGAGCTATATCTAACGGTTTGATTTCTGGCTCAGCTGTTTATTTGTGTGATTACTGCCAAGTTATTTACTCAGTACCTATGCTATTTTATTTTTTTTAAAGAGAGAGATAATAATGCTACTTTTGTCACAAGGTTGTTCTGAGGACTACACTAGAAACAGATGCAAAGCCCTTTACTGTCTCTGGCACAGAGTCAGGGCTTCGCAAATGCGGGCAGTCCTTGCGAACCTCCGTAACCCTGAAAGATAAAATCTTACACCCAGCAGATTAAAATTAGATTAATTATCTTTTTGATTTTATGTTCATTTTAACTGAAACATTAT